>CM044005.1:79103942-79648942 GCA_024085815.1 Flaveria linearis | reverse complement strand
ATCTTAGAGAATAAAAAAAACATCATTCTTAATTTCAAACAACACACACACACACACACATATATATATATATATATATATATATATATATATATATATATATATATATATCTTAAATAAATACAAAACTAAGCACTTGACATAATATGGTAATATCATAACAAAGGTACAAGTTAGACATAATTATCACAAACATAATTATCTTACAATAATGTCTCAAAAATTAAGTCATAAATAACTATTTATTAATGAGATAGAAGGTTCAAAAGTCTATGATTTCTGGTTTAAATGGCAGAGTAAAAACTAAACATAAAAATACTAAAAAGATAAAGTTAAATTAAAAATAAATCAAAACCCTTATAATGAATTAACGTAAATGAACAAATATAAACAAATATATTGGCGCATGTTCGAGAATGTAATTGAACAAACGCAACATCTATTCATGTTCGTACATCAATTAATCGAATGTAATTTTTTGTTCATTTTCGTTTATTAATTATATGAGCTAATGTAAACGAACTTTCCTGTCAACTAGTTTGCTAAACATACGTTCAGTTCTTTTATAGTTCGATCATATGTAACAACCCGAGCGTTTGGGTCATATGAACTTCGCATTCCATATATTGTTAGACGAGTAAGTAATGAGTAAATTGTCTATTTAAAGTTTGAAGTTTTTAGATGAAATTTTTATGTTATAAGAGACCGTTTGAATATAATAATAATATATTATATTCGAACCTGCTCCGTTTTTTACGAAACTTAGGTTGACTCGTAGAGAAAAATAAGCTCGTCACAACGACATATTTGAAATTTCATAACACGCTATATATTAAAAGTTATAAAAGAAAAAAGAGTTAAGCAGCTGAATTAATTATAATAATATAATAATATATAATAAAATAATAATATATGATTCAAATCAATTGCAATTGCTGCAATTCATTCTATCCCATATCCAAGAAGTAAAAGTTCCATCCCACATCGCTGCTCATATAAATTTTAGCAGCTTACTATCTCTATAAATAGGAACCTTAAGATTGAGTTTGAAATATAAGTTTCTTTGGGAACGCTCTAATATAAAGAGAATCCCGAGATTTAATATTATTATTATCATCTTTATAGTTATTATTATTATAGTTGTTATTTTTATTGTTATAGTTAGTATTATTATTATTTGTTATTTTTAGTGTTGTAGTTGTTATTATTATTATTATTATTATTATTATTATTATTAACTGTAAGGTTATCATTAGGGAAGGTATTGGGTAACCCCGAGGGTTGGCTCGAGTATGATGGAAACGCCCGAGTTATGCCAACTAGTAAGGGTTGTACCAAAGAGTTGGCATAGGATAAAAGAAAGTGCCCAAATAAAACCAGCAAATAGAAAAAGATAACGAATCATCCCTAAAATTGTTACTAGCTAGAATATAGCTTAAGTAATGTTATTTTGCTTATAGGATAATACCTGATAGCAGTGAACCTGAGCAGACAATATCACTGACTTGATTGATTAAGGTGAGTTCCTCTGAACTCTTTTCTAAAACGGAATGTGATCATCTGATAACTGATAATAATTGAAGAACTGACTATTAATAGCATCTGTGATATGTGGCAATGCTTGATAGGATGCTTGACGGCTGCTTGTATGATTCTGCTTTAGCCAGTGGATTTTGTATACATAGCCTGGTTATGTAAATTTATACTGTGCTTACTCTGTTCCTATCTGTTTGCCATGGCTGTATCTGCTTGATGCAATAGTCAATAATAACATGTTTTGAATGTTGAAGAATGCCATGTTTATGAACTCACAAGCTTTATGCTGAGTCCCAAATGTTTTTATTTTTATGGACACATATCCTAGGTGCCAAGTGATTGCAGGGATTGAAGATTACGAGCTAGTTTATGAGAAAATAAAGTTCTAGAATGTTGTTGAATATTTAGATCTTTAGTATAGTTAAACTGATGTAATGGTATTATCTATTATAACAGATGTATTATACGCTTTTGATATATAATTAAAGTTAGATTTCCGCTGTGTACTCTATAATTCCTATGTGTTCTGTATACCCAGTGCGTAATGCTCCCCACGGTAAGCCCTGGGAGGTGGGTGTTACAATTTGGTATCAGAGCCGTGGTTTAAGTGAACTAGGTACAAAGATAGTATCTAGACTTAAACTAAGAAATATGCTTTAAGATAATTTGATTAATTGCATAAGTATTGGGTAATGGGTTTTGGTGAATCATGGAGGATAATGGCTAGAACATTATATTTGTAATAGATAAGCAATGACACCTGGCCACTGTTATTTCTTGTCTATTAATACTATTATGTTCTGGATCATAATCCCTCATATGAATACTAAATCCCTGCTCCCTCATGTAGGCATTGACTATGCCAAGAGGAGAAAATACTCATGGTAGGGGTCGTGGTAGGCCTCCTAGTAGTAGAAGGCAAATCATGTCATCTACGAACGATGATCATGAAAATCTTCATCATGCTGAACATGAGTCACAGTAATTTGCTGGACCACAATTCCAAGCAGTTGTAGCTGGCATAATTAGAAATGCTTTGCCAACTATTATAGCCGAGGTTATGAATGCCTCTGGAGGGTATGTGAGCAATGGTGGTAATGGGCAGGATGATCATATAAATAACACCAATGATAATGGTGATGCTGCTATGGAAACTGAACCTAAGCAGGGTTGTTCCTACAAAGCTTTCAAGGGATGTGAACCTCCAATATTTGATGGCAAAAGAGATGCCATGGTGACTTTTCAGTGGATCCATGATATGAAAGCACTTATTGAAATTAGTGGATACACAGCCATACAAGCTGTCATGTATGCCACCCACTCATTTAGGTCCGAGGCATTGTTTTGGTGGGACAATGTTAAGCAGGCTAAAGGACCTGGAGTTGTTGCTACTTTAACCTAGAATGAACTGAAGGAGCTTGTGATGGGAAAATTTTATCCTGAAGTTGAAAGGGACAAAATTGAAAGAGAATTCCTACAACTACAGGCCGGAGCCATGACACATCGTCAATACATGACCAAGTTTGATGAGATGGCTCGACTGCTTCCTGAGCATGCAACACCTGAAGCAAAGCGCATAAAAAGATACGTACAGGGGTTACCCCCTCATATTCTACATTTAGTTAAAATGTCTGCCCCCAAAACCTATGAGTCTACAATTGCATTAAGTGCCATTGCATATGAAGATGAAGGCATAATGACTGATAACAACAAAAGAAAGAGAAATGAGGATGGAAACCAAATGCCAAGAAAGGACAGAAAGATCACACGAAATGAAGGGAACCGTGTCAACAAACCGTGGAGGAACGATAAAAATGAGTCTTGGAGAAAGTATCAAGATTCTAAATGTCTTAAACGTCCAACAGGTGATCATTTACGAAAGAACTGCCCGAAAATTAGATGCTTTAACTGTTGGGAGTATGGACATTTCCGAAGTGATTGTAAGAACCCTCCACAAGCATAACCTACGGAGAATCAGAACAAGTCCAAGGGTCGAGTGTATGTGTTAAAAGAAGCTGGAGATGAAAAAGTAGTTGGTACGTTTCTCATTAACAGCATATATGCTAGAGTTTTATTTGACACTGGTGCAAATAGAAGTTTCATTTCAACTGCCTTAGTACCTTATTTGAACTTAGTATCACAAACTCTAGAATGTGCATATATTGTAGAAACTGCCAGTGGTGAGCGAGATAGGATAAGTCAAATCTTTAGGGATTGTGTTATCACCTTAGTTAACACCGAATTCTCTGTAAACTTAATGCCGACCATTTTAAGTGGATATGATGTTATTCTTGGGATGGACTGGTTGAATAAGAATTGTGCTTGGCTCGACTATGAATATAAGACGATGATTGTACGTAAGCCAGATGGGGAAAAGCTACTAATTCATGGAAGTGATGGAAATCCGAAGACCAGTATCATCTCAGCAATGAAGGCAATGAAATGTATTCAGAAAGGATGCATAGCCTTTCTCTTATGCATGGTAGATGCTAAAAAGGAAATGCAGATGAATGAAATACCTGTAGTGTGCGAATTTCCAGACGTGTTTCCGGAAGATTTACCAGGCCTTCCACCTGATCGTCAGATAGAATTTCGTATTGATTTAGTACCTGGTGCTAAACCAATCGCGAAGACTCCTTATCGTCTAGCCCCTTCAGAGATGAAAGAACTTATGAAGCAAATTGACAAACTCTTAGAAAAAAGGTTTACTAGACCGAGTTCCTCACCTTGGGGAGCGCCAGTATTGTTCGTCAAAAAGAAAGATGGTTCAATGTGTATGTGCATTGATTATCGAGAATTAAACAAGTTAACTGTTAAGAACAAGTATCTTTTACCAAGAATAGATGATTTATTTGATCAACTTCAAGGAGCCAACTACTTTTCAAAAATTGATCTTCGATCAGGTTATCATCAGTTGAAAGTGCGCGAGGAAGACATTCCCAAGACCGCATTTAGGACGCGTTATGGGCATTATGAATTTTTGGTTATGTCTTTTGGACTAACCAATGCTCCTGCAGCATTCATGGATCTGATGAATAGAGTTTGCAAGCCATACTTGGATAAGTTTGTCATTGTCTTTATAGACGACATACTTATTTATTCTAAGGACCAAGATGATCACGCTAGACATCTAAAAATGGTTCTAAAAACCCTTCGACAAGAAAAGCTTTACGCAAAATTCTCTAAATGTGACTTCTGGAAAAGAGAAGTTCAATTCCTTGGTCACGTAATAAATGAGAAAGGAATACAAGCAGATCCAGCTAAGATAGAAGCTGTGATGAAATAGGAATCACCGAAGAATCCCAGTGAGATTAGGAGCTTTTTGGGATTAGCAGGATATTATAGAAGGCTTATTCAAGTCTTCTCCAAGATTGCTACCCCTTTAACATCTTTGACTCGAAAGAATGTAAAGTTTGACTGGTGACCAAAGCAAGAAGAAGCTTTCAACCTTCTAAAACAAAATCTTAGTAGTGCTCCTATACTTTCATTACCAGATGGTAATGAAGACTTTGCAATATACTGTGACGCCTCATATAATGGTTTAGGTTGTGTGTTGATGCAACGTGACAAGGTTATAGCCTATGCATCACGACAACTAAAAGTTCATGAAAAGAACTATACTACGCACGACCTTGAATTGGGTGCCATAGTGTTTGCCTTAAAGATTTGGCGACACAACTTGTATGGTACTAAGTGTGTAATCTACTCAGACCATAAGAGCTTACAACACCTCTTTAATCAAAAGATGTTAAACATAAGGCAAAGAAGGTGGATGGAACTTCTCAATGACTATGATTGTGAAATCAAATACCATCCAGGAAAGGCTAACGTAGTCGCTGATGCTCTCAGTCGGAAAGAAAGAGTTAAACCAGTTAGGGTAAAAGCATTAAAGATAGATGTGAAGCTTGATTGGAAAGACCAAATCAAGAATGCTCAAACTGAAGCGTTGAAAGATGAGAATATTCAGGCTGAAAGAATGATGGGTAACCAGAAATTATTGACTCAAGGAATGGATAGAGTCCTACGATTTGGTCAAAGAATTTGGATCCCAAAATTTGGAGGTATTCAGGGCAAAGTATTAGATGAAGCCCACAAATCCAAATACACAATGCATCCTGGAGCAAACAAAATGTATAAGGATATTCGAAATCACTACTGGTGGCCTAATATGAAAAGATCCATAGCCCAGTACGTTGAGAAATGCTTAACATGTCTGCAAGTTAAGATTGAACATCAAAAACCAGCCAGTCAGTTACAACAGTTGGAGATGCCAGTATTGAAATGGGATAGAGTGACCATGGATTTTGTCACAAAACTTCCAAGAACATGAAAAGGATATAATGCTGTATGGGTCGTGGTTGACAGGCTAACCAAGTCAGCATATTTTCTACCCATAAGTGAGAGCTACCCAATAGAAAAACTAGCCAAGATATATATTGATAAAATAGTAAAGTAAGCACGGAGTGCCTTTATCCATTATCTCCGATAGAGATAGTCGATTCACTTCCAGATTCTAGACAAGTTTCTAAAAGGAACTTGGAACCAAAATCAGTTTAAGCACTGCATATCATCCTCAGACGGATGGTCAGAGTGAACGAACAATTCAAACTTTTGAAGACATGTTGCGTGCTTGCGTGATTGATTTTGGAGGTAGCTGTGATGATCATTTGCCTTTGATCAAATTTTCTTATAACAACAGCTACCATTCCAGCATTAAGGCTGCACCATTTAAAGCCTTATATGGTAGGAAATGCAGAACTCCCATCTGTTGGACAGAAGTAGGGGATGATCAGTTGACCAAAACCGAAATTATTCTCGAGACAACTAAGAAAATCCAACAAATCAGACAACGACTAAAGGCTTCTCAGGATAGACAGAAGAGTTATACAGATAACAGAAGGATACCTTTAGAATTTCAAGAAGGAGACTATGTAATGTTGAAAGTCTCACCATGGAAAGGAGTAATGCAATTCAGTAAACGTGAGAAGTTAAGTCCCAAGTATATTGGACCGTTCAAAATCATCGCAAGAATTGGTCCAGTAGCATACAAGCTAGAATTACCTGAAACTTTGAAAGGTATTCACGATACTTTTCATATATCGAACCTAAGGAAGTGTTTGACAGATCTAACTCAAGCAATGCCATTGGAGGACGTGCAAATAGACGAGAAATTAAACTTTACTGAAAAACCGATAAAGATTCTTGATTCTCAAGAACGAAAATTAAGAAAGAAAATAATTCCACTAGTATTGGTCCAGTGGCAAGGTCAGAAAGGACCCGAGAAGACTTGGGAATTAGCAGAAGAAATGAAAGTCAAATATCCTCAACTGTTCGAGTAACCTTTAAATTTGAGGAAGAATTTCTTTTAAGGGGAGGAGAATGTAACAACCCGAGCGTTTGGGTCATATGAACTTCGTATTCCATATATTGTCAAACGAATAAGTAATGAGTAAATTGTCTATTTAAAGTTTGAAGTTTTTAAATGAAATTTTTATGTTATAAGAGACCGTTTGAATATAATAATAATATATTATATTCGAACCTGCTCCGTTTTTTACGAAACTTAGGTTGACTCGTAGAGAAAAATAAGCTCGTCACAACGACATATTTGAAATTTCATAAGACACTATATATTAAAAGTTATAAGAGAAAAACGAGTTAAACAGCTGAATTAATTATAATAATATAATAATATATATAAAATAATAATATATGATTCAAATCAATTGCAATTGCTGCAATTCATTTTATCCCACATCGAAAAAGTAAAAGTTCCATCCTACATCGCTGCTCATATAAATTTGAGTAGCTTACTATCTCTATAAATAGGAACCTTAAAATTGAGTTTGAAATATAAGTTTCTTTGGGAACGTTCAAATATAAAGAGAATCTCGAGTTTTCAATACCCCGTTGGGTGTTGTTAGTAGTCGTTTTTGGTACTCGAGTAGGAGCGCGACTAGGAGCGCCAATAGGGGAGACTCTACATCAATTGCGTAGATAGTTTTCAGGTACGCCCTTGTTTAAGGTTATGTTTAATTATTATTATAGTCGTTATTATTATTATTATCATTGTAGGTATTAATATTAATAGTTATTATTAATATTATTATTATCATCTTTATAGTTATTATTATTATTATAGTTATTATTTTTATTGTTATAGTTAGTATATTATTATTATTTTTTATTTTAGTATTGTAGTTGTTATTATTATTATTATTAGACTGTAATGTTATCATTAGGGAAGGTATTGGGTAACCCCGAGGGTTGGCTCGAATATGATGGAAACGCCCGAGTTATGCCAACTAGTAAGGGTTGTACCAAAGAGTTGGTATAGGATAAAAGAAAGTACCCAAATAAAACCAACAAATAGAAAAGATAGCGAATCATCCCTAAAATTGTTACTAGCTAGAATATAGCTTAAGTAATGTTATTTAGCTTATAGGATAATACCTGATAGCAGTGAACCTGAGCAGACGATATCACTGACTTGATTGATTAAGGTGAGTTCCTCTGAACTGTTTTTCTAAAACGGGATGTGATCATCTGATAACTAATAATAATTGAAGAATTGACTATTAATAGCATCTGTGATATGTGACAATGCTTGATAGGATGCTTGAGGGCTGCTTGTATGATTCTGCTTTAGCCAGTGGATTTTGTATACATAGCCTGGTCATGTGAATTTATACTGTGCTTACTCTGTTCCTATCTGTTTGCCATGGCTATATCTGCTTGATGCAATAGTCAATAATAACATGTTTTGAATTTTGAAGAATGCCATGTTTATGAACTCACAAGCTTTATGCTGAGTCCCAAATGTTTTTATTTTTATGGACACACATCCTAGGTACCAAGTGATTACAGGGATTGAAGATTACGAGCTAGTTTATGAGAAAATAAAGTTCTAGAATGTTGTTGAATATTTGGATCTTTAGTATAGTTAAACTGATGTAACGGTATTATCTATTATAACAGATGTATTATACGCTTTTGATGTATAATTAAAGTTAGATTTCCGCTGTGTACTCTATAATTCCTATGTGTTCTGTATACCCAATGCGTAACGCTCCCCACGGTAAGCCCTGGGAGGCGGGTGTTACATCATACCAAGATGCGGATTTAATAGTAGGTTTAGTAAGTGTTTAACTTAATTATACCATAAAACTTAACAAGGATTAGGTACAAAATGTACCACAAGTGTTTATCTAGGGATGTAACTGTACTGATCCGAATGAAACCTTGTTCATGTTCATGCGTTTAGCAGTGAACTTGTTCACGAATGGTTCACAGACACATAACCACGTGAGAATTCTTATTCATGTTTATTCATTAAGAAATTAAAATTGTTCGTGTTCACTTGTTAATGATTCACAAAGAGTTCACAAAGGCAAATAAACACAAACGGACAAAAAGAAAAGCAAACAAACACAAATGCTCATATATTGTTTTTGGGGAAAAAAGAACATCAGTATTAATTTCAAACATTAGACATAAATATCTTAAATAAGTATAAAAGTAAGCACTTGAAATAATAGTTATACCAAAACAAAGGTACAAGTTAGATATAATAATCAATAACATAATTATCTTGCAATAATGTCCCAAAAAAGTAAATCACTAACTATATTATTAATGAGATACAAGGTTCAAATGACTATGATTTATAGTTTAAATGTTAGAGTAACAAACTAAACATAAAAAAGACTAAGAAGATTAATAAGAATCAGAAACTTTAATGAATGAACGTAAATGAAAAATATAAACGAACATATTAGCATATGTTCACGAATTAATTGAACAAATGCAACATATATTTATGTTCGTTCATTTAATTAATCGATTGAAATTACTTGTTCATGTGCATTTACTTATTAAACAAATGAAGGTAAACAAACTCTCCTGTCTGTTCGCTAAACGTTTAATTTATTTAAAATTCAATCATACCAATATGTAGTGACAACCGGAGTAGATTTGAAAAGAAGGGTGTTCCGCCAGTTCATATTAATAAGAAAATTCAAAATACAAAAACGTATTAAATGAACGGAAATTTTAGGCGCACCGTAGGTAATTTGAAAAAAAACCGATTCAAACCGTGACATATTGGTCAAACCGTGACATATTGAAGCCTAAAGGTCGCGGTTTGGCCAAACCGTGACATATTGGGCTTCAGAAAATGTTCTGCACATCGGGATTAGGTTAATTATTGGGAGTGAGTTTCTTGGTTTTGGTGGTGTATATGTCATGGTTTGGCCAAACCGTGACATATTGGGTATAATATTTCATTTTTTTAATTTTTTTATAATATAAATGTAAAATATTTTATTCAATTTGTAACTTATAATATTTTTATAGGATTCAAATTTTCTTTTATTTAAATTTTTAGTATTACGTACATATATAACAAATAAACTAATACTTAAAAACTAACTTATAAACATCAATTTTTATTAAGTATATGACTCGTAGTTCTCAAAAATTGATTTATTTAATAACATAACGCATGATTTATTTACCAAAAAGTTTAATTAATTTATGTAAATATTAAGAATACAATATTTTAGTTTATTCTAGTTTATAAATGTTGGACCAAAAGAACCAATGAGCCAAGATCAGGAAAACCTCTAAGTCCTACATACCACTGCTACAACTGCTGAAGACTCCCATCAGTCACAATGTTCTCTTGCTTGAATGTCAGACTCGAGAACATCTGAAGACTATCATCAGCTATTGTGTTCTCTTGCTTCAATGTCAAACTCGAGAGCATCTTAGCTCCAGCCTTCTGCTGTTATGACAAAGTCTGAAGAACAAAGTATGAAGATCAAAGAACTGAAGAACATCAGCTGAAGAAGACTCCAAAGTACTGAAGACCAAATACTGAAGTCTGAAGTACTGATCTTACAAGTACTGAAGACTTCAAGTACTGAAGACCAAAGTACTGAAGAATCAAAAGCTGAAGAACTAAAGAACTGAAGACCTTCTACTGAAGCACAAAGTCTGAAGACAAAGACTGAAGACAACAACTGATGATATCTACTGAAGTCATCAGTTGTTATATCATCTGAAGCAAAGTCTGAAGACCAAGTACTGAAGACTCAGAGTTTGTCACAACAACTGAAGAAGTCTTCTTCAGTTGTTGTGGTGGTTTTTCCTTTTCAGTAGTTTTTATTTTGTTTCAGTAGTTGTACAACAACTGAAGAGCATGTTCTTCAGTTGTTATAGTATCAGTAGTTATAAACGACTGAAGAGTTTGTTCTTCAGTCGTTGTAGGATTTCAGTAGTTTACTTTTGTCAGCACTTAAGAACTTTTGTAAGAAGATGTCAGTTGTTGACATCTTCAGTAGTTTTATGTTTTGTCAGTTGTAATTTGAATATTCAGTGATGTCAGAAAAAGGACATCATGCCCATCCTTTTGCCGCCTATAAAAGGATGGGTAACCATACTGTTTTAATTGCCGAAACGTGCGACCAATAGAACATTTATTGTTTTGCAGAAACTCTTCTCTCTATGTTTATGCTTTAATTTGAAATATCTTTTATGCTCTTGCTTTAATTGCTAATTAATGTGCTAAATCCGCTGCAAACATAATCTAATTGATCAACGAGAGGGGCTGAGATCCTGTCAATAAAAAAATGAATTAATGTATTTTGCTTTCAAAAAGTAACTTTTAATGTATTTTAATTTTAAGAAATATTAATTAATGTATTTTAGCTTTCAAGAAGTAACTTTTAATGTAATTTAATTTTCAAAAAATATGAATTAATGTATTTTGGTTTTCAAGAAAGTAACTTTTAATGTATTTCAATTCTCAAGAAATATCATTTAATTTATTTCACTACTCAAAAAAAATATCTCAAAAATATCTCAAACCGTGACCTTTTGACCAAATCGTGATCTATTGATTTAAAAAAATATCTCAAAATGTCACGGTTTGGTCAAACCGTGACCTTTTGATCCGGTTTCTCCCCAAAATGTCACGGTTTGAACAAACCGTAAACTTTTGATCCGGTTTCTTCCCCAAAACACCTGCGGTGTCCCAGCAGGACCCTAAATGAAAGTTGTGAGGCTTGTTTAACGGAGCCTTCAATGCTGAACAGTTATTGTGGTGGTTTTGATCTATCCACGTCGTCGTCCTTATGCTAGCACGTGATACCACAAACACATGGACAATTTAACAGCTTTTGTTAATTTTGCCGTCAACTAACGGCCGTTTAAGACTTATATTAGCAGCCACAACTTCGACACCAAGTTGACTTTATCTTATTTAATTGTACCTTTTTTCCCAATGAGCTGTACAAAATTGGAAATTGTATGTTTGAGATTTATATCTGTTCACATTTTCAAACATATTATTTCAATAAACTTTTGCTAATATATACTTTGATAATTTTATTGATGCCTTTCGTATTTATATAGCAATGGAATTGAAATTTTAGGAATAACCGAAGGATAAATGGACTAGAAAGGAATTTAAAATTTTCAAATTAAAACTTGGGATGCATTTGTAAACTAATAAGTTTATATTATAAACTTTTTATTCGGAATGAAGAATCCTGATATGTCCAAAAAACATTAAAACAATTTAAAAAATTAGAAAGATGCATTTGATAGATGGAATGATCAAGTGTTCTCCTAGTTTGTTAAGGAGTTTGGAATGTAATGGTGGTGGTGACGGAGGTGGAGGCTGAGGTGGCGGTAATAACGTTGTTACATTAGTGGTAGAAAATGTGACCATGACGAGTGCAGGGATGAGAGGGATGACAAGGGTGGCTGTGATAGCTACTACAAAACTAAATAACATAAATTCAATGAAATTGTCTCTATTATATATACTAAAGATGGTTCGGCGTTAAATTATCTATTTTAAATATAGTTATAGTAAAATGAGTGTTTAATTCAAAAAAGTTAAAAATAATTATGGTCTTGAGTTGACATGTATGTATCTTTTATGATATTTGTAGGAAGAGCATTTTGGTAATCGAGACAAATACGTTATGTTATTACGTCTAATACATCAGTTTATTATATCAAATATCCGGTCATTATGTCAAATAATCTTTCGTCATTTGTTATATGTATTTATTATTATGTTTTATGTTTTAAATTATTTCGTGTTATTTTTTGTCATTGTTTTTAATATATTATGTAAATTTGTTGTTACTTTATCATTGTGTTTTAAAATTAGAAGTATACAATTTTATTATTTTAACAATGTGTTTTTCAAAACTCTTATTGTTTAGAAAAACAAAATTACGAGCGTCACAAAATATAATGAGACATTTTATAATTGTGTTTTACGTTTTATAGCACTTTGTAATATTTTGTCGATCATTGCTTTCAATGTATTAAATTAATTAGTTGTTTATAAATTAGTTGAAGTACGCAATAGTATTATTTCAACATCATGTTTTTTTAAAATTTGTCATTTTAGAAAAACATAATATTTTTCAGAAAAACACAATAACAAAATAAAACATAATAAAATGCATCAAATACACAATGACAAATAAAAAATATATGAGCTAAAAAACACAAAAATGTTTATTTACCTTTTTGTATAACGATATTGCATTCGTCTTAAGTATTGGAACACACTTATTTTATGATGTAACTTTCATAAAAAAATAATATCGTATATAAAAATATGAACATTTAAAAAATGTGTAAGCATTGAAAAAACTGAACAAAAGTAGTCATATCTAAAATATCACTCTAATAATTTTTTCCCTACAATTTAATCTGAATGATTAATTAAAAATATTAATAGTTAAGATTACTTATTAAACTTTTTAAATTCAAAACGTTTTTTAGTTCAACATTTAGCCATAGTTTTTAAATTTTATTTTTAATTAATTTAAATCCTAATTTTGCATGAAAACTGATGAGACGACTAGATGAATTGATTTAGGTTGATGTGGTTAGTTTATTTTATTTTGTTTCTATTGTTGTATGATGTATGGTACTCAGGTTCCTAGCTCCTTGTTAACTTTTTTTTAAAATATTTGGTATTTGCCGTAAGAAAAAAAATATGAATTGATTTAGGCTTTTGTGGGTGATGCTTAATGTCGATGGTTTGACATCCACCTGCAACGTTTGTGAAAGTTTGAGAACTACCGATTATTAAAACACGTGGCACTACTTTGGTATGTGAGGTTATGTTTATTATGGAAAGTTACTTACACAAATGGTCCCTAGAGTAAGGTCGTTTTACATGTTTAGTCTCCAAATATCATGTATTACAAGTTATCCCAGTAAATATGTCAACTTGTAAAAAAAATTCCCTGCATTAAATGAATCTTAACCTAGATTGCATCACCATCACACCACCACCATGGAAGTAGCACAACCACCACCACAGCCACTATCACCACAACCATCGCCACCCACCTAGTTGTTCAAGTATACCCCTCTTCGAAGCTATCTTTGTCACCTTCACACGGTCATCAACCCCCTTCACCAGCGTCACCCCTCTTTTCATGTCATCTCCAATCATATCATTATGCAAGAATCCAGAGTACGAGTGTCAATGGTGGGTTGAGTGTTTGTGGGTATTGGGAAGAAGATATCTCAAATTGTTTTTTTCAAATCTGAGAGATGGATAATATGATCACACCATAAATTTTATTTTTTATACTTTTATAAAACATCTTTTAGAAATATATGATAATTTAAAAAAAAATTAACAATATTAGGTGATTAAAGGTTCAAGATTATTTTAATTAGATTATTCATAACTTGCAAAATATTTTTTTTTTAAAACTTGAATATTTAAAAAATTAACAATATTTTTAAAAACTTATTAAAAAATCAAAATTTTTAGAAAACTTAAAAAAAATATGAGTGGCCTAACTAAAACACTCTTAAAACTTTAATGATCTGATTGAACTTTTCTATACTTTATTAGCCTGATAATAACAAATAAAAATACTAATGACGTGATTGAAACAAATAAAAATATAAATAATTTAATTAAAACAATCCTAAAACTTACTTTTCTATGAAGTTTTTCTTTTACAAAAACACACATCTAAATAATTCTAAACTGTTTGTGAGTTAATCGAGATCAACCCTTTTAAAACTCGATCCCAAAATAATGAGCTAGAGGCCCAGTTTAAACAAGGTCTGGGTGATAGTTTGATAACCAGCTAGAGCGTGATATCACATACATTGATTTTGTCATGATTGCGAGTCTAAACAAATCGATTATTTATATAAATATGATAATTTCTACTAAGCCTAACGAATGTAAATAACTAATAAATATTGTTAATATATCAATATAATACAAAAATTAGGTGATTATTACATATAATATTATAATTATATGCTTATATTAATATAAAAACTAATAAATAATAAAGGAATAAAAGAATTCTCACAAGTAAAACCGTGTTTCAAACAATAAAGCAAATTGACCTTTGATTCGATTTTTCTTCAAATTTTCTTCCTTTAGCGCTTCAGTTTGTGCTTCCTTGATTCGTTCAACCACTTCGGATATAACGGTTATCTTCATTGCGGTTATTTTGATAGGAGTATGATCCTCCTTTTGACTCAAGGCGTCAGCCACGACATTGGCCTTTCCCGGATGATATAGGATTTCACAATCATAATCCTTTAGCAATTCCACCCACCGCCTTTGTCTCATGTTTAACTCCTTTTGCGTAAAGAAGTACTTTAAACTCTTATGGTCCGTGTAAATCGTACACTTTACACCATATAGATAATGCCTCCAAATCTTTAACGCGAACACCACCGCGGCTAGTTCAAGATCATGGGTTGGGTAGTTCTTTCATGCATTTTCAGTTGTCTCGAGGCATAAGCAATCACCTTGCCCCTTTGCATTAGAACACAACCCAAACCGGAGTAGGAAGCATCCGAGTATACCACAAAATCGTCGGTTCCCTCGGGTAAAGACAAAACCGGAGCTTGAGTCAATTTCGACTTTAACTCTTGAAAGGCTTTCTCTTGCTCTTCACCCCATAGGAACTTCACCTCTTTCTTGGTAAGCTTGGTTAAAGGAGAAGCAATCTTAGCAAAGTCTTGAATGAATCTCCGATAATATCCGGCTAACCCAAGAAAGCTTCTAATCTCCGTGGGAGTCTTGGGTGGACTCCATTTGGTCACCGCGTGAATCTTTGTGGGGTCTACGTGTATACCCTCCGAGTTTACCACATGACCCAAGAATTGCACCTCTCGCAACCAAAAGGCACACTTGGAGAATTTTGCGAACAATTTCTCCCGACGAAGCGTTTCGAGAACTTCACGCAAGTGACAAGCATGATCACCTTCATTTTTAGAATAAATAAGGATATCATCTATGAATACAATGACAGATCGGTCTAACATGGGTCGGCACACCCTATTCATCAAATCCATGAATGCTGCCGGGGCGTTTGTCAACCCGAAAGACATCACAAGGAACTCATAATGCCCGTATCTAGTACGAAATGCCGTCTTGGGGATGTCTTCTTCCCTTACCTTCAACTGATGATAACCCGACCGTAAGTCGATTTTCGAAAACCACGATGCACCTTGCAACTGATCGAATAGGTCATCAATCCTAGGCAATGGGTAACGGTTCTTAACCGTCACCTGGTTCAACTCTCTATAGTCGATACACATCCGAAGACTTCCATCCTTCTTTTTCACGAAAAGAACCGGTGCTCCCCATGGCGAAGTACTCGGACGTATGAACCCCTTGTCTAAAAGATCTTGCAATTGTGTCATTAACTCTTGGAGCTCCGATGGCGCCAAGCGATAGGGAGCCTTTGCAATGGGTTTAGCTCCCGGGGTTAGGTCGATTCGAAACTCGACCTCCCGTTCCGGTGGGACTCCCGGCAAATCCTCCGGAAAGACATCTGGAAAATCCCGAACAACCGGAATATCTTCCAACACTGGAACTTTCGTTTCCGTGTCTATTACATAGGCTAAGAACGATTGTCCTCCATGGCTCATGTATTTCATTGCTTTAACCAAAGAACATAAAGCTACGCCACCGCGTTTTGCACCTTGGATTATTACCTCATAACCACTCGGAGATAGCAATTGGATGCACTTGCGATTGCAAACTATATTGGCGTGGTACATGGAAAGCCAATCCATACCAATTACCACATCAAACTCCCCGAGTGTCATGGGTATTAAGTCGACCGAATAATCCTCACCTTCGATGGTAAGTATGCAATTTCGATAAACGTTGAACGCTAAGAACGTTTTTGAATCCGCTACCTCAATCTCTAAAGGACTAGGTAAGTTGTCTAACACCATGGAAAAATGACTCGCAAATTTAACCGAAACAAACGATCTATTAGCACCCGAGTCAAATAGCACATAAGCAGGTAGTGAGTTGATGAGAAAGGTACCCGTCACAACGTCGGCTATAGATTTGGCTTCTTCCGCCGTAATCAAGAAGGTTCTCGCCTTAGCTTTTCCTCCATCACCCTTTTTCCCCGAACCTTGAGCAACCGAGGATTGACTTGTACCATCCTTCTTTAGTTCCGGACATTCGCTCTTTTTGTGGCCCGGTTTGTAGCAGTTGTAGCACACACTTAGCGGGCTTGTGCATTGAGATGTCGAATGACCCGACTTCCCACACCTGAAGCAATTTTTAGATTCATATCTACAAACTCCCCCATGCTTCTTTTTACAAATCTTGCTATGTTTGGAGTCTTTGTCATTCCCAGACTTGTTTGATGAAGAAGAAATCTTGGCTTTCTTAGACGAACCCGTCTCCGTTTCAGCCGCACGCTTCTCCCCACGATCAACTTGCCTTTTTAATTCCGCTTCTCGATCCCTAGCACAATCGATAAGCTCTGCTAGAGTTTCACATTTGGACGGTGTAAGAAACTCTCGATACTTGGCACTCAACATGCCATAGTAGTGGTTAATCCACATCCTTTCATCCTGGAGCAACTGTGGGCAAAACTTGGCTTTGTCGTAGAAGATGGCCGTGATGGTATCAATACTTTCATCTTTTTGTCGTAACTGTAGGAATTCTTCTGCTATTCTGTTGATAGCGGCTTGTGGGCAAAACCGCTTTGTGAACAACTTCTTAAATTCTTCCCAAGTCATACTTTTGATACCTTCCCGCCCCTTCTCATCCCGTTGCAATTCCCACCAGTCTTTAGCTCGTTCCCGGAGTTGGCTTGCAGCAAACCTCACTTCATCAGATTCTTCACAGTGTGAGGTTTCAAAGGCACTTTCCATATCTTTGATCCACCTTTGACTAAGTAGTGGATCTACCTCACCCTTGAACGTTGTAGGGTTGCATGCAACAAACTCCTTATAGGTCACTTTCTTTGTTGGCCTTTCGGTTTCTTTGTCAGCCTTCAGAGCCACAAACTCTTGTTGAATGAGATCCCGTAGATCTTTGCGTACATCCTCGATGTAGCCCGGCAATAAAGCCTCAAAAGCCTTGCCAACTTCCTCCTTGACCATTTCCCGTGTTGCATCATCGGGATGGGTCACGTGATTCTCTATATTAATCACGTGATCGTTACCAGCCATGACCTAAGACTGTGACCATTAAACTTTACGTTAGTACCATGTACGCAATCTATAGCATATACACCGATGCTTATGATTCTACTATCACTAGGGCCTAACCCTATTCACACAATACCCATTTCCATCCTTAAGTTTAAAACAACATCCCTAAGAACCCATTCGCGTGCCTTTGATTGTTGTTAGACTGGCCAGGCCTAGCAACAAGCTCACCACACGGATGCCTTCTTAGTTCCTTTATTCCAAACTTAAGTCAAGAAGCTAGGTTCAATCAGTTCATATGGTACATATCATACATATATCATACATATATCATACATGTGTCAAGCTTGTTACGTTTATAAACGGCACACTAACCTTGTACCTTTAGGCTCAGTGATCGGCTTCTTGGATCGAACGTTTGCATTTCTCATATCTAGAGCTCAAAAGTTTGAGTCCAAGTGTTCGCGACGCACTTGAATCTCTCAAACCGTTGGCTCTGATACCAACTTGTAACACCCGGACCTCCAAAGAGTCCGTTTAAGTTAAATAAACATGCGGAATTTGGTCCCAGAAAATTTCGTTAACATTTAACTCCCAAAATATGTGTTTCGTGTCAACCGACACTCAAAAAGGAAGTTTAACAATCCATTTACATACACACGTGATAGGAAGTTTCAAAATAATGTTAACGCGTTAGTTTCTACAAAGAAACGTGTATGCAAGTCCCGTTCGATCCTTGTATGCCCCATCGATCACTTTAGCCTTCCGGTCCCATAACACCTGAAAACACACGTTTAGACATCCATTAGTTCATAAGAACTAAGTAAGTACATTCTAACATTCATTTCGGGTCTTTACGGGGGTTTAAACGGACTCGAAACGCATTTGAACGATAATCGACAAAATCTGGGAAATGGGTCCCTACCGTAACTTACGGTGGGTACCGTAAGTTACGGTAGCCTCCATTTGTGTACGATGGTAACACACTGGCTTACGATAGCCCATTTCACCCAGGGACCTACCGTAACTTACGGTGCCACCATAAGCTACGGTGGACCCTGCAGCAAAAACATTATTTTTGACCCGTTAAGGGTCGGTTCGCGTTCCCGAGCCACCCCTTTCGATCCCGATTGTTCCAAACACCTGGAAATAACATATTTTATCCCATACGTGATTCCCACGGAGTTTCAACGAGTCTAACCCGACTCTTGGCATTATACCAAAATTTTTCTATTTGTTTGGTATTTAATTCCTTAATTAACCCATTTATGGTTCGTTTGTTCTTTAGAGTTCCCGACCGTTCCGACAACCATGGAACCGGTCTATTATAACATATTACATATGTTTGGTGAGTTCTTAGACCCAACCCATCCCATTTGCTTAACATAACGCAAATTTTCCTTTTCATACCGAATTTGCCCCTTATAGGGTCAAATCCCATTTTAATGAGCGGTTTGCCATTCTTTCGCGAACGACCGCTTTCCTTGGCGTTACCCAACGTCCACACACATTGCAAATCGTAGGGATAACCCTTTACCCTAGTGTTCACACACGATGTGAATCACTTTAATTCGGGTTTGTCCTTCTTCCCATTTCCATGGGACGGTCACGCACGTCATGACTCGTTCTGTTCCACAACCATGTGGTATAACACTAAAGTGTTATTTTCCTTTATGTTCACGCACGTCGTGAATCATTTGTCATAGAAGCTCACATACGGTGCAAGTCAACTATTTATCCTTTTTAAACGTGGTTTTCATTTTGTTTGAGCTTATGAGCACATGGTCACACACATTGTGACTCATGCCTTTACTTTGTTATGCTCAATTTAAAGAATGTCTTACCTTGAGTCCGGAAGGTTTAAGTGGTCAATCAAACGTGTTCCTTGCCGGTTCCCTTGGATCCGCTTGCCACACCACTTCCTATTACCATTTTAAGGACCCATTTAACACATAACATTCATTTAATCACACATATGGTCTATTTGACCATTTATCACATTTAACCTACAATCTAGGCTTTCACATTGCACATTTCTTGCAATTAAGTAGTTCATTCATGTTTTTCATCTAATTTAGGCATTTCATCAAACACCTTATGTGCATAACTTAACATATTGGTTATTTACTAGCTTTTAAACATCATCAAGCTAGTTTTACAACTAAATCACATATCACACATGTGATTCATCAATTTCCACCAAATGTTAGGCACATAATCACATTTCTACAAGAATGAACATGGATTCTACAACTAGCAACTAGTTTACATGAAGAATCCTTAGTTTAACCTTCTAGTAACTAAACCCATTTCCATGGTTCATGTAAATCTTCAATTAAGGAGCAATTACACATCTAGTTACCATAATACACACATACACATGATCATCTAGCACTATAACACTAGGATTTCATGTTTAAACCACCAATTTCTACACCCATCATGTGGGTGACGATTTTACCACCTCAAGAACATCAAATAACACTTACTTGTAGCTCTTGATGAGATGAAGAATGATTTCTAGGGCTCAATTTCGGATCTTGCACTTGAATCACCAACAATTTGAGAAATGAGATGACAAAAACCCTCTTTCTCCTCTTCTCTTGTGTGAAACGTGAATGAGCATATCATGCTCACCAAATGTATGGCAAGCCATACATATCCATGTGTAGGTTTCATCAATTGGCAAGATCCACCCCTCTAGTATCATTTTTCATTTTTCCACCACTATTAACTAACTAGCAAATTTTCTAGTTAAGTCTTAAATATTTAACCTTTAACATATTTTACAATATTAGGTTTTAACACATGATACATTAATTGTATTTTAATTACATAATACGAAATTCGGGTCGTTACAAGTCTCTCCCTCTAAAGAGAGTTTCGTCCCCGAAACTTTACATACTAATCAAATAGATGAGGATAAGACTTCCTCATTTCATCTTCCGATTCCCAAGTGGCATCGGATCCCTTACGATTCTTCCATTGCACCTTCACCTGATTGAGTGTCTTGTTTCTCAGTTGTTTGACCTTTCTATCCAAGATAGCCACCGGCTTCTCGATATAGTTCAATCTGTCATCAACTTCCAAATCCTCGTACGGGACATAGGCCGACTCGTCAGCCAAACACTTCCTCAAGTAAGATACATGGAACGTGTTGTGAATTCCTTGAAGCTCTTCCGGCAATTCCAGCCGATAAGCAACTTTACCTACACGTGCGATGATTTTAAATGGCCCGATAAACCTCGGACTCAACTTTCCCCGCTTCCGGAATCGTATAATACCCTTCCATGGGGAAACCTTTAACAAAACCAAATCGCCCACCTCAAACTCGATGGGTCGTCTACGCTTATCCGCGTAAGCTTTCTGACGGTCTTGCGCCGCCTTCATGCGAGCACGGATTTGTTTAATCTTTTCATCCGTATTCATTATCGTATCGTGGCCCGCAAGTTCCCGCGGACCAATTTCTCCCCAACAAATGGGAGTTCGGCATTTTCTGCCATATAAAGCTTCATACGGAGGCATCTCGATGGTGGAGTGGTAGCTATTATTGTAAGAAAATTCCGCCAAAGGCAAATACTCATCCCAACTACCCCCAAAGTCAAGAACACACGCTCGTAGCATATCTTCTAATGTTTGAATGGTTCTTTCACTTTGTCCGTCGGTTTGGGGATGGTATGACGTGCTTAGCAATAGCTTTGTCCCCATCTCCGCTTGAAATTTCCTCCAAAACTTGGAAGTAAACCGTGTGTCTCTATCGGACACAATCGACACGGGCACCCCGTGTCGTGACACTATTTCGTTCACGTAAACCTCCGCCATTTTCTCCGAATTGTAAGTCTCACGAATAGGAAGGAAATGAGCACTCTTGGTCAATCGATCGACAACAACCCATATCGCATCGTACCCTTTCTTCGTTCTTGGAAGTTTAGTAATCAAATCCATTGTTAACTTTTCCCATTTCCATTCCGGAATATCCAACGGTTGCAATTCACCATGAGGTTTTTGATGTTCCGCCTTCACTTGCAAACAAGTTAAGCATCTTTCCACGTATTTGACAATATCGCGTTTCATGCCCGGCCACCAATAGTTAACCCGAAGGTCTCTATACATCTTAGTCGCTCCCGGGTGAATTGAATACTTGGATTTATGGGCTTCATCCAATAGATCATTCTTCAAGGCACAAGTAGGTGGTATCCAAACCCGACCCCATCTTGTTTTCAATCCCTGACTATCATCTTCCAAGTTTTGAGTTTGACCTTTGATTCGATTTTTCTTCAAATTTTCTTCCTTTAGCGCTTCAGTTTGTGCTTCCTTGATTCGTTCAACCACTTCGGATATAACGGTTATCTTCATTGCGGTTATTTTGATAGGAGTATGATCCTCCTTTCGACTCAAGGTGTCAGCCACGACATTGGCCTTTCCCGGATGATATAGGATTTCACAATCATAATCCTTTAGCAATTCCACCCACCGCCTTTGTCTCATGTTTAACTCCTTTTGCGTAAAGAAGTACTTTAAACTCTTATGGTCCGTGTAAATCGTACACTTTACACCATATAGATAATGCCTCCAAATCTTTAACGCGAACACCACCGCGGCTAGTTCAAGATCATGGGTTGGGTAGTTCCTTTCATGCATTTTCAGTTGTCTCGAGGCATAAGCAATCACCTTGCCCCTTTGCATTAGAACACAACCCAAACCGGAGTAGGAAGCATCCGAGTATACCACAAAATCGTCGGTTCCCTCGGGTAAAGACAAAACCGAAGCTTGAGTCAATTTCGACTTTAACTCTTGAAAGGCTTTCTCTTGCTCTTCACCCCATAGGAACTTCACCTCTTTCTTGGTAAGCTTGGTTAAAGGAGAAGCAATCTTAGCAAAGTCTTGAATGAATCTCCGATAATATCCGGCTAACCCAAGAAAGCTTCTAATCTCCGTGGGAGTCTTGGGTGGACTCCATTTGGTCACCGCGTGAATCTTTGTGGGGTCTACGTGTATACCCTCCGAGTTTACCACATGACCCAAGAATTGCACCTCTCGCAACCAAAAGGCACACTTGGAGAATTTTGCGAACAATTTCTCCTGACGAAGCGTTTCGAGAACTTCACGCAAGTGACAAGCATGATCACCTTCATTTTTAGAATAAATAAGGATATCATCTATGAATACAATGACAGATCGGTCTAACATGGGTCGGCACACCCTATTCATCAAATCCATGAATGCTGCCGGGGCGTTTGTCAACCCGAAAGACATCACAAGGAACTCATAATGCCCGTATCTAGTACGAAATGCCGTCTTGGGGATGTCTTCTTCCCTTACCTTCAACTGATGATAACCCGACCGTAAGTCGATTTTCGAAAACCACGATGCACCTTGCAACTGATCGAATAGGTCATCAATCCTAGGCAATGGGTAACGGTTCTTAACCGTCACCTGGTTCAACTCTCTATAGTCGATACACATCCGAAGACTTCCATCCTTCTTTTTCACGAAAAGAACCGGTGCTCCCCATGGCGAAGTACTCGGACGTATGAACCCCTTGTCTAAAAGATCTTGCAATTGTGTCATTAACTCTTGGAGCTCCGATGGCGCCAAGCGATAGGGAGCCTTTGCAATGGGTTTAGCTCCCGGGGTTAGGTCGATTCGAAACTCGACCTCCCGTTCCGGTGGGACTCCCGGCAAATCCTCCGGAAAGACATCTGGAAAATCCCGAACAACCGGAATATCTTCCAACACTGGAACTTTCGTTTCCGTGTCTATTACATAGGCTAAGAACGATTGTCCACCATGGCTCATGTATTTCATTGCTTTAACCAAAGAACATAAAGCTACGCCACCGCGTTTTGCACCTTGGATTATTACCTCATAACCACTCGGAGATAGCAATTGGATGCACTTGCGATTGCAAACTATATTGGCGTGGTACATGGAAAGCCAATCCATACCAATTACCACATCAAACTCCCCGAGTGTCATGGGTATTAAGTCGACCGAATAATCCTCACCTTCGATGGTAAGTATGCAATTTCGATAAACGTTGAACGCTAAGAACGTTTTTGAATCCGCTACCTCAATCTCTAAAGGACTAGGTAAGTTGTCTAACACCATGGAAAAATGACTCGCAAATTTAACCGAAACAAACGATCTATTAGCACCCGAGTCAAATAGCACATAAGCAGGTAGTGAGTTGATGAGAAAGGTACCCGTCACAACGTCGGCTATAGATTTGGCTTCTTCCGCCGTAATCAAGAAGGTTCTCGCCTTAGCTTTTCCTCCATCACCCTTTTTCCCCGAACCTTGAGCAACCGAGGATTGACTTGTACCATCCTTCTTTAGTTCCGGACATTCGCTCTTTTTGTGGCCCGGTTTGTAGCAGTTGTAGCACACACTTAGCGGGCTTGTGCATTGAGATGTCGAATGACCCGACTTCCCACACCTGAAGCAATTTTTAGATTCGTATCTACAAACTCCCCCATGCTTCTTTTTACAAATCTGCAATGTTTGGAGTCTTTGTCATTCCCAGACTTGTTTGATGAAGAAGAAATCTTGGCTTTCTTAGACGAACCCGTCTCCGTTTCAGCCGCACGCTTCTCCCCACGATCAACTTGCCTTTTCAATTCCGCTTCTCGATCCCTAGCACAATCGATAAGCTCTGCTAGAGTTTCACATTTGGACGGTGTAAGAAACTCTCGATACTTGGCACTCAACATGCCATAGTAGTGGTTAATCCACATCCTTTCATCCTGGAGCAACTGTGGGTAAAACTTGGCTTTGTCGTAGAAGATGGCCGTGATGGTATCAATACTTTCATCTTTTTGTCGTAACTGTAGGAATTCTTCTGCTATTCTGTTGATAGCGGCTTGTGGGCAAAACCGCTTTGTGAACAACTTCTTAAATTCTTCCCAAGTCATACTTTTGATACCTTCCCGCCCCTTCTCATCCCGTTGCAATTCCCACCAGTCTTTAGCTCGTTCCCGGAGTTGGCTTGCAGCAAACCTCACTTCATCAGATTCTTCACAGTGTGAGGTTTCAAAGGCACTTTCCATATCTTTGATCCACCTTTGACTAAGTAGTGGATCTACCTCACCCTTGAACGTTGTAGGGTTGCATGCAACAAACTCCTTATAGGTCACTTTCTTTGTTGGCCTTTCGGTTTCTTTGTCAGCCTTCAGAGCCACAAACTCTTGTTGAATGAGATCCCGTAGATCTTTGCGTACATCTTCGATGTAGCCCGGCAATAAAGCCTCAAAAGCCTTGCCAACTTCCTCCTTGACCATTTCCCGTGTTGCATCATCGGGATGGGTCTCGTGATTCTCTATATTAATCACGTGATCGTTACCAGCCATGACCTAAGACTGTGACCATTAAACTTTACGTTAGTACCATGTACGTAATCTATAGCATATACACTGATGCTTATGATTCTACTATCCCTAGGGCCTAACCCTATTCACACAATACCCATTTCCATCCTTAAGTTTAAAACAACATCCCTAAGAACCCATTCGCGTGCCTTTGATTGTTGTTAGACTGGCCAGGCCTAGCAACAAGCTCACCACACGGATGCCTTCTTAGTTCCTTTATTCCAAACTTAAGTCAAGAAGCTAGGTTCAATCAGTTCATATGGTACATATCATACATATATCATACATATATCATACATGTGTCAAGCTTGTTACGTTTATAAACGGCACACTAACCTTGTACCTTTAGGCTCAGTGATCGGCTTCTTGGATCGAACGTTTGCATTTCTCATATCTAGAGCTCAAAAGTTTGAGTCCAAGTGTTCGCGACGCACTTGAATCTCTCAAACCGTTGGCTCTGATACCAACTTGTAACACCCGGACCTCCAAAGAGTCCGTTTAAGTTAAATAAACATGCGGAATTTGGTCCCAGAAAATTTCGTTAACATTTAACTCCCAAAATATGTGTTTCGTGTCAACCGACACTCAAAAAGGAAGTTTAACAATCCATTTACATACACACGTGATAGGAAGTTTCAAAATAATGTTAACGCGTTAGTTTCTACAAAGAAACGTGTATGCAAGTCCCGTTCGATCCTTGTATGCCCCATCGATCACTTTAGCCTTCCGGTCCCGTAACACCTGAAAACACACGTTTAGACATCCATTAGTTCATAAGAACTAAGTAAGTACATTCTAACATTCATTTCGGGTCTTTACGGGGGTTTAAACGGACTCGAAACGCATTTGAACGATAATCGACAAAATCTGGGAAATGGGTCCCTACCGTAACTTACGGTGGGTACCGTAAGTTACGGTAGCCTCCATTTATGTACGATGGTAACACACTGGCTTACGATAGCCCATTTCACCCAGGGACCTACCGTAACTTACGGTGCCACCGTAAGCTACGGTGGACCCTGCAGCAAAAACATTATTTTTGACCCGTTAAGGGTCGGTTCGCGTTCCCGAGCCACCCCTTTCGATCCCGATTGTTCCAAACACCTGGAAATAACATATTTTATCCCATACGTGATTCCCACGGAGTTTCAACGAGTCTAACCCGACTCTTGGCATTATACCAAAATTTTTCTATTTGTTTGGTATTTAATTCCTTAATTAACCCATTTATGGTTCGTTTGTTCTTTAGAGTTCCCGACCGTTCCGACAACCATGGAACCGGTCTATTATAACATATTACATATGTTTGGTGAGTTCTTAGACCCAACCCATCCCATTTGCTTAACATAACGCAAATTTTCCTTTTCATACCGAATTTGCCCCTTATAGGGTCAAATCCCATTTTAATGAGCGGTTTGCCATTCTTTCGCGAACGACCGCTTTCCTTGGCGTTACCCAACGTCCACACACATTGCAAATCGTAGGGATAACCCTTTACCCTAGTGTTCACCACGATGTGAATCACTTTAATTCGGGTTTGTCCTTCTTCCCATTTCCATGGGACGGTCACGCACGTCATGACTCGTTCTGTTCCACAACCATGTGGTATAACACTAAAGTGTTATTTTCCTTTATGTTCACGCACGTCGTGAATCATTTGTCATAGAAGCTCACATACGGTGCAAGTCAACTATTTATCCTTTTTAAACGTGGTTTTCATTTTGTTTGAGCTTATGAGCACATGGTCACACACATTGTGACTCATGCCTTTACTTTGTTATGCTCAATTTAAAGAATGTCTTACCTTGAGTCCGGAAGGTTTAAGTGGTCAATCAAACGTGTTCCTTGCCGGTTCCCTTGGATCCGCTTGCCACACCACTTCCTATTACCATTTTAAGGACCCATTTAACACATAACATTCATTTAATCACACATATGGTCTATTTGACCATTTATCACATTTAACCTACAATCTAGGCTTTCACATTGCACATTTCTTGCAATTAAGTAGTTCATTCATGTTTTTCATCTAATTTAGGCATTTCATCAAACACCTTATGTGCATAACTTAACATATTGGTTATTTACTAGCTTTTAAACATCATCAAGCTAGTTTTACAACTAAATCACATATCACACATGTGATTCATCAATTTCCACCAAATGTTAGGCACATAATCACATTTCTACAAGAATGAACATGGATTCTACAACTAGCAACTAGTTTACATGAAGAATCCTTAGTTTAACCTTCTAGTAACTAAACCCATTTCCATGGTTCATGTAAATCTTCAATTAAGGAGCAATTACACATCTAGTTACCATAATACACACATACACATGATCATCTAGCACTATAACACTAGGATTTCATGTTTAAACCACCAATTTCTACACCCATCATGTGGGTGACCTTTTACCACCTCAAGAACATCAAATAACACTTACTTGTAGCTCTTGATGAGATGAAGAATGATTTCTAGGGCTCAATTTCGGATCTTGCACTTGAATCACCAACAATTTGAGAAATGAGATGACAAAAACCCTCTTTCTCCTCTTCTCTTGTGTGAAACGTGAATGAGCATATCATGCTCACCAAATGTATGGCAAGCCATACATATCCATGTGTAGGTTTCATCAATTGGCAAGATCCACCCCTCTAGTATCATTTTTCATTTTTCCACCACTATTAACTAACTAGCAAATTTTCTAGTTAAGTCTTAAATATTTAACCTTTAACATATTTTACAATATTAGGTTTTAACACATGATACATTAATTGTATTTTAATTACATAATACGAAATTCGGGTCGTTACACTTATAAGCCATGGTTTAGTAAGAGGATTGCCTCTGAAGGAGTTCAAGTGTGAAGATGACTGCACTGCTTGCTTGAGAGGAAAGCAACACAAAGTTTCATTTCCTTCAATAGAAGAACCAAAGTCCACTGCCTGCTTACAACTTCTGCACATGGATCTCTTTGGTCCTGTCAGAGTAATAAGCATGGCAAAGAAGAAATACTGCCTGGTAATTGTGGATGATTACTCCAGGTTTGTATGGACTTTCTTCTTGCACTCCAAGGATGAAGCAGCAAAGACAATAATGAACTTTGTGTTACAAGTAGAAAAGCAGTATTCCCTACAGGTCAAGTGTGTGAGGAGTGATAATGGAACAGAGTTTAGAAACCACACACTTGATGACTTCTACCTGTCCAAGGGAATTAGAAGGCAGTTTAGCATTCCTAGAACTCCTGAGCAGAATGGAGTGATGGAGAGAAAGAATAGGACCCTCATTGAAGCAGCAAGGTCAATGTTGGCCGACTCTGGATTGCCACTGACCTTTTGGGCTGAAGCTGTCAACACAGCTTGCTATGTACAAAATAGAGCTTTAGTGAATAAGAGGTTGATGAAGACTCCTTATGAAGTTCTTCATCATTTGGCTCCTCTTATTTCATTCTTTAGAGCCTTTGGGTGTCCTTGTTTTATTCTCAACACTAGCAACCCACTCCATAAGTTTGCTAGTAAGGTGGATGCAGGGTACTTTGTTGGTTATTCATCAACTTGCAAAGCATACAGAGTCTTCAACTGTAGAACCAAAGGAGTTGAAGAAACTTTGCATGTTAAGTTCAATGAATCTCCAAAGGACAAGATTCCACAAAACCCTGTGGAGTTGTTTGATCTGGACATACTGCAATATGTTCCTTATCAACCTCCATCTGTTGAGCCTGTCAACAGATCTCCACCTGGTGGTACTGATGATGATGAAGTCAGTACTCACCTCTTCAGGATCAGTGACAATCTGCCTAAGTTCACTGAACCTGATGCTCCTGTAGCCTCAGTAGCTCCATCCACTACAAATGCTGATGAGATTTCTGCTTGCTCTACTTCATTTGAGCTGCCATCCTCTACATGGTTTCAGGAATCTCCATCACCATCTGTTGCTGCTGATGGGTCCACAAACACTTGTACAGATATTATAGTTTATCAAGAGCTCAAGAATCACCCCACTTCACAAATTATTGGTGATATCCAAGCTGGAGTTTCAACCAGGAATCAATTGTCTAATTTCTGCTTCTATGCTCTCTTCATCAGTCAGCAAGAGCCAAAGAACTATCATATTGCTTTAAGAGACAATGGATGGGTGGAAGCTATGCAGCTTGAGCTTCTTCAATTCAAGAAACAGCAAGTATGGGAGCTTGTTCCATTACCCAAAGATAAGTGTGCTATAGGCACCAAGTGGGTATTCAGGAACAAAACAGATGAGAAGGGCCAAATTGTCAAGAACAAGGCCAGACTGGTTGTCCAAGGGTTTGCACAGGAGGAAGGCATCGATTATGATGAGACCTTTGCACCTGTGGCTAGACTGGAAGCAATCAGACTGTTCTTAGCTTATGCTGCCTTTCACAGTCTCAAGGTTTATCAAATGGATGTCAAAAGTGCCTTCCTATATGGAAAAATAAAAGAAGAGGTCTATGTGTGTCAACCACCAGGCTTTGAGGACAATAAACATCCTGATTGGGTGTACAAGCTTGATAAGGCTCTCTATGGGCTGAAGCAAGCTCCTAGAGCCTGGTATGAGACACTCTCAACTTTTCTTCTAGAGAATAAATTCACTAGGGGCACCATTGATAAAACCCTATTCATCAAGACTGTGGGACAACATAAACTCCTTGTTCAGATTTATGTTGACGATATCATCTTTGCATCCTCTGATCCAAAGTTGTGTGATGAATTTACAAAGCTTATGAAGCTGAGATTTGAAATGAGTGCTATGGGAGAATTACAGTACTTTCTAGGTTTGCAAATCAAACAATTGGATGATGGAATCTTCATCCATCAGTCCAAGTATACCAAGGAGTTGTTGAATAAGTTTGATTTACAAACTTGTAAGCCCTGTTCTACTCCCATGAGCAGCATTACACAACTAGATGTAGATCAGAAAGGTAAAGCGGTTGATGAAACCCTTTACAGATGTATGATTGGGTCCTTGATGTACCTTACAGCTTCTAGACCAGACATCATGTTTTCAACATGTGCTTGTGCTAGATTTCAGGCTGCACCTAAAGAATCTCATTTGATTGCAGTCAAAAGGATCTTTAGATATCTGCAAGGTACCCAATCACTAGGTCTTTGGTATTCAGCTGGGCATTCTTGCAAATTAGTTGCTTTCTTGATAGTGACTATGCAGGATGCAAAGTCACCAGAAAATCCACTTCTGGTGGTTGCCAATTCCTAGGCAATTGTTTAGTTTCTTGGCAGAGTAAGAAACAAACATCCATTGCTACATCCACTGCTGAAGCTGAGTATATTGCTGCTGCAAGCTGTACTTCTCAAATACTCTGGCTTCAGAACCAACTTCTGGATTATGGCATTACTGAGACTAAGACTCCATTATTAATGGATAGTGCTTCAGCTCTCTGTATTGTTAAGAATCCAGTCCAGCACTCAAGGACCAACATATTGAGATCAGACATCATTTTATCAGGGATTGCTATGAGAAAGGTCTGATTGATCCCAAGTTTGTACCTAGTGCTGATGAGCTTGCAGACATTTTTACCAAGCCCTTAGATAGTGCCACATTCCAAAATCTGGTCCTAAGGCTTGGTATGCTGCAGCTTGATTGATTTGGCCTATGCTGGTTCTTGGAGTTCACAACTACTGAAAAGCAAAGGTGAAATACAAGTACTGATGAGTAATTTAGTCTTCAGCAACTACTGAAGACTAAAATGACTTAAAGTACTGATGTACATTATTTATTGAAAAAAAAAACTGATGTAGTGAGGTGGATTGCAACTACTGATGTATAATTTTCAACTAAATAAGTACTGAAGAACAAATTTTGGTCATAAGTACTGATGTGTAATCTTACACAAATACTGAAGACAAAATTTGTTCACCAGCTCTGAAGAATATTTCATCAGCACTTGTGAACATCTGATCACAAGAGCTGAAGGCATAAATATTCACAAAAGCTGAAGGGTCAATGAAACATCTGAAAATCAGTCAAAGAGCTGATGAGTAAGAGTGGAGGCTAGTATGAAACAACTGATTTGATGGAAACAGCTGATGAGTCATTTCTCATCAGTTGATAACAACAGCTGATGTTTCATACACAAACAACTGAAGGACAAGAGCATGTCTTTAGTAGTTCATAACTACTGACATCAGTAGTTCACAACTACTGAAGACTAAAAACCAAGTCCTCAGTTGTTTACAACAGCTGAAGCAAAACCATGTCTTCAGTAGTTCACAACTACTGATCTCAGAAGTTTACAACTACTGAAGGCTAACACCAAGTCTTCAGTTGTTCCAACGTCTGAAGAATACTAGGTCATCAGTAGTTCATAACTACTGAAGACTGACAGTAACTCTTCAGTCGTTCACAACATCTGAAGGACAAAACCAAAGTCTCAGTAGTTTCAACTACTGAAGACTAATACCAAGTTCTCAGATGTTACAACCACTGAAGGTTAAAACCACGTCATCAGTTGTTACAACAACTGATGACTAATACCAAAACCTTCAGTAGTTTTATTTCAACCTTTGCCCTACCCTATAAATACCCCATGTTCAGAGCATTTACTCCTCACTTGACCTAATCCTTACAAACCTCTGAAATTCCCATACACCATTAATGGCGAACATGCAACTGAAACCTCGACACAACTGTGTCGCCCATCTCACCAAGTCGCCATTATGGCCCAAATTTCATCAAGCCGTCGATCTCATGCACGACTCACCTTACAAAACGGCTTTTCTTTTGAACCCCACCTTATACACCGACTCCTTGACGGAGTTTTGGACCAATGTAACCGTCCAAACCGGAGAGCAGAATGCCGAGGTCTCTCTCCGGTCCTCCGTCAACGGCAAACCGGTGGTTATCACTCCAGCTACTCTACGCCAAACCCTAGAGCTGGATGATGCCACTCACCCAACCTCCTATCCCAAAGGTACCCTTGATCTCTCCTTCACATCTCATGACTATCAGGGTAACCTCTCCGCCTCCACCTTGTTGAAGAAACACCTTCCTGACCCCAACGACTGATTTTTCACATGGTGAATGTATGTCTGGCTCCCAAGACCTCTTCGTGGGACCAGATGTCCACAAGGTGGCAACAGGTATTGTATTCTATCCTTGAGAAACAACCTTTAAATTTTTCTGAAATTTTATTTTTGGAACTCAAGGACATGGCCACAAAACCTTTTCCTAACCGTTGGAACTTATATCCACGGTTCATAATGGCCATGATCGAATACCAGCTTCAGGCTGAGGGACTAGTTGGCACTGGGGTCCCTGCCATGGCTGTTCAAGCCGAGGTATACTCCAGGCACAACTCCGACCAAACACTGAAACAGGCTGGCCGGCTGCGAAAACCCACGCAGCTGGAACCCACAGCCTCCACCTCCAAATCCAGAGTCCCCACCAAGCCAAAAGCCAAAAAGAATCCCACAAAGGCTACTCAGGGAGATGAGTCCCCTGAGGATGCCCCTGCCACACAAAGGCAGGATGTGCCTGCTGGCTCGATTCTCCCAGCAGGTACCACGACTCCACCCACCACAACCGCACAGGCTTCCTCTCAACAGGAGCCTGATGTAACCAATTTTGGGGCAACCACATTACTGGGGTCTTCCTCACTTGAGGAGGCTGCCATTGAAGAGCACAGTCCTCCCCATGTGCATACTGCTTCTAGCCCACATACTGAGGAGACTGCCCCACTAAGCCCAACACTGGTAATAGCCAGAGTGCTGACTGATCTGAGCACTCCACCCTCTCCCCAGAAACCTATTACAACTGGGGAGACTCCAACCGAAGAGAGGGTGGGCACAAGTGCTGATCAGAGCCCACATCACAGAGAATCAGTTCACTCTCCAAGTGTGGCTAAGGAGAGAGAACAATCTGGTGAGGCTGCCACTTCCCCTGCATCAACATCTGAGTAGGGTGAAGCTGGTAACATCTCTAAGACCTCACCAGAGGCAATGGCCGATGATGGATCCAATCCGGAGGCCAGAAGTCCCCAGTACCAAGAACAAGGGGCACATGTCATTACTGAGCCACACTCAGGACATGTTCATCCTGACAATGTCAGGAGGTCAGGTGATTCAGCTTATGCTGATGATGACCTGAGCTTCTTCTTTGATGTAGTTGCTCAAAACACTATCCTTGAGGATGAGATAAGCAGACTCAAAGAGCTGCTTGCTCAGATGACTCAGGATAGAAGTCCATCTGCCACCACTACCCCACAAATGGCACCTTCACCTGAAGGTCTCACATACACTGAGCCACTTCCACAAACTCAGCCACCAGCCCCTGCTTCTGGCACTAGCTCTCAGGGACAGAACCCCCCTGAGCAGCTGGATGCTATCCTCCAAAAATCCCTACCTCTCATCACACCCATGCTTAAAGATATAGTTAACCAAACCCTTGATGAGAGGCTTCCCACATACATACAACCCATGGTGGAGGTTGCCATATCTAAGGCTCTTGCTGATAGTCAAACCCCAACCAATGCACCCAAAAAGGGGGAGACATCAGTGCAAGACAAGAGGAAGAGGGATGAGGAGGAGAAAGAGGCAGAGAAAGAGGTGGTGGTAGAGAAGGAGTTGGCTGAGGAGACCAGTAGGGTGAGGGAGAAGGGGAAGAGGAAAGTGAGGGAGGTAGAGCAGATAGGAGTGGCTGAAATCCAAAAGGATTTCAGTTTCACTGATAAGAATAAGGGAGAGGGAAAGAAGGTGGCTGATCCTGATCTAGCAGCCCTTGTCAAGGAGGCTGATGCTGAGCACAACCGTTCAATGAACAAAGTCATTGAACAGCTGTTCAGGCAAGGCTTTGACAAGGACACTGCTTTGCTAGATCAAGAGATCAGAAATATGGAGAGGAGAGAAATTGACTACCGATGGACTACTCATAGCCAACAGGAAAGACAAAAACTTGAGGCTATGAGTAGGTTCACTTCGAAGTACCTGGGCAGACCAGTCCTTGATGTTAAGGCATGGACCAGGGACAAACTCTTGGCAATAACCACCAAGATTTGTTCGGCTGGTGATTTTACAAAGGGACTGGTCGCAGAGGCCCTATCTGAAGCCGGTGGTGGGAACAGGACACTGCTAGTCAAGCTGACTAAACCAGCCCTTATCTCTAGGCTGCTAGCAGTGCCTGCCAACACTCCCACACCAACAACCCAACCACAACCCACAAAACCAACTCCTTTACCACCAAACCCCGCAGCCAATGATCCACCCTTGAAGAAGAAGAGAAGGGTGCTGAGGCTGCAAGATGAAGAAGAGGATGATGAGGAGGATAGTCTGCCACTCTCAGCAGTCATACCTCTACCCAAAGCCAAACCACAAACCATCAATCCCACCTCACAGCAGGACACTGTGAAGGTTAAGTTAGAAGAGGAGGAGCAGCAAAAAAGACATGATGAGGAAATGCTGAAAAGCATTGACAAATGCTATGCTGCTACCACCTCTATCATAAATATGCAGAGAGAATGTCTGAGGTTATTCACCCTCAAACAAACCTTTCAATATGAAAGGGAGAGGGTGAGAACTTGGCCTGACCCAAGGGTGGCTCACAGGATAGTCAAGAAGGACATGCCTGTGAGATACAAAAGCCAACTAAAGAGAATCGTAGATGAAGAGATCTCTGTGGCTATTGTAATAACACCCTGGGAAATAGTAGATGAATTCAAGAAAGCTTATAGAGCCGGCCAAACACCCTTTTCAATGCTAGATAATAGGGTGGTTAGGAAGGGTCTGGTCTATAAGAAGCTTGAGAATTTTCATAGAGATGAGCTCACTTTGTTGTTAGAGGGTAAACACCCTGATGAGTTTGCATATAGGCAAATCACAACACTTGAGCTCAAAAATGGTAGACAGGTCAAGTTCATCTCAGAGGTGTACGGTCGGGAGGGATTGTTTGAAGGTGAGCCTGAAGACCTGTCCAAAGAAGAACAATTGATGTTTCTTCAGGCTTACTGTAGAGAATCCTACCGGCTTGTACGAGGGGTGTAGATCTCATGGATGGGATAACAGCTTTGTGTCCAATTCCCCAAGACAGAGCTCCCATCCATACTTAGCCAAACAAATACTTGAGACTACATCTCTGGCCAGTGCTTATCTGGGTCAACTTCTAATCTGATCTAGAAGGAAATAGACCAATCTCTATGCCATCAATAAGTGGGACATCCAATAATTAGAGGTTTTGGCTGCATTGGTTCAGGGGGAGTTTGTTGGACCAAAAGAACCAATGAGCCAAGATCAGGAAAACCTCTAAGTCCCACATGCCACTGCAAACAACTGCTGAAGACTCCCATCAGCTGTTCTGACAAAGTCTGAAGAATAAACAGCTAAAGTTCAAAGAACTGAAGTACAACAGCTGAAGATCCCAAAGTACTGAAGACAAGTACTGAAGTCTAAAGTACTGATAAACACAAGTACTGAAGACTTCAAGTACTGAAGACAAGTGCTGAAGATCAAAGTCTGAAGAACTGAAGAACTGATGAACAACTGCTGATGCACAAAGTCTGAAGACAACGACTGAAGACATCAGCTGATGACAACTACTGAAGTCATTAGCTGATGAAACATCTGAAGACCAAAGTCTGAAGACCAAGTGCTGAAGTTTCAGAGTTTGTCACAACAGCTGAAGAAGTCTTCTTCAGTTGTTGCGATGGTTTTTCCTTTTCAGTAGTTTATTTTTGTTTCAGTAGTTGTACAACAACTGAAGAGCATGTTCTTCAGTTGTTATAGTATCAGTAGTTATAAACGACTGAAGAGTGTGTTCTTCAGTCGTTGTAGGATTTCAGTAGTTTACTCTTGTCAGCACTTAGGAACTTTTGTAAGAAGATGTCAGTTGACATCTTCAGTAGTTTTATGTTTTGTCAGTTGTAATTTGAATATTCAGTGATGTCAGAAAAAGGACATCACGCCCATCCTTTTGCCGCCTATAAAAGGATGGGTAACCATACTGTTTTAATTGCCGAAACGTGCGAACCAATAGAACATTTATTGTTTTGCAGAAACTCTTCTCTCTATGTTCATGCTTTAATTTGAAATATCTTTTATGTTCTTGCTTTAATTGCTAATTAATGAGCTAAATCCGCTGCAAACATAATCTAATTGATCAACGAGAGAGGCTGAGATCCTGTCAAACAATATGAGACTTTCTCATATAGAAAGGGTGAGACTCTGACCCAGCAGTTTGAGCGGTTCTCTTGTTTAATCTCTGAGCTGAAGATGGTTAAACAAGAGTACTCTAAAAGCCAGATGAACAACAGGTTCCTCAGGTCATTGCCTGAGAGATGGGACACATATACCATTGTCCTACGCTCCAGTGCTGACCTGGACACTCTATCTCTCACCCAACTCCATGGGAAATTGCTTACTTTTGAGAGAGAGGTAGAGCAAAAGAGGAAGTTGTCATCTTCTGGCAAACTTGCTGATGACTTTGTCCAAGGTAATGCTGCCTTGATAAGTCATGAGTCAGAATATGCTTCATTAGAAAGTTCTTATGATGAGCATATTGATTTCTCTACAAACTCAGAACAAGCTTTTGTTGGTGTCAGTAGTTCAGGAGGAGGTGGTGACAACTTGTGTTTTCTGATGGAGGATTTGAAGGGCATTCCAGATGATGATCTGGAAGAGATGGATATTTTGAACCAAATGGCAATGATAAATATCCGATCTCAGAAGTTCTACAAAAGAACTGGTAGGAAATTCCCAGGACTCTCTGGCAAAACCAAAGTTGGTTTTGACAAGAGCAAGTTGAGGTGTCACAAGTGCCAAAGGCTTGGACACTTTGTAAGAGAGTGTAGATCATCTGGATCTAACTCATCTGCACCCTTTGTGACTTTTCCCAGCAATAGCTCACAGCACAAAGGGCAACCTTCCTACAGTTCTTCCCATCCATCTCAGGCACAAGCACCACCTGCTTATTTTGTGCCACAGGGTCATATGCCTTATCCTTACCCCTGTTACTACATGCCTCAGCCTGGTCAAACTCAAGCACCCCCGGCTCAACCACCTCATGCTCTTCCAGAGCCTCATTCTTCCCAATCTCATCACCACACACAACCTCAACAACAAAGCTTTTTCACCCCAACTGCTGTTGACTGGAGTAGTCTACCAGAAGAGCTATCTGGTCAGGAACCACTACTCCAAGGTGCTGGTCAACATGGTGGTGACCAACCTTTTGGAAATCTTGCTCTGATGGCCCTTGATTCTGCTGAAGGGTCATCATCTAATGCCTCATCTCAGGTATCCACTAAGGCAAAAGCCAAGCTTTGTTCAGAGTCATGCATAGCAGCATTTGCTTCTATTAGAGAAGCAAATGTAGCTTTAATAGATAAAAATCTTGAACTTGAGCACACTATTTCCAAAAGAAAAGCTGATTTTGAGGTTGTTCTAAAAGATAAAATGATGAGATTTACAAGCTTAACTGCCAAATCAAAGATGCTAAAGCTAGGGAAGATGTACTTCTTGAGAAGTACAAAGATCTCAAGGAAACTCTTGCAACCACCCAAGTTGAGTGTGATCGATGGGTGCAATCATGCAAGGGTTTTGAAATGCTTCTTAGCAAGCAAACAGCTTCCAATGTGAAGTTTGGCATTGGTTATAATCACACTGCTCCTCCCACAGACTTCATTTCAAGAGCAGAAGTTGAATCTGATGGGGAGAGCAATAACCAATCCTTCTCATCATGTGACTTACTATCCTCTGAATCAGCATCATCAGAGATAGACTGTCACATGACCAAAAGGCTGATCAACTCAGGAGTTGTCACTAGAAGTACTGAAGGTACTGGAGAGCAAGTGACAACATCTGAAGTTCAAATCTCAAATACTGTTAGCACTAAAGAGAAGAAAACTAACAGTAGGAAAGGTTTGAAGGCAGCTAGAGAGGATACAAGGAAAGCAGGCACTAAGAAGAAAACTGCTAGTACTGATGACAAACAGCTGAAGAACAAGTCTTCAGCAGTTAAATCCTCTTCAGCTGATGATCAGCATAAGATGAAGAAAAAGCCATGTGAGATATGTGGCTTATTCAATCATCTTACTGATGATTGCTGGTACAAACGGGGTTCCAAACTCAAACAGAAGGAGAAAATTACTGAGAGCATCAATAAAATAAAGAATGAGTTTGAAACCAAGTTTGTATTAGCAACATCCAAGCCTGAAATCCCTAAGCCCAAAGCTAAATCTAAGAAGGTAGGGATAACTCAGGCAACAGCTGAGGTTGCTCAGAAAAAGATGGTACAACATAGGAACTCATCATCAGCAAACTCCAATGTGTCTGAAGAGCTGAAAGCCTTATCACAGAATCAGACACAATTGGTGATGATGGTTCAGCAGCTAGTGGGAAGAGTCAACCACTTAGATGCTCCTGTGTTGAAACCACAGAAAAGGAAGTCCAATCCAAAGGGTTCCTCTTCTGTACCATCTTCTTCACCTTAAGCTGTCACACACAACACAACTGTTAGTGCTGCACCTGCAGCTGAGAACAGACCCAAAACCAAGCAGGTTTGGGTCTCCAAGACAAACTAACACATGATTGTGTTTGCAGGGTTCTTCAACATGCCTTAAAAGCATCTGGTATGTAGACAGTGGAGGATCCATGCACATGACAGGAAGCAGTTCCCTTCTTAATGACTACTCTCAAGGAAAGAAGGGATTTGTTTCTTTTGGCAATGATGCAAAGGGTTACATCATCGGAAAAGGCTTTGTTTCCAATGGGGAAATAAGGTTTGATGATGTTAACCATGTGGAGAATCTCAAGTACAACCTCTTGAGTGTCAGTCAAATGTGTGACAAAGGCCATGTTGCCCTTTTCACAGGCCAGAACTGTCGGATTCTGTCATCCAAATTTCTGAGTTTGATTGACAAGGCATTGGATGAACACACTCTCCTGAAGGCCAACAGGATAGGAAGAGTGTATGCCTTAGATCTTTCCAAAAAGATGGATCTAAAAGGTCATCCTTGCCTATTCTCCAAGGCATCTCCTCAAGAGTCTACACTATGGCATAGAAGGCTGGGTCATGTAAATTTCAAGAACATGAATCAGCTTATAAGCCATGGTTTAGTAAGAGGATTGCCTCTGAAGGAGTTCAAGTGTGAAGATGACTGCACTGCTTGCTTGAAAGGAAAACAACACAAAGTTTCATTCCCTTCAATAAAAGAACCAAAGTCCACTGCCTGCTTACAACTTCTGCACATGGATCTCTTTGGTCCTGTCAGAGTAATGAGCATGGCAAAGAAGAAATACTGCCTGGTAATTGTGGATGATTACTCCAGGTTTGTATGGACTTTCTTCTTGCACTCCAAGGATGAAGCAGCAAAGACAATAATGAACTTTATGTTACAAGTAGAAAAGCAGTATTCCCTACAGGTCAAGTGTGTGAGGAGTGATAATGGAACAGAATTCAAAAACCACACACTTGATGACTTCTACCTGTCTAAGGGAATTAGAAGGCAGTTTAGCATTCCTAGAACTCCTGAGCAGAATGGAGTGGTGGAGAGAAAGAACAGGACCCTCATTGAAGCAGCAAGGTCAATGTTGGCTGACTATGGATTGCCACTGACCTTTTGGGCTGAAGCTGTCAATACAGCTTGCTATGTACAAAATAGAGCTTTAGTAAATAAGAGGTTGATGAAGACACCTTATGAAGTTCTTCATCATTTGGCTCCTCTTATTTCATTCTTTAGAGCCTTTGGGTGTCCTTGTTTTATTCCCAACACTAGCAACCCACTCCATAAGTTTGCTAGTAAGGTGGATGCAGGGTACTTTGTTGGTTATTCATCAACTTGCAAAGCATACAGAGTCTTCAACTGTAGAACCAAGGGGGTTGAAGAAACTTTGCATGTTAAGTTCAATGAATCTCCAAAGGACAAGATTCCACAAAACCCTGTGGAGTTGTTTGATCTGGACATACTGCAATATGTTCCTTATCAACCTCCATCTGTTGAGCCTGTCAACAGATCTCCACCTGGTGGTACTGATGATGATGAAGTCAGTACTCACCTCTTCAGGATCAGTGACAATCTGCCTAAAGTCACTGAACCTGATGCTCCTGTAGCCTCAGCAGCTCCATCCACTACAAATACTGATGAGATTTCTGCTTGCTCTACTTCGTTTGAGCTGCCATCCTCTACATGGTTTCAGGAATCTCCATCACCATCTGTTGCTGCTGATGGGTCTACAAACACTTGCACAGATATTATAGTTTATCAAGAGCTCAAGAATCACCCCACTTCACAAATTATTGGTGATATCCAAGCTGGAGTTTCAACCAGGAATCAATTGTCCAACTTCTGCTTCTATGCTCTCTTCATCAGTCAGCAAGAGCCAAAGAACTATCATATTGCTTTAAGAGACAATGGATGGGTGGAAGCTATGCAGCTTGAGCTTCTTCAATTCAAGAAACAGCAAGTGTGGGAGCTTGTTCCATTACCCAAAGATAAGTGTGCTATAGGCACCAAGTGGGTATTCAAGAACAAAACAGATGAGAAGGGCCAAATTGTCAAGAACAAGGCCAGACTGGTTGTCCAAGGGTTTGCACAGGAGGAAGGCATTGGACCTTTGCACCTGTGGCCAGACTGGAAGCAATCAGACTGTTCTTAGCTTATGCTGCCTTTCACAGTCTCAAGGTTTATCAAATGGATGTCAAAAGTGCTTTCCTATATGGAAAAATAAAAGAAGAGGTTTATGTGTGTCAACCACCAGGCTTTGAGGACAATAAACATCCTGATTGGGTGTACAAGCTTGATAAGGCTCTCTATGGGCTGAAGCAAGCACCTAGAGCCTGGTATGAGACACTCTCAACCTTTCTTCTGGAGAATAAGTTCACTAGAGGCACCATTGATAAAACCTTATTCATCAAGACTGTGGGACAACATAAGCTCCTTGTTCAGATTTATGTTGATGATATCATCTTTGCATCCTCTGATCCAAAGTTGTGTGATGAATTTACAAAGCTTATGAAGCTGAGATTTGAAATGAGTGCTATGGGAGAATTACAGTACTTTCTGGGCTTACAAATCAAACAACTGGATGATGGAATCTTCATCCATCAGTCCAAGTATACCAAAGAGTTGTTGAATAAGTTTGATTTACAATCCTGTAAGCCCTGTTCTACTCCCATGAGCAGCATCACACAACTAGATGTAGATCAGAAAGGTAAAGCGGTTGATGAAACCCTTTACAGATGTATGATTGGGTCCTTGATGTACCTTACAGCCTCTAGACCAGACATCATGTTTTCAACATGTGCTTGTGCTAGATTTCAGGCTGCACCTAAAGAATCCCATTTGATTGCAGTCAAAAGGATCTTTAGATATCTGCAAGGTACCCAATCACTAGGTCTTTGGTATTCAGCTGGGCATTCTTGCAAATTAGTTGCTTTCTCTGATAGTGACTATGCAGGATGCAAAGTCACCAGAAAATCCACTTCTGGTGGTTGCCAATTCCTAGGCAATTGTTTAGTTTCTTGGCAGAGTAAGAAACAAACATCCATTGCTACATCCACTGCTGAAGCTGAGTATATTGCTGCTGCAAGCTGTACCTCTCAAATACTCTGGCTTCAGAAGCAACTTCTGGATTATGGCATTACTGAGACTAAGACTCCATTATTAATGGATAGTGCTTCAGCTCTCTGTATTGTTAAGAATCCAGTCCAGCACTCAAGGACCAAACATATTGAGATCAGACATCATTTTATTAGGGATTGCTATGAGAAAGGTCTGATTGATCCTAAGTTTGTACCTAGTGCTGATGAGCTTGCAGACATTTTTACTAAGCCTTTAGATAGTGCTACATTCCAAAATTTGGTACTAAGGCTTGGTATGCTGCAGCTTGATTGATTTGACCTATGCTGGTTCTGGTAGTTCACAACTACTGAAAAGCAAAGGTCAAATACATGTACTGATGAGTAATTTAGTCTTCAGCTCTTTCACAACTACTAAAGACTAAAATGACTCAAAGTACTGACGTACATTATTTATTGAAAAACAACTGATGTAGTGAGGTGGATTACAACTACTGATGTATGATTTTCAAATAAATAAGTACTGAAGAACAAATTTTGCTCATAAGTACTGATGTGTAATCCTACACAAATACTGAAGACAAAATTTGTTCACCAGCTCTGAAGAATATTTCATCAGCACTTGTGAACATCTGATCACAAGAGCTGAAGGCATAAATATTCACAAGAGCTGAAGGGTCAATGAAACATCTGAAAATCAGCCAAAGAGCTGATGAGTAAGTGTGGAGGCTAGTATGAAACAACTGATTTGACGGAAACAGCTGATGAGTAATTTCTCATCAGCTGATAACAACAGCTGATGTTTCATACACAAACAACTGAAGGACAAAAGCATGCCTTCAGTAGTTCACAACTACTGACATCAGTAGTTCACAACTACTGAAGGCTAACAAAGTCCTCAGTTGTTTATAACAACTGAAAGACAAAACCATGTCTTCAGTAGTTCACAACTACTGACATCAGTAGTTCACAACTACTGAAGGCTAACACAGTCCTCAGTTGTTTACAACTGAAGCAATACCATGTCTTCAGTAGTTCACAACTACTGATCTCAGTAGTTTACAACTACTGAAGGCTAACACCAAGTCTTCAGTTGTTCCAACGTCTGAAGAAGAATACTAGGTCATCAGTAGTTCATAACTACTGATGACTGACAGTAACTCTTCAGACGTTCACAACATCTGAAGGACAAAACCAAGGTCTCAGTAGTTTCAACTACTGAAGACTAATACCAAGTCCTCAGATGTTACAACCACTGAAGGTTAAAACCACGTCATCAGTTGTTACAACAACTGATAACTAACACCAAAACCTTCAGTAGTTTTCTTTCAACCTTTGCCCTACCCTATAAATACCCCACCTTTAGAGCATTTACTCCTCACTTGACCTAATCCTTCAAAACCTCTGAAACTCCCATACACCATTAATGGCGAACATGCAACTGAAACCTCGACACAACTGTGTCGCCCATCTCACCAAATCGCCATTATGGCCCAAATTTCACCAAGCCGTCGATCTTATGCATGACTCACCATACAAAACGGCTTTTCTCTTGAACCCCACTCTATACACTGACTCCTTGACGGAGTTTTGGACAAATGTCACTGTCCAAACCGGAGAGCAGAATGCCGAGGTCTCCCTCCGGTCCTCCGTCAACAGCAAACCCGTGGTTATCACTCCAGCTACACTACGCCAAACCCTAGAACTGGATGATGCCACTCACCCAACTTCCTACCCCAAAGGTACCCTTGATCTCTCCTTCACATCTCATGACTATCAGGGTAACCTCTCCGCCTCCACCTTGCTGAAGAAACACTTCCCTGACCCTCAACAATTGATCTTCCACATGGTGAACGTGTGTCTGGCTCCCAAGACCTCTTCGTGGGACCAGATGTCCACAAGGTGGCAGCAGGTATTGTATTCTATCCTTGAAAAACAACCTTTAAATTTTACTGATCTTTTATTTTTAGAACTCAAGGACATGGCCACAAAACCTTTTTCTAACCGTTGGAACTTATATCCACGGTTCATAATGGCCATGATCGAATACCAGCTTCAGGCTGAGGGACTAGTTGGCACTGGGGTCCCTGCCATGGCTGTTCAAGCCGAGGTATACTCCAGGCACAACACTGACCAAACACTGAAACAGGCTGGCCGGCTGCGAAAACCCACGCAGCTGGAACCCACAGCCTCCACCTCCAAATCCAAAGTCCCCACCAAGCCAAAAGCCAAAAAGAAGCCCACAAAGGCTACTCAGGGAGATGAGTCCCCTGAGGATGCCCCTGCCACACAAAGGCAGGATGTACCTGCTGGTTCGATTCTCCCAGCAGGTACCACGACTCCACCCACCACAACCGCACAGGCTTCCTCTCAACAGGAGCCTGATGCAACCAATTTTGGGGCAACCACATTACTGGGGTCTTCCTCACTTGAGGAGGCTGCCATTGAAGAGCACAGTCCTCCCCATGTGCATACTGCTTCTAGCCCACATACTGAGGAGACCGCCCCACTAAGCCCAACGTTGGTAATAGCCAAAGTGCTGACCGATCTGAGCACTCCACCCTCTCCCTAGAAACCTATTACCATTGGGGAGACTACAACCGAAGAGGGGTGGGCACAAGTGCTGATCGGAGCCCACAGCACAGAGAATCAGTTCACTCTCCCAGTGTGGCTAGGGAGAGAGAACAATCTGGTGAGGCTGCCACTTCCCCTGCATCAACATCTGAGCAGGGTGAAGCTGGTAACATCTCTAAGACCTCACCAGAGGCAATGGCCGATGATGGATCCAATCCGGAGGCCAGAAGTCCCCAGTACCATGAACAAGGGGCACATGTCATTACTGAGCCACACTCAGGACATGTTCATCCTGACAATGTCAGGAGGTCAGGTGATTCAGCTCATGCTGATGATGACCTGAGCTTCTTCTACGATGTAGTAGCTCAAAACACTATCCTTGAGGATGAGATAAGCAGACTCAAAGAGCTGCTTGCTCAGATGACTCAGGACAGAAGTCCATCTGCCACCACTACCCCACAGATGGCACCTTCACCCGAAGGTCTCACAAACACTGAGCCACTCCCACAAACTCCGCCACCAGCCCCTGCTTCTGGCACTAGCTCTCAGGGACAGAACCCCCCTGAGCAGCTGGATGCTATCCTCCAGAAATCCCTGCCTCTCATCACACCAATCCTTAAAGATATAGTTATTCAAACCCTTGATGAGAGGCTTCCCACATATATACAACCCATGGTGGAGGTTGCCATATCTAAGGCTCTTGCTGATAGTCAAACCCCAACCAATGCAACCAAAAAGGGGGAGACATCAGTGCAAGACAAGAGGAAGAGGGGAGAGGAGGAGAAAGAGGCAAAAAAGAGGTGGTGGTAGAGAGGGAGTTGGCTGAGGAGAGTAGTAGGGTGAGGGAGAAGGGGAAGAGGAAAGTGAGGGAGGTAGAGTATATAGAAGTGGCTGAAATCCAAAAGGATTTCAGTATCACTGATAAGAATAAGGGAGAGGGAAAGAAGGTGGCTGATCCTGATCTAGCAGCCCTTGTCAAGGAGGCTGATGCTGAGCATAACCGTTCAATGAACAAAGTCATTGAACAGCTGTTCAGGCAACGCTTTGACAAGGACACTGCCTTGCTAGATCAAGAGATCAGGAATATGGAGAGGAGAGAGATTGAGTACCGATGGACTACTCATAGCCAAGAGGAAAGACAGAAACTTGAGGCTATGAGTAGGTTCACTTCGAAGTACCTGGGCAGACCAGTCCTTGATGTTAAGGCATGGACCAGGGACAAACTCTTGGCAATAACCACCAAGATTTGTTCGGCTGGTGATTTTACAAAGGGACTGGTCGCTGGGGCCCTGTCTGAAGCCGGTGCTGGGAACAGGACACTGCTAGTTAAGCTAACCAAACCAGCCCTTATCTCTAGGCTGCTAGCAGTGCCTGCCAACACTCCCACACCAACAACCCAACCACAACCCACAAAACCAACTCCTTTACCACCAAAACCCGCAGCCAATGATCCACCCTTGAAGAAGAAGAGAAGGGTGCTGAGGCTGCAAGATGAAGAAGAGGAGGATGAGGAGGATAGCCTGCCACTTTCAGCAGTTATACCTCTACCCAAAGCTAAACCACAAACCATCACTCCCACCTCACAGCAGGACACTGTGAAGGTAAAGTTAGAAGAGGAGGAGCAACAAAAGAGACATGATGAGGAAATGCTGAAAAGCATTGACAAAAGTTATGTTGCTTCGACCTCTATAATGAACATGAAGAGAGAAGCTATGAGATTATTCACCCTCAAACAAACCTTTCAATATGAAAGGGAGAGGGTGAGAACTTGGCCTGACCCAAGGGTGGCTCACAGGATAGTCAAGAAGGACATGCCTGTGAGATACAAAAGCCAACTGAAGAGAATCGTAGATGAAGAGATCTCTGTGGCTATTGTAATAACACCCTGGGAAATAGTGGATGAATTCGAGAAAGCTTATAGAGCCGGCCAATCACCCTTTTCAATGCTAGATAATAGGGTGGTTAGGAAGGGTCTGGTCTATAAGAAGCTTGAGAATTTCCATAGGAATGAGCTCACTCTGTTGTTGGAGGGTAAACACCCTGATGAATTTGCATACAGGCAAATCACAACAATTGAGCTCAAAAATGGAAGACAGGTCAAGTTCATCTCAGAGCTGTACGGTCGGGAGGGGTTGTTCGAAGGTGAGCCTGAAGACCTGTCCAAAGAAGAACAAATGATCTTTCTTCAGGCTTACTGTAGAGAATCCTACCGGCTTGTACGTGGGAGGTAGATCTCATGGATGGGGCAACAGCTCTGTGTCCAATTCCCCAAGACAGAGCTCCCATCCATACTTAGCCAAACAAACACTTGAGACTACCTCTCTGGCCAGTGCTTATCTGGGTCAACTTCTAATCTGATCTAGAAGGAAATAGACCAATCATTATGCCACCAATAAGTGGGACATCCAATAATTAGAGGTTTTGGCTGCATTGGTTCAGGGGGAGTTTGTTGGACCAAAAGAACCAATGAGCCAAGATCAGGAAAACCTCTAAGTCCCACATGCCACTGCTACAACTGCTGAAGACTCCCATCAGTCACAATGTTCTCTTGCTTGAATGTCAGACTCGAGAACATCTGAAGACTATCATCAGCTATTGTGTTCTCTTGCTTGAATGTCAAACTCGAGAGCATCTTAGCTCCAGCCTTCTGCTGTTATGACAAAGTCTGAAGAACAAAGTATGAAGATCAAAGAACTGAAGAACATCAGCTGAAGAAGACTCCAAAGTACTGAAGACCAAATACTGAAGTCTGAAGTACTGATCTTACAAGTACTGAAGACTTCAAGTACTGAAGACCAAAGTACTGAAGAATCAAAAGCTGAAGAACTAAAGAACTGAAGACATTCTACTGAAGCACAAAGTCTGAAGACAAAGACTGAAGACAACAACTGATGATATCTACTGAAGTCATCAGTTGTTATATCATCTGAAGCAAAGTCTGAAGACCAAGTACTGAAGACTCAGAGTTTGTCACAACAACTGAAGAAGTCTTCTTCAGTTGTTGTGGTGGTTTTTCCTTTTCAGTAGTTTTTATTTTGTTTCAGTAGTTGTACAACAACTGAAGAGCATGTTCTTCAGTTGTTATAGTATCAGTAGTTATAAACGACTGAAGAGTTTGTTCTTCAGTCGTTGTAGGATTTCAGTAGTTTACTTTTGTCAGCACTTAAGAACTTTTGTAAGAAGATGTCAGTTGTTGACATCTTCAGTAGTTTTATGTTTTGTCAGTTGTAATTTGAATATTCAGTGATGTCAGAAAAAGGACATCATGCCCATCCTTTTGCCGCCTATAAAAGGATGGGTAACCATACTGTTTTAATTGCCGAAACGTGCGACCAATAGAACATTTATTGTTTTGCAGAAACTCTTCTCTCTATGTTTATGCTTTAATTTGAAATATCTTTTATGCTCTTGCTTTAATTGCTAATTAATGTGCTAAATCCGCTGCAAACATAATCTAATTGATCAACGAGAGGGGCTGAGATCCTGTCAATAAAAAAATGAATTAATGTATTTTGCTTTCAAAAAGTAACTTTTAATGTATTTTAATTTTAAGAAATATTAATTAATGTATTTTAGCTTTCAAGAAGTAACTTTTAATGTAATTTAATTTTCAAAAAATATGAATTAATGTATTTTGGTTTTCAAGAAAGTAACTTTTAATGTATTTCAATTCTCAAGAAATATCATTTAATTTATTTCACTACTCAAAAAAAATATCTCAAAAATATCTCAAACCGTGACCTTTTGACCAAATCGTGATCTATTGATTTAAAAAAATATCTCAAAATGTCACGGTTTGGTCAAACCGTGACCTTTTGATCCGGTTTCTCCCCAAAATGTCACGGTTTGAACAAACCGTAAACTTTTGATCCGGTTTCTTCCCCAAAACACCTGCGGTGTCCCAGCAGGACCCTAAATGAAAGTTGTGAGGCTTGTTTAACGGAGCCTTCAATGCTGAACAGTTATTGTGGTGGTTTTGATCTATCCACGTCGTCGTCCTTATGCTAGCACGTGATACCACAAACACATGGACAATTTAACAGCTTTTGTTAATTTTGCCGTCAACTAACGGCCGTTTAAGACTTATATTAGCAGCCACAACTTCGACACCAAGTTGACTTTATCTTATTTAATTGTACCTTTTTTCCCAATGAGCTGTACAAAATTGGAAATTGTATGTTTGAGATTTATATCTGTTCACATTTTCAAACATATTATTTCAATAAACTTTTGCTAATATATACTTTGATAATTTTATTGATGCCTTTCGTATTTATATAGCAATGGAATTGAAATTTTAGGAATAACCGAAGGATAAATGGACTAGAAAGGAATTTAAAATTTTCAAATTAAAACTTGGGATGCATTTGTAAACTAATAAGTTTATATTATAAACTTTTTATTCGGAATGAAGAATCCTGATATGTCCAAAAAACATTAAAACAATTTAAAAAATTAGAAAGATGCATTTGATAGATGGAATGATCAAGTGTTCTCCTAGTTTGTTAAGGAGTTTGGAATGTAATGGTGGTGGTGACGGAGGTGGAGGCTGAGGTGGCGGTAATAACGTTGTTACATTAGTGGTAGAAAATGTGACCATGACGAGTGCAGGGATGAGAGGGATGACAAGGGTGGCTGTGATAGCTACTACAAAACTAAATAACATAAATTCAATGAAATTGTCTCTATTATATATACTAAAGATGGTTCGGCGTTAAATTATCTATTTTAAATATAGTTATAGTAAAATGAGTGTTTAATTCAAAAAAGTTAAAAATAATTATGGTCTTGAGTTGACATGTATGTATCTTTTATGATATTTGTAGGAAGAGCATTTTGGTAATCGAGACAAATACGTCATGTTATTACGTCTAATACATCAGTTTATTATATCAAATATCCGGTCATTATGTCAAATAATCTTTCGTCATTTGTTATATGTATTTATTATTATGTTTTATGTTTTAAATTATTTCGTGTTATTTTTTGTCATTGTTTTTAATATATTATGTAAATTTGTTGTTACTTTATCATTGTGTTTTAAAATTAGAAGTATACAATTTTATTATTTTAACAATGTGTTTTTCAAAACTCTTATTGTTTAGAAAAACAAAATTACGAGCGTCACAAAATATAATGAGACATTTTATAATTGTGTTTTACGTTTTATAGCACTTTGTAATATTTTGTCGATCATTGCTTTCAATGTATTAAATTAATTAGTTGTTTATAAATTAGTTGAAGTACGCAATAGTATTATTTCAACATCATGTTTTTTTAAAATTTGTCATTTTAGAAAAACATAATATTTTTCAGAAAAACACAATAACAAAATAAAACACATAATAAAATGCATCAAATACACAATGACAAATAAAAAATATATGAGCTAAAAAACACAAAAATGTTTATTTACCTTTTTGTATAACGATATTGCATTCGTCTTAAGTATTGGAACACACTTATTTTATGATGTAACTTTCATAAAAAAATAATATCGTATATAAAAATATGAACATTTAAAAAATGTGTAAGCATTGAAAAAACTGAACAAAAGTAGTCATATCTAAAATATCACTCTAATAATTTTTTCCCTACAATTTAATCTGAATGATTAATTAAAAATATTAATAGTTAAGATTACTTATTAAACTTTTTAAATTCAAAACGTTTTTTAGTTCAACATTTAGCCATAGTTTTTAAATTTTATTTTTAATTAATTTAAATCCTAATTTTGCATGAAAACTGATGAGACGACTAGATGAATTGATTTAGGTTGATGTGGTTAGTTTATTTTATTTTGTTTCTATTGTTGTATGATGTATGGTACTCAGGTTCCTAGCTCCTTGTTAACTTTTTTTTTAAAATATTTGGTATTTGCCGTAAGAAAAAAAAATATGAATTGATTTAGGCTTTTGTGGGTGATGCTTAATGTCGATGGTTTGACATCCACCTGCAACGTTTGTGAAAGTTTGAGAACTACCGATTATTAAAACACGTGGCACTACTTTGGTATGTGAGGTTATGTTTATTATGGAAAGTTACTTACACAAATGGTCCCTAGAGTAAGGTCGTTTTACATGTTTAGTCTCCAAATATCATGTATTACAAGTTATCCCAGTAAATATGTCAACTTGTAAAAAAAATTCCCTGCATTAAATGAATCTTAACCTAGATTGCATCACCATCACACCACCACCATGGAAGTAGCACAACCACCACCACAGCCACTATCACCACAACCATCGCCACCCACCTAGTTGTTCAAGTATACCCCTCTTCGAAGCTATCTTTGTCACCTTCACACGGTCATCAACCCCCTTCACCAGCGTCACCCCTCTTTTCATGTCATCTCCAATCATATCATTATGCAAGAATCCAGAGTACGAGTGTCAATGGTGGGTTGAGTGTTTGTGGGTATTGGGAAGAAGATATCTCAAATTGTTTTTTTCAAATCTGAGAGATGGATAATATGATCACACCATAAATTTTATTTTTTATACTTTTATAAAACATCTTTTAGAAATATATGATAATTTAAAAAAAAATTAACAATATTAGGTGATTAAAGGTTCAAGATTATTTTAATTAGATTATTCATAACTTGCAAAATATTTTTTTTTAAAACTTGAATATTTAAAAAATTAACAATATTTTTAAAAACTTATTAAAAAATCAAAATTTTTAGAAAACTTAAAAAAAATATGAGTGGCCTAACTAAAACACTCTTAAAACTTTAATGATCTGATTGAACTTTTCTATACTTTATTAGCCTGATAATAACAAATAAAAATACTAATGACGTGATTGAAACAAATAAAAATATAAATAATTTAATTAAAACAATCCTAAAACTTACTTTTCTATGAAGTTTTTCTTTTACAAAAACACACATCTAAATAATTCTAAACTGTTTGTGAGTTAATCGAGATCAACCCTTTTAAAACTCGATCCCAAAATAATGAGCTAGAGGCCCAGTTTAAACAAGGTCTGGGTGATAGTTTGATAACCAGCTAGAGCGTGATATCACATACATTGATTTTGTCATGATTGCGAGTCTAAACAAATCGATTATTTATATAAATATGATAATTTCTACTAAGCCTAACGAATGTAAATAACTAATAAATATTGTTAATATATCAATATAATACAAAAATTAGGTGATTATTACATATAATATTATAATTATATGCTTATATTAATATAAAAAACTAATAAATAATAAAGGAATAAAAGAATTCTCACAAGTAAAACCGTGTTTCAAACAATAAAGCAAATTGACTTGGATCAAAGCTCAAGCTTTTTAAATAAAACTAGTTGGGCACCCAGACGCGCGTTGCGCGTCATAAAGACGGGTTAAACGGAGGCTCAGAACTCTGTCATCATAGCCATAAGCTAACGCTTTTAACAAACGATGAGAGTTGATGACAGAAGGCAACATGATCAGAATATTGCCTCTCAAAACTAATGGTTAATGTCGACTAAAGTATGTCGACACATCGCAACAGTCCATACTCCACGTCAAAGCTCAGACTCGTTTTTGAGCGTCATAGACAACAATATTCAACAATAATAGCAGTACCCAAATCAAATTTATGACACAGGTAAATACAATGACAAATCCAGTATCGCCAATGATACCCATAGCCCTCAGATGCGCCCAATGGCCATCGTCATCAAGCAAACTATGAAAGGCAAACTTATAAGGCTCGGAAGCAGTTGTTTGTTGCGGCTGCAAACATCAAGTTTACCTCACCGTAACAACAAACATAACCTTCTTTTCATCATCATCGCCTCAAAACCATCCAACATTAACCTCTAAACACTTAATGAACAACCGGCAGCATGCATACGGTCTCAGATGAGGTTACGCTTATCGTCATCGACCACTACATCAAAGAGTCAAGTCCAGTGATACCAACACGTGTGATGAATGGGGCTTAGAACCGGATTTCAGTTATGGCTGCTAACCGTAAACGGTAGCCACGCCAAAGCAACTCGAAACCATTTTTTGAATATCATCATAGCCCGACGCTATACTAAATTAAAAATGTACAACAACATACAACATGTACATGTCTCAGATGAAAACAGTTTCATCATCACCGACTTGAAACAAAGCACCGATTCATTTTTCCGAATGCAGCATCACGGTGTAACCTCAAAAGCGAACATAGGGACAGGGGTCTCAGACGAACAGTCGTCATCATCATCAAACTGTATCACCGACATATGAACCTCCTTCACTGAACCACAAAGGATGAGGGTTCTCTTTCCGTAATAACGGACCAACTACTTCCAGGCAAAACACGCGCTAAACTGAAGCAATAACAACAACAACCACCTGAAGACCACCGTTGGTCAACTCAAAGGCCACCAGCGGCAATGGCGACACACAAACACCAACCAAAGCTGGCAAAAACCTGCATTACCTCAACCACAGAGGGGAGGCGAAGCAACAACAGAGCCATGTCTCATCATCATCAATACAACACAAATTGACCTAACCATCTTCATAAGTGTTACCACCGTGACCATCAACATACCAGAATCAGTTTCAGATAAGGTGAATCAGCTTGACCACCATCACCACTGCCACCATCAACATCAAGCTTAACATGGGGGAGAACACCGTCGGAGACAATATTGAGGGACGTCGGGAGGCACGACTTGCATCGGTAGGGGAACAACAATCGGAAGGCACCATCGCTTCCGGACCTCAAAATAGCTTTGCTAAGGAGTGCCACGGAGGTCTAATATAACTCACAACATGATAACCACACCACTCGAATGACCAATCGAAGAAGTAAAGGGCCAGATCATAAAACCCTAAAAGGGTAGCGAACAAATCTGAAGGAAGAGAGACAACAGAGGTTGTTGTACCATAACCATCACCACTGTCGCCACCGACTCCACCTCAAGGTAAACTGGGAGGCAAAGGAACAGCTAATGTCGTCATCATCTCTGGCCGCAACCGCAACCGCAATCACCACCAACACCATCATCAACATTAACAACATCGGAGATGCCCACCGTCTCTCTAAAAACCGGTGCAGATGAAGCCTAGTGGATCTCTCTCTCTCTAAAACCCTCACTGAAATTCCCAATATACCCTTTTACTATTCATTCCATTTGGTTTTTAAATATTATGTAATAAGTTAGAGCTTAACTTTATACAAGTTATCTGTTGGATCTAAGTATAGGTCTAGATCATTTTGTATAGGCTTAGAACTTTAATCAAGTCTTGTAATTAATAATTGTAACTGTCAATACATCTATATATATGTGCATTTGAATCTATAGGGTAACCCATATACATGTGTGTTGCTTTGTGTTTATTGACAGGCAAAATCAATATACTTGGTAGGATTCCTGAAATTGACCAAGTGTAAGAAACATCTACGGATGAACATTATTGTTAATCCGTAGATATGTTTCTTACAAGACCATCACTCGTGAATGTTCCTGCGGATGATCAAGGATTTCATGGTGAAGACTTCTACGGAAGAAAGAGTTCATACGGAAGAACAACACTTCTACGGAAGACCAAGTCATCTACGGAAGAGCAAAACTCCTGCGGAAGACAAGGCTCTTGCGGAAGAACAGAATACTTGTATGATTTCAAATATCAACAAGTCAAACAAGTCAACCAATCAATAACAAATCCCAAGAGATCCGGTGTTTTCTTAACCGACTCAAATCGTGTATAAATATGAGTCCTGGGTTTCACATCTCTGGGAACACAATCAAGCAATATTACGGCTGTCAAGAGTTACATCATCGTGCAACGCTAACCGCCGTCACATCAATAACAACATTATTCGATTCACAGAAATCATTGTTCATAGTCATTCTTAATTATTCTTTTGTAATCATTACTGATAATTAATGAAATACTTTGAATAATTATTGAGTTCATATTTATTACATACACATCAAACCCCATAACAATTAATCCCAGTCATTTCGTAGCTACAGAAACCACTAAAAGTCCTTAATTTTGATCCTACGCCTCCACTCACTCCTATCCTCGATCATGTGCTCAGAGAGGTGCAAGTGTACCATATCCTGCCTAATTCTCTCTTCCCAAGTCAACCTAGGTCTTCCTCTACTCTTCCTACCCTCTATCAGAGCAGTGGAGAACATCATCATAGAGGGTAGGAAGAGTAGAGGAAGACCTAGGTTGACTTGGGAAGAGAGAATTAGGCAGGATATGGTACACTTGCACCTCTCTGAGCACATGATCGAGGATAGGAGTGAGTGGGGGCGTAGGATCAAAATTAAGGACTTTTAGTGGTTTCTGTAGCTACGAAATGACTGGGATTAATTGTTACGGGGTTTGATGTGTATGTAATACGCTTGGACCTTTTTAGGGGAAACTTATGACTTCCCTGATACATGCTTGTTCATTTTATACTTCCTTTTGGTGATATTTTATTTGTCGTTTGACGTGTGCTGTACCATATACCATATACCATATACCACATATCGTCTGTTTGATTATATGTTTATTCGTTAGCGTTACTGCTTTTGCTATCGAGCCAGGGGTCTCTTTGGAAGCGGTCTCTCTACCTATCTAGATAGAGGAAAGACTTGCCACCACCTACCCCTCCCAGACCCTGATCTTGAGTGGGACATACTGGGTTTGTTTGTTTGTTTGTTTGTTTGTTTGTTTGTGTTCATCAATAATCATTAAAACAATTAAACGTCAATTAATGATAATTCCGCGATCATTGATTTGATTTATTTTAATACTGATAATTCCTGAATTGAGATCCTTGGATTCACAGGTGGTATCAGAGCCAAGTGCTCATTGATTTAGATCAATTGATCTATCAGTATTAAAATTGTTTAATTAATTTTTAAACAATTATTTCAGCGACTTATCGTTCAGCAAGCATTCTCTCATTGCTTGTTTGATTTAGATCTATATTCAAATCAATTGAATACTATATCTGAGTCTTTGATAGGTTTGTCCAATTTAACATTCAAGGTTTCATTCATAACTTTGCATTAAACATGAGTACCTTTGGTGGGAGATCATATCAATCGCTGAAGTTGGAAACCAAAGCTGATTTCAAATCCTGGAAGATCAAGTTCAGAAATCATGTGAACTACACAGATTCTGACTTGTGGGAGTCCATCACTGAGGGTCCTTATATTCCACCCACTCTTGGGCCGGATTATAATGACAAGAATCAGCCTATCAGCACAAAGGACTTGTTACCTGATGATGTCAAGAAGGTTAAAGTCGATATTAAAGCATATAGTTTGCTTAGTATGGCTTTGCCTGAAGAGATATTAATCAGGTGCGAGAACTACAAAACAGCAAATTCCTTGTGGAAGATACTCCACACTCTCTGTGAAGGGAGTGATGAGATCCGAAGCATAAGGAAAGACACCCTCAGATCATAATATGAAACCTTTCATCATATTATTCCTCAACAACTCTATAGATTTATGCAACTTGTTACTGAAATGAACATCTTGGAGTTGAAGTATACTACTGAGGAACTCAACAAGAAAATGCTCCACACTTTGCCTGAAAGTTGGAAGCAAACTGTATCCATGTTCAAGAACACCATAGATCTTAAGACAACTGGTCTGGATACTCTGGTTGCTAAAGTAGAAGCACTTGAAATGGATGAACAGTCAAGAAACAAGAGTGTGAGAACTCATGTCTCACCTTATCATTTCAAAGAAACCAAAAATGCTTGAAGTGCATTTATCTCAAATAATGAAGGTGATAACTCTTGTCCTTTGAGTGATGATGAAGAGGAAGTTAGTTTCTATGCCTCCAAACCAACTAAGAAATCATCTCAAAATAAGAACCAAAAAGAAAAAGGAAGATATACTGAGAAAAGAGATACTAAAGCAACTGCTAAATCTTTTCAACAAAACAATCAATCAGAACCAATTACTGTGATATTGGATTCTGAAGAACAAAAAGCAGCCTTTGCAGCTTTTAGTTCTAGCTTTCAAGCTTATCTTGGAAGCTCACTAACATCAGCAAACATCTGCTAGTAAGATTTGGAGGAACTGCCCCCTGATGTAGTAGAAGAGATGGATTTACAATGGCAGATGGCTATGATTGCTTACAGAGCTAAGCAATATCTGAGGAGAAATAAGAATCTGGCTGCAGCTAGTAAAACATCAAAGATTGGTGTTGACAAGTCAAAAGTCAGATGTTTCAAATGCAATCTCTATGGAGACTTCTATAGAGAATGCAACCAACAATCATCTCAGCAGCATCAGCAGCAACAGCATCAACAGCATCAACATCAGCAGCAACAGCAATATCAGAATCAGCAATCAACCTCTCAAAGATCTCTGCACAGATAACCTCAGCTGACAAATACATCCCTACCAGCCACAAATGTATCAGCAGGACCAAGCAATTCTAAGGAGTCAGGACTGATCATACTTCAAGATGGAACATGTGACTGGAGCATGTATGAAAAGGAAGTCTTGGAAGAGAATCAAGCATTAATGGCACACATGGAAAACAAAGTTCCTCCTATGGCCAGAGAGGTAAAAGACAGGTTATGTTCATCAACATGTGTTGAGGAAGTTGAACGTTACAGAGTCCATGCTCAACAAATGGCTGACAAAGTAAAAGAAACAATGATTTTGAATGAATCCCATTTAAGAGAACATAAACTATATCAAATCAAAATTAGTTCTTTGCAAAAGGATTTAGAAAAATATGTTTCTGAAAATTACAGCCTCAAAGCCCAATTTGAGCATCTGACCACTTCCTTAACAAAATCCATGGCTGATCATGCATCTACTGAAGTGAAACTTCAGAAGCTTCAACTATCATCGCAGCAATATGAGAAGTTGTTAAACTCTCATATTGAATCAAAGAACAGGTATGGGTTGGGTTATAATGCTGTTGCACCACCTATTAATGATAACTATACAACTTTGCCTGAAACAATGACAAATACTTTGTCAAATCATTTTGTGCCAAGCACCAAAATTGATATAAAAACAAACATCAACAATGAAGCTGAGATGAGTGAAACTGAATCTACTGAATCAGAATCACTTAAACATAATGACTCAAATTTTGATAAATATGATGACTTGGATGATTCTGATGAACATGATACTGATCAACTGAACATTGGTAAGAATGTTCAAGTTGAAACTGGTCTTCCCCGAGTTCTTGAAGAATCAAAGCTGCAGTATACTCCAAAGCAACAAAATATGCTGAAGACTATCTGCAAAAGAATTGCTGAACTGAATGAAGGACTTCAAGAACTGAACCTTCACCAGGTTGATAACTGCGGATCAAGTACTGAGGTACCTTTATCTCCATCAGATAAAGGTAAGAAACAACAAACTTCAACCAAGAAGAAGAAAAATTCAAGTGTTGAAGATCTGCGGAAAGAGAAGTCTGAAGAATCCGTAGAATATCTGCGGAAAGCAAAAATAGCCAAGTCCGTACATCTGCAGAAGGCTAAAACTTGTGAATCCGTAGAAAAGCCACGGAAGAGAGAAACCGAATCTACGGATGAGGTCAAAAGGACTGCCAACAATCATGCACAGAAAATGTTGAATATCAAGCAACAAAAAGCAGCCAAAGGCAAACAAGAAACAGATGATGAGGCTCCTACCAAAAGCAAGAAGAAATAAAGTGATCCATCAGGAAAGGAGACAAAGAACAAGAAAAAGAAGGCTGAATCTGAAGAAATTCAGAAGATAATATTGCAAATGGTGTGATATGAAGAATCACAATACCGATGAATGCTATTTCAGCAGTTATTGCTCCATATGCAATATGAACAATCACATGACTTCTGACTGCTACTTCAACAAACACTGTGCTATATGTGACAAAAATAACCATTTAACTCAGGAATGTTATTTCAACAAGAAGAACAAGAAAAAGAGCAAAAAGAAGTCACATGATGCATCATCTGAATCAGATTCTCAATCTTCAGAGAGTGAGAAAGAATCAAAGATGCAAAAAGAACAACAAAAATCAAAGAGAAAGATGAAAAGATAGAACAATTGAAAAAGAAGATTTATGCTCTGGAAACAAGGGAGGCCCCAAGTGTTAAGCTGTCTAAACCATCCGCTGAAGCTCCAAAGAAACTGATCCTATATGCACGGAAAAGAAAATACTTGGGCTCCTTCAAAAGGAAATCTGAAGAAGAAGCCTCTCCAGAAAGGTAAAAGCTTTCATCCCCTGAACAGACACCTTCAGTAGATGTATCTACTGTGAAGGTATCATCCGGAGATGCTGATGAAAGTGACAAAGAATGGGAGGAGCTAACCAAGATGGAGTCCCCCACTAAACAAAAGGAAGCAAAGGCCGATGACCTTCTAACCACAGCAGATATTATGGAAGAGAGGCCTGATTCAAGCATGTTCATGACCCTCATTAACCATGGTTTTCCTTATGACATGGTTGAGAGGATGAATTCAACTGAGATGAAGAATCTGCTGAAAGAGTTTGAGCTGGCAAGTTTCATAATCCCAAACTGTGATTATGAAGCTTTCACAGTCTTTCAATCAGTGGAGAAAATTAAGAAAGATCTAGGCCATTGTGACACAGCTAAACTGACCAAGTACAACATGACATGCTGGTTACAGGGCCACAATTACAAACCGCATGAGCTCAAAGGTAGATCTACTGGAGAACTGTGGAGGATGATGGAGCATGTGATGGTAGTGGAGATAGAAACTGGTGTAAAATTCAGAACCACAGCTCCACATCCAACTCATGACCAACAAAGCAAAGTTGCTGCTGATCCAATATCTATTGAACCAAAGGATCAGCACAAAGCAAAAGATAAGCTCATCAGAGAACCAAGGGAAGTCATCCCAGGCAAGGTATGGCCCCTTGGTACTACTGTTAGAGAAATCACTGATCAGAAGTCCACTCTGATTCAGTTGATTGATCACCTCACAACTCCCAACTCTGCTGAAGAAAATAAGATCATAGCATGAAAATATGATCAAGAGTGGGATTGTGCAGTGATCAAAAGAACATCTGGAAGAGTTGAATACTTCCATGATGTGTTTTCAGTTCTATGCTTACCTGAGAGTGATCTCAAGGACCTGCAAAGCCTTACCATTATAAATTATCCAATACATCCAAGGGGCAGGGACTTCTCAAGCATAGTAGGTAAACTGAAAACGAAATTCAAAGATGATGTGCTGGCTGAAGCCAAAAGAGAAGATAATGAGCACAGAAAAAGAATAAAAGGAGTGAAAAGATATAAGTCCAATGCCTCTGAATCCGTAGATGATGAATTCTTAAAGAGGGTTGACTATAACAACAGGAACTCAGCAGTAATCAAGCACATTGAAGGGACTCAATACACACTCCCTATTACTGAATGGGGATATGTAGAGAGAACAAAAGAACTTGTGCTGCTGAGGAATGCAGAAAACAAGAGGGCTGAACGGATCAGGATTTTTGATCCTGTGGAAATCAAGCTACTTCATCCCAGCTACACCTCATATTTGCATGACAAATTCTTCCCCAAGCTGATCGATGGAGCAGCTCAAAATGACTTGTTCCTGGATGTTCACGTGATAGAAGTTGTTGACAAACTTCATGCAAAGGCCTACAAACGAAGAAGACACAATGCTGGCTTGCTGAAGGGAACAAATTATGATGAAGTCACAGAACTCCGACTCTCTGAACAAGATTAGCTTGAAGTAGTGAAAAATGACAAAGTCTTAGAGACACTAACTATAGAGGAGGATGTTCTGGGACTTAGCTTCGAGACTCTGAAGAAGATCAGCAAAATGGAGATCAAGTACAAATATGATGATCAAAAGGCTGCTGTATCTTACTTCTACAACAAAATCATATCAAGAGTCAAAGAGCTTGCAGTTTTGAAGGACTGATTACAAGGATCTAAGCCTAAGGGGGAGTATTGTTGGATCTAAGTATAGGTCTAGATCATTTTGTATAGGCTTAGAACTTTAATCAAGTCTTGTAATTAATAATTGTAACTATCAATATATCTATATATATGTGCATTTGAATTTATAGGGTAACCCATATACATGTGTGTTGCTTTGTGATTGTTGACAGGCAAAATCAATATACCTGGTAGGATTCCTGAAATTGACCAAGTGTAAGAAACATCTACGGATGAACATTATTGTTAATCCATAGATATGTTTCTTACAAGACCATCACTCGTGAATGTTCCTGCGGATGATCAAGGATTTCATGGTGAAGACTTCTACGGAAGAAAGAGTTCCTACGGAAGAACAACACTTCTACGGAAGACCAAGTCATCTACGGAAGAGCAAAACTCCTGCGGAAGACAAGGCTCCTGCGGAAGAACAGAATACTTGTATGATGAACATGAACATGAGCTTGGATCTTAGGATTCATATTGATGATAATAAAAATTCAATGATTAGGTGCTAAAATATAATAAATAATGATGATGATAAACGTGAAGAACACATACAATGATGATGAATGCTTGATATTATTGATATATTGTTGAAAATTATCATTCAAAAGAATGATGATATAATGTTGAAATCATCATCCATGAGGGATGATGATATATTCTTGTTGGTGATAAACCCTAATTCACCCTAACATGTGATGAATTAGTCACCCTTTACAAGGATGACATATGTTACAATATATACTAATCTAAAGATTACAATAATTATAAAATAAACCTTAGACTAATATTTTGTTGTTATTGTTCTTCAAAACTTCAACTTCATCAAACTTAAAATCTTCAATTTCTTCTAAGGTTAGAATTCCCAACATTATCAACTCTAAAAATCATGTGAATAAATGAACTCAAATGTAATACTATAGATATACTATAGATTACTTTAAAATGAAAACTCCACACCAAGGTTGAATATAAAATGTTTTGAAAAGGGTGAATGAATTTTGAGAAATAAAATAAATAATGGGGGTCACGATTGGAGGGGTCGTGTGTAATTCACACCCAAAACGAACAACAAAACCGATGGGCGCCGTCCCACCTACCCCCGATCCAACTTTTTATAAAATAATATTAATAATATTAGTTCCCAAGTAAAACTTAACATTTTCATATTTTCTTAAAGTAAACGCGATCTTATTTCTTATTTTTATTATTATAATTACATTAAAAAATCACTATTTATTCTATCTTTTTTCAGTTAAATAATATAATTTTTATACTTTTTTTATAATTTTTTCTCTCTCCTTCACTTACAACCACGTTCAAAAATATTAAAAAATTTATAATGGTTGAACAGCGAATCTTTAAATTTACTAATAACAGTAACACTTTCTCTCTACTTCACTCACAACCAATTAAAACCATTCCATATAATTTAATAGCTCTTACTCATATAATTTTAAAGAATAAGCTGTGAATGCTCTTAGTAATAGAAGTCACTTTCATATGTTTTATTCATAATTTTATGATATTAATACGTGTAAAACTTGAAAATAACAATTATATAATGGTCTGTTGGTTTTTCTTATCATATGTATATAATCATTGTTCTTTTAGCGTAAGTTCAAATGAAATAAAATTAGAGCTACTACTTTAAAATTGCGCAATTAAAAAACAAACTTTATTATAGTATATTATTATGTACACGTACTAATATTTAAATTGGTTAAGATAAGCAATATTGACGTGTACGATTCTTTTTATTATACGACAACCTAGATTTGTATCTGAAGCGATCTAAACAAGATAAAATAACGTCTTGTGTAAATCGTCTAAAATATCTACTTTTAGAAAAGACCGTGTATATAACCTATATATGTAGTGAATATTCATCAACCGACTTTTGGGGTTGATTTAACTAAATACAAAATTCTTCTTGCTTATACTAAATTATATATTATGAAAAAGGTTTAAATACAAAGTGTATTTTTGCTACAAAGTGTGAGAACACACAATGAGTAAAAAACGACACAAAAAAATTATATCTCGCAATCTAAATCGAATTTCAAAAAAGTAATTCGGAGCTTTTGTTCCCCTAGTCGTCCTCACTAAGTAAAAAAATATACGAAAAATTAAAAAAAATTAAAAAATTAACGGTTTTTTATTGTGTCATTTATGAAAGACACAATGACTTCATTGTGTAATTATGAAAGACACAATGACGTCATTGTGTCAATATAAAAGACACAATGACGTCATTGTGTCATATAAAGACACAATGAAAAAAATTATTTTTTTAATTTTTTTCTGAAAGAGGACATCGAGAGGAACAGAGGCTCCGAATTACTTTTTTAAAATTCGATTTTGATTGTGAGATATTAATTTTTATGACTTTTTTAGCTTAATTGTGTCTTCTCACACTTTGTAGCAAAAATATACTTTGTAAAATAACCTTACTCATATATTATATCAAGTTCAAACTAAACACCTTTTATGTTTTAGGTTTGTAACAAGTTCAAACTACACACCTTTTATGTTTTAGGTTTGTAACAACCACAGTGTTAGACGACCATATATATGGTGGGTATTTCATTCTCTCTCAAAAGTCAGCATTTTCTCTAAGATTTGACGGTGCTTATACGTGCTTTCGTATATTTGAAAATAGTGTTGTTAAAGTTTAGATCTAGTGTGATGATTTGTCAAATCTCAAAGAAATCTTTCAAAATTTAGGTTTTGAAAGAATAAATCATTGGTCGGCATGTCTAAAATTTGTTAGAATTTTATTGTTTACCCTTTGAGTGTTGTATGTTAAGTAGAAAAACTGTGTTTTTCGAAGCCTAAAATTGGTATTGCTTCAGTACAAAGCAACAAGTTCAAATTCAAAGCAATACCAAATCATCTGTTCATGCATTAATACTTGTACATTACTCTGTGATTTCATTACTTCGGCAGACACTGCTTCGTAGAGTTAAATGTGCCTTTGTATGCTCTCATAGATTTCATTATTTTCTTCATTTGGTAAAACCTCTGCTGCTAAATAACTTGTACAACATAACTTTCTTCTGTCACACCCCGACCGACGGCGGAATCATCGGAGCGGACGAGGGAATGATTGATTGTTCATAACTCATGATTGTCTAATAGTGAAAATAATATTAAAATCAGATTACAGGATAGCATGAATTTAACAGATACAAATACAACAGTTAAAGTCACAAATAATAATTGTCTTTTGTTTTGACTAAGTCCAGGTCTTATATGATCAAGTAGAAGTCCACTAGCTTGCTTAACCTGAAATCATGTGAGAAAATAAAGTCAGCTAACGAATTAGCTGGTGAGTAATCATAGTTTTGAGTATACATATAGATTGATTGATTGATTGAGAATAATTCAATTCACAAGGTAACGTTAAGACTTATATTGCAATAGTAAAGCATATAGATAAACTGACACAATAACAACCCCTTGACTTGACACTTGCATATAATAGACTCCACATATATACCATAGATTAACTCCTGCCTCTGGCACAATCACCACTCGACTATTCATATGGGGTGGGTTATCCAAACCAATAGATCTACATTGTTGACAGGATTGATTGATTGATTGAATTAGGGTTCTACTGTCGTCCAGTTTATCACAGTATGTTCATGTAATTGCAAGTAATAACATAACCTGTCTTGAATTGAATTGAAAATGAAATAACAATAGAATATCATGATAGAATATATTGTATCACATGATTTCCCCCAAATAGGAAATGATATAAAAAGGGGATATGAATACTCACTTGATTGATGAGATTAGAATCTGGTTGTGATAGATTAAACACCAACGATTTCCTTACGATTAACCTAAGGAACGGTGTCTCGAATTAGAATAATAATGATTTGGGAATGTATTAGGATTTCCATTGGGTCTTTAATTTATTTAGTTTGAATATCTTGAAATACGTAAAATGAATTTATTGATAGTATTTATGTTTAGAATTTAATAAAAATAATTGTATCAATACTCGTAATTGTTTGGTTTATTATTAAAGTGTGGAAAAATAAATAACTAATTTTATTAATCAATTATATGATAATTAATTAATAGGTTTAATTATTTAAAAGAAATGAAATTGTTATTTGAAATGATTTAAATATAAAAATTTATATATTTAATCATTATTTAAACAATAATAAATATTGTGTGAAATAATTAAAAATAATATAGTGTCAAATAATAATTTAATCAATTAAATTATTATTAGAAGTTCACTTTTGTTTAAATAATTTTGTATTATTTGTAATTTTATTTATTAAAACATTTAATAAAAATGGATAAAATGTTAAAATAAATTTCAGAAAAATCATTTAGTTGTTTAAATATTTTTAATGATTTAAAAACATTTTTTTATGATTTTTAGAATTTTTTTGGAATTTTTAAAGCGCTTAAAATGGCCAAAAAAATGTTTGAGGTGGCCCGGGGTCGAACCCGGGACCTCATGCTTGAAATGGAAGTAATGAACCGGTGAACCAAAGGCTAAGCCGCGGTTACTTCTCGGTTCTAAATGGTTTTAACCTCTTTAACCTGTTCCCCCCCCCCCCAAATCCCCAATCCGTGTAGAACCCTAATTCCCTTTAGATCCAAATTGAACCCAAATCGAATCAGTTAACGTTTATAATCATAGGGCTTTGATTGCCCGTGTAAATTCGAGTATGTATATACGTTCAATTACCTATATGGTGACGGATTGAAGATGAACAGAATGAAGAACAGACCCGCGACAGTGTACCAACCGAACGATGCTCAAACAGTGTTTAAAATCAAATTAAACTTGAGGGAATCTTCGAATGACGATTTGGAAGCAAAGCCTTATGTTAATTTTGAATAAAATTGATTGAAGATGGGGTTTTGGATAAGTTGCAGGTCTGACGGGTTTGAAGGTGTTCGAGGAGTGTTTGTTGATTGTTTTGGATGAAATTTGTGATGTTAATAGCTTAAAAACCGATAAAGGGTTCTTCCACTTTGATTATTTTGATTATTTTACGCGTTTTGGTGCTCGATTTAGGTATGGTCGGCCGATGGTGGGAGGCAAACGGGAAAACACAGCGAAGGGGAATGGGGGGTGGGGTTGGGTGTGTTTTGAAAATTCAGTAATTACACAATTGGTCCCTGTGGTTTCTTTTGTTATTATTTCATGTTTAAAAGTTCAGTTTTTAAGTTTTAAAAATTACCATAATACCCCCTGGACTTTACTATCAAATTATTATTATTATTATTATTATTATTATTATTATTATTATTATTATTATTATTATTATTGCTATTATTATTATTATTATTATTTTTTTTATTATTTTTTTTTGAAAATATGCGATGTTACAGTCTCCCCTGCTTTAGGAAATTTCGTCCCGAAATTTGTTCACGAGGAGGCTGAAATGAAATGATAAGGATACTGGGTTTCATTTGGTCCTTACGTTCCCAGGTGAATTCTAGGCCACGTTTAGCTTCCCAGCGAACTTTGACAATAGGTATCCGGCTACGATTGAGTTGTTTGACTTCCCGATCCATAATTTCCACAGGTTTCTCAATAAAGTGCATAGATTCATCAATCTGGACTTCGTCGAGCGGAATGTGGAGATTTTCGTCGGCAAGACATTTCTTGAGATTTGAAACATGAAACGTCGGATGTATATTGCTGAGCTCTTGGGGTAGTTCAAGCTTGTAGGCTACTTTCCCAATTCGCTCGTGTACTTTGAATGGACCCACGTAACGAGGTGCTAGTTTCCCTTTCTTTCCAAAGCGAATCACTCCTTTCCAAGGTGATACCTTAAGAAGTACGAGATCATCGACATTGTATTCCATGGGTTTACGTCTTTTATCAGCATTAAGCTTTTGACGATTTCTAGCAGTGAGCAAACTATCACGGATCTTATAAATTTTGTCGGTTGTTTCTTGTATCAATTCCGGACCAGTAATTTGTGATTCACCAACTTCAGACCATACAAGGCCTCAAATGGTGCCATCTGTTGGTCTGGTAACTGTTATTGTAAGAGAATTCAATCAACGGAAGATGAGAATCCCACGATCCACTGAAATCAATGACACAAGCCGGAGCATATCCTCGAGCGTCTGTATCGTTCTTTCAGTCTGACCGTCGGTTTGCGGATGATAGGCTGTGCTAAGATTCAGTTGAGTTTTGAGAGTTGTTTGGAAACTTTTCCAGAAACGAGAGATGAAGCGACCATCACGATCAGAGATAATATCTTTACTTGACAAAAGATTGTTTAGGAAGACTACCATCACGTAATCAGGTTTTGATGATAACTCACAATGAAAGTCGATAGATAAAGAATAAATGGTTTGATGTAGCTAGATCGAGTCAAACATGACAATAAAAGAAATCGATTTAAGAATTTAAATGTTCCAAGCTTAGAATCAAAATTAACCTAAAACGATCGGGTCTCTTTCCAAGTTCAGAGATCATGCTTTGGCTTGATAGGTCGAAACACTAATATTATTTCACCCTTCAAGTTACTACATGCGTCTCGTCACTTGATTACAACCATGGTAAGTTGGAGATCAAGAAATAAGAATAGTCATCAAGGTATGGTTTTCACCCCTAACTTGATGGTGTACTCTCAAGGTATGGCCACTAACTTACCAATCAAAAGTTCAATCTGAGAATCTTCAGAAATAAGACGAGGTAACTCACCATTAAGGTAAGGGAAATTACTCCTATCTTAACGATGAATTTTTACAAAAACAAAATATGATAAGATAGACTTCCTCATCAAAATCCAGAATTCACTCCTACTTTGACGAGGTCGTTTCATTTGAGAAATAAAATCCATAAAAATGAAATTATCACCAAGGTATGAAATTTACGTCTATCTTGATGATTGAATTTTATAATAACAAGAAAACAATCGAAGATTGACATTTGTCACCAAAGTACGGGTTTCAATCCTATTTTGGTGAGATCATGTCATTTGTGAAATGCAAGTTCCAAAGTGAATAGTTGAAGTCAGTCCTCGAGATAAGGAAATCACCCCAATCCAGAGGATGAAATTTCATAAAACACATCATTAGAAACCATTTATTGAAATGAATAAAGATTCATCACCAAAGTAAGGGAATCACCCCTGTTTTGATGAGTCAAACTCATTTAGGAGATTCGAGTGTCCTTAGTCATAGGTTGACTTGCAAACTGTTGTATCTCCCGTGGTGCAAACGGTTCAAAGTTCGACTTAACAACGAAGGAAAAATATTTCAATTAGAAATTTAGAAATTTTCAAATTACATCAATGTAACAAAAGGAAAATCACGATTACAAATCTTGAATTACATCATGAAGACGAAATCAAGGACAAGAATTATTCAACACCACATCATTGGTGGCTTGAGCTTGTTGAGCATTAATGTTGAAAGCACGTCCTTGAGCCGTAGGAACTAGGCTGATAAGTTGAGGGCATCGATTGCGAAAATGGTTCGGATCACCACATTGATAGCATGCACGTCCCTGGGTAATTGCAGGAGGATGTTGGTGAACTGGTGCATTGGTTGGAGCTTTAGCAGCACTCCTGCACACGTTAAATGTATGACCCAAACGACCACAGTTTGTGCATTGACGACACTGAATGTTTGCGGGATGGTGATAACTGCAGTTGTTACACTGCGGATAGGGTCCAGCGTATGACTTTTTCATTAGCGATTGGTTGTTTACTACTGGTTGACGAGTTGGAGGGACTTGATTAATTGGTACAGCAGGGGTAATTACAGCAAAGTTTTGAGATTGAGCCTTTCTCTTCTTGTTCTTCGAAAGCTCGGCTTGGTCGGATTTGACGGTTTCGTCAGGAAGTTTATTGGTATTTTTCTTCGACCCTTTCCTGGTTAAAGAACCAGCCTTCATATGATTATCGGTTAACTGTGCAGCCAGCCTGATAGCATCTTCTAGTGTTGAAGGATTCCTTCCTAGCACCGTATCCTGAATCTGCAAGGGTAGACCACCAATGTATTTCTCGATGGCTCGGGAGGTAGGGGTAGCAAGATGCGGTACCAAAAGGCTCAGTTCGTGGAATCGGTTAGTGTATGCTAGGTTCTCGCCACTGTCTTGGGTTAATTTCCAGAATTCAGCTTCCAGTTTCCGGATTTCGTTTCTTGGACAGAACTCTTTAGTCATGAGATCCTTAACTTCAGTCCATGTTAAGGCTAGAGCAGTTTCAGTTCCACGGGTTCGTTTCTCCCCGTTCCACCAAGTAAGTGCGCGTTTCTGGAGAACACTTGTGGCATACCGGACTTTTAGATTTTCAGGGCATTCACTGTCTAGGAAAGTGTTCTCGATGCTTTCGAACCACTGTAGTAATCCAGTAGCACCTTCAGTTCCACTGAACTTAGTGGGGTTGCAAGAACTGAAATGTTTGTAAGTACAAGTTTTGGGAGGGTTTGGTGCAATTGGGTTTTGGACAGTATTGTTGCCTTGGTTCAAATGGGTAAGTAGAGTTGGGATGACCGCAGTAACTTCACGTGCTACAATAGCAGAAATCTTACGGCCAGAGTTTCTAGATCGTGAACGGATTCGACGAGAAGACATTCTGGAATATCATTAAGATATTTTATGAGAATTGGGTAATATGAGTTATACAATTTGTAAACGAAAATCGAGAATTTGGCATAATAACAATGATATGTTCCGAGTGTAATCGTTTGATTCGTAAATCAAAGCGAATACGTTGACTAATCAAAGTATTTGTGTCCACCACAACCTTAACGAGGACATGCGTACCTATAAGCGAATACTTATCTCGAGGGTTCCCAGGTAAGGTAATCAAGTTGTATGAATACCTTGCCTAGACAGAACACCTTAAGATACAGGTATCCCACTCTTCCAGCATTGCATGTTCTCGGTCATGTGACACGGACTTTGACGAGATTTGAAAACCATGAATAACAATCGAGTTTTGGAGTTTGAAATCACTTGAATTAGGCACACAATGCCTTAGAATATGAGTTAAGATTCGTATGTATATTGATAGATTCAAAGTATAAGAAGAATCACTTAAGGCAGATAATCACATAATCAAGTATAAACATGTAAGGCACATAAAATCCTATCTAAGCATATAAAATACATGAGAGGACTCATGTGTAAAGGTACTTAGTTATAGTCTAGGTCATTCCATTTCTAATAACCTAATTCCCTATAACCATGGCTCTGATACCAATCTGTCACACCCCGACCGACGGCGGAATCATCGGAGCGGACGAGGGAATGATTGATTGTTCATAACTCATGATTGTCTAATAGTGAAAATAATATTAAAATCAGATTACAGGATAGCATGAATTTAACAGATACAAATACAACAGTTAAAGTCACAAATAATAATTGTCTTTTGTTTTGACTAAGTCCAGGTCTTATATGATCAAGTAGAAGTCCACTAGCTTGCTTAACCTGAAATCATGTGAGAAAATAAAGTCAGCTAACGAATTAGCTGGTGAGTAATCATAGTTTTGAGTATACATATAGATTGATTGATTGATTGAGAATAATTCAATTCACAAGGTAACGTTAAGACTTATATTGCAATAGTAAAGCATATAGATAAACTGACACAATAACAACCCCTTGACTTGACACTTGCATATAATAGACTCCACATATATACCATAGATTAACTCCTGCCTCTGGCACAATCACCACTCGACTATTCATATGGGGTGGGTTATCCAAACCAATAGATCTACATTGTTGCCAGGATTGATTGATTGATTGAATTAGGGTTCTACTGTCGTCCAGTTTATCACAGTATGTTCATGTAATTGCAAGTAATAACATAACCTGTCTTGAATTGAATTGAAAATGAAATAACAATAGAATATCATGATAGAATATATTGTATCACATGATTTCCCCCAAATAGGAAATGATATAAAAAGGGGATATGAATACTCACTTGATTGATGAGATTAGAATCTGGTTGTGATAGATTAAACACCAACGATTTCCTTACGATTAACCTAAGGAACGGTGTCTCGAATTAGAATAATAATGATTTGGGAATGTATTAGGATTTCCATTGGGTCTTTAATTTATTTAGTTTGAATATCTTGAAATACGTAAAATGAATTTATTGATAGTATTTATGTTTAGAATTTAATAAAAATAATTGTATCAATACTCGTAATTGTTTGGTTTATTATTAAAGTGCGGAAAAATAAATAACTAATTTTATTAATCAATTATATGATAATTAATTAATAGGTTTAATTATTTAAAAGAAATGAAATTGTTATTTGAAATGATTTAAATATAAAAATTTATATATTTAATCATTATTTAAACAATAATAAATATTGTGTGAAATAATTAAAAATAATATAGTGTCAAATAATAATTTAATCAATTAAATTATTATTAGAAGTTCACTTTTGTTTAAATAATTTTGTATTATTTGTAATTTTATTTATTAAAACATTTAATAAAAATGGATAAAATGTTAAAATAAATTTCAGAAAAATCATTTAGTTGTTTAAATATTTTTAATGATTTAAAAACATTTTTTTATGATTTTTAGAATTTTTTTGGAATTTTTAAAGCGCTTAAAATGGCCAAAAAAAATGTTTGAGGTGGCCCGGGGTCGAACCCGGGACCTCATGCTTGAAATGGAAGTAATGAACCGGTGAACCAAAGGCTAAGCCGCGGTTACTTCTCGGTTCTAAATGGTTTTAACCTCTTTAACCTGTTCCCCCCCCCCCCAAATCCCCAATCCGTGTAGAACCCTAATTCCCTTTAGATCCAAATTGAACCCAAATCGAATCAGTTAACGTTTATAATCATAGGGCTTTGATTGCCCGTGTAAATTCGAGTATGTATATACGTTCAATTACCTATATGGTGACGGATTGAAGATGAACAGAATGAAGAACAGACCCGCGACAGTGTACCAACCGAACGATGCTCAAACAGTGTTTAAAATCAAATTAAACTTGAGGGAATCTTCGAATGACGATTTGGAAGCAAAGCCTTATGTTAATTTTGAATAAAATTGATTGAAGATGGGGTTTTGGATAAGCTGCAGGTCCGACGGGTTTGAAGGTGTTCGAGGAGTGTTTGTTGATTGTTTTGGATGAAATTTGTGATGTTAATAGCTTAAAAACCGATAAAGGGTTCTTCCACTTTGATTATTTTGATTATTTTACGCGTTTTGGTGCTCGATTTAGGTATGGTCGGCCGATGGTGGGAGGCAAACGGGAAAACACAGCGAAGGGGAATGGGGGGTGGGGTTGGGTGTGTTTTGAAAATTCAGTAATTACACAATTGGTCCCTGTGGTTTCTTTTGTTATTATTTCATGTTTAAAAGTTCAGTTTTTAAGTTTTAAAAATTACCATAATACCCCCTGGACTTTACTATCAAATTATTATTATTATTATTATTATTATTATTATTATTATTATTATTATTATTATTATTGCTATTATTATTATTATTATTATATTTTTTTTTATTATTTTTTTTTTGAAAATATGCGATGTTACATCTTGGGCGCTGATTTTCAAATTTAGGGCTGCAAGGTCAAGTGAATTACCTAAACGCTGCTAAAGTAAACCCACAAAATCTAATAAAACCATCTAGAATCAAAATTGAACCCATAACTTAAATGTTGCAAGGTCAAGTGAACTAACTAGTTTCGCCGATTCTTGTATAGTCTCCATTCCATTAGACTAAATTCTATATTCCATTGGACCAATGTGTAATTAAAGGTCGAATTTTGTAATTTACTCTTTACTAAAAACCATCCCCGCCCTTCACCACACTCCTACCATTTCAAATTATAATTATAAATTACATATATATCTTATTTAATTCTTGTTATGCATTTATCATCATTATCTCTTTTAACTTCTACATTAATTACTACTATCATGATTATCAGTAAAATAAAAAAATAAACCACTCAAAATTTACCTTAAAAGACCCAGATACCCGAACGAGTATAAAACTAATTAAATCCTTTTCACCAAAAAAAATAATAATAATAAAGAAATGAAATTAAATTGTAACTTAGAACTAAGCATGCTTTTTACATTTTTTTTGAAATATTATTTTCTTAATTGTAAAATCTTTTACCAAGTTAATAGTTAGTAGGGTTCGAACCTCCATGTTAACACTTAGAAAGCCTTGCCACCGCACCAAAGGGTGGGGCTTAGCATGCTTTTTACATGAGACGGAGAAAAATCAAAAATGAATTTGTACAAGTGACCGTCAAATCCACCCAACGCCGTTAACACTGTACGTCTGACCAACTCCACCCCCACCTAACACCTTCCGCTATCACGTCTATAAAATTGCCGTTTCCCCCGACGAAACACACAACTCCACCACCACCACCACCACCACCACCACCACCACCACCGGAGTCCACCATGGATCTCCTCCTGGTAGAGAAAACCCTAATCGCCCTATTCGCCGCCATCATCGGCGCCATCGTCATCTCCAAACTCCGTGGCAAGAAGTTCAAGCTCCCACCGGGGCCCATTCCGGTCCCCATCTTCGGCAACTGGCTGCAAGTCGGCGATGACCTCAACCACCGCAACCTCACCGACCTCGCCAAAAAGTTCGGTCAGATCTTCCTCCTCCGCATGGGCCAGCGGAACCTCGTCGTCGTATCGTCACCGGACCTAGCAAAGGAAGTGCTCCACACACAGGGCGTTGAGTTCGGTTCACGAACACGTAACGTCGTCTTCGACATCTTCACAGGAAAAGGTCAGGACATGGTCTTCACCGTCTACGGCGAGCACTGGCGGAAGATGCGACGGATCATGACGGTGCCTTTCTTCACCAACAAGGTCGTTCAGCAGTACCGCTGCGGCTGGGAGGCCGAGGCCGCGGCGGTCGTCGACGACGTCAAGAACAATCCGGCCGCCGCGACCGAGGGTATCGTCATCCGGCGACGGTTGCAGCTCATGATGTACAACAACATGTTTAGAATCATGTTCGATCGGAGGTTCGAGAGTGAGGATGATCCGTTGTTCTTGAAGCTCAAAGCGTTGAACGGTGAAAGGAGTCGGTTAGCGCAGAGCTTCGAGTACAACTATGGCGATTTCATCCCCATTTTGAGGCCCTTTTTGAGGAATTATCTGAAATTGTGCAAGGAGGTTAAAGATAAACGGATTCAGCTGTTTAAGGATTACTTTGTTGATGAACGGAAGTAAGTGTTTCAGATCAAATGTGTTAACTTATGGCTGAATTTAGGGTTCTTTGATTGTTGATTGGTGTTAATTAAGGGTTGTTTTTTTTGGTGATTTCGGCCGGAATTAAACAGGAAGATTGCGAGCACGAAGAAGATGGATAACAATCAGTTGAAATGCGCCATTGATCACATTCTTGAAGCTAAGGAGAAGGGGGAGATCAATGAAGATAATGTGCTGTATATCGTTGAAAACATCAATGTTGCAGGTAACCCACCATTTACTGTGTATAATTATTATTATTATTTTTTATAAAGTATTATTATAATAAAAATTTATAAAAGTTATACGCCTTTTATATAGTTAAAAAGTCACCTAAGTTGGTAGGTACATCAGTGTTAAAAGTCAAACGGTAACTCCTAAGAATGAGTAGATCAGAAGTTGACGTAGTTAACGTGGATAAATGAGTGTGGAGTAATTAAGTTTCTGATAATTTGATTGTGATAATCTTAATTAATCAATTATTAGATTTGATTGTGATAGTCTTAATTAATCAATTATTGTGATAATCATAATTTGATTTAGTGTTACATAAATGCTTTATGGTTACCTGATAATTAATGAGGGTGTTTGAGATTGTTAATAAATCGTTGCGTATATAAAAGGTAAACAATTTAGGAAATAGTATCATTATACCAAATATAGAATAATTTTCAGTGTTTTATAAAAATAATCGTATTTTATATAAAGTAGATTACAACATAACCGGGTGGCGCAATGTTACGTATGTAATTTTTCCGTAAAAGAGGCCTCAAGTTTGATTCTTACTTTCTAGTTTCTGGTTTTCTCACGGTCAAGAAAAAAAAAACTAGACGAGTTGTATTTTTTTAGACTTTAATATCGATATAGGTATAGTATATCGGAGCTCAGATGTATGTCCTCCTATCTACAATTGTACTGCATAACATAATGTATATAACATGAAAAACGACTTTAGGATATAAGAGCTAGAAAATTCATGATCTAAAGAAAAATGATTTTGTATTTTTCCTTTATATGATGTATTTGTTATTAAACGTGTAAAGTGATTTACAACCATGTATTTGTTTATTGCAAGTGGTATGCACCTAACACATCAAGAAATTAATGGCATGTTGTTCATCAACCCATATGATATATTTTAATATTTTGGTATTCAATTTTGATTTTGTTGACCATTCTAAATTATAAAGTCAAACTAAAATTCTTGAATTTTATATTTACTTCACTACTACTTTTTTCTTCATATCAGCAATCGAGACAACTCTATGGTCGATCGAATGGGGAATTGCGGAGCTCGTGAACCACCCCGAGATCCAAGCCAAGCTCAGACACGAGCTCGACACCAAGCTCGGACCCGGTGTCCAAATCACCGAGCCTGATATCCAAAACCTCCCTTACCTCCAAGCCGTGATCAAAGAAACCCTCCGTCTCCGCATGGCGATCCCACTTCTAGTCCCGCACATGAACCTCCATGATGCTAAGCTCGGCGGGTATGACATCCCAGCTGAAAGCAAGATCTTGGTCAACGCCTGGTGGCTAGCCAACAACCCCGACCAATGGAAGAAACCAGAGGAGTTTAGGCCCGAGCGGTTCTTGGAAGAGGAAGCAAAGGTTGAGGCGAACGGGAATGATTTTAGGTACTTGCCGTTTGGAGTAGGGAGGAGAAGCTGCCCTGGGATTATTCTTGCATTGCCGATCCTTGGTATCACAATCGGGCGTTTGGTGCAGAATTTCGAGCTGTTGCCACCTCCGGGACAGTCGAAGATTGATACGAGCGAGAAAGGCGGGCAGTTTAGTTTGCATATCTTGAAGCACTCTACTGTTGTTGCTAAACCACGATCGTTTTAAGGATTTTTGTTCATGTTAAGTTTTTTTGTTGTTATATAACCATGTGTTACTTTTGTTGTGTGATTTAAAGACTATAACTTGTTTTTGTATATTGTTTTATTTACAAATAATTCATGAACCATGATACTTAAATTAGTATGTTACCTTTTAAAGGAACAAAAATGCCATCTACCACTAAATCTGAGCTAACTATCAGTTTTCAAACTAGATTTCTCGCTTGACCATAACATGAGATTCAAGATTTTCAAAGCAAACACCCACGTGGGTTGATCTCTTTCACAACATGACATGAGACTGTTATTCGACTACATTCACAGAATCCAGGTCTATGTTTGATCAAACATACGCGTTTGGGCGTAAACCGAATTCCATATCGGTAAGGTCTAGCTTCTAATTAAAATACATAAGCTTGATATAATGTTTACAGTTGAGTCAGAGAGTTTTTCTCAGTAATGAGTTTTCTTTTAACGGGATTAGGGGTGCGTTACGGATAGGTGGATTCGATTTATATAGCATCTATCCTACGAACGAATCGGGTCGCACATTCGTCGTTCAGAAAAAGAAAAAAAGTAAAATAAATAAAAAAATTTAGAATAAAGAGTACGTCGCCTTTTATAAGCAGGTATGATTACAACAAGTGCTGTTAGACTGATAGTTGCGTTGGATCACGCGATAGAGCTAAGTGGAGCTAAAGGCTAGACGATTGGGCCCAATATATGGTTATCGTATGTCCATCTATTATATATTAATTCAACAGGGTAGATATTGGACTCAAAATCCTATATGTTAACTACTTTTGGTTTTAAAATTAATAATCCAATAAGCATGCATATCATACTAGTTGGCTAGTTGCTTGCGCTCTTTCAGATGGTGAGTTTTGGTGTATCAAACCATTCAAACTTTCCAATAGCAAACACATAAACACATGTAATCATGAAACAACTTATTTTATTAATAATCACTTGATTAAAGTAAGTAATTTCAAGCTGCTTGTTTCACCATAAAATAAGCATAAACACTTCTTTTATCCAACACTTGACTACTTATTTGGTTTCTAAAAACACAATATAAATATGAGTTACTATTTGAATAAGCAAAATTCTAAACACCCCCTCACGGTGACATGTCATAGCCCGACAACAACCCCATTGTCCTAGTTGCTGATTTTTAGCGTTTTATATTATGCATTTAATCAATCAATATCACTTATGCTTTGTTCTAATCGAAAAATTATTTTAATGCCACTTTACAATTGTCTCAAGAACTTCATTTACACACTAATTTAGCATGTTCTTATTGGCACTGGTTTTAGAGAATCCTCGTTGTCGTTGAGTGTAGGGGTGTTAAAAAATATCTGTATACGAAACCGAACTTGAAATATTTAAAAATCTGAATCCGAAATATCCAAAAATTCTGATTCTAATTCGGATTTCAAGGATTTTCGGATATCCGAATCATCCGAAATCTTTTGAAAAGTTATTAAACAATAAACATTAATTAGAAATTTCAGACATTTTTGGATATTTAGGATATTTTTATAAAAAAATTTGGATAATTTTTAATAAAAATATTAATATTTTTTTAAAAATTATTAAATAATGTAACATTTAAAAATATGTAATGTGATATTACATGTATGTAATGTTACTTTACATTTTTGAACGATAACAATAACATGCTTATTTGCCTGGCCTATAGCCTAGGTATGACTCATGCCTTAGATGAAATTTCAATCGTCCATTGATAGTTTGACGCTCAAGGATGAAACCAACCATTCTAAGAGGAAACGAACTAGCTCATAATACCTCATGAGTTGCAAGCAGGAGAAACATGCTAGCCATAAAATATGAAACCAGGTTTCCCCTTTTAGGAGAAACCCACAGTGCTACTGAACTAGAAGATCACTGGTGTTACTTATGTTATGCCTAAATCTTTTGTATTTAAGCATTCATTTGTAATTTGGGTTTAGTTTATCTATGTCTCCTTTGTTGTAATCAAAAGTACAATTTCTATTGAAGTCTTTGATCGAAAGTGCTTACCAATTAGAAGTATGTTGGAACATGAATGTTTCGATTTGTGTTCAATATAAATAACTTAGTTAACATCTTTTGATGTATGCATGAACTTTCCTTTGTAACAAAACTATTAGTGAATTCAATAAGCATTTTGAAGTGTTTCTTGTGTGTAGTTCTTTGTTGTTTATCATTCTTTTGCTTCTTGTGTTGTTATTCATGTATCACTAAGAATTTAAGTGTTCACACCCTATATTGCATAGATATTGCTTTGGTAGTTTTGGATATTGATATGGTATGGTAGACAGATTATGTTCAAGGACCAACATGTGATATCAGAGCTTTGGCTCTTGATTTTTAGTCTATCAAGGTGTTTTGATTTACATTGTATGTATTTAGTGCAAGCTTATTGGTTTTGATGTTGTTTGAAGTCTTGGTACTAGTACATTGATATTCAAAAGAAGATTCAAGCTTGTTAGCATCATTTGGTTATTTTCAGATTATTTCTAGCATTCCAAAGTTATGTACATGATGAGTTTTTGCTTAAATATGGATGTTCTTTTTTATTTATACTGATTTTTATTCTTGCATTTCTTAGTGGTGTTTGTTATTATTGAAAAACAACACTTGAAGATTTGAAGATTGTCTTTGCCCATCATAAGTTTGACTAGGGGAAGTTGAAACTGTCAACATTATATCAAAACCCTCTTCACTACATCAAAAATTCTTGTTTGTACTTGTTATTCCATCAAAAGGTATAATAGAAAGTTTAAATTTATCTTCTTTGTATTAAAAGTTTGATCAATCAAAAGTATATATTCTACTAACCAACCCTATATCAAAAGTTTAAGTTTCAATTGAATTACTCCATTGAAAGTTCAAACTTTTAATTTTCTATTTTGTACTTGTGATATGTTTAGACTTGATCGTTTTGATCATAAGTTCAAAGCATCGAAAGTTTCAGTTGAAGAGTGTTCATTAGAAGTGTTAACAGTTTCGATTGATGTTGATTATTGAAAGTCTCTTTTTTACATCAAAACTTCCTATTATTCATTAGTTGAACTTTTGAGAAATTTCAATCATGTAAAGTTCTAACAATGACACTAGCTATGAGAGTAAGCCACCTGCACTTGTGACTACATCGAACTTTGAGGATCAAAATCGACATGAAATCTTTCTTCAACTTCAATGACCATAGCTTATGGATATCCATTGAAGAAGGACCACACTATCCATACCATAATGCCGTTGATGGAGATCATTCCAAGTTATACAATATGTAGTTATATGGCAAGTGAAATGTTCTGACTAAGGAAGGACAAGGACATGGTATGTAAGTGATGAAGATCCACTAACTTTTTTCTAGAATCCTTTTGTTGGATGTGCTTCTCTAGGATGATACATGTCGAGTATACGACAACCACTCTTGAATTTTTTACAATAACAACCTCTCAAATAACCACAAATACAATAAACTAACTAAATAAGCTTACTTAGGGCAATCCTCATTTCAAGTTACTACAAGTTACAAGATCAACCCACATACTTTACACTGTAAGTTTTTTCTTTGTATTTTAAGGGTGGAAAAATGATCTTTATATCAGAATGGGAAAACAAATCTAGAGTAAAAAACATACTGGTAATGCTAAACTGATATAAATGTTGTTATGTTCTATGACATTTTTTACTATAAAGTTCCTTTATTTTTCTAAAATCTACACAACCATTGACTCCAAGGAAGACATGGGAGTACGTAGACAGATCTATTGACTTGACAAGCCCATTCAGTACTCGGGTTGATGCATGCCATTCAATCCTAAACTTTCTTTGAGTCAACATAATCTTTTTTGACTTGGAAGGAGCTAGATGTTCAGAAACTGCATACTAGACAAACATATTATTAGTCTTTACCTCTTATGTGTGCCAGGGGGTTAGACGAGAAAGCATTCAATCACTAAGGTTAGTTGTGGACTCATGTATAATAGTTTAATTACTTATATTTGGAAAATTGTTTGTTAGTTTGTACATAGTAATCTACTATATATATACTTTTAAACCTATGTTTTCACTAACTTTTTAGTTGACATATTTTATTATGTTTTTAGGTAAGGTAAACTAAGTTTATTCCTTTGCTCATGCTAGGACTCAAGGATAAGCTTTAGTTTGACATAGTTTGATTTTGAATAAAATGGAGACTTATTTGTTTGTTTGGTTCATTTTTTTCTAAAATTGGATGTAATCAACTATTCAGTCTTAATAAGTAATTTTCTTTAGTACTCTTTATCATTATGTTATGATTCATTTTCATCACACATTTGGTGTTTCTGCTTTACCTGGGGGTACGATAGGTAAGTCTTTTTAAAATCCTTTTTAGGATCGAATTGGGTTACGAATTGGGCGATTTAGGGCTTCGGCTTCGGCTTGGTTTAATGGGTTTTAATTTATATTAAATATCTTTTTTTAATTACAATAATCGGGGTATGGTTAGATTTATTACAAGAGCTTTGTCGTGGTTAAGTTCGGGCTTGGCTTTGTTGGGCTTGACTTGGGCTCTGTTGGGATGTTGAGATTATAACCCCCTTGGGCCCGTTTCAAGATTTAAAAACTCAATATTTTGGGCTTGTATTTTACGGTTTAAGCGTATGAAAGTGGCATAAATAATCATATGTTTAACAAATGAAAACAAGTTTTTAATTGGGTTATTGGGCCTTGATTTTAATTTGACTTGGGCTTAGTTTGGGTGTCAAGCACTAGCCTACTAGGCCTACTTTCTAGCCATTTTTTTGGTCCATTTTAGGGGTTGTTTTTCATGATTACTAATGATTCAAAACAACTTGAATATCCTTATGTTTCTTGTCTTACAGCCAACTTGTGAAATTAAAAAACTTGATGAAATTATATGCAAATGGCATATAAGTTAGGTAGTAGTTGTTACCAACAATAGGAGCGAGTGTATGAGTTATAAGACTTCAACTTTTGAAAACCAAAGGCCCTCCCCTTCCGTCTTTATTCAATCGAGATCTCAAAGGAAAACAAAAAGGTGGTTGATTTTGGTGGTGGCCAAATGCAAGGGAAAATTGTTCCTTTTATATTTGGTGTTTATGTTTATTAACTTAAGGATCATGAGTCTTAAGGGGGAGGATCTTCATGATAATAATACAACATATAAGAGTTGATCAACATTTGTGTTTGTGGTTGATGGGAGCCAATTAGATGGTCACGGGGAGGGGTAGGGAGATCATAAGTTGGCGAAGGGGGAAGCAAATCACTTTTGGGTCACATTAATTACTCGATTATGTTCGTGAAATGTTTGGTTTATATGTTCGTTTATTTCCATGTCATTTTCCTAGAATGTTCACCTAGGATTTGTTCACATGTGATTGTCACAGTAAACCTATTTTATCAAATAAAAATCAATAATGTTAAACTTTCTAAATTTTAATTCCAAATTTAAAATCTCAATTTTAAGATTATAAATAAAAAATCAATTATGTCAAACTTTAAAATTTTATTTAGTATTTTTTAAATGAATTAAAATTTATTTTTGTCATAATATTATAATGGTCAAAATATTATTTTGTTAACATAACCACAACTCAATTTTAAGTTTTACATATCATATAATTTAGTTTTATAATAATTTTCTTAAATTTTAATATTTAGTTATATATATTATATATATATAAATAATATATATATAATATATATATATATATTATTTATATATATATATATATATATATGTATATATATATATGTATATATATATGTATATATATATGTATATATATATGTATATATATGTATATATATATGTGTATATATATATGTGTGTGTGTGTGTATATATATATATATATGTGTGTGTGTGTGTGTGTTTGTATATATATATATATGGTAAAATTCTATTGAGAACCCATGTTTATTGTAAGAACCCTTTAATCAAATATGAACCCTTGATTAACCCTTATGACATGAGATAATGTCACGTGTCTCACCTTTTTTAATAAAAAAATGTAATTTAGACATTTTATATACCCCTCAAAAAGTCAAATAATTCAGATTTAATATGGTGGCGACAAGTGTCACCACCTACCATCTTTTGATTCACCCAATTTTTCATTTTTTTTAAAAAAAGTTGACCCCCTTTATTTTTATAATTTCTATAACTTTTTTACAGATTGTTATATTTTATAATAATTACATCATTAATTTCATCTATTTTTTTCTCTTTAATTCCAATATAGTTTCGAAAGTTTTTATCATTTTTGTTTTGGACGTTACGTGTTATATTACTGTAAGTTGTATATAAATGTATGGTATGGATGAAATTTCAATGTTACAATGATGTAACACAGTGCAACATACTTAGTTACATTTATTTGCATCATGTTCATTTGAATGCAAATCATAATACTTTTAGTGAATTACATCACATTTTTCTCGTAAATTTTTATAAATATTGCATTATTAAACTTATCATATTTTTCCATTTAACTATATTATAGTAATTCAAAAATTTTTTTTCACCCATATGTAGTTACATCAGGTTATAATAATATAATCTGTAGCAAAGCTGTAACAAAAACATCAAGTTACAGTATTTTACTCTATTATAACCTACTAAAGTAAAGTAACGTGGGGTAATTTATTGATGTAACTTGTTGTTTCGTTAATGTAAATAAGTGTAACACCACTATTAGAACATGTACCTATAGTGGTGTTACGTCAATATAAAAAGATGAAAAATCAATACAACGAGACAAATCTACTTTAAACAAATTAAACTAACAAAAAAGTATATAAAAATACACCATTATAAGTAGAAATCTAAAAGTATTTAAGTTAATACATTAAATTACAACCTTCAATCTACAAAAATCAATCAAAATCATACCGCTGTAAGTTTTATATATGAATATATACTTCAAAATATTTAATTAAAACCTATTTACAAGATATGCTCCTCTATCACCCAAATCCAAACTCGTAAGTATCTAAAATCAATTCGAACAAGTAACTTTAAAGTTTCATATCTAAATCACATAATGACCCTACCTGGTGGAAATATACGATATTGGATCGCTTCAAATCTTGAAATACTCAAAATAGTTGTTGACAAAGTAGCTGACGGTAGTGTGGTGGCGTACGAATGGGTGTCCTGCGCTGGTATAGGGGTTGATTCATAATTTTGAGGTTGAGCCAGAGCTAGAAGGGGGTGTCGTGCACTGGTGGTGTGCTAGTAGTGAGCGGGAGGTCAAATGGTGGTGTCGTGCGTTGGCGGCGGTAATGTTCCAGTGTTGGTAGGGAGGTCGACTTGTGGTGATGGTGGTGTTGTTCTTGCATATGCATTTTAGAAATTTAAAATAAAAATAAGAAAAAGATAGTTTTGAAAGCTAATGATGGGAGATTTTGACCTTTAAATAAAAGTACACAAGTACAGAAAAGTAGATGTGTGAAAAACACTCATTTACCGTTGCTTTCATCTCTACTATTTAAATAAAATCTAGATTATTTTATATTAAATCAATGCTTAAAAATGAGTTAAAGAGTTCTTGTAATTTCTTAGTGTTCTCACGTGAACTCATTCCTATATAGGAAATATGTATGTGTGTGTATATATATATGTATATATGTATATATATATATATATGTATATATATATATATGTAGGGTTAGGATCATTACAGAACCACTTTTTATTTTCAGAACTACAGAACCATTGATTTACATAAATGTATATTAAGTCTGGTAATACTTGACCTGTTTTACATATGTGTATATCAGACTTGAACAATAAACTATAAAAAACAACTAAAAATCATCAGGTTTAACTTACATCTATGTAAACCAATGGTTTATAATTTACATTTATGTAAGTCAATGGTTCTTTTGGTTCTGAAAATAAAAATAGTTCTGTAATGATCCTGATCCTATATATGTATGTATATATATATATATATATATATATATATATATATATATATATATATATATATGTATATATATATGTGTGTTGGTCACTCAACAGAAGGTTTTCTCTCAAACTTTGAATCGACACTCAACAAGAGTCAATGAAGAGTTGATCACAATATAACAAGTAATAAGCAGTAAATAAACATAGAATGTAAATTTTCAAGGTACTTTTATATATTGCTTCTCAACTCAAAGGATTACAAGACTCTTGGACTCTAATCGCTTGTTTAATGAGTTACAAGGAGAAGATATATATAATACTACCTACAGCCGGATATACTTTGATACCAGCTGGAAACCTCTAACCAAATATCTATACTACAAGACTATAGGTGAGGTATCTTAGACATTTTGCCTAAGAGTTGGTAGTCAGGACATGTCCCTGACTTACCTTTTGTCACCAACTAAAGTTGGTAACATGTACTATCATAAAAAGGTGAACAGTATAATAAAGTATGGTCAACAACATGGCTCTTTAGGAAGATGCCATGCTGTATCAGAGGTCTGCAGCGGACTGTCAGGGACCATACTTATATCTACTGGACATAGCAATGTCTTCCGAAGGATAAAAATGCTTCGGAAGAATAACTTCTTCCGAAGCCACTTATCCTTCGGAAGACTGCTTCTTCCGAGGCTTGGAGTCTTCTTTGTCTTCGGAAGCAGACTTTGTCTTCAGCTCTTTCTTCAGACTTTGTCTTCGGAAGTCTTCAGACTTTGTCTTCGGAAGTCTTCAGACTTTGTCTTCGGAAGCTTTCAGACTTTGTCTTCAGCTCTTTCATCAGACTTTGTCTTCAGAAGCTTTCAGACTTTGTCTTCAGCTCTTTCTTCAGACTTTGTCTTCGGAAGTCTTCAGACTTTGTCTTCGGAAGCTTTCAGACTTTGTCTTCAGATCTTTCATCAGACTTTGTCTTCAGCTGTTGTTCTTTAGACTCTCGGAAGATCTCATACTTAGCTTCGGAAGCCCTTGAATGTAGCACCAAAATGACTATGTGAAGTGGTTTTGGTTGCACCAGCCTTATCATGACCCAACAATATATATATATATATATATATATACACTATATATATAAGCAAATGAGGAGGGCAAAAGAGTCTTTTCACCCAAATCTCTTAATTTTAAGAGATGTATAACCCTTTAAGCATATTGTACAAACCTTGAAGCTTTGAATCCCTCAGCATTCAAACACCCTGCTCTCTCCAGCTCTCTCAAAAGCATTCCATCTCAGTCGGTCTCTCTCTCAAAAGCTTTTCAGTTTTCAAAATTCAAAATCTCTCTCCCCCTCTCTCTAAAGCTTTCCATCTCAGTCGGTCGGCGATGATGGGAGGATGGACGGGCAGTCGGCGATGATGGGAGGAGACCACCGTTCTGGGACACAGCCGGTCAAGAGCGCCGGTTCTTTCAGGGTTGTCTTTCGGCAACCACCGTTCTTGGACACCACCGGTCAAGAGCGCTTCCGTGCCGTCAACTCCGCCTGCTACCGCGGTGCCGTCGGTGCGCTCATTGTCTATGATATTAGCCGCAGGTAATCATCGGAATCGTTAGCCTCCGTCAATATCCTCTTCTTCTTTGTTGTACTTATCAATTCAATTACTACATGTTCTTCCTCTCCGTTTGTGTTACCGTTTTCTATTCAATTTCACGGAATAGTTCTTCGTTATGTTCACAATAATTGATGAATGTAGGTGTTATCATAATATGATCGCGTCTACATTGCCCAAGCTCATAAGTCAGAACCCTAGGTAAGTGATTAGCGATCGTTTTATGTATGATGAGGTATGATGAACTTTTTTTTAGAAAATATCTAGGTTTTGGTGGTGTATTGTTAAGATTAGGCGAAAATGTTGACGTTTTTTACTACCAATTAATGGATTCATTCCTACATTAGATTATATGTTTGAAAAACATAGGTGCGTGTTAGGCAAAATGAATATGATTATTTCCTACCAAGTGATTATCAGAGACATTGAAATTATAGAGATCGATGTGTCCTTTGTAATTAATAGATGAATCTATCAAACATAGTACCCAGCTGAACCTGTTAAAGAACACCATGCTTGCATGTATTGCGGATGTGAAGATATTATTGTTGATTTAGTGACAAATGATCTTGTCGCTCTCTGTTTAATGAAATTGGGGATCGCGGGATATGCTCCAAGGATCACACCAACCCTAATTAGCTAAGGCCTAACATGCGGGATATCAAATTATCCCAGGCATTAGCTACACCAAACAATAAAACCAACTTTATACTTAGATCACACTCCGGTCCAAGCAATAACAAATTTGAAACTATGCAGTAGATCCAAATCTTGTTGCTCTCTTGCTAAGCTTTACGTTTCTAGAATGGAATTACTAAAAGATACTGATGATCTAGCATGGAATAGAGGCTTTTGTTGAATTTGAAAAGTTTATGCCTTTTAGTAACCTTTAGAATCAAAATCTTGGTGAGGTAGAGAATAAAAGAGACGAGTATTTTTCGTTAAAATCTGACCCTGTAGCTCCATAGCATTGTGAGGCTTGTTCCTTCTTCCCTACCACTTGTTAATGTAATTTATATCATGATTTATTTATTTTTTTGGTATTTTAAGTAAGTCCTGGTAAATTGTAAGTGTATTGCTGAGTGACCTTGTAATCCGTTTGAAGGAATATCTATACTGGTAATCTTATTGTTGTGCCACAAATCATGGTTGAAATACTCATTTGCAAAGCATGATCATGCTGTTGTCCTGAGCAGGTGAAATTTGGAATTTGAGTTCATACCATATGAACATTAGGTGGCCCCTTAAATATTTCAGTGATGGTGACTTTGCAAGATTTTTATCATCAGTTAAAAAGACTATTCGCTGGAGGCAGAAATATGGTGTTTTTTCACCAGAAGAACTTGAGGCTTGGGTCAATTTGGTCTTTTGGCATGGATATGATGTGATGTGACGACCTTGCCGACCTTGCCTTATTGTACGCGTTGGCCTTGAAGCTCATATGGCTTCAGATGGTCAAGCACAGTTTGTTAGAGCTGTTGGTATGCAGTTCTTCCTTTAACTTTGTTATGTCTGTCTTCAGGTGGCTTGAGTATGAACTATAGCTTGCTCCTAACCTTATGATAAATTTTTACTGATTTAGCCCCTTTATGTGATCATTGATTAATATTGATTGATGTGGCAAATAGGTGGATCGGGTGGCTGGGTACTCGGGACAGGTAAGTTTTTTATACTGGTCATAATGGGTTGGGTTGGATCGACCCAAAGCACTTTTCGCCGCCTTTCTTCAATAAATAAATAGCGTGCCAAAATGATTTCAAAGTTGTATTATTTCACTGATATGTGATTATGTTTTTGTAATAAGATGATTTTAGGAGGTTTCATGCATTGAAATACAGTTTGGGCTACCATTGATAAGGTGATATTAGCAGAACATGTTTTTAACCGCCGCCCTTGTTGTAAGCATAGAACTGACTTTGACGTACAGTTTGGCCTATATTGGCTTAGGTTCTTTCTTTTTTTTTGTTTTTTTCCTTTTTCCAATGGTTTTGGTGGTTTATAAATTGTAAATGATCATACTTCATATTGCAGTTTCTTAGGTGGAATACGGAGTACTAAACTTGCTTGATGCAGAGCATCCTCAGATTACTGTTGTGATGGACTGTGAAGGATTATCACCATTTTGATTCCCTGTAACAACCTTCAGATCATGTGCTGTACTCCTTCAAGATCATTACCCAAACCGGCTTGGCTGTTTACTCATTGTACGCCTCCCCTCTGTTGCCCGAGTCATAACTCAAAGTCTATTCCAAGTAAGCATGTTCAATTTAGTGCTTTTTTCCACATCATCATTCTTTATTACCAAAAAGGACATATAGAAACTTAGAGGAGTTGGCAATTGTGGTTTGATTATATTTCACATGAAAATTTTAGTATGCTGTTGCCTAAAACATTGATGAATAAAGTTATGCACACCAACCGTTTGATGATTGTTCACATACAAATTTTAGTATACTGTTGATTAAAATTAAAACTTATAATTACTAAAACTTATAATTTAAAACACTTAGGGTGTGCTAGGTAGCCTCATAATAACCATAAAGAACCCGGACGGGCTTCCGGTGTGTAATCATACTGTTGATTAAAATATGAAACCATAGGGAAATATACATTTCCTGCATTACTTATGTAATCATATCTTTTCATTCTAATTTGCAACTTATTTGATATTTTTGAAGCATCCATGGATGTTAATTGGATATGATCATTTTGGGTCTTAATTTTTTGTTTATCCTGAATTGTTTATAAAAAATATGTATAAAAATTATGTTCCTTTTATTGGTCATCAAGAATATGGAGTAATGATCTATCAAGAAACAAGATTTATAATGATTTCCTTCATTAGAGTTGTATACATCTGCTGCTTTGCTCTATTGCCCTGTTTTAATTCTTTTTTTTAAATGTTCTGAAACTTTTTATTCACTTGACAAAATTTCTATAGATGATATACTTCACATAATCCATGTATATTAATAAGAAGTATCCTTACTAATAGATAATGATGCTTCTTATTTTTGTGTGATAATTCACTTAATGACAACATAACTGGCTCAAATATATCTTTTTTACTATGGGTGTTTCTTCCATTGTTTTAACCTAATTATGTTTATCCATGCTTAATACGGACGAACTCTTGTGGGGCATGAGCTTTACTATGGGTGAAATCTTTACTAACATTTTGTGTAATTTTACATAAACCAGGTTCATAAGCTTGTGGGGTATGAGCTGATTTAAGGGGAGCAAGCTTACAAAAGTGAAGATATCAGATACATAAATCAAGATTGTGTGTTTCTATTTATCTGTTGGAAAATATTGGAAAATGTTTGTTCTGTATTTACATTTGTGTATTGTAGGAAACGTCAATATTTGGTTGTAAACAAAATATGCAGGTTGGACAACAGATTACAAATGAATAACTTTTAGTACCCGGCATGACTTCGACCCATTCGACCAACTCGACTGTCACACCCTCAATTTTCACGAACGGGGTTTTACCGTTAGGCGTGTGACATACCAGGATCTCAGACACAGTCATATCGAACGACACTATATGAATTTTAAAAATAAACGTTTGAGTTAAATCAGAGTACATAAAAGAAATGAATAACAGTGCGGAAGCGTAAAAGTGAAATGTAAACTACACTGAAAGTCTGAAAATGTTATGCCAAAACAAATATTCAATGCAACTAAATGAAACTGATGAATGCATGTCCTGAGTGCGTTTCCTGTAGCGTGCATCATAGGCTTATGCATTCCTGTGACCTGAGAAAACATGCTAAAATGTGTCAACATAAAGTTGGTGAGTTTACAGGTTTAATCAACAAGAAATGTGTTTGTAAGCGTATCCATGGTTTGTGTTTCAATGGTTTAGTATATAGAGCATATCGATAGGTAGCTAGCCTATGTTTTTGTTACTTAGCGTTTCGAACCGAAGCTGACTGTTTACGTCCTATTAGTGTTTGTTGTATCCCGTCATGTCTCATCAGACCATGACAATGTGTTTCCACCACGTCTTAACCGACCGTGGCAATCGTGTATCCCGTCATGTCTCATCAGACCATGACAATGTGTTTCCACCACGTCTTAACCGACCGTGGCAATCGTGTATCCCGTCATGTCTCATCAGACCATGACAATGTGTTTCCACCACGTCTTAACCGACCGTGGCAATCGTTGTGTTAGGTCAATTAAGCACCCGTTTGACCTCCAATCTAGCTAGCGCGACTAGCCCGGGCGGGGTTTGTCAGACCCAGTAGTACTACTCAAAATTACCTCGCTAATCCATTACTAACGGTTCGATTATGTGAGGACATGTGTGCGTTTCCCACTAACGTAACAAGCGATATCAATAATACTGGCAACCATTCATAAAATATGTTTGCATGTTTTCTCACCCAAAAAGGAAAGAAAGTAAAAAGGGGCCGTGAAACTCACCTGGTATCCTTATATAAATTCAGAGCTCGATAAAGGAAGTGATGATCATCAACAAAGCAATCCTAGCTAGAACATATAAGATTCACGTTTAGAAATAGCATGATGTTATTACATTCGTGCGGTTGAGCTCTTTAGTTAACTTAAAGTTAACGATTAGTATGACTATTGTATCTTAGCTTTTTGTACAAGTATCAGTTGTTATGTGCTAGTTTGTGCATATTAGATTAATCAATGTTCTTATCCGGGTAATGATTCTTAGTACAATAATTGTAACAATAATTTGTTGATTTGGAGATTTCAATTTATAGATGATTATCATTGATGACATTATCCATACGAGAGGGGGTTATACCACAATGTATATATATATATATATATATATATATATATATATATATATATATAGAGTTTTCAAGTATTAATAACTATACACCAGCTGTAGTAACATCTTGTTCGGTTTTAATAACTATTATCTTATACTTATGTCTCGTGTATGAACTAACCATTTTAAGCAAACAATTATATCCATTGTCGTTCATTTTCATCTTTATAATTTATGTATTTATATAATTAGAGCTCAAATAACACGCATGTAACTTATAATTAAATTTCAAATGCATAACGCATGCGATTTTACCTTCCACTCGATTCACGTTCACTAACCCACTCGTATTGTTCTTGATCCCATCATGTTCTCGTTGTTGACTATCCGTTGACCTCGTTTGACCATGCTTGATCGACACCCGACACGCCATCATATCACTCTAACACCACTACCACCATTATCAACCACAACAACCACAGCCACACCATCGAGCCTAACCGAATTCTAGACAATCATCGAGGCAGCCAATGTCACAACTAGACTTGAGAACCCACAACCAAAATCACAATCACATCCATCTTTACCATCACCATCGTATCGACAACCATGGTCCAACACACCACCAAGACCATAACCTAAACTAGACCATCCACAGTCGACATGCACACTGTTACCTCACCATTAACAGCCCCAAATCACAACCAATAACAGCAACAACCCACGACAGACAGAATCACAGCCAACATTCACCGAAACAGACAACAACACCAGCACAATCACAGGTTTACCTCACCATCGTCGCCTTACCATCACCACATAGTAGCAACATCAGCAACCAACATCGAGCAGCAACCACATACAGCCATCGAGCAGCCATCGAGCAGCAACCACATCAACAGCAACAATCACCATCAAAACTGCAGCACAACCGCAGCACAACCGCAGCACCGCCACCCGAGCCACCATCGATCTGTTCAACCGCGAACAAAACCACCTCCCTGTTGCGGCCCTACACCACCAACACCACATCGCGACCACCATCGACCACCATCATCGCCATCGGCCTCGTCGGCCCCCGAATTCCACCACCACCATCGCCATCGCGACAACCACAGTCACCATCACAGCCGTCGCGACCCCACACCCTCAGGACACCACCATCGCGACACCACCATCGCGACCGCACACCACCTTCGCGCAACCACAGCCTCCAAATCATCACCATCTCGCAACCACAGCCTCCAATTCGATCTGCAACCGCCGACCTTGCCTTCGATTCGTGCTGATACGTTGCGATTTAAGAGGAATTGAAGCCTCCATTGCTTCCGATTGGATGAGAGGAGTCGAGAGAGGGAAGGGGGCTCGCCGGAGACCCGCGCAGGTGGCCGGGATTGGCCGGATTCGAAGAGAACAGGGGGGAAAGGGGTGTCGTGCGCCTCTTTCTCTCTTCTCTGAATGTTTTGTTTCATAACCCTAAAATGGAGAAGTGTTTGTTTATATACAAGGTTAAATGAAACGGGTTCGTAAAAGAATTCGGTTCGAACACGTTCGATCAAGTTTGTCACGTAGCGTTTAAATTTGTTTCTCGTTAGTTTCAATTTATATAAAACGTTATAAGTGTTCTGAGATTATGTATTTAAAACATGCCGGATAATCAAACGAGTTTGTAACTTATCACGTATTTAACACGTTCCACGGTTTTACGTGTTTTTATCGAATGAGCGTTAATACTATTATTTTGCTATCAAAATATATGTAACTAGGTATTTAAATGATATTTTGAGCGTTAACTTTCTATGTTAGTCGCGTTAAAGCTTTATCTGACGAATTCTCGGGTTTTACCAGATCGTAACCCGGTTCGCGTCACGGTCGCGTTTCGGAACGCAGTTATTCCGGACAACGTACCATTCATCAAATTTCATATGTTATGATAGTAAACAATGATTAGATAAATATTCACGGAGTTACGAGACTCGGTCGTCATAACAGACGTCAGTTAAATGCCGGTGAAAACCGGTTCTCGCGTTTCGTTTACGAAATTCGGTTGTTTATGCTTGATTGATGAAAAATCTTTCAACAAACATCATTTATGATATTGTTAGCATTAACAATGATTTGGATTGGATGACAAGCCATTATAAGGAATTCGGATGGAATTCAGACGTTAGTACGGGTTAAATTGCCGGATTTTACCCGGTATGGTTTTGAATCTGTTTTCAGTTTGGATCTTTTCCATAGTTGTTTCAAATCACATAAGAATTCATTTTTTCATGGTTTCTCATTTGATTAGTTCGTAAACGTGCATTTGGGCCTTAAATGGGCCTTGTTTATATGTTCGGGCCCTTATTGGGCTTATTGGGCCCAAAAGGCTAGTTTCGTTTTGCAAGATTTCTTTGGTAAGCCCAAATCAATCCGGACCTTTATTGGGTCCTATAATACATTAGGCTTTCTAATTGGGCTAGATTTCAGGGGTGTTACATTCTCCCCACCTTTTAGAAATTTCGTCCTCGAAATTTTAATATTGCTAACATTGTTTCCGAGTGTGATACAATCATAGCATGAGTCTTGAGGATTCGAAACTACCAAGATAAAACTAAGAAGTTTTCCCGATTGCTAAAAAAAATGAAGAGGTTAAGCCACACACGAAAGTCTTCATCTTTCAAGGTCTCCTCCTTAATTCTCAACTTTCTTCCGAAAGATTTCTTCGATCTCTTTCTTCCATTATTCTTTCTTAAAGGGTTAAGTCTTTTCTTTCACTATGTGCTTCTTCGAGTATGCTTCTTTTTCCGGAACGGTTCTGTATCATAATATTAGTCTTCGAGTAGATCCGTTCATCTTATCAGACGCATGTCAAGAGTTTTTCGAGATAGGATGTGCCATAAACTCTCGGGAACTAACGTTAGGAGAATTTACAAGTTCAACAAATGATACAGCGAAGGCAATAGAAGAAAAGCCTAACTGTAGGCTATCTGCATTTGTCAAAGAGGGTAAGCAGATACCAATGCGGTCACCACTCGTTCTCTCGCATTTGGTAATATGGATGTCCTAGGATAATGCGGATGATGGCCTCCTATCCACACTTGTCAATACGGTTAACATTACCGATTGTCGATCACCCTATTGTGCTTGGTCTAGTATTCTGATGTGTAGTTGGAAATGTCGCGCCGATAAGGTATCCAGGTGCACCCATTTATTTTATGGAAATTTCTAGTTCATGCTAGTAGGAATGAAGGATTTGTTTGCATATCGATAGTGTGGTTTTGTGTTGATTTTGAGGCCTCATGCCTCTAAGTATGGAATTGAGAATTTGTACCGACCGTATCCGTTATCACCCAATAGAGTTGCCAGAGTTCTCATGCACGACAAATTACAATTACGTGTGCAACCTTGATTCTAATTTGTTTTGCATGGTCACACAAGGTTCCTCCTATTCGAGATAACATACCTTGTCGAGTACCGAGTGTTATCAATGATAGAAACATCAAAGATATATTTGTTATACCAAGAGTCAAATAACTAAGATTGTACTAAGGTCGTACAAGTGATTTGGTTAAGATAACAACGGGAATCAAGACAATTTGACCCTTTTTCCCTTCGAAGTTCTAGGTGTTTGGATGTCTAAGTCCGATTCTCTAATCGACTTGAATATCTTAGTTGTCCCTCATTTACTGCTCGGACTAGTGTAGAGGATAGGATATGTTGGGAATAGTAACAAGTGTGATGAGGTATTGTTCTTTTTGTTTGTCATCGTTAACCTTATCGCGTGTGTTAGAAAAGAGTTTCGTGTTCCAATCATGGAAATGTTTGATTCAATTCGTTGTTGCTTTCACTCCGCGAGTGAAGGATTAAGTGTAAGCGTTGGTTGTGAGCGAGCGGGATTCTCCGCCCCTCTGTCAGCCGGTAATGACACACATGTCATACCTATAGTGTTATGTTTGCTCAGCAGTATAATGTCAATACACCAGAAGGTTGTTTGCACAATAGTGGTAACCATGTAAAAGTGTCTGTGCAATACTAGTGTTGTGTCTAAGGCTATAGTCTAGATGCAATGCAATCCTAGTTCTCTATAACCTGTGGCTCTGATACCAATCTGTCACACCCTCAATTTTCACAAACGGGGTTTTACCGTTAGGCGTGTGACATACCAGGATCTCAGACACAGTCATATCGAACGACACTATATGAATTTTAAAAATAAACGTTTGAGTTAAATCAGAGTACATAAAAGAAATGAATAACAGTGCGGAAGCGTAAAAGTGAAATATAAACTACACTGAAAGTCTGAAAATGTTATGCCAAAACAAATATTCAATGCAACTAAATGAAACTGATGAATGCATGTCCTGAGTGCGTTTCCTGTAGCGTGTATCATAGGCTTATGCATTCCTGTGACCTGAGAAAACATGCTAAAATGTGTCAACATAAAGTTGGTGAGTTCACAGGTTTAATCAACAAGAAATGTGTTTGTAAGCGTATCCATGGTTTGTGTTTCAATGGTTTAGTATATAGAGCATATCGATAGGTAGCTAGCCTATGTTTTTGTTACTTAGCGTTTCGAACCGAAGCTGACTGTTTACGTCCTATTTGTGTTTGTTGTATCCCGTCATGTCTCATCAGACCATGACAATGTGTTTCCACCACGTCTTAACCGACCGTGGCAATCGTGTATCCCGTCATGTCTCATCAGACCATGACAATGTGTTTCCACCACGTCTTAACCGACCGTGGCAATCGTGTATCCCGTCATGTCTCATCAGACCATGACAATGTGTTTCCACCACGTCTTAACCGACCGTGGCAATCGTTGTGTTAGGTCAATTAAGCACCCGTTTGACCTCCAATCTAGCTAGCGCGACTAGCCCGGGCGGGGTTTGTCAGACCCAGTAGTACTACTCAAAATTACCTCGCTAATCCATTACTAACGGTTCGATTGTGTGAGGACATGTGTGCGTTTCCCACTAACGTAACAAGCGATATCAATAATACTGGCAACCATTCATAAAATATGTTTGCATGTTTTCTCACCCAAAAAGGAAAGAAAGTAAAAAGGGGCCGTGAAACTCACCTGGTATCCTTATATAAATTCAGAGCTCGATAAAGGAAGTGATGATCATCAACAAAGCAATCCTAGCTAGAACATATAAGATTCACGTTTAGAAATAGCATGATGTTATTACATTCGTGCGGTTGAGCTCTTTAGTTAACTTAAAGTTAACGATTAGTATGACTATTGTATCTTAGCTTTTTGTACAAGTATCAGTTGTTATGTGCTAGTTTGTGCATATTAGATTAATCAATGTTCTTATCCGGGTAATGATTCTTAGTACAATAATTGTAACAATAATTTGTTGATTTGGAGATTTCAATTTATAGATGATTATCATTGATGACATTATCCATACGAGAGGGGGTTATACCACAATGTATATATATATATATATATATATATTAGAGTTTTCAAGTATTAATAACTATACACCAGCTGTAGTAACATCTTGTTCGGTTTTAATAACTATTATCTTATACTTATGTCTCGTGTATGAACTAACCATTTTAAGCAAACAATTATATCCATTGTCGTTCATTTTCATCTTTATAATTTATGTATTTATATAATTAGAGCTCAAATAACACGCATGTAACTTATAATTAAATTTCAATTGCATAACGCGTGCAATTTTACCTTCCACTCGATTCACGTTCACTAACCCACTCGTATTGTTCTTGATCCCATCATGTTCTCGTTGTTGACTATCCGTTGACCTCGTTTGACCATGCTTGATCGACACCCGACACGCCATCATATCACTCTAACACCACTACCACCATTATCAACCACAACAACCACAGCCACACCATCGAGCCTAGCCGAATTCTAGACAATCATCGAGGCAGCCAATGTCACAACTAGACTTGAGAACCCACAACCAAAATCACAATCACATCCATCTTTACCATCACCATCGTATCGACAACCATGGTCCAACACACCACCAAGACCATAACCTAAACTAGACCATCCACAGTCGACATGCACACTGTTACCTCACCATTAACAGCCCCAAACCACAACCAATAACAGCAACAACCCACGACAGACAGAATCACAGCCAACATTCACCGAAATAGACAACAACACCAACACAATCACAGGTTTACCTCACCATCGTCGCCGTACCATCACCACACAGTAGCAACATCAGCAACCAACATCGAGCAGCAACCACATGCAGCCATCGAGCAGCAACCACATCAACAGCAACATTCACCATCAAAACTGCAGCACAACCGCAGCACCGCCACCCGAGCCACCATCGATCTGTTCAACCGCGAACAAAACCACCTCCCTGTTGCGGCCCTGCACCACCAACACCACATCGCGACCACCAACGACCACCATCATCGCCATCGGCCTCGTCGGCCCCCGAATTCCACCACCACCATCGCCATCACGACAACCACAGTCACCATCACAGCCGTCGCGACCGCACACCCTCGGGACACCACCATCGCAACACCACCATCGCGACCGCACACCACCGTCGCGCAACCACAGCCTCCAAATCATCACCATCTCGCAACCACAGCCTCCAATTCGATCTGCAACCGCCGACCTTGCCTTCGATTCGCGCTGATACGTTACGATTTAAGAGGAATTGAAGCCTCCATTGCTTGCGATTGGATGAGAGGAGTCGAGAGGGGGAAGGGGGCTCGCCGGAGACCCGCGCAGGTGGCCGGGATTGGCCGGATTCGAAGAGAACAGGGGGGGAAAGGGGTGTCGTGCTCCTCTTTCTCTCTTCTCTGAATGTTTTGTTTCAAAACCCTAAAATGGAGAAGTGTTTGTTTATATACTAGGTTAAATAAAACGGGTTCGTAAAAGAATTCGGTTCGAACACGTTCGATCAAGTTTGTCACGTAGCGTTTAAATTTGTTTCTCGTTAGTTTCAATTTATATAAAACGTTATAAGTGTTCCGAGATTATGTATTTAAAACATGCCGGATAATCAAACGAGTTTGTAACTTATCGCGTATTTAACACGTTCCACTGTTTTACGTGTTTTATCGAATGAGCGTTAATACTATCATTTTGCTATCAAAATATATGTAACTAGGTATTTAAATGATATTTTGAGCGTTAACTTTCTATGTTAGTCGCGTTAAAGCTTTATCTGACGAATTCTCGGGTTTTACCAGATCGTAACCCGGTTCGCATCACGGTCGCGTTTCGGAACGCAGTTATTCCGGACAACGTACCATTCATCAAATTTCATATGTTATGATAGTAAACAATGATTAGATAAATATTCATGGAGTTACGAGACTCGGTCGTCATAACAGACGTCAGTTAAATGCCGGTGAAAACCGGTTCTCGCGTTTCGTTTACGAAATTCGGTTGTTTATGCTTGATTGATGAAAAATCTTTCAACAAACATCATTTATGATATTGTTAGCATTAACAATGATTTGGATTGGATGACAAGCCATTATAAGGAATTCTGATGGAATTCAGACGTTAGTACGGGTTAAATTGCCGGATTTTACCCGGTATGGGTTTTGAATCTGTTTTCAGTTTGGATCTTTTCCATAGTTGTTTCAAATCACATAAGAATTCATTGTTTCATGGTTTCTCATTTGATTAGTTTGTAAACGTGCATTTGGGCCTTAAATGGGCCTTGTTTATATGTTCGGGCCCTTATTGGGCTTATTGGGCCCAAAAGGCTAGTTTCGTTTTGCAAGATTTCTTTGGTAAGCCCAAATCAATCCGGACCTTTATTGGGTCCTATAATACATTAGGCTTTCTAATTGGGCTAGATTTCAGGGGTGTTACATTCTCCCCACCTTTTAGAAATTTCGTCCTCGAAATTTTAATATTGCTAACATTGTTTCCGAGTGTGATACAATCATAGCATGAGTCTTGAGGATTCGAAACTACCAAGCTAAAACTAATAAGTTTTCCCGATTGCTAAAAAAAATGAAGAGGTTAAGCCACACACGAAAGTCTTCATCTTTCAAGGTCTCCTCTTTAATTCTCAACTTTCTTCCGAAAGATTTCTTCGATCTCTTCCTTCCATTATTCCTTCTTAAAGGGTTAAGTCTTTTCTTTCACTATGTGCTTCTTCGAGTATGCTTCTTTTTCCGGAACGGTTCTGTATCATAATATTAGTCTTCGAGTAGATCCGTTCATCTTATCAGACGCATGTCAAGAGTTTTTCGAGATAGGATGTGCCATAAACTCTCGGGAACTAACGTTAGGAGAATTTACAAGTTCAAGAAATGATACAGCGAAGGCAATAGAAGAAAAGCCTAACTGTAGGCTATCTGCATTTGTCAAAGAGGGTAAGCAGATACCAATGCGGTCACCACTCGTTCTCTCGCATTTGGTAATATGGATGTCCTAGGATAATGCGGATGATGGCCTCCTATCCATACTTGTCAATACGGTTAACATTACCGATTGTCGATCACCCTATTGTGCTTGGTCTAGTATTCTGATGTGTAGTTGGAAATGTCGCGCCGATAAGGTATCCAGGTGCACCCATTTATTTTACGGAAATTTCCAGTTCATGCTAGTAGGAATGAAGGATTTGTTTGCATATCGATAGTGTGGTTTTGTGTTGATTTCGAGGCCTCATGCCTCTAAGTATGGAATTGAGAATTTGTACCGACCGTATCCGTTATCACCCAATAGAGTTGCCAGAGTTCTCATGCACGACAAATTACAATTACGTGTGCACCCGTGATTCTAATTTGTTTTGCATGGTCACACATGGTTCCTCCTATTCGAGATAACATACCTTGTCAAGTACCGAGTGTTATCAATGATAGAAACATCAAAGATATATTTGTTATACCAAGAGTCAAATAACTAAGATTGTACTAAGGTCGTACAAGTGATTTGGTTAAGATAACAACGGGAATCAAGACAATTTGTGTAAGGCCCCGCTCACCGGGCACCTTACCGTTGGTTCTTCATCGCACATATAACGTACATAATGTATATAATTATAAATCAACGCAGCGGAAATGATAAATTATATACATTCTCATTCATTCATAAAAGTCATTACATCATTGACTCGATTACAAAATGGAGCTTTCTCTACTTTGTCTCTCCTCATAGGATCATACAGCGACCTCTAGAGGAGATATTAAGTTCAAAAACATAAAAAAATTATATTTTTATACTAAAGAATATTCCTTAGGTAATTCCGTACATCGGAACCCTGACGGAATACTCTTGACACTCTCATGCAACATATTTCGTTGCATGTGCTACGCGCACGCTTCCAATGCGTGGCGAACTTATCAAAATCTAAAGGAGATTTCTTGAGTGATCTCGTTTATTCAGATCCTCAAGAAATCTCATAATGACATGCAACGTGATGTGTTGCGAATATTATGGACCCGCAACCCATGACGTTGCAGCATTATCAACTGGAGAATGCCATCCCAAAAGAGCTGAGTAGTCGCCTCGTACCATCCTCAGCAACACTACCTGCGAACTGGAAAACACATAAAAGTCAGCGTTGCTGAGTGAGTTCTAGTTTTATAATAAAACATACTTTCATTCTCATTAACTGCTCTTTCATACATGTGTTCACACATCATACGTACACGTAGATAATATTATTATTATCTCATCATTCAGTACTTACTTTCATTCGTGTACACTTCATGATTCTCGTTTACTTTCATACATACATACTTTACATACTTTCGTACGTACTTTACTTTCATTCATACATTCATTACTTACGTTCGAACATTCATTACATTCATTCATACTTTCATTACTTTCGTTCGAACGTTCATTACATTCGGTGACATGTACAATACCCCACTTTCATCATACATACTACTGGTGCTGGACCTGTGGTGGTTAGCCACGAACGTTGTGCACAAAGCTGATCCAGTCACCTGGGGTAGATACATGCACCACTCATCTTTTCACTTTACTTCTAACATACGTTAGCCGAGTCTGTTGCAGTGCGCGACTGCTCACCTCAGTGACAATCTTATGATTGCCTGCTAACCGAGTCTCTTGCAACACGAAGTTGCTCACCTCATTATCAATCCCAATGATTGACCCGATGTACATCCTTCGGGGTAGCTAACCCGTACACCGTTGAGCTAACACCTGCCAGGGGTGTGCACCTCCTTCATTTGCTTGCAAGCCTTTCTTACTTTCTTTCATTAATGCGTGCATTCATTCATCATGTTCCTTCTTTCATTATCTTTCACTTTACGTTTTTAATACATTCGTTTCTTTCGTTCATTCATTCACGTAAAGTTATTAAAGATAAGACACATATACATAAGGAACATACATACTTACATATCATCAGTATTCACCATCTATCATGGCAACATCATACTAACATACATACATCATACATACACTTCTACATTCACTCACATCAGCCCTGTCCGGGCGACTGAACTACCACCAGTCGCATGTCCTCCATGCGACTGGGTCATGCGATTGGGCTACTCATGCGAATGGGTACTCAAACGTGCGATTGAACATCCTTCCGTACGACTAGACACTTTGCGACTGGGTTATATGCGACTAACTCTTAACCGTGCGATTGAACTACTCTGCGATTGAGCTTATGCGACCGAAACCCTCTGTCGCATCACCTATCGTGCGATTGAGACTCAATCGGGCGTCTGAGTCTCAGTCGGGCGATTGAACATCAACTATTACTCATTCGGCCGAATGGCCCTTCAGTCGCATAACCCTAACTGGGCAGCGACTGGAGTTCTTCATGAACAGCAGTCGCGAAACCCCGTCCCCACAGTCACCATAAACCCATTTTCAGCCCAGTTCAACCCTCCCAAGCCTTAGGGATTCCTACTAGGATCTCATACAAGCATATACTAGTCCTAATTCATACCATAAAACATTACTCAAGATTTACCCAAATGGGTCAAACTTTCACTATTTCAAAACTAAGGTTTTAATGTGTTTCCAGCCCCAAAATCGTTAGAAAACTTGTAAATGAGGGGTCCTAGAACTCACATTGTCAGGTAGGAGTTGATGAGCTTCGAATTAGCTTGCTTCTCGACAATCGGCCAGCACCTTCCCCTCTTTCTTTCTCTTCTCGGTCTCTTTCTGCTCTCTTCCCGACTGAAAATGGGAGGAGAGTGGAGCTGCTCCCTTTTTATACCCACTTCTTAGTCGCATCTGGTCCAGGGGCGACTGGACCTTCAGTCGCATGAACACTATGCGATTGGACCCCAATCGCACATGTTCCATGCGGCTCATACTCCATTCGGGCGGTTGAACTCCAATCGTGCGGTTGAGCTTCAATCGGCCGAATAGCCATGCGGTTGACCTCCAGTCGCATAAATCACAGGCGACTGAGGCTCAGTCGCATAGCCTACCAAAAAGTCAGACTTCCGGGTGTTACAAGTCCACCCTTCTTATTTTAGGTTTCGTCCCCGAAACCTGTTACTCTTCGAACAATCGTGGGTAATGCTGCCTCATTTCTTCTTCGGTTTCCCACGTCGACTCGGATCCCTTCCTGTGCCGCCACTGTACACGCACAAGGGGAACCACTTTATTTCGCAACCTCTTCTCTTTTCGATCTATGATCGCCACTGGTTGCTCTACATAATTGAGCTTTTCGTCTACCTCGATATCATCCAGTGGAACGACCATGTCTTCGTCCGCCAAACACTTCCTCAGATGAGACACGTGGAAAGTCGGGTGGATTCCACTTAGTTCATCTGGCAAATCTAACCTATAGGCCACCTCTCCTACTCGAGCAATGATTCGGAAAGGGCCTATATATCGCGGACTCAACTTACCCCGCTTCCGGAATCGAATGATCCCTTTCCAAGGTGAGACCTTCAACATAACACGATCTCCCACCTGGAACTCAATCGGTCTGCGTCGTTTGTCGGCATACGATTTCTGTCGGTCTTTGGCAGCTTTCATATATGCTTTAATCCTTTCAAGCTTTTCAGTCGTAGCCTCTACCACTTCGACGCTTCCCAATTCTTTCTGACCAATTTCACCCCAACAGACGGGTGTCCTGCATCTTCTACCGTATAGCATTTCGTAGGGTGGCATGCCGATACTGACATGATAACTGTTGTTGTATGAGAACTCAGCTAACGGTAGATGGTCATCCCAACTTCCCCCGAAGTCAATAACACATGCTCGGAGCATGTCCTCTAAAGTCGGAATGGTCCTTTCTGACTGACCATCAGTTTGAGGATGATAAGCCGTGCTAATATGCAACCTCGTCCCCATAGCATCGTGGAATTTCTTCCAGAATTTGGATGTAAACCGTGTGTCGCGATCAGATACAATCGACACCGGTACACCATGACGAGTCACAACCTCTTTGATGAAAAGATCAGCCAACTTCTCGGACGAATATGTCTCCCGCATCGGTAAGAAGTGAGCACTCTTCGTCAATCGATCCACAATCACCCAGATCGTATCATACCCTTTCGGGGTGCGTGGCAGCTTTGTGATAAAATCCATGGTGATGTGTTCCCACTTCCATTCCGGTATGTCCAACGGTTGGATCTTTCCATACGGCTTCTGGTGCTCCGCCTTCACTTGCAAACACGTGAGGCATTTACTCACATACTCCACCACATCGCGTTTCATACCCGGCCACCAATAATCTTTCTTCATATCTTGGTACATTTTGGTAGCACCAGGATGAATGGAGTATCGAGACTTATGAGCTTCATCCAAAATCTTCATTCGCAGATCCCCAAGACGAGGAATCCACATACGCCCAAACCGAGTTCTAACACCCATTGTGTTTTCTCCCAACTCCGCGACCAGACCTCTCATGCGTTCAGAGTTAAGATGTTCGTCCTTTAAAGCCTCATCTTGGAACTCTTTGACCTGTTTCATTACATCGGAGGTCATGATTAGCTGGTACGCCTTCACTCGAATTGGCTCGGGCCTCTCCTTTCGGCTAAGGGCATCCACCACCACGTTGGCTTTGCCCGGATGGTAATGGATCTCACAATCATAGTCTTTTATAAGCTCCAACCATCGCCGTTGCCTCATATTCAGATCTCTTTGCTCGAAGAAGTACTTCAAGCTTTTGTGGTCCGTAAAGATGGTGCACTTCGTCCCGTACAAATAGTGCCGCCAAATCTTCAACGCGAAAACCACAGCTGCTAGCTCCAAGTCATGAGTAGGGTAATTAACCTCATGAACTTTCAACTGTCGGGATGCATAGGCTATCACTTTTCCTCTCTGCATTAGTACACACCCCAACCCCGAGTAGGAGGCATCAGAATAAACCACCAAATCTTCACTCCCCTCGGGTAACGCCAATACTGGAGCTTGGGTCAATCTCGTCTTCAGTTCTTCAAACGCCTTCTCTTGAGCTTGACCCCATACAAATTTCACATCCTTCCGGGTCAACTTTGTCAGTGGAGAAGCAATTTTGGAAAAGTCTTGGATAAACCTTCGGTAGTAACCCGCCAAACCCAAGAAACTACGGATCTCGGACGGCGTCTTCGGAGATTTCCATTGCATAACTGCTTCCACTTTTGCCGGATCGACCATAATCCCGTCCGGATTTACTACATGACCCAAGAATTGAACTTCACGCAACCAGAATGCGCACTTGGAGAATTTAGCATACAACTTCTCCCTTCTCAACGTCTCCAGAACTTCGCGAATGTGACCGGCATGCTCAGTCTCACTCTTTGAATAAATCAATATGTCATCAATGAATACAATCACTGATTTATCCAACATCGGCCGGCACACCCTATTCATCAGGTCCATAAAAGCAGCTGGCGCGTTGGTCAGACCAAATGACATAACGAGGAACTCATAATGACCGTAGCGCGTACGAAAAGCTGTTTTAGGGATATCCTGCTCCTTCACCTTTAGTTGATGATAGCCTGATCGAAGATCTATACGTGAAAACCAACTAGCACCCTGAAGTTGATCAAACAAGTCGTCGATCCTCGGCAAGGGGTATCTGTTCTTTACTGTCAGCTTATTCAACTCGCGGTAGTCGATGCACATCCTCATACTACCGTCCTTTTTCTTTACAAACAGGACCGGAGCACCCCAAGGTGAGATACTCGGTCGAATAAACCCCTTATCCAGCATCTCTTGTAACTGCTCCATCAACTCTTTCATCTCTGTCGGGGCCAATCGGTATGGTGCTTTGGCAACAGGTTGGGCGCCTGGTACTAAATCAATCTGGAACTCGATCTCTCTGTCAGGTGGCAATCCCGATAAGTCTTCCGGAAACACGTCTGGGAACTCACACACAACCGGAACATCAGACAGTTGTGGTGCTGGCTTCTCTACATCTTTCACATAACATAAATAGGCGTTACATCCAGGCCTCATACATTTCCCCGCCACTGCCATTGAGATCACTTTCGGAATCGTAGTAACCCGATCCCCATAAACTGTCACTGGACTACCGTCAGGCGCTGTCAAACTGATCATCTTCTTGCGACACACAATGTTCGCCTCGAAATCTGCCAACCAGTCCATTCCAAGCACCAAATCGAAACCACCTAACGTCATCGCAAAGGGTTTAACTGGGAATTTGTGACCCTCCAGTTCTACATCGCAACCCTCAATTACCTCTGAAATCCTGGTGGTTTTACCTATCGCAGTCTCTACATCAAACGGCACATCCACACGTCTACTACTAACGGGCAATTTGGCACAAAAAGCAGCAGAAATAAAACTCCTACTGGCACCCGAATCAAATAATACAGAGGCTAAAGTTTGGTTCACCAGAAACGTACCGGACACTACATCAGGGTCCGTCCTCGCCTCTTCCTGCGTCATCGTAAATGCTCTGGCGCTCGCTTTCGACCCTTCACCCCCTGTCTTCTTCACGCCGGAACCCTCAGATCTCGGCTTCTTGCAGTCTTTATTCATATGGCCACTTTCCCCACAGTTATAGCACCTCATCGCTTTACACTCTTTGGCCATATGTCCGGACTTTCCACACTTGAAACATACATTCAGCCCCCATCTGCACTCACCACCGTGCTCTCGCCCACACTTCCCACACTTTCTCGATCCTGCACTTGTCACGACCACACGGCGTTCATCAACCCGTGCCCTCTTACTACTTGTCGAAGTATCACCCCGACCAAACCTCTTTCCCTGCCACTTCCTCTCATCACTTCCCTTCTTACTGTCCTCAGATTTCACCATCGCGGCTCGTTCATCGTACAACCTCCCAGCTAAATCCACCGCCGACCTGAAGGTACTGGGTCAGGCGGAAATCAAATGCCAACGAATTTCAGCTGGCAACCCCTGAATATACCGGTTAATCTTGCGAGACACCGGCGTCACTTGCTCTGGCACCAACCGCGCCATGTCGTTGAACTTGGTCGTGTATTGTTGGTGGGTCATCGTTCCCGCTTCCAACTGCAGGAACTCTCTCTCAACTCTGTCCATCTCTCGACGAGGACTAAACTCCTCGATCACCATTCTCTTCAACTCAGACCACTTCAATTTCCCAATGGCCCTGCTACCCTCGGCCTGGACAATATTGTCCCACCAGCACAATGCCGTCCCCGTAAACGAGTGGGTAGCAAACTTCACCTTTTTATCCTCCTGGCAGTCACTGATATCAAGGACCGCCTCCATCTCTCTCACCCATTGGTGAGCATCAGCAGCCGTACCTGAACCATCAAAAGTCGGAGGCTTGCATCTCATAAATTTCCCGTAATCACAACCCCGGGCTGTCCCCCTAACCTGTTCTTCCTCCTCTTCCTCTTCGTCATCAGACAATACCGTTTCTGCCTCTGTCTGTTGCTGTCTACCGGAGGACCGTCTCCTCCCTCGTCTATCCTCCTCTCGTACTGCCTTTATCGCTTCGGTCATTACAGTCGGTAAGATCGTCTGCATAACCTGGTGTACTTCCTCAATCACTGCCTCTTTTACCGAGGCTCTCAACTTGGCGCTTTCATCTAGCTCCTCCTGATGAGGAATCTCGTTCTCCTCACGAACTACTTTCTCTTTCCTAAGTCTTCCTCGCGTGATACGCGGCTCATCACCACGTTCACCATCACGGGAAGCATCAGATGATCTATCACCGACCATCTTCTATCACACTGAAAGATTAAAACACCAACACGGTCATTCAAGGAAATAGCTCAGTTTATGTTAAGTACAGTAAGTCCCTAATTACAGTGGCCAGTTGTGATTAGCCACTTACTCTACTCTTCGTACCCCGAGCATCACCTATCCTGACTACATTAGTATCTCAGTCTAACAGTACACATAACTCACATCACATGCGCACATAATAACCAGTTAATCTTTAGGAAAATACCTGATGGCACGCGACTACTCAGATGGCATTCTCATTCTCCCTGTCCCATTCTCAGTTTAAGTTTAGGTTATTATAAAAATTTACCCATTTTACTTAAACTTTTGCTCTGATACCAACTTGTAAGGCCCCGCTCACCGGGCACCTTACCGTTGGTTCTTCATCGCACATATAACGTACATAATGTATATAATTATAAATCAACGCAGCGGAAATGATAAATTATATACATTCTCATTCATTCATAAAAGTCATTACATCATTGACTCGATTACAAAATGGAGCTTTCTCTACTTTGTCTCTCCTCATAGGATCATACAACGACCTCTAGAGGAGATATTAAGTTCAAAAACATAAAAAAATTATATTTTTATACTAAAGAATATTCCTTAGGTAATTCCGTACATCGGAACCCTGACGGAATACTCTTGACACTCTCATGCAACATATTTCGTTGCATGTGCTACGCGCACGCTTCCAATGCGTGGCGAACTTATCAAAATCTAAAGGAGATTTCTTGAGTGATCTCGTTTATTCAGATCCTCAAGAAATCTCATAATGACATGCAACGTGATGTGTTGCGAATATTATGGACCCGCAACCCATGACGTTGCAGCATTATCAACTGGAGAATGCCATCCCAAAAGAGCTGAGTAGTCGCCTCGTACCATCCTCAGCAACACTACCTGCGAACTGGAAAACACATAAAAGTCAGCGTTGCTGAGTGAGTTCTAGTTTTATAATAAAACATACTTTCATTCTCATTAACTGCTCTTTCATACATGTGTTCACACATCATACGTACACGTAGATAATATTATTATTATCTCATCATTCAGTACTTACTTTCATTCGTGTACACTTCATGATTCTCGTTTACTTTCATACATACATACTTTACATACTTTCGTACGTACTTTACTTTCATTCATACATTCATTACTTACGTTCGAACATTCATTACATTCATTCATACTTTCATTACTTTCGTTCGAACGTTCATTACATTCGGTGACATGTACAATACCCCACTTTCATCATACATACTACTGGTGCTGGACCTGTGGTGGTTAGCCACGAACGTTGTGCACAAAGCTGATCCAGTCACCTGGGGTAGATACATGCACCACTCATCTTTTCACTTTACTTCTAACATACGTTAGCCGAGTCTGTTGCAGTGCGCGACTGCTCACCTCAGTGACAATCTTATGATTGCCTGCTAACCGAGTCTCTTGCCACACGAAGTTGCTCACCTCATTATCAATCTCAATGATTGACCCGATGTACATCCTTCGGGGTAGCTAACCCGTACACCGTTGAGCTAACACCTGCCAGGGGTGTGCACCTCCTTCATTTGCTTGCAAGCCTTTCTTACTTTCTTTCATTAATGCATGCATTCATTCATCATGTTCCTTCTTTCATTATCTTTCACTTTACGTTTTTAATACATTCGTTTCTTTCGTTCATTCATTCACGTAAAGTTATTAAAGATAAGACACATATACATAAGGAACATACATACTTACATATCATCAGTATTCACCATCTATCATGGCAACATCATACTAACATACATACATCATACATACACTTCTACATTCACTCACATCAGCCCTGTCCGGGCGACTGAACTACCACCAGTCGCATGTCCTCCATGCGACTGGGTCATGCGATTGGGCTACTCATGCGAATGGGTACTCAAACGTGCGATTGAACTTCCTTCCGTACGACTAGACACTCTGCGACTGGGTTATATGCGACTAACTCTTAACCGTGCGATTGAACTACTCTGCGATTGAGCTTATGCGACCGAAACCCTCTGTCGCATCACCTATCGTGCGATTGAGACTCAATCGGGCGTCTGAGTCTCAGTCGGGCGATTGAACATCAACTATTACTCATTCGGCCGAATGGCCCTTCAGTCGCATAACCCTAACTGGGCAGCGACTGGAGTTCTTCATGAACAGCAGTCGCGAAACCCCCGTCCCCACAGTCACCATAAACCCATTCTCAGCCCAGTTCAACCCTCTCAAGCCTTAGGGATTCCTACTAGGACCTCATACAACCATATACTAGTCCTAATTCATACCATAAACACATTACTCAAGATTTACCCAAATGGGTCAAACTTTCACTATTTCAAAACTAAGGATTTAATGTGTTTCCAGCCCCAAAATCATTAGAAAACTTGTAAATGAGGGGTCCTAGAACTCACATTGTCAGGTAGGAGTTGATGAGCTTCGAATTATCTTGCTTCTCGACAATCGGGCAGCACCTTACCCTCTTTCTTTCTCTTCTCGGTCTCTTTCTGCTCTCTTCCCGACTGAAAATGGGAGGAGAGTGGAGCTGCTCCCTTTTTATACCCACTTCTCAGTCGCATCTGGTCCAGGGGCGACTGGACCTTCAGTCGCATGAACACTATGCGATTGGACCACAATCGCACATGTTCCATGCGGCTCATACTCCATTCGGGCGGTTGAACTCCAATCGTGCGGTTGAGCTTCAATCGGCCGAATAGCCATGCGGTTGACCTCCAGTCGCATAAATCACAGGCGACTGAGGCTCAGTCGCATAGCCTACCAAAAAGTCAGACTTCCGGGTGTTACAATTTGACCCTTTTTCCCTTCGAAGTTCTAGGTGTTTGGATGTCTAAGTCCGATTCTCTAATCGACTTGAATATCTTAGTTGTCCCTCATTTACTGCTCGGACTAGTTTAGAGGATAGGATATGTTGGGAATAGTAACACGTGTGAGAGAGTTGGAAGAGTGAGGTATTGTTCTTTTTGTTTGTCATCGTTAACCTTATCGCGTGTGTTAGAAAAGAGTTTCGTGTTCCAATCATGGAAATGTTTGATTCAATTCGTTGTTGCTTTCACTCCGCGAGTGAAGGATCAAGTGTAAGCGTTGGTTGTGAGCGAGCGGGATTCTCCGCCCCTCTGTCGCCGGTAATGACACACATGTCATACCCATAGTGTTATGTTTGCTCAGCAGTATAATGTCAATACACCAGAAGGTTGTTTGCACAATAGTGGTAACCATGTAAAAGTGTCTGTGCAATACTAGTGTTGTGTCTAAGGCTATAGTCTAGATGCAATGCAATCCTAGTTCTCTATAACCTGTGGCTCTGATACCAATCTGTCACACCCTCAATTTTCACGAACGGGGTTTTACCGTTAGGCGTGTGACATACCAGGATCTCAGACACAGTCATATCGAACGACACTATATGAATTTTAAAAATAAACGTTTGAGTTAAATCAGAGTACATAAAAGAAATGAATAACAGCGCGGAAGCGTAAAAGTGAAATGTAAACTACACTGAAAGTCTGAAAATGTTATGCCAAAACAAATATTCAATGCAACTAAATGAAACTGATGAATGCATGTCCTGAGTGCGTTTCCTGTAGCGTGCATCATAGGCTTATGCATTCCTGTGACCTGAGAAAACATGCTAAAATGTGTCAACATAAAGTTGGTGAGTTCACAGGTTTAATCAACAAGAAATGTGTTTGTAAGCGTATCCATGGTTTGTGTTTCAATGGTTTAGTATATAGAGCATATCGATAGGTAGCTAGCCTATGTTTTTGTTACTTAGCGTTTCGAACCGAAGCTAACTGTTTATGTCCTAATTGTGTTTGTTGTATCCCGTCATGTCTCATCAGACCATGACAATGTGTTTCCACCACGTCTTAACCGACCGTGGCAATCGTGTATCCCGTCATGTCTCATCAGACCATGACAATGTGTTTCCACCACGTCTTAACCGACCGTGGCAATCGTGTATCCCGTCATGTCTCATCAGACCATGACAATGTGTTTCCACCACGTCTTAACCGACCGTGGCAATCGTTGTGTTAGGTCAATTAAGCACCCGTTTGACCTCCAATCTAGCTAGCGCGACTAGCCCGGGCGGGGTTTGTCAGACCCAGTAGTACTACTCAAAATTACCTCGCTAATCCATTACTAACGGTTCGATTGTGTGAGGACATGTGTGCGTTTCCCACTAACGTAACAAGCGATATCAATAATACTGGCAACCATTCATAAAATATGTTTGCATGTTTTCTCACCCAAAAAGGAAAGAAAGTAAAAAGGGGCCGTGAAACTCACCTGGTATCCTTATATAAATTCAGAGCTCGATAAAGGAAGTGATGATCATCAACAAAGCAATCCTAGCTAGAACATATAAGATTCACGTTTAGAAATAGCATGATGTTATTACATTCGTGCGGTTGAGCTCTTTAGTTAACTTAAAGTTAACGATTAGTATGACTATTGTATCTTAGCTTTTTGTACAAGTATCAGTTGTTATGTGCTAGTTTGTGCATATTAGATTAATCAATGTTCTTATCCGGGTAATGATTCTTAGTACAATAATTGTAACAATAATTTGTTGATTTGGAGATTTCAATTTATAGATGATTATCATTGATGACATTATCCATACGAGAGGGGGTTATACCACAATGTATATATATATATATATATATTAGAGTTTTCAAGTATTAATAACTATACACCAGCTGTAGTAACATCTTGTTCGGTTTTAATAACTATTATCTTATACTTATGTCTCGTGTATGAACTAACCATTTTAAGCAAACAATTATATCCATTGTCGTTCATTTTCAGCTTTATAATTTATGTATTTATATAATTAGAGCTCAAATAACACGCATGTAACTTATAATTAAATTTCAAATGCATAACGCGTGCGATTTTACCTTCCACTCGATTCACGTTCACTAACCCACTCGTATTGTTCTTGATCCCATCATGTTCTCGTTGTTGACTATCCGTTGACCTCGTTTGACCATGCTTGACCGACACCCGACACGCCATCATATCACTCTAACACCACTACCACCATTATCAACCACAACAACCACAGCCACACCATCGAGCCTAACCGAATTCTAGACAATCATCGAGGCAGCCAATGTCACAACTAGCTTGAGAACCCACAACCAAAATCATAATCACATCCATCTTTACCATCACCATCGTATCGACAACCATGGTCCAACACACCACCAAGACCATAACCTAAACTAGACCATCCACAGTCGACATGCACACTGTTACCTCACCATTAACAGCCCCAAATCACAACTAATAACAGCAACAACCCACGACAGACAGAATCACAGCCAACATTCACCGAAACAGATAACAACACCAGCACAATCATAGGTTTACCTCACCATCGTCGCCTTACCATCACCACACAGTAGCAACATCAGCAACCAACATCGAGCAGCAACCACATGCAGCCATCGAGCAGCAACCACATCAACAGCAACATTCACCATCAAAACTGCAGCACAACCGCAGCACCGCCACCCGAGCCACCATCGATCTGTTCAACCGCGAACAAAACCACCTCCCTGTTGTGGCCCTGCACCACCAACACCACATCGCGACCACCATCGACCACCATCATCGCCATCGGCCTCGTCGGCCCCCGAATTCCACCACCACCATCGCCATCGCGACAACCACAGTCACCATCACAGCCGTCGTGACCGCACACCCTCGGGACACCACCATCGCGACACCACCATCGCGACCGCACACCACCTTCGCGCAACCACAGCCTCCAAATCATCACCATCTCGCAACCACAACCTCCAATTCGATCTGCAACCGCCGACCTTGCCTTCGATTCGTGCTGATACGTTGCGATTTAAGAGGAATTGAAGCCTCCATTGCTTCCGATTGGATGAGAGGAGTCGAGAGGGGGAAGGGGGCTCGCCGGAGACCCGCGTAGGTGGCCGGGATTGGCCGGATTCGTAGAGAACAGGGGGGGAAAGGGGTGTCGTGCGCCTCTTTCTCTCTTCTCTAAATGTTTTGTTTCAAAACCCTAAAATGGAGAAGTGTTTGTTTATATACTAGGTTAAATGAAACGGGTTCGTAAAAGAATTCGGTTCGAACACGTTCGATCAAGTTTGTCACGTAGCGTTTAAATTTGTTTCTCGTTAGTTTCAATTTATATAAAATGTTATAAGTGTTCCGATATTATGTATTTAAAACATGCCGGATAATCAAACGAGTTTGTAACTTATCGCGTATTTAACACGTTCCACGGTTTTACGTGTTTTTATCGAATGAGCGTTAATACTATCATTTTGCTATCAAAATATATGTAACTAGGTATTTAAATGATATTTTGAGCGTTAACTTTCTATGTTAGTCGCGTTAAAGCTTTATCTGACGAATTCTCGGGTTTTACCAGATCGTAACCCGGTTCGCGTCACGGTCGCGTTTCGGAACGCAGTTATTCCGGACAACGTACCATTCATCAAATTTAATATGTTATGATAGTAAAGAATGATTAGATAAATATTCATGGAGTTACGAGACTCGGTCGTCATAACAGACGTCAGTTAAATGCCGGTGAAAACCGGTTCTCGCGTTTCGTTTACGAAATTCGGTTGTTTATGCTTGATTGATGAAAAATCTTTCAACAAACATCATTTATGATATTGTTAGCATTAACAATGATTTGGATTGGATGACAAGCCATTATAAGGAATTCTCATGGAATTCAGACGTTAGTACGGGTTAAATTGCCGGATTTTACCCGGTATGGGTTTTGAATCTGTTTTCAGTTTGGATCTTTTCCATAGTTGTTTCAAATCACATAAGAATTCATTGTTTCATGGTTTCTCATTTGATTAGTTTGTAAACGTGCATTTGGGCCTTAAATGGGCCTTGTTTATATGTTCGGGCCCTTATTGGGCTTATTGGGCCCAAAAGGCTAGTTTCGTTTTGCAAGATTTCTTTGGTAAGCCCAAATCAATCCGGACCTTTATTGGGTCCTATAATACATTAGGCTTTCTAATTGGGCTAGATTTCAGGGGTGTTACATTCTCCCCACCTTTTAGAAATTTCGTCCTCGAAATTTTAATATTGCTAACATTGTTTCCGAGTGTGATACAATCATAGCATGAGTCTTGAGGATTCGAAACTACCAAGCTAAAACTAAGAAGTTTTCCCGATTGCTAAAAAAAATGAAGAGGTTAAGCCACACACGAAAGTCTTCATCTTTCAAGGTCTCCTCCTTAATTCTCAACTTTCTTCCGAAAGATTTCTTCGATCTCTTCCTTCCATTATTCCTTCTTAAAGGGTTAAGTCTTTTCTTTCACTATGTGCTTCTACGAGTATGCTTCTTTTCCCGGAACGGTTCTGTATCATAATATTAGTCTTCGAGTAGATCCGTTCATCTTATCAGACGCATGTCAAGAGTTTTTCGAGATAGGATGTGCCATAAACTCTCGGGAACTAACGTTAGGAGAATTTACAAGTTCAAGAAATGATACAGCGAAGGCAATAGAAGAAAAGCCTAACTGTAGGCTATCTGCATTTGTCAAAGAGGGTAAGCAGATACCAATGCGGTCACCACTCGTTCTCTCGCATTTGGTAATATGGATGTCCTAGGATAATGCGGATGATGGCCTCCTATCCACACTTGTCAATACGGTTAACATTACCGATTGTCGATCACCCTATTGTGCTTGGTCTAGTATTCTGATGTGTAGTTGGAAATGTCATGCCGATAAGGTATCCAGGTGCACCCATTTATTTTACGGAAATTTCTAGTTCATGCTAGTAGGAATGAATGATTTGTTTGCATATCGATAGTGTGGTTTTGTGTTATTTCGAGGCCTCATGCCTCTAAGTATGGAATTGAGAATTTGTACCGACCGTATCCGTTATCACCCAATAGAGTTGCCAGAGTTCTCATGCACGACAAATTACAATTACGTGTGCACCCGTGATTCTAATTTGTTTTGCATGGTCACACATGGTTCCTCCTATTCGAGATAACATACCTTGTCGAGTACCGAGTGTTATCAATGATAGAAACATCAAAGATATATTTGTTATACCAAGAGTCAAATAACTAAGATTGTACTAAGGTCGTACAAGTGATTTGGTTAAGATAACAACGGGAATCAAGACAATTTGACCCTTTTTCCCTTCGAAGTTCTAGGTGTTTGGATGTCTAAGTCCGATTCTCTAATCGACTTGAATATCTTAGTTGTCCCTCATTTACTGCTCGGACTAGTGTAGAGGATAGGATATGTTGGGAATAGTAACAAGTGTGAGAGAGTTGGAAGAGTGAGGTATTGTTCTTTTTGTTTGTCATCGTTAACCTTATCGCGTGTGTTAGAAAAGAGTTTCGTGTTCCAATCATGGAAATGTTTGATTCAATTCGTTGTTGCTTTCACTCCGCGAGTGAAGGATCAAGTGTAAGCGTTGGTTGTGAGCGAGCGGGATTCTCCGCCCCTCTGTCAACCGTTAATGACACACATGTCATACCCATAGTGTTACGTTTGCTTAGCAGTATAATGTCAATACACCAGAAGGTTGTTTGCACAATAGTGGTAACCATGTAAAAGTGTCTGTGCAATACTAGTGTTGTGTCTAAGGCCATAGTCTAGATGCAATGCAATCCTAGTTCTCTATAACCTGTGGCTCTGATACCAATCTGTCACACCCTCAATTTTCACGAACGGGGTTTTACCGTTAGGCGTGTGACATACCAGGATCTCAGACACAGTCATATCGAACGACACTATATGAATTTTAAAAATAAACGTTTGAGTTAAATCAGAGTACATAAAAGAAATGAATAACAGTGCGGAAGCGTAAAAGTGAAATGTAAACTACACTGAAAGTCTGAAAATGTTATGCCAAAACAAATATTCAATGCAACTAAATGAAACTGATGAATGCATGTCCTGAGTGCGTTTCCTGTAGCGTGCATCATAGACTTATGCATTCCTGTGACCTGAGAAAACATGCTAAAATGTGTCAACATAAAGTTGGTGAGTTCACAGGTTTAATCAACAAGAAATGTGTTTGTAAGCGTATCCATGGTTTGTGTTTCAATGGTTTAGTATATAGAGCATATCGATAGGTAGCTAGCCTATGTTTTTGTTACTTAGCGTTTCGAACCAAAGCTGACTGTTTACGTCCTATTTGTGTTTGTTGTATCCCGTCATGTCTCATCAGACCATGACAATGTGTTTCCACCACGTCTTAACCGACCGTGGCAATCGTGTATCCCGTCATGTCTCATCAGACCATGACAATGTGTTTCCACCACGTCTTAACCGACCGTGGCAATCGTGTATCCCATCATGTCACATCAGACCATGACAATGTGTTTCCACCACGACTTAACCGACCGTGGCAATCATTGTGTTAGGTCAATTAAGCACCCGTTTGACCTCCAATCTAGCTAGCGCGACTAGCCCGGGCGGGGTTTGTCAGACCCAGTAGTACTACTCAAAATTACCTCGCTAATCCATTACTAACGGTTCGATTGTGTGAGGACATGTGTGCGTTTCCCACTAACGTAACAAGCGATATCAATAATACTGGCAACCATTCATAAAATATGTTTGCATGTTTTCTCACCCAAAAAGGAAAGAAAGTAAAAAGGGGGCGTGAAACTCACCTGGTATCCTTATATAAATTCAGAGCTCGATAAAGAAAGTGATGATCATCAACAAAGCAATCCTAACTAGAACATATAAGATTCACGTTTAGAAATAGCATGATGTTATTACATTCGTGCGGTTGAGCTCTTTAGTTAACTTAAAGTTAACGATTAGTATGACTATTGTATCTTAGCTTTTTGTACAAGTATCAGTTGTTATGTGCTAATTTGTGCATATTAGATTAATCAATGTTCTTATCCGGGTAATGATTCTTAGTACAATAATTGTAACAATAATTTGTTGATTTGGAGATTTCAATTTATAGATGATTATCATTGATGACATTATTCACGTTCACTAACCCACTCGTATTGTTCTTGATCCCATCATGTTCTCGTTGTTGACTATCCCTTGACCTCATTTGACCATGCTTGACCGACACCCGACACGCCATCATATCACTCTAACACCACTACCACCATTATCAACCACAACAACCACAGCCACACCATCGAGCCTAACTGAATTCTAGACAATCATCGAGGCAGCCAATGTCACAACTAGACTTGAGAACCCACAACCAAAATCACAATCACATCCATCTTTACCATCACCATCATATCGACAACCATGGTCCAACACACCACCAAGACCATAACCTAAACTAGACCATCCACAGTCGACATGCACACTGTTACCTCACCATTAACAGCCCCAAATCACAACCAATAACAGCAACAACCCACGACAGACAGAATCACAGCCAACATTCACCGAAACAGACAACAACACCAGCACAATCACAGGTTTACCTCACCATCATCGCCTTACCATCACCACACAGTAGCAACATCAGCAACCAACATCGAGCAGCAACCACATGCAGCCATCGAGCAGCAACCACATCAACAGCAACATTCACCATCAAAACTGCAGCACAACCGCAGCACCGCCACCCGAGCCACCATCGATCTGTTCAACGCGAACAAAACCACCTCCCTGTTGCGGCCCTGCACCACCAACACCACATCGCGACCACCATCGACCACCATCATCGCCATCGGCCTCGTCGGCCCCCGAATTCCACCACCACCATCGCCATCGCGACAACCACAGTCACCATCACAGCCGTCGCGACCGCACACCCTCGGGACACCACCATCGCGACACCACCATCGCGACCGCACACCACCTTCGCGCAGCCACAGCCTCCAAATCATCACCATCTCGCAACCACAGCCTCCAATTCGATCTGCAACCGCCGACCTTGCCTTCGATTCGCGCTGATACGTTGCGATTTAAGAGGAATTGAAGCCTCCATTGCTTCCGATTGGATGATAGGAGTCGAGAGGGGGAAGGGGGCTCGCCGGAGACCCGCGCAGGTGGCCGGGATTGGCCGGATTCGAAGAGAACAGGGGGGGAAAGGGGTGTCGTGCGCCTCTTTCTCTCTTCTCTGAATGTTTTGTTTCAAAACCCTAAAATGGAGAAGTGTTTGTTTATATACTAGGTTAAATGAAACGGGTTCGTAAAAGAATTCGGTTCGAACACGTTCGATCAAGTTTGTCACGTAGCGTTTAAATTTGTTTCTCGTTAGTTTCAATTTATATAAAACGTAATAAGTGTTCCGAGATTATGTATTTAAAACATGCCGGATAATCAAACGAGTTTGTAACTTATCGCGTATTTAACACGTTCCACGGTTTTACGTGTTTTATCGAATGAGCGTTAATATTATCATTTTGCTATCAAAATATATGTAACTAGGTATTTAAATGATATTTTGAGCGTTAACTTTCTATGTTAGTCGCGTTAAAGCTTTATCTGACGAATTCTCGGGTTTTACCAGATCGTAACCCGGTTCGCGTCACGGTCGCGTTTCGGAACGCAGTTATTCCGGACAACGTACCATTCATCAAATTTAATATGTTATGATAGTAAACAATGATTAGATAAATATTCACGGAGTTACGAGACTCGGTCGTCATAACAGACGTCAGTTAAATGCCGGTGAAAACCGGTTCTCGCGTTTCGTTTACGAATTCGGTTGTTTATGCTTGATTGATGAAAAATCTTTCAACAAATATCATTTATGATATTGTTAGCATTAACAATGATTTTTATTGGATGACAAGCCATTATAAGGAATTCTGATGGAATTCAGACGTTAGTACGGGTTAAATTGCCGGATTTTATCCGGTATGGGTTTTGAATCTGTTTTCAGTTTGGATCTTTCCATAGTTATTTCAAATCACATAAGAATTCATTGTTTCATGGTTTCTCATTTGATTAGTTCGTAAACGTGCATTTGGGCCTTAAATGGGCCTTGTTTATATGTTCGGGCCCTTATTGGGCTTATTGGGCCCAAAGGCTAGTTTCGTTTTGCAAGATTTCTTTGGTAAGCCCAAATCAATCTGGACCTTTATTGGGTCCTATAATACATTAGGCTTTCTAATTGGGCTAGATTTCAGGGGTGTTACATCGACCCATTTTCTTTATGGTCTTTTGAGTAGAATGATAATATTTTGCAGCTTTTTTAAAGAAAAAATATGACAAAGTAATTTACTTTCATTCACCTGAAAATTGCAAATAGATAAGTGGTTGTGGATGAGTAATTTTTATTGAATGGGTCAAATGGGTAAGTAGTTGTAAATGTGTGTACACATGTAGGAATTATGTTGTATGATTTTCATTTTAAAAAGTACAAAGCTTAGACTTTGGATTGTTGTATGAAATTTTATTTTAAAATGTAGGTGACTTAGACTTGGAACATGTGAAAGACAAAAATGTCTTAGAAAACATTAGCATCCACAAACTTCTTCAATAGCGTGGTTCTACAAATCTTAGTTACATATTGACGCCTTCGCTGTCGCCGCATCGCGCGGGTCCTGACTAGTATATATATATATATATATATATATATATATATATATATATATATATATATATATATATATCGAGACCAGATAAAAGAACACCCTGTTAGATGTTATGCGGACACCCTTTGACTTTTTTTATGACCCGTGAAATCCCTTATGGGCCGTAAGGGCTCTGCAAAAAATTAAAACTCAGATTCTGGTACACAAGAATGTTAGTAAATTAAGGACCCGTGAACGATGACCCGTGAACTACCTTACGACCCGTGAAGATATTCTTTCACAGCTTGTAAACTGCCTCACGGGCTGTAAAGGAGTTCAAAATATTATTATGTGAATTAATCATTTCTCGATTTTTGTGTTTTTTGGTTTTTATAATTATTTGACGTGACGTATTATTCATTGAAAAACATGAATTAATTATTTGAATTGATATATGATTGTATATTCAACGATATATATGAGAACATATGTTAGTTGTTTAACGAATCAGTTTGAAACAAGATAATTAAAACGTCATCTCGCGTAAATAATAGATGGCGTGCGAATGAATTTGCTTCTAACTCATTTTTAATTGTTGAAAGTATTGCGGACCTAATTGATAATCATAATTGGCAGAATGACTAGAATTGTCTTGAAATATCATACAGTTTTTATGTAACGGAGATGGTCAATTGTATAGGGTGTATTACATGGAGATCCATTTACAATTTTGGCATGGCCTACTTGAGAACATAGCTTTATGTTCAGATGTAAGATTTTAAATGTGTAATTGTTAAAAAAATTAATTGTAGAAATTTATCTTTTATTGTTATTTTAAAGTATATTCGGGCATGGACAAATAAATTGATGATCTGCGATTCGAAGAAATACGTAGAACAGAAGAGTTGTCGGGTACCAATGAGTGGTTTAATTTAATATACATGGGATCCGTTGATGGTAATGAAAATGGAAATGGGAGTACCGATCTATTTCCTGAGCTATGGGAAGTTGATACGGTAATATTATTTTCGTGTTATAATTGTGATCCAATTTTAATCAAAAAGAAAATATAATTGTGAATTAATTTTTTTATAGGTGCATTACCGATCACTGATGACGATGAAATCGATATCTTTTTAAGATTTTTATGGAGTTATTAAAAGTTCATATATTCTTTCCATATGAATGTCGTCCAAATTCATGTGATGATTCGGTTGTGGTGTATTAATCGTAATGTTAGGGAGATTATTATGCAACCTGAATCGTATTTCCTATATATTCTTGCACGTATACATTATTGGCAACACTCTGGACAAGAAGAAATTGAAGAATTGATAGTGTCTGGTGAAACTGTGTGGCCTTTTAATGGGGGTCATATTGGTCGAGAGTCGGGTAATTATTTGTATGTTATTGTGTAGGCCAGTTCAAAACAGATATTTAGAGTAGCAGTAAGATAATTTACAAGATGCTTTCCTTAGATTCCGACGATTTATGGCAGATGAATAGTATTCAAGACGAACAATAATTATTTAATATCTAATATTTTTATTTGATTATTAATAAGATTATTGGTACAATTTACTAACAATAACATAAAAGTAGCTCGAACTACAATCTTTAATCTTGTTGGTTTTTAAGAAATTTCCAAGACGCAATATGATTAAAAGATGTTTCGAGTCTTGCCCGATATTGTTCTTGAGCCCTTGCCATGATGTCTGTATCATTCCATAGAATGTTTCTGTGACAACCCTAAAACCAAGACTAAGTCAATTCAATATTTTCATAAATTGATAATACGTGCTTATATCTTATAGAAGATGATTAAGGTAATTTTCTTTGATTATATGAGTTCTTACATGCTTAATTGAACATGATATATGAACACGCATGCATGCATAAAAGTTTACGTGTGCATGTATTCTTTTCATATAAATGTTGTGATTATTGAATCTTACGTATCTAGTTATCAAATTATAAGATTATTTGATTAGTTACTTGAATGATATATATCTCATATTTACATGAAATGAATTAAGATCAAAACTTAACCAAACATTACAAAACAAGATTACATCAAGAAACTTTGTATCAAAACTAAAACTAATCAAACCTTAAACACTTAAACATCAACATAAACTCATCCTTAGATATAATCTCGGTTCAATAGGATACGAATCAACCCGATTAAGCACCTAAGTCTTTGATTAATCCTAGCTTAATGACTAAGTCATTGACACTAAACCGCCACCTAGCATTACATGACACCAAACACACTTAAAAATCTGTCACCTTTCCACCTCATAAGCCACTAATCAAGCCTATAATCCCCACCTCACTAGTCTAAGACTAAAGGTAATGATAATCCCTCCACTTCTTTGCAAACTCATGGCCACAATGAAACCACCACTGTAACATCTCGTATTTCACGGCGTTTAATAATAATAAGTTAATAGTAATAATAATACTAATAATAATAATAATAAGTCTAGGGGCCAATTTGTCATTTTAGAAACTTTAAATTGAAAGTTCTATCATAAAATATCAAAACTAAAACCACAGGGACCATTTCTGTAAAATCTGCAAACCCAACCCCCTTCCCCGTCGATCCCTCCGGCCAACTTCCGGCCACTCTCCGGCGAAGCCTCGCCGCCCACGATTTCATTCGAATTAAAAGCTACCGACAGGTTCGCGACAAAGATTAGAAGCTATGACCCTACACAATTCGAAAACTTACCTCGTTTACACGATTTAAAACAAAACCCGCTTAAACCATTTGAAACCAAATCCAATTCAAATGAAAACTCGAAAAATTGATTCAATCAACCAACCTGGAATCGCATAATCACAATTCCAATCACAATCTATCCATTAATTTAACATAAAATCTGTTTAAACATAATCATATTCAAACCGAAAGTTCGACAAACAAATGAAACTCGTTCGCATGGCTTAACATCAAATTACCCACTATAAATAGAGGGCAAACACTCATTCACACTCACTCGAACTCTCAGCAACTCCAATTCGATCTAAACACACACACACACCGATTGCAGATCGAGCTCAAGCCGAGACCCACTCAAACTCGAATCCATCCATCTCTATACAATTACAGGTAATTGAACACACTTACATGCTCGATTTCCAATGGGGAATCAAAGCCCTATCATTAATTTCATTAACAAAATCATTTTCGGGTTCAATTTGATCGAAATCGAACCTAGGGTTTAATCGGATTTGGGGGATTTCCTTTGAAACTGTTTAAAAGAATTTGAAACGAAGCTCTAACGCGGATGAGGCCTTTGGTTCACTGGTTCTATGCATGCATTCTATCCGGGAGGTCCCGGGTTCGAACCCGGGCACCTACACTATTTTTTTAAAAAGCCTTTTAAGCCTTTAAAAATTTTAGAAAAATTTCCTAAAAATTATAAAAATCATTTTTATAAACATGTTTATTTTAAATCAATAAATTTCCTTCTGTAATTATTTTTTTTAATTAAAATAATTATAGAAAATTCTAGAAAAAATATAAAAATGGGTTTTGTAAACTTTAAATAATTCTTTTAGACACCATATTATTTTCTGTAAATTATTTAGTAAAATATTTTAATATTTTATTAAATAGTTTAGATAAATAATATATTTAGCTTAATTTCTTATAAAATAAACTTTAAACGCTGGTTTAAATTAGTAAAATAATTGTTCTTCTCACACTTTAACAATCTAATTCAAATGTTTTAATAGATTTATTTCTATTAATTATCAAACATACTCACTTTAAATAAATTCGTTTTATTTATTCAAACTAAATAAATTGTCTTATTTAAAACTACCATTCAAAACCCAAATGGAAAACCTAATATATTCCAAATTCTCACATCACTATTATTCTAATTCGAGACACCGTTCCATAGATTACTCGTAAGGAAATCGTTGGTGTCTAATCTATCACGTCCAAATTCGAATCTCATCAATCAAGTGAGTATTTCTATACCCCTTTTCTTATTTTCACACTTTGGGGTGAAACATGTTAACTTATACCATTGCACTTATAAACTTATTCGAGACTTGTAAACTTATGGCAATTTACTTGTGAGTTGTGGTTAGTTGAACTTTTGTGGTTACCATGTTATGGCATTATATGTACAATCATTAACTATTGCTAGCCCAGCGAAGTCATAGATCTATGGGTAAGACAAGCCTGCTTGGTTGATCCAAGTACACTTAGCTGATCGTATATACTTTTAACGTTAATAGAATATTAACGTCGTTTGATACTTGTAAAACATTGTCGAGGTTTGATTGTTGCATTGTTCATAACATCCCTAATCACTTTATTCACTAACTTATAACTTGAATTGCCATCTTTTATATACTTATGTATTGAACACTGTGGAATGCTCACCAACATTTTTTTGTTGACCTTTTATTTTTTAACATGTTTCAGGTTACTCTTTGAAGCTTATCACACTTAGGATTGGACTTAGAGAAATAAACGAATGATCTGGATACTTTTATACTTGTATTCTGGATGTATCTTTGTTTGAACATTTACTTGTATTGCTACAATTGAATCTTGATTAATATATTTGGAATTAATAATAGCGTTATGTGGCTGTGAACAATCGTAACTCTCACACCTCGACGTTTCCGTCGTCAAGGTTGGGGTGTGACAGATTGGTATCAGAGCCCATAACTATAGGGATTTAGGTTATTAGAAATGGTGACCTAGACTATAGCGTATGCATGAACATTATAGTATTACATTCTTATGGTTTGCATGCTACATAATGCTATGCCTTCTTACGTGCAACTTGATGCCTTAGCATAGGATTGCCTTATGCATGCTTAAACTTAGTTACTTGTCTCCCTAAACTTAACTTTTGACTCTCCCAGATAAATGAACTTCCTAAACTTATTCTCAACGACATGTGGAGACTACACTTATCGTCGTGGGATCAATTCCTTAGACTCTATGTCTAATCTATGAAAATCTCATCAAGGTTTTGATCTTATAAACCAAAGAAATTTGTGTGACACATAGACACCTGTATTCTGGATTTCCTGGCAAAAGGCCTTCGGGCTAAGGCAAACATATCGTATAAATCTCATTGAGACCAGTTATGCTTACCTGGGGATTTCTGGGATGAGTGATAAACTATGGTCGACACACAAGTCTCTAAGGCAAATGGGTCAAATTACCTTAACGTGTCAACGATTCCAAATGGTAATGCGTTACCAAATGGAACCATCCTTTTTGTATCTTAAAAATCCTTGAATCCTTGAACTGGTTTATCACCAAAGTTTAAATATCTTCTCATTCTTAACCTAAATAATGTTCCTGTTAATATTGAACTCATCTTACATTTCAACTCTTACGTTTAACGCTCAACGTGTAACGTGTAACGATATTGAACTCAGCGTTACATGAAACTATTCCTATACCTCGACCAACGTGAATATGACTCTTAATATACCCAAAGATATTGGGAATCTAAACCGTATGGTCTTTAAAACTTTAAACCGTTACTTATAGTTCTAAAATCTTCTTAAGGATGTGTCCCATAACTAAGAACATGCAATGCTGTAGGTGGAATTCCTACATCTCGGGATACTTTGCTGATTGAATGTTAACTTTGTTAACTCAAATATTATAAGTGGTCACTCACCTCAATGATCGAATAAACTAATTATAACTTTGTTACCACTTATAAGTACGCGTGTCTTCAATAAGGCTATGACTGATCTCATGTCTTAAGAAGTCCATGTATTTCCTTTCAATCGAATGTTCACATCTCATTGTGGTGTTGAATAATTCCTATCCTTGATTTCGTCTTCCCGATTTAAACCATCCAAGATTTGAACACCACAACAAATTCTGCTATCTCAAACTTTGATCTTAAGCTTATAATCATGATTTTCTCTTTTGTTACATTGTTGTAATTTGAAATTTCTTGAATTTCTAAATTAATATTCTTTTCTTTTCGCTGTTTTGTCAAACTTCGTACCGTTTGCACCGTGGGAGATGCAAGAGTTTGTAAGTCAACCTATGAATAAGAACACTCGTATCTCCTAAATGATTCTTAACTCATCAAAACAGGGGTGATTCCCTTACTTTGGTGATGATTCTTCATTTGTTTTGATAAATGGTTTCCAATTGTGTGTTCTTATGAAATTTCATCCTCTGGATCAAGGTAATTTCCTTATCATGAGAATTGACTTCAATTATTTTCATTTGAACTTACATTTCATAAACAGCATGATCTCACCAAAATAGGATTGAAACCCATACTTTGGTAATAAATGTCAATCTTCAATTGTTTTCTTGTTATTATGAAATTCAATCATCAAGATAGGCGTGAATCCCATACCTTGATGAAAACTTCATGGATGGTATTTTCTCAAATGGAACGACCTCATCAAAGTAGGAGTGAATTCTGGATTTTGATGAAGAAGTTCATCCTGTTATATTTTGTTTTTGTAAAACTTCATCGTTAAGATAGGAGTGATTTCCCTTACCTTAATGGTGAGTTACCTCATCTTATTTCTGTGGATCCTCAACAATGAGTTGGGATCAAACTTTGTGATTGGTAAGTTAATGGTCATACCTTGGGAATACACCATCAAGTTAGGAGTGAAAACCACACCTTGATGATTATTCTCTTTCTTGATCTTCAACTTACTATGGTTGTAACCAAGTGACGAGAAGCATGTAGTAACTTGATGGGTGAAACAATGTTAGTGTTTTGACCTATCAAGCCAAAGCATGATCTATGAACTTGAAAGAAGACCCAATCGTTTTAGGTTGATTTTGACTCCAACCTTGGAGCACTTAAATTCTTAAATCGATTTCTTCCCCTTTATTTTTATTGACTCGATCTAGCTACATCGAATCATTTATTCCTTACTTATCAACTTTCATCTTGAGATATCATCAAACCCATAAGTATAGTCTTCCTAAACAATCCTTCATCAAATAAAGATATTATCGAATACCTCTCTTATTGTTTGATGAATTACGTATGTGATCTGCATTTGGAAATTTGTTACCTTGCAAAACATGGTTACAAATACCTTTCTTATTGTTTGCGTCATTTCTTGAATCGTTTTTGAATCTTTAACCTTGAAAATCATTGAAATTCTACCTTGGTTTTGAACAACAAGACTCGTTATTATCCTCACTGCGATGTGGATATAATGGTTCATAAATCTTCGTAACTTGTAGTCATGGGTTTGGCATAAAGGAAAAGACGTAACTTGGTATGTGTCCAAGTGTTTCACCTTCATTTATGACAAAACCTAACCTCCGTGTTCCCGTAAATCTCCTGTTTAACTTTTCATCCATGTAAGGCCCCGTTCCCGGGAAACCTCACAGTTGGCAAATCATAGCATAAAATCAGTTTAATAACAAAACATTGCAGCGAAAAATAATTAAACATTCATTTAAACTTAAAAACCCCATTGTACTCATACATTTGTCCTTTAAATGTAAACAAGACATATTCCTTGTTCATTAATTACAATAAAGACTTCATTAACAGGAATACCATCCATATCTCCCCAAGTAGCTTCGTGGTGCCATCCTCAGCAACAGCGCTTACCTGTCCACTATTATGCATAAAAAGTCAGCTACGCTGAGTGAGTTCTAGTTTTATATAAATAAGAAAATATTAGCTTTTATCCTCCCTATAATGAACACACATACATCATACTTCAAAACATTACTTGCATCATATTAAACACGTTCATTATCTTTCATTCTTTCATTATGTTTTCACTTCATCATAAGCGAGATTGCATAAAGCAAGATCTCCATGTTGATTGACAACGAATGTCAATCCCCGTCGGTACACGTTATCCATGGTCGCTACCCCCGACGGTTGATCGATCCCGTCGGTACACATCTTCATGGTAGCTTCCCCCGACAGTTGATCCACACTGCTAGGCACATAGCCCGCTCATGAATACGGATCCATCATCATACATCAGACTCACATAAGTGAAGTCTATCATAGTGCTTGCAAGACTTTTCATCATCAAACGGGCCCGGGGGTAACATTCGTTAAGTTCCACTTCTCATCAGTATTATCTTTCACTTAATATACATATAATACTTAGCTTATTAAGTGCACAACATACAAAGTACTAGTCATCATAACACGTAACCGACCCTCCGCGGGACAGCGGGGGTTCGGGGGCGGCAGCCCCTGACAGCGGGGTCCTAGGGGCAACAGCCCCTAGTGGGGTCCAAGGGGCAACGCCCCTGGCTGGGGCCGGGATGCCAGGTCAGCACGCCCGAAAATTATTTTGAGCTATTTAAATGTGACATTTTACTTTAGAAAAATATATTTTCTTGTTAAAACACCCTGAAATCCTTACCTTGAAAAGCTTATGTTTATTATGCATAATAGCCCCCAAAAACATGGAAAAACGTTTAAATAAGGGGGTCTAGAACTCACCTGTACTTAGCAAATAACTTCAATCCTAAGTTACTTAAGCTATAGTCCAAACACTCTAGCTGCACGAAAGTTAATACACAAAAACGTCATTTTTTTCATAGTTTCGCCCACAGTTTCGCTGCAGCGAAACTGCAGTTTCGCCAGCAGTTTCGCTGGGCAGCACTTCTGCTAGTTTCGCTAGACAGATTCGCTGCCTTGAGCGCCCAACTTTCGTTGGAATTTCCTACTTTCGCGAAGTCTATGGGTCAGTCTGAGTCTTAGCGAGATTCCCGGCGAAACTGTAGTTTCGCCCGTGCGAAACTGTAGTTTCGTTGGAATTTCTCCTAGTCTCGCTGAATGAGTGCACAGTTTCGCTGGATTAACTCACAGTTTCGCTGGATCGGGGCCCAGTTTAGCTGGATGAATAAAAACTAAGAACCAGCCCGTTTTTAACCCAAAATCTTAACTTTTTACGTCCAAATCCTTGGTTTTACTTCCATGAAACCAAATCTAAGCTTTTTACACGTTTTCATACGTAAAAATGTGACCTTTATGTGATTCTTTGCAACTTTTCAAAACCCAAAACCCTAGAATCCGGGTTTGATCTACAGAAGGGTTTAGGGGTCGATTCTTACCTTGTTTGTTGTTCCTTTCCTTGAGATTTGATGCCCAAACGCCCAGATCTCCAATTCCTTGACCTTAGAAGCCCCAAATCTTGAGTTTCTTGCACTTTCTCTCTCTACTTTCTCTCTCTACAAAATTTTTGTTGCTAGGGCATAAATGGAGAAGATGGTGGTGTCTTGGGCAGGTTAAGGGCTGGTTATGGGCCTTAATCTTGCCCATGAACCCCACTTAGCCCATAACCCTTTTTCCTTCCTTTATTAAATCTCCATTAGTTAGGCCCACTTATCCTTAATGACTCATTTTGACTTTTCGAGGTGTTACAAGTCTCCCCCTCTTATTTAGGTTTCGTCCTTGAAACCTGTCAGTCGTCAAACAATTGAGGATAAAATTTCCTCATTTCCTCCTCAGCCTCCCACGTAGATTCTGATCCCTTTCTGTGCCTCCATTGTACTCGTACAAGCGGAACCACTTTATTCCGCAAGTGTTTCTCCTTCCGATCAAGGATGGCCACCGGCTACTCTACGTAGTTCAGTCGTTCGTCGACTTCAATGTCTTCTAATGGTACAAATGCCTCATCATCTGCTAGACATTTCCTAAGATGAGATACATGGAATGTGGGATGAATTCCACTCAACTCATCAGGTAATTCTAGTCTGTAGGCCACTTCCCCTACCTTTGCGATAATACGGAATGGCCCTATAAATCTTGGGCTTAACTTTCCCCTTTTTTGAAACCTGATGATCCCTTTCCAAGGCGATACCTTGAGCATAACCTTGTCAACAACCTCAAATTCTATAGGTCTACGCCTCTTATCAGCATAAGACTTATGGTGATCTTTTACAGCTTTCATGAATGCCTTACTCTTATCTAACTCCTTAGTTGTGACATACCCATGCTGGCATGGCAACTATTATTATATGAGAATTCTGCCAACGGCAAGTGCTGATCCCAACTTCCTCCAAACTCGATTACACATGCCCGTAGCATGTCTTCTAACGTTTGAATCGTTCTTTCTGACTGACCATCCGTTTGGGGGTGCTAAGCCGTACTAACATGCAGTCTAGTCCCCATTGAGTCATGAAACCTCTTCCAGAACTTGGACGTAAATCGCGTGTCCCTATCCGAAACGATACACACTGGCACGCCGTGACGAGCCACGATCTCCTTGATGAATAGATCTGCCAACTTCTCAGAGGTAAACGTCTCACGAATTGGTAGGAAATGGGCGCTCTTTGTTAAACGGTCAACAATCACCCAAAAAGACGTCTCTTCTCTCGCCATGCGAGGTAGCTTCGTGATGAAGTCCATTGTGATGTGTTCCCATTTCCATTCGGGGATGTCCAAAGGCTGGATCATTCCATATGGCTTTTGGTGCTCTGCCTTCACTTGCAGACAAGTCAAGCACTTGCTCATATACTTAGCCACATCTCGCTTCATTCCCGACCACCAGTAATCTTTCTTCAGATCCTGATACATTTTGGTGGCGCCGGGGTGAATGGAATATCGTGTTTTATGAGCCTCGTCCATGATTTTCTCCCTCAGATCCCCGTAGAGAGGGATCCACATCCTCCCAGATCGAGTTCTAACACCCAGGGTGTTTTCCCCCAAATCTGAAACTTGTCCTTTCATCCTTTCAGAGTTGACTCTGTCCTCTCTTAACGCCTCATCCTGGAATGCCCTCACTTGTTTCATAACATTAGGCGTCATGATTATCTGGCAAGCCCTCACCCGAATTGGTTCGGGTCGTCCTTTTCGGCTAAGGGCGTCAGCAACCACATTAGCCTTGCCTGGATGATAATGAATTTCGCAGTCATAGTCCTTGATCAGTTCCAACCACCTTCTCTGCCTCATGTTGAGTTCTTTCTGTTCAAAGAGATACTTCAGACTCTTATGATCAGTGAAGATGGTGCATTTCACCCCATACAGGTAGTGCCTCCAAATCTCCAATGCAAACACCACCGCTGCCAACTCCAAATCATAGGTAGGATAATTGGCCTCGTGTGCTTTTAGTTGTCTAGAAGCATAGGCTATCACCTTCCCTCGTTGCATCAACACGCAACCCAATCCTGCATATGAGGCATCCGAGTAGACTACCAGGTCCTCGTTCCCCTCAGGTAGCGTCAGGACAGGGGCTTGCGTTAACCTCATTTTTAGTTCTAGGAAGGCGTTCTCCTGATCAGGACCCCATTCTTACTTCACGTCCTTCCGGGTCAGCTTAGTCAAAGGAGAAGCTATCTTAGAGAAATCCTGGATAAACCTCCTATAGTAACCTGCCAGACCTAAGAAACTGCGAATCTCGGTTGGCGTCTTTGGAGATTCCCAATCCATTACCGCTTCAACCTTCGCAGGATCCACCCTGATCCCCTCGGGATTAACCACATGACTCAGAAACTGTACTTCTCGAAGCCAAAATGCACATTTGGAGAACTTAGCATATAACTTCTCTCTTCTGAGTGTCTCCAATACTTCTCGAATATGATCGGCATGTTCTTCTTCACCCTTTGAATAGATCAAAATGTCATCGATGAACACTATTACTGATCTATCCAACATAGGCCGACATACCCGATTCATAAGGTCCATAAAAGCAGCTGGCGCGTTAGTTAAGCCAAAGGACATGACGAGGAATTCGTAATGTCCATAACGCGTCCGGAACGCTGTTTTAGGGATATCTTGTTCTTTCACCTTCAGTTGGTGGTAACCAGACCGCAGATCTATCCTTGAAAACCAGCTGGCACCCTGAAGTTGATCGAACAAGTCGTCGATCTTTGGTAGCGGGTATCGATTCTTTACGGTCAGCTTATTGAGCTCGCGATAGTCAATGCACATCCGCATGCTACCATCTTTCTTCTTGACGAATAAAACTGGAGCACCCCATGGAGAGATACTCGGTCGGATGAATCACTTATCCAATAAATCTTGCAACTGGACCTTCAATTCTACCATCTCCGAAGGATCCAATCGATATGGTGCTTTAGCGACGGGTTGTGCTCCCGGTAACAAATCAATCTGGAATTCGATTTCGCGGTCCGGCGGCACACCAGTCAGGTCTTCAGGAAAGACGTCAGAAAACTCACGCACTACCGGCACGTCTGATAATTGTGGCTCTAGCGCGTCCACATCTTTTACGTAGGCCAAGTAAGCGCTACGCCCACGTCTCATGTACTTTTCAGCTGTGATCATCGACACGACCTTCGGCACATAACACACCTTATCCCCACGAACCGTAACGGAACTACCATCGGGCGCTGTTAGACGAACTATTTTCTTGCTACATACTATATTGGCTTCATATCTAGCTAACCAATCCATGCCTAACACCACATCGAAACCTCCTAAGGCCATAACATGCAACCTAGCAGGGAACATACAACTTTCTAACTCAATCAGGCAATCCTCAATCACTTCAGTTATCTTAGTGGATTTACCGATGGTTGTTTCTACATAGAAAGGCTCGTCTAACTTTCTACTCTTATCATGCAACGAACGACAAAAGGCAGTAGACACAAAACTCCTACTGGGCAACTTAACATAGAAAACAACAGAACAAAACTCTTTCTAGCCCTGGAATTAAACAACACGGAAGACAGAATTTTTATTTATTATATACATGCCTGTCACAATATCGGGACCCGTCCTAACCTGATCCGGCCTTATTGCGAAGGCCCTGCGCCATCTGCCCTTGGCTTCTTGCAATCCCTGCTTTTGTGACCCCTTCCACTGCAGTTGTAGCACCGTATCACTCCACACTCTCTGGCCACGTGATCTTGCTCCCCGCATCGGTAACAGACATTGGTTCCCAATCTACATTCCCGAGGTGTCCTCTGGCACACTTACCACACTTCTTAGTCCTCGCCCAGACGAAGCTGCACGCCGGCCCTCCATCCTTGCAACCTTTGTGTTGAGGGTGACACTGTTGCGTCCAACCCGCTTTCCATGCCAGTTCTTGTTATCTCTATTCTTCGTGTTTTCTTCAATAGCAGTCGTAACCTTCGCCGCCTTAATTACCTCAGTTATAATGGACGGAAGAATCTCCTGTAGGGCCTGTTGGACTCCCTCAACAACAACTTCTTTCATGGTGATCCTCAAACTAGTACCATCATCGCTGCCTTCCACATGAGGGGCTTCGGGCTCTTCGAGTGCCATTTTAGCCGCCCTAGCCATGCTTCTCGTGATACGTGGTTCGGCACCACGTTCACCACAACCCCTATCTGGCAAAACCTTAGAAGATCTACCGCTAGCCATCCTCTATCCCACACTGAAAGATTCAAATACCAACGCGGTCATTCGAGGGAATAGCTCAGTTTATGTCAAGTACAGTAAGTCTCTAATTACAGTGGCCAGTTGTGATTAGCCACTTACTTTACTCTTCGTACCCCAAGCATTACCTGTCCTGAGTACATTAGCATCTAAATCTAACAGTAACACATAAACACATAACATGCGCACATAATACCAGCTAACTTTAAGAAAATACCTGATGGCACGCAGCTACTCAGATTGGCATTCCTTCCCTTTCCGTCCCATTTTCAGTTTAAGTAAAGGTTTATTTCAAAAAATTACCCATTTCACTTAAACTTTGGCTCTGATACCAACTTGTAAGGCCCCGTTCCCGGGAAACCTCACAGTTGACAATTCATAGCATAAAATCAGTTTAATAACAAAACATTGCAGCGGAAAATAATTAAACATTCATTTAAACTTAAAAACCCCATTGTACTCATACATTTGTCCTTTAAACGTAAACAAGACATATTCCTTGTTCATTAATTACAATAAAGACTTCATTAACAGGAATGCCATCCATATCTCCCCAAGTAGCTTCGTGGTGCCATCCTCAGCATCAGCGCTTACCTGTCCACTATTATGCATAAAAAGTCAGCTACGTTGAGTGAGTTCTAGTTTTATATAAATAAGAAAATATAAGCTTTTATCCTCCCTATAATGAACACGCATACATCATACTTCAAAACATTACTTGCATCATATTAAACACGTTCATTATCTTTCATTCTTTCATTATGTTTTCACTTCATCATAAGCGAGATTGCATAAAGCAAGATCTCCATGTTGATTGACAACGAATGTCAATCCCCGTCGGTACACGTTATCCATGGTCGCTACCCCCGACGGTTGATCGATCCCCGTCGGTACACATCTTCACGGTAGCTTCCCCCGACAGTTGATCCACACTGCTAGGCACATAGCCCGCTCATGAATACGGATCCATCATCATACATCAGACTCACATAAGTGAAGTCTATCATAGTGCATGCAAGACTTTTCATCATCAAACGGGCCCAGGGGTAACATTCGTTAAGTTCCACTTCTCATTAGTATTATCTTTCACTTAATATATATATAATACTTAGCTTATTAAGTGCACAACATACCAAGTACTAGTCATCATAACACGTAACCGACCCTCCGCGGGACAGCGGGGGTTTGGGGGCGGCAGCCCCTGACAGCGGGGTCCTAGGGGCAGCAGCCCCTAGTGGGGTCCAAGGGGCAACGCCCCTGGCTGGGGCCGGGCTGCCAGGTCAGCGCGCCCGAAAATTATTTTGAGCTATTTAAATGTCACATTTTACTTTAGAAAATGTATTTTCTTATTAAAACACCTTGAAATCCTTACCTTGAAAACCTTATGTTTATTATGCATAATAACCCCTAAAAACATGGAAAAACGTTTAAATAAGGGGGTCTAGAACTCACCTGAACTTAGCAAATAACTTCAATCCTAAGTTACTTAAGCTATAGTCCAAACACTCTAGCTGCACGAAAGTTAATACATAAAAACGTCATTTTCGTCATAGTTTCGCCCACAGTTTCGCTGCAGCGAAACTGCAGTTTCGCCAGCAGTTTCGCTGGGCAGCACTTCTGCTAGTTTCGCTAGACAGATTCGCTGCCTAGAGCGCCCAACTTTTGTTGGAATTTCCTACTTTCGTGAAGTCTATGGGTCAGTCTGAGTCTTAGCGAGATTCCCGGCAAAACTGTAGTTTCGCCCATGCGAAACTGTAGTTTCGCTGGAATTTCTCGTAGTCTCGCTGAATGAGTGCACAGTTTCGCTGGATTAACTCACAGTTTCACTGGATGGGGGCCCAGTTTCGCTGGATGAATAAAAACTAAGAACCAGCCCGTTTTTAATCCAAAATCTTAACTTTTTATGTCCAAATCCTTGGTTTAACTTCCATGAAACCAAATCTAAGCTTTTTACACGTTTTCATACGTAAAAATGTGACCTTTATGCGGTTCTTTGCAACTTTTCAAAACCCAAAACCATAGAATCCGGGTTTGATCTACAGAAGGGTTTAGGGGTCGATTCTTACCTTGTTTGTTGTTAGGCCCATTAGTTAGGCCCACTTATCCTTAATGACTCGTTTTGACTTTTCAGGGTGTTACAATCCACTAGGTGCCTCTTAATTTAAATGTCATGATGACAATTGGTGCATTATAGACCGATTGGCTAAAAATTCAATTCGTCCCATTATCTCACAACGTCAAGAAATTGACCGGTATCTGTTTCAACTATTCGTATGCCGTGGTATTATGTTAAAACATCGATCGTTAGTTTGAACGATTGATTCATTCTTTGTTTTTAATAATATTCTTAACCATCGTTGTGAACTTATTTTAGGATCTTCGCATAGTGTATTATTCTTAGACCGATGGTTGGTCAAAGGAGAAATACATATTCACAAGATATGCGTTAAGGTCGTTTCATATGGAGACATTTGGGATTCTTAAAATTCCGACGGTTAACATTTCTTATCATTGTTGGTCTTTTATTGATTTCTAGACATCACATTACCATGAAATTATATTCTGGAAGTTGTGATTTATAAGTCTAATATACGATGGTAAACTCGGCATCGCTTTCCAACATTTCATCTTAAAACGTCTCACATTTCACTGATAGGGTTCAAATTGGCATGCCTTATGCCAAGAATCTTGTAAGATTCCATCAAGTGAAGCGTTTCATCTGTAATTAAACGTCAATTATTGTTAGATTGAACACTTATCTTTCATTTTAACTCTTTTGCTCATTTAAGTTCATTCTTAATTTCGGAACGAAATTCTTTAAAGTAGGGGAGACGGTAACATCTTGTATTAACGTTCATTCTTAATCAACGTGAAAGCTTATAATGTTAACTAGAAGCCACATACTTTAGGCTCTCTTTTTACCTCTAATGGCTCTGCCATTACACATAAAGTAAACACTAAAGCGGTCAGCTTAATTGATGATGAATTTTCTTCTTTTGATACCTTATCAAAACCCGAAAGTTCTTCAAAGTGTATCTCAGAAAATGAAAACACAAACTGCATCAAGAAAGAAAAAGAGAATCACTATGATCTATCTGTGGCTTCATGCTCATTTTCTGATTCACCTAGAAACATAAGACCAAATGAAATCCAAGTATCCTCGTCTTTTCATTTCGGTCTCCCTGTGAACAAATTTCGGGACGAAATTTCCTAAAGTAGGGGAGACTGTAACACCTCGTATTTCACGGCGTTTAATCTTTTATAATAATAATAATAATAATAATAATAAAAATAATAATAATAATAATAATAATAATAATAATAATAATAATAATATAATAATAATGATAATAATAATAATAATAATAATAATAATAATAATAATAATAATAATAATAATAATAATGTTAATAGTAATAATAATATTAATAATAATAATAATAATAACAATCCAATCACAATCAATCCATTAATTTAACATAAAATCTGTTCAAACATAATTCAAACCGAAAGTTCGACAAACAAATGAAACTCGTTCGCATGGCTTAACATCAAATTACCCACTATAAATAGAGGGCAAACACTCATTCACACTCACTCGAACTCTCAGCAACTCCAATTCGATCTAAACACACACACACACCGATTGCAGATCGAGCTCAAGCCGAGACCCACTCAAACTCGAATCCATCCATCTCTATACAATTATAGGTAATTGAACACACTTGCATGCTCGATTTCCAATGGGGAATCAAAGCCCTATCATTAATTTCATTAACAAAATCATTTTCGGGTTCAATTTGATCTAAATCGAACCTAGGGTTTAATCGGATTTGGGGGATTTCCTTTGAAACTGTTTAAAAGAATTTGAAACGAAGCTCTAACGCGGATGAGGCCTTTGGTTCACTGGTTCTGTGCATGCATTCTATCCGGGAGGTCCCGGGTTCGAACCGGGCACCTACACTATTTTTTTTAAAAAGCCTTTTAAGCCTTTAAAAATTTCAGAAAAATTTCCTAAAAATTATAAAAATCATTTTTATAAACATGTTTATTTTAAATCAATAAATTTCCTTCTGTAATTATTTTTTTAAATTGAAATAATTATAGAAAATTCTAGAAAAAATATAAAAATGGGTTTTGTAAACTTTAAATAATTCTTTTAGACACCATATTATTTTCTGTAAATTATTTAATAAATATGTTAATATTTTATTAAATAGTTTAGATAAATAATATATTTAGCTTAATTTCTTATAAAAATAAACTTTAAACGCTGGTTTAAATTACTAAAATAATTATTCTTCTCACACTTTAACAATCTAATTCAAATGTATTAGTAGATTTATTTCTATTAATTATCAAACATACTCACTTTAAATAAATTCGTTTTATTTATTCAAACTAAATAAATTATCTTATTTAAAACTACCATTCAAAACCCAAATGAAAAACCTAATACATTCCAAATTCTCACATCACTATTATTCTAATTCGAGACACCATTCCGTAGATTACTCGTAAGGAAATCGTTGGTGTTAATCTACCACGTCCAAATTCGAATCTCATCAATCAAGTGAGTATTTCTTTACCCCTTTTCTTATTTTCACACTTTGGGGTGAAACATGTTAACTTATACCATTGCACTTATAAACTTATTCGAGACTTGTAAACTTATGGCAATTTACTTGTGAGTTGTGGTTAGTTGAACTTTTGTGGTTACCATGTTATGGCATTATATGTACAATCATTAACTATTGCTAGCCCAGCGAAGTCATAGATCTATGGGTAAGACAAGCCTGCTTGGTTGATCCAAGTACACTTAGCTGATCGTATATACTTTTAACGTTAATAGAATATTAACGTCGTTTGATACTTGTAAAACATTGTCGAGGTGTTAAAATACATGTTATTTCATAATTCACTTGGTTAAATAGATTAAATACCTAAACGAGTGTGATTGTGGGAATAAAATTGGAAACTTGTTAAGAAATATTGGAAATAGTAATCTGTAAATTCTGATGTAATAATATTGGGTTGATTAATTTATATAATTAATTCAAGAAAATGAAAGGAAATTATTATACAGAAGCTCCGAAACCTGGTAAAAATCCGGAAAAATTATATAATAACCCTTATAGTTCATAGTAATTACTTAATAAATTTCATGACTTTATTTGCATATGTGTCTAAATTTTATATTTATAATATTCTGTAAATAGAAAATTTAAAGAAATATCCAAACAGTAAGATAAATCATGGAAAATTTACATATAATACAATATTTAGAATAGGACATCGTGTATGAATTTCGTAATTTTTAGAGATGTTTAACTATTTCTGCCAATTAATATGAAAATTTTAGAAATTCTAGAAATTTTCTTGTTATGAGTTTTTAATCTGAAATTTTATTAGATAATATATATTTTGGAAAGTTTAGGCTGGTAAATTTTGGTGATTTTTGAATGATAGTAGCTATTAAATTGGAATTTTCCGTGATTAATAAATTAAGGTGCTGAAAATTTTTAAAAAAATGTGATTTATCTAACAAATAATTATTTTATAGGAATTATTTGACATTTGTCTGAAATTAAAATGAGTAACATGGCCCATTTTTTATTTATGAATTTTTGAGGGAAAAAACATACTGTTTGTGTTGAATTGGATGCATTTTTGATTTGTTACTGTCATATTGACACAACCATTAATTCGGAAGAGGGACCATCAAATAATATAGGTAGCGCTACTTAGAAAATGTCAACCTGCATATGCTGATATGAGGGCAACAATGTTATATTACTTGATTGTGTGATTTATATTTGACAGTTATGAATTACTTGACATGTAGGTTTGGTTGTGAGTTTGATTATGTTGCATCAATTCAAAATGATTAATATTGATTAAACCTACGTTCTCACCAATTGTTGTTGACTTTTTTGAGTATACTTTTTCAGGTCAGCAAAATGTATTATAACCTCGTGTATACTTTCAACATGTATAGTAATCGGCACAGCTACCTAGGAAAGCTGTGCATATGGTTGACTATTTACTTGTTTGACTTCAGCCTATACGTGGATGTTCACGTTCACTACTAGCTGGAGATATGTGATGTGTTGAAGATATGCTTTTGAATAGGGTTACAAATGTATAAGTCTAGTAGTTAGACTAAATTTGTATCATGTAATTCTATAACTTATATAACTAATAAAAGTACTATTTAGTTTATTGTTGTGATTGTATGTTGTGATAATCAATGTGTTTTTAACTAACGAGTCACACCCAAGTATTTCACGTTTCCGCCAGAATGTGACAGGTTGATATCAGATCCATTGCTTCTAGAGAATTAGGTATCATAAGCAAATGCCTAGAAGCTCATATGATAATAATTTCTTTTGTACAATTAAAAACATATTTCTTACTCATAAGTTTATATGGTAACAATTTTTAATATGATAAAGTAAATAAAGATTTATGTATGATTTTATGTGAATATTTAGGTACTGACAAGATGTTTTATGATTTAATAAAAGTCAAACTATTTTATGAGAAAACATGTGAATGTGAAACTTTGTGAACCTATTTGACTAATTATTTTGATTAATAATAGTATAACTAAATTTGGTAAGAATTTTTGCAGTTATGAGTACTTATAACTCTGATAGTCACCTTAATAAAACTGAACACTCAGAATATTCAAACCATAGCAACCTTAGGGAAAAAACACCAGAACCAGAGCCCTAGGACAACATGAAAATTTCCCAACCCGAGACTAGGACTAACACTAAGCCAAAGTTTTACGTCCGACGTGAACCAGTAACCATGAAAGGTTATACAATCCAGACTCCTAGAAAAAGGGTACTGAGTGGCTGGAAATTTTTGACTAAGGAAATTAAGAAAATAGAAGATCCAAACCCAGAAACTTTTTCTCCAACATCTGAAATGACACCCACAAATCAATCTGATGATTCTGAAATAGAAGAAAGGGGAATCAAGAGGCAAAGGTTGGAAGAATGACAAGTAGAGGCAACCAACCAAATTCTCAAAAGCATTAAGAAGATTCAACGAGAAATTCAGGTGATCAAAGCAGATGTCAAAGAAGTGAAGGAAGGAAGCAAAAGCGTCCTCACTAAGATATGGGATTGGATTTGGAAGATTAGAAATATAGTAAACCTTACGTATGGTATGCTAACTTTAAAAGTCTGTAAGGTCCCGTTCCCGGGACGCTTACAGCTGGTCGATCATCGCACATAAAACATACATTCTCATTTATCTTAAGTAAGCATTGCAACGGAAACATTCAAAAATGACATTTCATTTCATTATAAAGGCTTTTGAAAAATAATACATCGTTAATCAGTTATAAAATACAGTATTGCATTACATCACAAAAGCATTATATGAATGGATGCCATCCAAAAAAGTTAAGTAGCCGCCCCGTGCCATCCTCAGCAACCATTACCTGCCAACTGGAAATACATAAAAGTCAGCGTTGCTGCGTGAGTTTTAGTTTTATAATAAAACATACTTTTCTTTCGTTAAAACCGTTCTTTACTTTCATGCGATCTTACATCATACGTACACATAGATAATATCATTATTATCTTCATCATTCGTTCGTTAACTTTCGTTCATTCAATGTACATCATTACCATTCACATTCGTTACTTTCATTCACATTCATTCATAAATTCTTACTTTCATTCGTACATTCATTACTTTCGATGACATGTACATTACCCCGAACATTGTGCACGAAGCGGGTAACTGAGCATGAGGTCTTTCATAGACCTCGAACATTGGGCACGGAGCTGGGTCCAGTACCTAGGGTAAGTACATTCACACTTATCTTTTCTCTTTCATTTTGGATCAATGCCATATGCTATACCCCGAACATTATGCATGAAGCGGGTAACTGAGCCTGAGGTCTTTCATAGACCTCGAACATTGTGCACGAAGCTGACTCCAGCACCTAAGGCAAGCGGCAAGGATCCCATACATATGGTCAATCACAAAGATTGGACCCCAGTGTGCATCCTTGGGGTGAGCTAACCCGCACATCGTTTAGCTAACACCTTCCTTGGGTGTGCACCTCCATACATTTGCTTGCAAGATTTTCTTACATTCATTCATTCATTAATGCATGCATTCATTCATCATGTTCCTCTTTCATTATCTTCCACTTTACGTTACATAATACTTCGTTTCATTCAGTAACATAACATGTAAAGTCACGGGAAGGATAAACATACGTCATAATAAGGAACATCAACATACACAGTAGCATCATCATACAGGGCATCATCATACATACATAACATACATCGTGCATAAACATGCAACATCATCATGCCCAACATACCCTCCAAGACCCCAACAATCATCTTACTTGAACTTACAAAAACTTCCACGTCAAAACTTACATATGCACTTTCCCTCGAAAGTCAGAAATTAAACTACTCTTTTCCTCGGGTACACCAGCCCTATTTGGGCGTATGGGCACCCTTCAGTCGCATGACCTCCAGGCGACTGAACATCATGCGAATGTACCAATGCGGATGAACACCAATACGGATGAACACCCTAATCATGTGAATGGACCTCATGCGGATGAACACCAATGCGGATGAGCCCTTATGCGAATGGGCCCTCAATCGCATGACTCCCCATGCGACTTCCCCCCCAATCGTGCGAATGAACCTCAATCGCACCCCATTCCGCCATATGGCCTCTATTCGGTCGCCTAGCCCTAGCTGATGCAGAATGCAGTTCATCCCGAACCCAATCTGCCATTTTTTGACCTCCAAGCTCATCCAAACCCATTCTAAGCCAAATCAACCATCCTAAACCTTAGGAATGCATACCACAACACCATTCAAGCACACACAAGCCCGAAAACAAACCCCAAATGCATCACACGCAAACACATACAAATGGGTCAAACACACACACACATAAAACGGGTTTTCAGATGTGTTCCAGCCCCAAAATCGACCAAAAACGTGTAAAAGAGGGGTCCTAGAACTCACACAAACAACACAGAGAAGTAGAGCTTCGATTTGACCTGCTACATGATGATTTTCACGCTCGAATCCACCCGAACCAACCTTTTCTCCCTTTTCTCCTTCTCTTCTCCCTTTGGCTGAGTTTTGCAAGAATGGGGAGGGTGTGGGCTGCCCTCCCCCTTTTATACCCCCACTCATCTAAATTTTTTTCGGTTTTGGCAAGTTTGGTCCCTCAAATTTGGACTTTTTTCTTTTTTTCTTTCGTCGGCTTCAAAGAAAATATCCGGGTGTTACAAGTCCACCCCCTTACCACCCCCCTTATATAGATTTCGTCCCCGAAACCTGTTATTACTCGAACAAACGTGGGTAATGATGTCTCATTTCTTCTTCGTTCTCCCACGTTGACTCGGATCCCATCCTGTGCTTCCATGTACACGCACAAGAGGAACCACTTTATTTCTCAGCCTCTTCTCTTTTCGATCGATGATTGCCATCGGTTGCTCTACATAATTGAGCCGTTTGTCTACTTCGATATCCTCCAGTGGAATAATCATATCTTCATCTCCCAAGCACTTCCTTAGATGAGATACGTGGAATGTCGGGTGAATTCCACTTAACTCATCTGGAAACTCCAATCTATAGGCCACCTCTCCTACTCGAGCAATGATTCGGAAAGTGCCTATGTATCTCGGGCTCAACTTGCCCCGCTTTCGGAAACGAATGATACCTTTCCAAGGTGAGACCTTCAACATAACCCGGTCACCCACCTGGAACTCAATCGGTCTGCGTCGTTTATCAGCATACGACTTCTGTCTATGTTTGGCTGCATTCATAAAGGCTTTGAACCTTTCAAGCTTTTTAGTCATAGCATCAATCACCTTAGCACTCCATAACTCTTTATGACCAATATCACTCCAACAGACGGGTGTTCTGCATCTCCTACCGTATAGCATCTTATAAGGTGGCATACCAATACTGGCATGATAGCTATTGTTATATGAGAACTCTGCTAATGGTAAGTGGTCATCCCAACTTCCCCCAAAATCAATCACACATGCTCGAAGCATGTCCTCCAATGTCTGAATGGTCCTTTCTGACTGACCATCAGTTAGGGGATGATAAGTCATGCTAATGTGTAACCTCGTCCCGTCACGTCGTGGAATTTCATCCAAAATTTGGATGTGAACCGGTGTCACGATAAGACATAATAGACACCGGCGCACCATGACGAGTCACAATCTCCTTAATGAAAAGATCAGCCAACCTCTCTGATGAATATGTCTCGCGGATCGGTAGGAAGTGAGCACTCTTCGTCAAGCGGTCAACAATCACCCTATAGCATCATACCCTTTCAGAATACGACAACTTCGTAATGAAATCCATGGTGATGTGCTCCCACTTCCATTCCGGTATATCCAACGATTGGATCTTTCTATACGGCTTTTTGTGCTCGGCCTTCACTTGCAAACAAGTAAAGCATTTACTCACATACTCCACCACATCACGCTTCATACCCGGCCACCAATAGTCCTTTTTCATGTCATGATACATCTTTGTAGCACCAGGATGAATAGAGTATCGAGTCTTATGAGCTTCATCCATAATTTTCACGCGTAGATCCCCAAAACGAGGAATCCACATCCGCCCGAATCGGGTTTAACACCAAGTGTGTTTTCACCCAATTCTGCAACCAGGTCCCTCATTCTTTCAGAGTTAAGATGATCTTCTTTCAATGCCTCATCTTGAAACTCTTTAACTTGCTTCATCATATCAGAGGTCATAATTAGCTGGTATGCCTTCACCCGAATCGGCTCGGGTCTTTCCTTTTGGCTACGGGCTTCCGCCACCACGTTGGCTTTGCCTGATGGTAATGGATCTCATAATCATAATCTTTTATGAGCTCCAACCATCTCCTCTGCCTCATGTTCAAGTCTTTCTCCTCGAAGAAATACTTCAAGCTCTTGTGGTCAGTAAATATGGTGCACTTCGTCCCATACAGGTAGTGCCTCCAAATCTTTAACGTAAAAACCACTACTGCTAGTTCCAAATCATGAGTAGGACAGTTAACCTCATGAACCTTCAACTGTCAGGATGTGTAGGCTATAACTTTTTCTCTTTGCATTACCACACACCCCAACCCAAGTAGGAGGCATCAGAATAAACCACCAGATCTTCACTTCCATCGGGTAATGACAATACATGAGCTTAAGTCAACCTCGCCTTCAATTCTTCAAATGCCTGCTCCTGAGCTTGACCCCACACAAACCTTACATCCTTCCGGTTAACTTGGTTAGTGTAGAAGCAATCTTAGAGAAGTCTTGAATAAACCTTCGGTGGTAGCCGTGAAACCCAAGAAACTACGAATTCAGATGGCGTCTTGGGAGACCTCCATTGCATCACCGCTTCCACCTTTGCCTGATCCACCATAATCCCCTACGGATTCACCACGTGACCCAAGAATGAACCTCGCGTAACCAGAACGCGCACTTGGAGAACTTGGCATACAACTTCTCCCTTCTCAACGTCTCCAACAGCTCTCGAATGTGACCGGCATGCTCTATCTCGCTCTTTGAATAAATCAGGATATCATCATATAACACAATCACTGATTTATCCAGCATCGGCCGACACACTCGGTTCATCAAGTCCATAAAAGCAGCTGGCGTGTTGGTCAAACCAAAGACATAATGAGGAACTCATAATGACCATAACATGTGCGAAAAGCTGCTTTAGGAATATCATGCTCTTTCACCTTTAGCTGATGGTAGCCAGATCGAAAATGTAACACCCGGAAGTTTGACTTTTGGACTGGTATGCGACTGAGTCTCAGTCGCATGTGATTCGTGCGACTGGAAGTCCAGTCGCATGGTGTTCAAACGCACAACAGAAGGACGATTGAAGCTCAACCGTATGACTGGAGTTCAGTCACACGACTGAAGGCTCAACCGCATGGGACTCATACGACTGGAGGTCCAGTCGCGTGGTGTTCATGCGATTGAAGGTCCAGTCGCCCTGGACCAGATGCGACTGAGCTGTAGGTATAAAAGGAGGAGCTCTCCTCTCCTCCCAACACTTACGTTTTTCAGTCGGGAGAAAAGAGAGAGAGCGAGAGAACAGAGAAGAAGAGAAAGAAAGGGAGAACGTGGTGATTCGGGCACGAGATTTGTCGAGAAGCTAGCCAAGTCGAATCTCTTCAACTCCTACCTGTTAATGTGAGTTCTAGAACCCCTCATTTACACGTTTTCAAACGATTTGGGGCTGGATCACATATAAACCCTATTTTTGAAATAGTGTATGTTTGACCCATTTGGGTGAGATTTTGAGTAATGTGTTTATAGTATGAATTGGGACTTGTATATGCTTGTATGATGTCTTAGTATGAATCCCTAAGGTTTAGGAGGGCTAATATGGGCTAGAAATGAGTTTGGAAGGGTTTGAGACCCGTAGGTCGCTGCTGCAGTTCGTGATGAACTCCAGTCGCTGCCCAGTTAGGGTTATGCGACTGGAGGGCTAGTCGCACGACTGAGGGAAAACGGATGTCCAATCGTACGATTGAGGTTCAGTCGTACGGATGGGGCTCAATCGCCCGATAGACCATACGACTGAGGGATTCGGTCGTATCGGTCCATTCGCATGATAGTTTAGTCGCACGTATGAGGTTAATCGCCTATTAGTCCATTCGTGTAGAGCTCATTCGTACGATAGGAGGTTCAATCGCACGAATGTAAGTCTAGTCGCCTGATTGTCCAGTCGCATGACCCAGTCGCATGGAGGCCATGCTACTGTGATATGTTCAATCGCCCACGAAGGGCTGATGTGAACGAGGATGCTATGTATGATTACGTATGTATGATGCTAGGTATGATGATGTATGTATGATGGGTGTGTGTGTTCCTTATGATGATGTATGAATATCTTTCACGCCTCATGTATTATGACGATGAACGAACAAAGTATTATGAACGTAAAGTAAAAGATAATGAAAGAGGAACACGATGACGAATGCATGTATTAATGAATGAATGAATGAGAAATAAGATGACGAATACATGCATTAACGAACGAACGAGTTATGTCTTGCAAGCATTGAATAAGTCGATTGGTCCTTCTTTGTGATCGACCATGGTCATGGTACCTCTACCGCTTACCTCTAGTACTGTGGCATACGTTTTGTTGTTCATATGTTGACTTCGGCCCAGTAGCTAATAACGATCGGGGTATAGCATATGGTATTGGTACGTCAGAATTCAATGTGCAAGTAAGTATGAAAGGGGATCCTTGTCATTCGACCACAGTAATCATAGCCGAGTGCTATGAAGTGGGTAAAGCTTGACAGGATCCATATGAGAAGTTAAAGATAACGATGTATAACGAATGATGAAGATAATAATGAATATTATCTCTATGTATGTATGAATGAACGTAAAGAATGTATGCACGAACGAGAACGAGAAAGATGAATGGTACACAAATGAAAGTTAATGAGCGAACGATGATAATAATAACAATATTATCTAAGTGTACGTATGATGTATGATCGCATGTATGAAGGAACACTTTTAACAAGCAAAAGTATGTTTTAATATAAAACTAGAACTCACTCAGCAACGCTGACTTTTTATGTGTTTCCAGTTGGCAGGTAGTGTTGCTGGGGATGGCACGAGGCGACTACTCAGTTCGTGTGGGGACAGCATTCTCCTTTTGATTATGCTGCCACATCATGTGTTGTGGGTCCGTAATGCACGCAACACATCATGTTGCATGCAAGTGTGAGTTTTCTTGAGAATACTGATAAACGGGATTACTTAAGGAATCTCCTTTATGATAAAAAAAAGATATTTTTGAACTTAATATCTTCTACTAGAGGTCACTGTATATGACCCTATGATTGTTGAGGAATCACGTGACGGGGATTACTTATGAAATCCTCGGTTTCATATGCTTCAGCAGCAATCATAGTAAAGATAGGCAAAGTAGAGAAAGCTTGTATTTTGTAATCAGGTTAACGATGTAATGCACTGTAAAAGCTTTCATGATGAAATGAGAATGACCTTTTAATAAGTCCGCTACGTTATTATATTATGTTTATATTAAATCTATGTTTTACGTGCGATGATGACCAACTGTGAGGTGCCCGGGAACGGGGCCTTACAGAAAATCTATCCTTGAAAACCAGTTGGCACCTTGAAGCTGATCAAACAAATCATCAATCCTCGGTAATGGATACCGATTCTTCACCGTCAACTTGTTCAGCTCACAGTAGTTTATACACATCCTTATGCTACTGTCTTTCTTCTTTACGAATAAGACCGGAGCACCCCAAGGATAGATACTTGGTCTAATAAACCCCTTATAAAGCAATTCTTCCAATTACTCCATCAACTCTTTCATCTCAGTCGGAGCCAACCGATACGGTGCCTTGGCAACAGGTTGGGCACCTGGTATCAAATCAATCTAAAACTCGATCTCTCGTTTAGGTGGCACTCCTGGTAAATCTTCTGGGAACACATCTGGAAAGTCACACACGACCGGAACATCGGATAGTTGTGGTGTTGGCGTATCCACATCCTTCACATAAGCCAGTAGGCGCTACATCCACGCCTTATACACTTTCCTGCCACCGCCATTGAGATTACTTTCGGGATCGTCGTGATCGATCCCCATAAAAAGTTACCAAACTCCCGTCAGGCGCTGTCAAACGAATCATCTTCTTGCGACACACAATGTTCGCCTCGAAGTCCGCCTACCATCCATCCCAAGAACCAAATCGAAACCACCTAAGGTCATCACGAACGGGCTAACAGGAAACTTATGACCTTCTAGTTCCACATCACAGTCCTCTATCATCTCAGAAATCCTGGTAGACTTACCTATGGCGGTTTCTACATCAAAGGGCGCATCGACACGTCTACTACTAACCAACAGCTTAGTACGGAAAGTAGCAGAAATAAAACTTTTACTAGCACTAGAATCGAACAACACAGAAGCTAAAGTTTGGTTCACTAGAAACGTACTGGACACAACATCAAGGTCTGTCCTAGCTTCCTCTTGTGTCATGGTGAATGCCCTTGCACTCGCTCTCGGTCCTTCACTCCCCGTCTTCTTCACCCCGAAACCCTCGGCCCTCAGCTTCTTACAGTCTTTACTCATATGACCACTTTCCCCACAGCTGAAGCACCTCGTACCCCTATAATCTCTAGCCATATGATCAGACTTCCCACACTTGAAACAAACGTTCAACCCCTATCTACACTCGCCACTGTGCTCCTTCCCACATTTGCCACACTTTTTCGATCCCGTACCCGGTGTGGGTACATGCCGATCATCCACCCGTGCCTTCTTGTTACCCGTCGAGGCATCACCCCGACCAAACCTCTTCCCACTCCAGTTTCGATCACCACCACCCTTCCAACTACCTTCAGCCATCACCACTACAGCCCTCTCATCATATAAACTCCCTACCAAGTCCACTGCTAACCTAAACTGCTCGGTCGGGTAGCGATCATGTGCCTGCGAATATCCGTTGGCAAACCCTGAATGTACCTCTTAATCTTCCGTGACAGAGGCATCACCTAATCCGCACCAGACGTGCCATCTCGTTGAACTTCGTAGTGTACTGCTGATGTGTCATGGTTCTCGTCGCCAGTTGCAGGAACTCCCTCTCAACCTTGTCCATCTCCCGGTGAGGATAGAACTCCTCAATAACCAACTTCTTCTTCTGCTTCGACCATCTCATTCTTCTAATTGCCCGACTACCCTCGACTTGGACTATATTGTCCTACCAACACAAAGCCGAGTCCACAAACGAGTGGGCAGCAAATTTCACCTTCTGGTCTTCTCGGCACTCGCTGATATTCAGAACAGCTTCCACTTCCTCACCCATCGGTGAGCAGTAGCAACAGTGCCATTTCCATCAAAGGTAGGGGCTTACACCTTTGAAATGCCCGTAGTTATAGCCTCGTGCCTGCTCCTACACAGGCTCTTCCTCCTCCTCCTCATCATCAAAGGGAATCGTCTCAGTCTTCGATTGCTCCCGACCTCCTGGGGACCAGTTCCTCTCTTTTCATTCTCCTTCCCATACAGCCTTTATCACTTCGGTTATCACAGACAATAAGATCGTCTCATGACCTGATGAACTTCGGAGGCTCTCAAATGGCCTCTCATCTCCACCCTCCGACACCACCTTTTTAACCCTGGGCCTTCCTCTTGTGGCCCGCGGTTCAACCAGATTCTACCACCCCATCCTCTAACACACACTGAAAGATTCAAACACCAACACGGTCATTCAAGGGAACAGCTCAGTTCATGTCAAGTATAGTAAGTCCCTAATTACAGTGGCCAGTTGTGATTAGCCACTTACTTTACTCTTCATACCCCGAGCATTACCTGTCCTGACTACATTAGTATCTAAACCTACCAGCAACACATAAACCACATAACATGCACACATAATACCGGTTAACATTAACAAAATACCTGATGGCACGCAGCTACTCAGACTGGCATCCCTTCCCTTTCCATCCCATTCTCAGTTTAAGATTAGGTTTATTTGAAAATTTACCCGTTTCACTTAAACTTTAGCTCTGATACCAACTTGTAAGGCCATGTTCCCAGGACGCTTACAGCTGGTCGTTCATTGCACATAAAACATATAATTACATACATATCTCATAAATCATCGCAGCAGAACATTAAAATAACCATTCATTTATATGTAAATGCTTTTGTAAGTTAATACAACATTCGTTACAAAACATCATTTGTTCGCATTACAATGCAAAAACATTATACAAAAGAATGCCATCCAAAGAGCTGAGTAGCCGCCCCGTGCCATCCTCAGCAACCATTACCTGCCAACTGGAAACACATAAAAGTCAGCGTTGCTGAGTAAGTTCTAGTTTTATAATAACACATACTTTTTCTTTGGTTAAAACCGTTCTTTACTTTCATGCGATCATACATCATACGTACACATAGATAATATCATTATTATCTTCATCATTCGTTCGTTAACTTTCGTTCATTCAATGTACATCATTACCATTCACATTCATTCATAAATTCTTACTTTCATTCGTACATTCATTACTTTTGATGACATGTACATTACCCGAACATTGTGTACGAAGCGGGGAACTGAGCCTGAGGTCTTTCATAGACCTCGAACCATTGGGCACGGAGCTGGCTCCAGTACATAGGGTAAGTACATTCACCACTTATCTTTTCTCTTTCATTTTGGATCAATGCCATATGCTATACCCCGAACATTGTGCACGAAGCGGGTAACTGAGCCTGAGGTCTTTCATAGACCTCGAACATTGTGCACGAAGCTGACTCCAGCACCTAGGGCAAGCGGCAAGGATCCCATACATATGGTTAATCACAAAGATTGGACCCCAGTGTGCATCCTTGGGGTTAGCTAACCCGCACACCATTGAGCTAACACCTTCATTGGGTGTGCACCTCCATACATTTGCTTGCAAGCTTTTCTTACATTCATTTATTCATTAATGCATGCATTCATTCATCATGTTCCTCTTTCATTATCTTCCACTTCACGTTACATAATACTTTCGTTTCATTCATTAACATAACACGTAAAGTCACGGAAGGATAAACATACATCATAAGGAACATCAACATACATAGTAGCATCATCATACAGGGCATCATCATACATACATAACATACATCATGCAAAAACATGCAACATCATCATGCCCAACATACCCTCCAGGACCCCTACAATCATCTTACTTGAACTTACGAGAACTTCCACATCAAACTTACATCTGCACTTTCCCCGAAAGTCAGAAAATTAAACTACGCTTTTCCTTGGGTACACAGCCCTATTTGGGCGTATGGGCACCCTTCAGTTACATGGCCTCCAGGCGACTGAACATCATGTGAATGGACCAATGCGGCTGAACGCCAATGCAGATGAACACCCCAATCGTGCGAATGGACCTCATGCAGATGAACACTAATGCAGATGAGCACTTTTGCGAATGGGCCCTCAGTCGCATGACTCCCCATGCGACTGCCCCCCAATCATGCGAATGAACCTCAATAGCACCCCCATCGGCCGTATGGCCTCCATTCGGTCGCCTAGCCCTAGCTGATGCAGAATGCAGTTCATCTCGAACCCAATCTGCCATTTTTGACCTCCAAGCTCATCCAAACCCATTCTAAGCCCAACCATCCTAAACCAATAATGCATATCATAACACCATTCAAGCACACACAAGCCTGGAAACAAACCCCAACACATCATCATAACACCAAACACATCAAGCACACACAAGCCTGGAAACAAACCCACAAACACACACACGCAAACACATACAAATGGGTCAACACACGCACACATAAAACGGTTTTCAGATGTGTTCCAGCCCTAAAATCGACCAAAAATATGTAAAAGAGGAGTCCTAGAACTCCAAATAACACCGAGAAGTAGAGCTTCGATTTGACCCGCTAGACGATGATTTTCACGCTCGAATCCACCCGAACCACCTTTTCTCCCTTTTCTCCTTCTCTTCTCCCTTTGGCTGAGTTTTGCGAGAATAGGGAGGTGTGGGCTGCCCTCCCCCTTTTATACCCCCACTCATCTCAAATTTTCTTCCCGTTTTGGTAAGTTTGGTCCCTCGACTTTGGACTTTATTTCTTTTTCTTCTTTCGTCGGCTTCAAAGAAATATCCGGGTGTTACAAAGTCTAAGAATAAGATAAATGAATATCCTCTTTGTTTGTGACTACTAAATATTATGTTTCGGTAAAACTTATATATGATACATACTCTTGTCCCTTAAGATATTAATACAATTGAAATATAGGAAACATGCCAAAAAAGGACTCCTCAGCCTGTATGAAGAACTGCACGAGTTGGACGACCAAGAACTAGGCTAAGAGAAGAAGCTCCGCCAGTAAATACAACTACCAATGAGAATGAAAGGATTTATTAAGTAGTGACTCAATAATAGGAAGCTGCAATACCTATATTAGTAGCTCAACTACAACAGAACCTTAAATTCGGAGGCATTCCGCTTGGAAATGAAGAACAGAAAATGCTAATAGATGAGAACACCAGGAGGAAGAGATCTTAGACAGAGTTAGGAAAGGAAGTTCCTATAAGACTTTCATGTCTTACAGAACTTGAGAGTTTAACAGAAAAGGTGGGGCAGTACAAGCCTTATGCTGGTTAGATGAGATGGAATTAGTGCTGGATATTAGTAACTATGCTGATAACTATAAAACCATGTTTGCTTCAGATTCTCTTAAGGGAAAAGCACAATCTTGGTGGAAAATGGAAGTCCAAACAAAGGAAGGCATGTTATGAACGGATTAAGCTAGGAGGAGTTTAGGAACCTATTAGTTGAAAGTATTGCCCTTTATGAATAGAGAAAATAAAAGCGGGATTTTTGGTATTAGAGATGAAAGATGCAGCATATCAGGAGTATACTGATAGGTACAATGAACTTTTTAGGTTAGTGCCACATCTGGTGACACCAAAAACTAAAAGGATAGGGAGGTATATCTAAGGTTTAATACCACAGATAAGAGGGATGGTAAGCCAGCCATGCCTAAGACTTTTCAGGATGTAGTAACATTATCAGATAGCTTAACTGATGAGATGATAAGAAATGGATCCTTGACTGATTCAAAGATTGGAAACAAAAGGAAATAGAACAATAGCAATTCTGGAGGAAGATTTGGAGGAAATTAGCAAAAGAAGTAAACAGGAATCCTGTGAGGAATTTCATGGGAATTATCTAGGAAAAGAGACCACAGACAGAAGTCAATTGTGGTGCAATACCTGCAAGAGATACCATAATGGTAAGTGCAGAGTGGTAATTTGCTATAACTGTAAGAAGAAAGGACACCTATCAAGGGAGTGTACGGGACCCGCAAACCCTAAACCATTTGCTACTAATGTGGAAATGAGGATCATTTTCTGACAGGATCTCAGCCTCTCGTTTGATCATCAGGTTATGTTTGCAGCGGATTTAGCACGTTAATTAGCGATTAATGCAAGAACATAAAAGATATTTGCATGTAAAAGCACAAGCATAGAGAGAAAAAGAGTTCTGCGAAATAATAAATGTTCTATTGCTTCGCATGTTTCGGCAATTAAAACAGTATGGTTCCCCATCCTTTTATAGGCGGCAAAAGGATGGGTTGATGTCCTTTTTCTGACATCAACTGAATATTAAAATTACAACTGACAAAACATAAAGCTACTGAAGATGTCAACAACTGACATCTTCTTACAAAAGTTCCTAAGTACTGACAAAAGTAAAACTACTGAAATCCTACAACGACTAAAGAACAACTCTTCAGTCGTTTGTAACTACTGATGCTATAACAACTAAAGAACATGCTCTTCAGTTGTTGTGCAACTACTGAAACGAAATAAACTACTGAAAAGGAAAAACCATCACAACAACTGAAGAAGACTTCTTCAGCTGTTGTGACAAACTCTGAGTCTTCAGTACTTGGTCTTCAGACTTGGCTTCAGATGATGTAACAACTGATGACTTCAGTAGATATCATCAGTTGTTGTCTTCAGTCTTTGTCTTCAGACATTGTGCTTCAGTAGAAGGTTTTCAGTTCTTCAGTTCTTCAGCTTTTGATTCTTCAGTACTTGTCTTCAGTACTTGAAGTCTTCAGTACTTTGGAGTGTTCTTCAGCTGTTGCTCTTCAGTTCTTTGATCTTCATACTTTGTTCTTCAGACTTTGTCATAACAGCTGATGGTTGGAACTAAGATGCTCTCGAGTCTGACATTCAAGCAAGAGAACACAATAGCTGATGGGAGTCTTCAGTAGTTGTTGTGATGTCATGTGGGACTTAAAGGTTTCCTGATCTTAGCTCATTGGTTCTTTTGGTCCAACAAACTCCCCTGAACCAATGCAGCCAAAACCTCTAATATTGGTTGTCCCACTTATTGGTGGCATAATGATTGGTCTATTTCCTTCTAGATCAGATTAGAAGTTGACCCAGATAAGCACTGGCCTGAGAGGTAGTCTCTAGTGTTTGTTTGACTAAGTATGGATGGGAGCTCTGTCTTGGGGAATTGGACACAGAGCTGTTGTCCCATCCATGAGATCTACCTCCCATGTACTAGCCTGTAGGATTCTCTGGTGTAGGCTCTGACAAAGATCATTTGTTCATCTTTGGTCATGCCCTCATCCCTACCATCGAACAATCCTTCACGGCCATATGTCTCTGAGACATACTTGACCTGTTTCCCATTTTTGAGCTCAACTGTTATGATTTGCTTGTAAGCAAATTCATCTGGATGTCTGCCTTCTAGCAACAAGTTGAGCTCATTTTTGCGGAAGTTCTTAAGCTTCTTATAAACTAAGCCTTTCCTAACCATCATGTTCTCCAACATCATTTCAGAAGGTAGCTTTGCTTTATAAGCTTTCTCGAACTCATCCACAATTTCCCAGGGTGTTATTACAAGAGCCACTGTGATTACTTCATCTACAATCCTCTTCATCTGGCTCTTGTATCTCACAGGAATATTATTCTTTGTAATCCTGTAAGCCACCCTAGGATCAGGCCAAGTCCTCACTCTCTCCTTGTTATATTGGAAGGTTTGTTTGAGAGTGAAGAGTCTCAGAGCTTCTCTCTTCATATTCATGATAGAGGTAGAGGCAGCATATGCTTGGTCAATAGACTTAAGCATCTCAGCATCATGAAGCTGCTGTGCCTCTTCCTCTATCTTTACCTTCACAGTTTCCATCTGTGAGGTGGGGGTGATGGTTTGTGTTTTGGCCTTTGGTAGAGGAATGACTGCTGAAAGAGGCAGTCTATCCTCCTCATCCCCCTCTTCTTCTTCTTCTTCTTGCAGCCTCAACACCCTTCTCTTCTTCTTCAAGGGTGGATCATTGGCTGCGGGTTTTGGTGGTGAAGGGGTTGGTTTAGTGGGTTGTGGTTGGGTTGTTGGTGTGGGAATGTTGGCAGGCACTGCTAGTAACCTAGAGATAAGGGCTGGTTTGGTCTGTTTTACTAGCAGTGTCCTGTTCCCAGCACCTGCTTCAGAAAGGGCCTCTGCGACCAGTCCCTTAGTGAAATCACCAGCCGAACAGATCTTGGTGGTTATTACCAAGAGTCTATCCCTGGTCCATGCTTTTACATCAAGGACCGGCCTGCCCAGATACTTCGAAATGAATCTACTCATAGCCTCGAGTTTCTTTTGATCCTCTTGGCTATAAGTAGACCATCGGTAGTTTATCTCCCTAGTTTCCATTTTCCTGATCTCCTGATCTAGCAGGGCAGTGTCCTTGTCAAAGCCTTGCTTGAACAGCTAAGCAATGGCAGAATCCATTGATTTGCTGTGTTCAGCATCAGCCTCCTTGACAAGGGCTGCTAGATCAGAGTCAGCCACCATCTTTCCCTCCTCTCCCTTTTTCTTATCAGTGAAACTGAAATCCTTTTAGATGTCAGCCACTTCTATTTGCTCAACCTCCCTCTCTTTCCTCTTCCCTTTCTCCCTCTCCTTCCTAGTCTCCTCAACCAACTCCCTCTCAACTACCACCTCTTTCTCTGCCTCTACCTCCTCCTCACTCCTCTTCCTCTTGACTTGCACTGATTTCTCCCCCTTTTTGGGTGCATTGGTTGGGGTTTGACTATCAGCAAGTACCTTAGAAATGGCAACCTCCACCATGGGTTGTATGTATGTGGGAAGCCTCTCATCAAGGGTTTGAATGACTAAGTCTTTAAGCATGGGTGTGATGAGAGGTAGGGATTTCTAGAGGATAGCATCCAGCTGCTCAGGGGGGTTCTGACCCTGAGAGCTAGTGCCAGAAGCAGGGGCTGGTGGCCGAGTTTGTGGGAGTGGCTCAGTGTGTGTGAGACCTTCGGGTGAAGGTGCCATCTGTGGGGTAGTGGTGGCAGATGGACTTCTATCCTGAGTCATTTGAGCAAGCAGCTCTTTGAGTCTGCTTATCTCATCCTCTAGGATAGTGTTTTGAGCTACTACATCGTAGAAAAGCTCAGGTCATCATCAGCATGAGCTGAATCACCTGACCTCCTGACAATGTCAGGATGTACATGCCCTGAGTGTGGCTCAGTAATAGCATGTGCCCCTTGTTCATGGTACTGGGGACTTCTAGCCTCCGGATTGGATCCATCATCGGCAGTTGCCTCTGGTAAGGTCTTAGTGATGTTACCAGCTTCACCCTGCTCAGATGTTGATGCAGTTGAAGTGGTAGCCTCACCAGATTGTCCTATCTCCCTGGCCACACTGGGAGATTGGACTGATTCTCTGTGCTGTGGGCTCCCACCGACACTTGTATCCACCCCTCTTCGGTTGGAGTCTCCCCAGTTGTAATAGGTTTCTGGGGAGAGGGTGGAGTGTTCAGATGGGTCAGCACTTTGGCGATAACCAATGTAGGGCTTTGTGGGGCGGTCTCATCAAGAGATGGGCTCGAAGCAGTGTGCACATGGGGAGGACCGTGCTCTTCAATGGCAGTCTTCTCAAGTGAGAAAGACCCCAGTAATGTGGTTGCCCCAAAATTGGTTGCATCAGGCTCCTGTTGAGAGGAAGCCTGTGCGGTTGTGCTGGGTGGAGTCGTGTTACCTGCTGGGAGAATCGAACCAGCAGGCACATCCTGCCTTTGTGTTGCAGGGGCATCCTCAGGGGACTCATCTCCCTGAGTAGCCTTTTTGGGCTTCTTTTTGGCTTTTGGTTTGGTGGGGACTTTGGATTTGGAGGTGGAGGCTGTGGGTTCCTGGTGCGTGGGTTTTCGCAGCCGGCCAGCCTGTTTGAGTGTTTGGTCAGTGTTGTGCTTGGAGTATACCTCGGCTAGAACAGCCATGGCAGGGACCCCAGTGCCAACTAGTCCCTCAGCCTGAAGCTGGTTCTCTATTATGGCCATAATGAACCGAGGATACAAGATCCATCGGTTAGAAATTGGTTTTGTGGCCATATCCTTTATTTCCAAAAATAGTATATCAGTGAAGTTTAACGGTTGTTTTTCAAGGATAGAGAACAATACCTGTTGCCATCTTGTGGACATCTGGTCCCACGAAGAGGTCTTGGGAGCCAGACACACGTTCACCATGTGGAAGATCAATCGTTGAGGGTCAGGGAAGTGTTTCTTCAACAAGGTGGAGGCGGAGAGGTTACCCTGGTAGTCATGGGATGTGAATGAGAGATCCAGGGTACCTTTGGGGTAGGAAGTTGGGTGAGTGGCATCCTCCAGCTCTAGGGTTTGGCGTAGGGTAGCTGGAGTGATAACCACGGGGTGGCTGTTGACGGAGGACCGGAGAGAGACCTCGCCATCCTGCTCTCCGGTTTGGACGATTACATTTGTCCAAAACTCCGCCAAGGAGTCGGTGTATATAGTGGGGTTCAGGAGAAAAGCCGTTTTATAGGGTGAGTCGTTCATAAGATCGACGGCATGGTGAAACTTGGGCCATAATGGCGATTTTGTAAGATGGGCGACACAGTTGTGTCGAGGTTTCAGTTGCATGGTCGCCATTAATGGTGTATGGGAATTTCAGAGGTTTGGAAGGATTAGGTCAAGTGAGGAGTAAATGCTCTGAAAGTGGGGTATTTATAGGGTAGGTCAAAGGTTGAAAGAAAACTACTAAAGGTTTTGGTGTTAGTTATCAGTTGTTGTAACAACTGATGACATGGTTTTAACCTTCAGTGGTTGTAACATCTGAGGACTTGGTGTTGGTCTTCAGTAGTTGAAACTACTGAGACTTTGGTTTTGTCCTTCAGATGTTGTAAACGTTTGAAGAGTTACTGTCAGTCTTCAGTAGTTATGAACTACTGATGACCTAATATTCTTCTTCAGACTTTGTAACAACTGAAGACTTGGTGTTAGCCTTCAGTAGTTGTGAACTACTGATGACATGGTTTTGTCCTTCAGTTGTTTGGGTATGAAACATCAGCTGTTCTCATCGTCATCAGCTGATGAGAAATTACTCATCAGCTGTTTCCATCAAATCAGTTGTTTCATACTAGTCTCCACACTTTATCAGCTCTTTGACTGATTGTCAGATGTTTCATTGACCCTTCAGCTCTTGTGAATATTTATGCCTTCAGCTTTTGTGATCAGATGTTCACAAGTGCTGATGAAGTATTCTTTAGAGCTGGTGAACAAATTTTGTCGTCAGTACTTGTGTAAGATCACACATCAGTACTTGTGAACAAAATTTGTTCTTCAGTACTTATTTATTTGAAAATCATACATCAGTAGTTGTAATCCACCTCACTACAGTTGTTTTCAATAAATAATGTACAGCAGTACTTTGAGTCATTTTAGTCTTCAGTAGTTGTGAAAGAGCTGAAGACTAAATTACTCATCAGTACTTTTATTTGACCTAATGCTCTTCAGTTGTTGTGAAGTAAAAGCATCAGCAAAGGTCAAATCAGTCAAGTTACAGCATACCAAGCCTTAGTACCAAATTTTGGAATGTGGCACTATCTAAAGGCTTAGTAAAGATGTCTGCAAGCTCATCAGCACTAGGCACAAACTTAGGATCAATCAGACCTTTCTCATAGCAATCTCTAATAAAATGATGTCTGATCTCAATATGTTTGGTCCTAGAGTGCTGGACTGGATTCTTAACAATACAAAGAGCTGAAGAACTATCCATTAATAATGGAGTCTTCATCTCAGTAATGCCATAATCCAGAAGTTGGTTCTGAAGCCAGAGTATTTGAGAGGTACAACTTGCAGCAGCAATATACTCAGCTTCAGCAGTGGATGTAGCAATGGATGTTTGTTTCTTACTCTGCCAAGAAACTAAACAATTGCCTAGGAATTGGCAACCACCAGAAGTGGATTTCCTGGTGACTTTGCATCCTGCATAGTCACTATCAGAGAAAGCAACTAATTTGCAAGAATGCCCAGCTGAATACCAAAGACCTAGTGATTGGGTACCTTGCAGATATCTAAAGATCCTTTTGACTGCAATCAAATGGGATTCTTTAGGGGCAGCCTGAAATCTAGCACAAGCACATTTTGAAAACATGATGTCTGGTCTAGAAGCTGTAAGGTACATCAAAGACCCAATCATACATCTGTAAAGGGTTTCATCAACCGCTTTACCTTTCTGATCTACATCTAGTTGGGTGATGCTACTCATGGGAGTAGAGCAGGGCTTACAGGTTTGTAAATCAAACTTACTCAACAACTCTTTGGTATACTTGGACTGATGAATGAAGATTCCATCGTCCTGTTGTTTGATTTGCAACCCCAGAAAGTACTGTAATTCTCCTATAGCACTCATTTCAAATCTTAGCTTCATAAGCTTTGTAAATTCATCACACAACTTTGGATCAGAGGATGCAAAGATGATGTCATCAACATAAATCTGAACAAGGAGCTTATGTTGTCCCACAGTCTTGATAAATAAGGTTTTATCAATGGTGCCTCTAGTGAACTTATTCTCTAGAAGAAAGGTTGAGAGTGTCTCATACCAGGCTCTAGGTGCTTGCTTCAGCCCATAGAGAGCCTTATCAAGCTTGTACACCCAATCAGGATGTTTATTGTCCTCAAAGCCTGGTGGTTGACACACATAAACTTCTTCTTTTATTTTTCCATATAGGAAGGCACTTTTGACATCCATTTGATAAACCTTGAGACTGTGAAAGGCAGCATAAGCTAAGAACAGTCTGATTGCTTCCAGTCTGGCCACAGGTGCAAAGGTCTCATCATAATCAATGCCTTCCTCCTGTGCAAAACCTTGGACAACCAGTCTGGCCTTGTTCTTGACAATTTGGCCCTTCTCATCTGTTTTGTTCCTGAATACCCACTTGGTGCCTATAGCACACTTATCTTTGGGTAATGGAACAAGCTCCCACACTTGCTGTTTCTTGAATTGAAGAAGCTCAAGCTGCATAGCTTCCACCCATCCATTGTCTCTTAAAGAAATATGATAGTTCTTTGGTTCTTGCTGACTGATGAAGAGAGCATAGAAGCAGAAGTTGGACAATTGATTCCTGGTTGAAACTCCAGCATGGATATCACCAATGATTTGAGATGTGCGGTGATTCTTGAGCTCTTGATAGACTATGATGTCTGTGCAAGTGTTTGTAGACCCATCAGCAGCAACAAATGATGATGGAGATTCCTGAAACCATGTAGAGGATGGCAGCTCAAACGAAGTAGAGCTAGCAGAAATCTCATCAGCATTTGTAGTGGATGGAGCTGTTGAGGCTACAGGAGCATCAGGTTCAGTGGACTCAGGCAGGTTGTCACTGATCCTAAAGAGGTGAGTACTGACTACATCATCATCAGTACCACCAGGTGGAGATCTGCCGACAGGCTCAACAGATGGAGGTTGATAAGGAACATATTGCAGTATGTCCAGATCAAACAACTCCACAGGGTTTTGTGGAATCTTGTCCTTTGGAGATTCATTGAACTTAACATGCAGAGTTTCTTCAACCCCCTTAGTTCTACAGTTGAAGACTCTGTATGCCTTGCAAGTTGATGAATAACCAACAAAATACCCTGCATCCACCTTACTAGCAAACTTCTGGAGTGGGTTGCTAGTGTTGAGAATAAAACAAGGACACCCAAAGGCTCTAAAGAATGAAATAAGAGGGGCCAAATGATGAAGAGCTTCATATGGAGTCTTCATCAACCTCTTATTCACTAAAGCTCTATTCTGTACATAGCAGGCTGTATTGACAGCTTCAGCCCAAAAGGTCAGTGGCAACCCTGAGTCAGCTAACATTGACCTTGCTGCTTTAATAAGAGGTCCTGTTCTTTCTCTCCACCACTCCATTCTGCTCAGGAGTTCTAGGAATGCTAAACTGCCTTCTAATTCCCTTGGACAGGTAGAAGTCATCAAGTATGTGGTTTCTAAACTCTGTTCCATTGTCACTCCTCACACACTTGACCTGTAGGGAATACTGCTGATTCATATTCTTGAAATTAACATCCACAATTACCAGGCAGTATTTCTTCTTTGCCATGCTCATCACTCTGACAGGACCAAAGAGATCCATGTGCAAGAGCTGCAAGCAGGCAGTGGACTTTGGTTCTTCTATTGAAGGGAATGAAACTTTGTGTTGTTTTCCTTTCAAGCAAGCAGTGCAGTCATCTTCACACTTGAACTCCTTCTGAGGCAGTCCTCTTACTAAACCATGGCTTATAAGCTGATTCATATTCTTGAAATTAACATGACCCAGCCTTCTATGCCATAGTGTAGACTCTTGAGGAGATGCCTTGGAGAATAGGCAAGGATGGCCTTTTAGATCCATCTTTTGGGAGAGATCTAAGGCATACACTCTTCCTGTCCTATTGGCCTTCAGGAGAGTGTGTTCATCCAATGCCTTGTCAATCAGACTCAGAACTTTGGATGACAGAATTCGACAGTTCTGGCTTGTGAAAAGGGCAACATGGCCTTTGTCACACATTTGACTGACACTCAAGAGGTTGTACTTGAGATTCTCCACATGGTTAACATCATCAAACCTTATTTCCCCATTAGAAACAAAGCCTTTACCAATGATGTAACCCTTTGCATCATTGCCAAATGAAACAAATCCCTTCTTTCCTTGAGAGTAGTCATTAAGAAGGGAGCTGCTTCCTGTCATGTGCATGGATCCTCCACTGTCTACATACCAGATGCTTCTATGGCATGTTAAAGAACCCTACAAACACAACCATGTGTTAGTTTGTCTTGGGGACCCAAACCTGCTTGGTTTTGGGTCTGTTCTCAGCTACAGGTGCAGCACTAACAGGTGTGTTGTGTGTCACAGCTTGAGGTGAAGAAGATGGTACAGAAGAGGAACCCTTTGGCTTGGACTTCCTTTTCTGTGGTTTCAACACATGAGCATCTAAGTGGTTGACCTCTTCCCACTATGTGCTGAACCATCATCACCAATTGTGTCTGATTCTGTGATAAGGCCTTCAGCTCTTCAGACACATTGGAGTTTGCTGATGATGAGTTCCTATGTTGTACCATCTTTTTCTGAGCAACCTCAGCTGCTGCCTGAGTAATCCCTACATTCTTTTTAGATTTAGCTTTGGGCTTAGGGATTTCAGGCTTGGATGTTGCTAGTACAAACTTGGTTTCAAACTCATTCTTCATTTTATTGATGCTTTCATTAATTCCTCCTTCTGTTTGAGTTTGGAACCCCTTTTGTACCAGCAATCATCAGTAAGATGATTGAACAAGACACATATCTCACATGGCTTTTTCTTCATCTTATGCTGATCATCAGCTGAAGAGGATTTAACTGCTGAAGACTTGTTCTTCAGCTGTTTGTCATCAGTACTAGCAGTTTTCTTCCTAGTGCCTACTTTCCTGGTATCCTCTCTAGCTGTCTTCAAACCTTTTCTACTGTTAGTTTTCTTCTCTTTAGTGCTAACAGTATTTGAGGTTTGAACTTCAGATGTTGTCACTTGCTCTCCAGTACCTTCAGTACTTCTAGTGACAACACCTGAGTTGATCAGCCTTTTGGTCATGTGACAGTCAGCATTTAAACCATCAGCTGTTGTAGCATCAGCTAATTGGTTTTAGCAGTAGTAAATGCTGACATCTATCTCTGATGATGCTGATTCAGAGGATAGTAAGTCACATGACGAGAAGGATTGGTTATTGCTCTCCTCATCAGATTCAACTTCTGCTCTTGAAGTGAAATCTGTGGGAGGAGCAGTGTGATTATAACCAATGCCAAACTTCACATTGGAAGCTGACTGCTTGCTAAGAAGCATTTCAAAACCCTTGCATGATTGCACCCATCGATCACACTCAACTTGGGTGGTTGCAAGAGTTTCCTTGAGGTCTTTGTACTTCTCTAGAAGTACATCTTCCCTAGCTTTATCATCTTTGATTTGGCATTTAAGCTTGTAAATCTCATCATTTTTATCTTTTAGAACAACCTCAAAATCAGCTTTTCTTTTGGAAATTGTTTGCTCAAGCTCAAGATTTTTATCTATTAAAGCTACATTTGCTTCTCTAATAGAAGCAAATGCTGCTATGCATGATTCTGAGCAAAGCTTGGCTTTTGCCTCAGTGGATACCTGAGATGAGGCATTGGATGATGACCCTTTAGCAGAATCAAGGGCCATCAGAGCAAGATTTCCAAAAGGTTGGTCACCACCATGTTGACCAGCACCTTGAAGTAGTTGATCCTGACCAGATAGCTCTTCTGGTAGACTACTCTAGTCAACAACAGTTGGGGTGAAAAAGCTTTGTTGTTGAGGTTGTGTGTGGTGATGAGATTGGGAAGAATGAGGCTCTGGAAGAGCATGAGGTGGTTGAGCCGGGGGTGCTTGAGTTTGACTAGGCTGAGGCATGTAGTAACAGGGGTAAGGATATGGCATATGACCCTGTGGCACAAAATAAGCAGGTGGTGCCTGTGCCTGAGATGGATAGCTAGAACTGGAGGAAGGTTGCCCTTTGTGCTGTGAGCTATTGCTGGGAAAAGTCACAAAGGGTGCAGATGAGTTAGATCCAGATGATCTACACTCTCTTGCAAAGTGTCCAAGCCTTTGGCACTTGTGACACCTCAACTTGCTCTTGTCAAAACCAACTTTGGTTTTGCCAGAGAGTCCTGGGAATTTCCTACCAGTTCTCTTGTAGAACTTTTAAGAGCGGATATTTATCATTGCCATTTGGTTCAAAATATCCATCTCTTCCAGATCATCATCTGGAATGCCCTTCAAGTCCTCCATCAGAAAACACAAGTTGTCACCACCACCTCCTGAACTACTAACACCAACAAAAGCTTGTTCTGAGTTGGTAGAGAAATCAATATGCTCATCATAAGAACTTTCTGATGAAGCATATTCTGGCTCATGACTTATCAAGGCAGCATTACCTTGGACAAAGTCATCAGCAAGTTTGCCAGAAGATGACAACTTCCTCTTTTGCTCTACATCTTTCTCAAAAGTGAGCAATTTCCCATGAAGTTGGGTGAGAGATAGAGTGTCCAGGTCAGCACTGGAGCGTAGGACAATGGTATATGTGTCCCATCTCTCAGGCAATGACCTGAGGAACCTGTTGTTCATCTTGCATTTGGAGTACTCTTGTTTGACCATCTTCAGCTCAGAGATCAAACAAGAGAACCGCTCAAACTGCTGGGTCAGAGTCTCACCCTTTCTATATGAGAATGTCTCATATTGTTGGGCGAGGATTTCCCTATTGTTTGCTAAGACCGAATCAGTTCCTCCAAATTGTTCCTTTAGAGCAACCCATAGGTCATGAGCAGACTCATGATGCAAGAGCCCTGAATATATCTCATTAGGAATGGCCATGGCTAGAATTCCATGGGCTCTAGCATCAATTTCGAACAGCTTTAGATCTTCGTCCGAATATTGTTCAGGTTTCTTCGTAACCTGTTCATTAGATTCCGGGACGCTCACCATAGGCTTGTATGGCCCATGCACCACTGACTTCCAACAACCAGCACTGTTGACAGCCAAGTGGTGTAGCATACGTCTTTGCCATATGTTATACTCGTTCCTAACCAGCATCGGAGGCTTGGTTGCGGAACCAGTGTTGTGAGGATCATTAGTTGGTGTTGTCATCTCAGGTTTTAGTCAAAAACAAGTTTAAACACGACAAACGTGACTCGCAACCCCCAAAAGACCTCAAGATTTTGGCCAGAAACAGCAGAAACTCACTCTCTATGGCTAACTCTTGCAAATTGCTAATTCGATCAAACAGAGAGATCAAAAGAGCAGTTTCAAATGATCAATAGTGAAATTGATCAATGATTAACCCGCTCTGATACCATTTGACAGGATCTCAGCCTCTCGTTTGATCAATCAGGTTATGTTTGCAGCGGATTTAGCACGTTAATTAGCGATTAATGCAAGAACATAAAAGATATTTGCATGTAAAAGCACAAGCATAGAGAGAGAAAAGAGTTCTGCGAAATAATAAATGTTCTATTGCTTCGCACGTTTCGGCAATTAAAACAGTATGGTTCCCCATCCTTTTATAGGCGGCAAAAGGATGGGTTGATGTCCTTTTTCTGACATCAACTGAATATTAAAATTACAACTGACAAAACATAAAGCTACTGAAGATGTCAACAGCTGACATCTTCTTACAAAAGTTTCCTAAGTACTGACAAAAGTAAAACTACTGAAATCCTACAACGACTGAAGAACAAACTCTTCAGTCGTTTGTAACTACTGATGCTATAACAACTGAAGAACATGCTCTTCAGTTGTTGTGCAACTACTGAAACGAAATAAACTACTGAAAAGGAAAAACCATCACAACAACTGAAGAAGACTTCTTCAGCTCTTGTGACAAACTCTGAGTCTTCAGTACTTGGTCTTCAGACTTGGCTTTAGATGATGTAACAACTGATGACTTCAGTAGATATCATCAGTTGTTGTCTTCAGTCTTTGTCTTCAGACATTGTGCTTCAGTAGAAGGTCTTCAGTTCTTCAGTTCTTCAGCTTTTGATTCTTCAGTACTTGTCTTCAGTACTTGAAGTCTTCAGTACTTTGGAGTGTTCTTCAGCTGTTGTTCTTCAGTTCTTTGATCTTCATACTTTGTTCTTTAGACTTTGTCATAGCAGCTGATGGTTGGAACTAAGATGCTCTCGAGTCTGACATTCAAGCAAGAGAACACAATAGCTGATGGGAGTCTTCAGCAGTTGTTGTGATGTCATGTGGGACTTAGAGGTTTTCCTGATCTTAGCTCATTGGTTCTTTTGGTCCAACATTTTCGCAACAAGTGTCCGGAACTGAAGGGAAAAACCCCAATTAACCAAAACAACCCACATGGTAGAGCATTTGTATTGCAAGCTGAAGAAGCCCAACATGAACCAGAAGTAGTGACAGGTACGTTTCTTATTAACGATCAGTACGTAACAATATTATTCGATACGAGAGCAACTCGTAGTTTTGTTTTAAATATGTTTAAGCTATTACTTAATTTAACCTCTGAGAAACTGAAAAATAAGTACATGATAGAATTAGTTTATGGAAAAATAATATAAGCTTATGTTATTCCTAATTGTACCTTAAATTTAAATGATCATTGCTTTGATATAGATCTGATCCCTATTAAGCTAGGAGGTTTGATATTGTTGTGGGTATGGACTGGTTGAGTAAAAATCAGGGTGAAATTATCTGTAGAAAAAGAATGCTTAAAATTCCTTTGATTAAAGAAAATAAAATTCTTTGCTTATATGGTGAGAAACCTAGAGGTACTATGAGGATAGTTTTATGTAAGAAGGCCCAGAAATATTTAAGAAAAAATGGTTAGTCTTTCTAGCTTATGTAGTTGATACAAAGCTAGATAAGAAGAATTTAGAAGGTGTTCCTATTAGTAATGAATATCTAGAGGCATTTCCTCATGAATTACCAGGATTACCACCCCCTCGTCAAGTAGAATTCAAGATTGAATAAGTACCAGGAACTGCCCCTATTGCCAGGTCACCGTATCATTTAGCACCAACAGTAATGAAAAAAATCAACGAGTCAACTTCAGGAATTATTAGATAAGGGATTTATACGTCCTAGTGTATCCCCTTTGGGAGCACTAGTTTTCTTTGTAAAGAAGAAAGATGGAAGTTTTAGGATGTGCATCGACTATAGAAAACTCAACAAAGTAACCATAGAGAAGAGATATCCTCTTCCTAGTATAGTTGACCTATTTGATTAGTTACAAGTGTTGGGTTTGTGAAGACTTTGGGCTTGGGCCCATGTTTAGTTTTCTTATTCATTAAGTTGTTAACCCTAATTACTCTCTATATATACCCTGTCATGTATTTGTAATCTTTGTACTGAGCAAATAAAGAAAACCCTAGTTGCAGCCCGTGGACGTAGGTCACAGTGATCGAACCATGTTAAATCCTTGTGTCGTTTATTGTTCTATTTTTGTGTAATATTCGTTTGTGCATGTTCGTGTGCCGGTTCCGCTACACCGCTTGATTCTTAACAAGTGGTATCAAAGCTTTGGCTCGTTGTTAACACACGCTTGCACTGAAAAATGATCGTAGGAGGAGGTTGGTTTGCCGTTTACGACAACCCTTGAGAGAGTTGCTGGACCATTTTCTGTTTGAAGATTGGAGTTTATCTCTTTTTTTATTTGGGTGTGGCGGCGGCAGGATATAAACCAAAAGTGGTTAGTGCCTATATTTAATTAGAAAAGAAAGGAGTGAATAAGACTCTATTTTTTTTCTCTTACTCCATCGAATTGATAAAGAAAGTAATTTTTTAATTGTTTTGTTTGAGCCATCAATTAGAAAAGACAAAACAGGCTTTGTCTTTTTGTTGTTTTATTTGAGTAATAAGGTGGTTCAAGTAATATTTTGTTGGTGGCTTAAGGTTTTGATCATCATAATTTGGGTATCAAAGTTTGGTCTTTTGTTTGACTATTACTCATCAACTGGGGTTTTAGAAGTTAGTTTTTTTAAAGGACTTGGATATGGTACTAGAAGAAAAACCTATGAAAATAGAACAAGCTGATTGGGAATCAAAGGACAAGAAGGATCGTGCGGTTATTACATTGGCTTTGACGAAAAACGTTGCTTTTAATGTCATTAAGGAAACCACGGCTCGTGGTATGATGACTGCTTTGTCAAATATGTATAAGAAACCGTCTGGGGCGAATAAGGTGTTCTTGATTCGGGAGCTGGTAAACACTAGGATGAAAGAAGGAAGCTCAGTGATTGCTCACATTAACAATCTAAATTCAATCTTAACAAGAGTTGTATATGTTGGAATTAAGTTTGATGATGAAGTTTAGGCTCTACTACGTCTTTGCCTGATAGTTGGTCTGGAACTGTGACTGTAATTTCAAGTTCTGTGGGGACTAAGGGTTTCCCTCCTGATGGTATTCTAGATCTAATTATGGGTGAAGAAGTCAGAAGAAGGAACTCAGGTGAATCATCTAATAGTGAACTACTAAATGTTAGCAGGGGTCGGGGTAATAACAGGAACAGTGGGAGTCGGGGAAGAAGTTCATCTAAACCTAGGAAGAATATGAAGTGTTTGAGCTGCAATGAGGTGGGACATGTTAAGAGTCAATGTCCAAATAAGAAAGAATTGAACACTGCTGCTGGGGATGTTTCTGATGATGATGTATTGATACTCAATGTGGAAAACAGTGTGGACTCTTGGGTCATGGATTCAGGGGCTTTGTTTCATGCCATGGACAATGGGGAAACGATGGTGAATCTGAAACATGGTGATTTTGGAAAGGTACGATTAGCTAATGACGAGATACTTGAGGTAATGGGCATGGGTGATATTGATCAGGTTACTTCATTGGGTACTATGTGGAACCTAAAAATGTCAGGGTGATTCCGGGGCTGAAGAAAAACCCGATTTCAGTTGGTCAGCTGGATGAACAAAGACTGGAAGTGAGGTCTGGTGGTGGTAAATAGAGGGTGATCAATGGTAATCTGGTTTTTGCTTGTGGTATGAAGCGTGGGTCATTGTATATGGCTGAGGTACCTGCTAAGGGATGTATGACCGTCCCGGTTAAGCATGAAAAAATCCGGTTCGCTAAATCTGGTGCTAAGAGAGTTCATTTTGCAAACATGAAGTCTGGAGTAAGGATGTTAGGTGAACGAGTTTGAAAGTCTAAACCATTCAGGGGATTTGGTGACAGACGAGACGTGTTTCGGGTACAGTTACAAAGAACCGTTGGGTTTTAAAGACTACGACTGAAAAATTCTCTCCTGGTGATTGTTTGCTGAATTTGGAGAGTGATGGTGATCCTCGATGTATCTTTGAATCCAGTTTAATGTACAAATCAGTTAAGATGGAGGATGAGTCATTGGCGGGACTAGCCAAGATTGAGTTGGAGCTCGGGGGAACTTCAACTAACCCTTTTAGTACTTGATGATGACAGGTCACTGTAACTAGGAGATGTGATGAAGTCTTAGCTTGTTCTCAGGGAACTAGAGGCTTGGAAGACTTGTTTTAAGATTACTGAAGTTACTGGACGACTGGGTTGCTTTGTACTTGAATAGCGGGCTAGAATTTATCACAAAGCCATCAAGTGGGAGATTGTTGTGTTTGTGAAGGCTTTGGGCTTAGGCCCATGTTTAGTTTTCTTGTTCATTAAGTTGTTAACCCTAATTACTCTCTATATACACCCTGTCATGTATTTGTAATCTTTGTACTGAGCAAATAAAGAAAACCCTAGTTGCAGCCCGTGGATGTAGGTCACAACAATCGAACCACGTTAAATTCTTATGTCATTTATTGTTCTATTTTAATGTGATATTCATTTGCGTGTGTTCGTGTGTTAGTTCCGCTACGCCGCTTGATTCCTAACAACAAGGATCTAGTTATATCTCAAAGATTGACTTAAGATTAGGATATCACCGGTTAAGAGTGCGAAATGAGGATATACCTAAGACTGTGTTCAGAACTTGATATGGTCATTATGAGTTCCTTGTAATGCCATTTGGGTTAACAAAGGCTCTAGCAATGTTCATGGATCTAATGGACATGGTGTGTAAACCTTATATAGATAAATTTGTCATAGTCTTTATAGATGACATCTTAATCTATTCTAAGAGAAAGAAGGAACATGAGAAGCACCTAAGTCTAACTTTGGAATTACTTCGGAAAGAAAAATTGTGCACCAAATTCTCAAAGTATGAATTTTGGAAAAGAGAAGTATAATTCTTAATACATATGGTTAACCAATAAGGAATTCAAGTTTACCCAATAAAGATTGAAGCAGTTAAGAAATGGAAAATTCCAAAAACACCAGCTGAAGTATGACAATTCTTAGGTTTGGCAGGTTATTATATAAGGTTTATAGAAAATTTGTCAAGGATAGCCCAACCTTTAATAGAGTTAACTCAGAAAGATAAGCCATATGTTTGGGGAGAAAGAAAGAATGTTGCATTTTAACTCTTAAAGAATAAATTATGCAGTGCTCCTATCTTTGCTCTTCAGGAAGGAACAGATGATTTTGTTGTATATAGTGATGCATCACATCAAGGTTTTGGATTTGTCTTAATGCTACGAGATAAGGTAATTGCATATACATCTAGACAACTCAGAGGAAATGAAAAGAATTACACTACACATGATTTGAAACTAGGAGCAGTAGTGTTTGCATTTAAGATTTGGAGACATTATCTATATGGAACGAAGTGCATAGTTTATACAGACCATAAGAGTTTACAAAACATATTTGACCAAAAGATGTTAAATATGAGGCAAAGAAGATGGGTGGAATTACTAAGTGATTATGATTGTGAAATCAAGTATCATCCAGGAAATGAAAATGTAGTAGTTGATGCTTTAAGTAGAAAAGAAAGAACTAAGCCATTATGAGTTCGTGCCATGAGGATGGAAATACGCTCGGATTTAAAATGCTAGATTTGAGAAGCTCCGCGAGAAGACAAATGAAAAGATATGAAGGGACAGAGCAAGCAACTGGAAGCGATGTCAGATGAAATCCTGAGATTTAAGGGAAGAATTTGGATTCCTAATAATAACATGCTAAGGGAAACTATTTTAAGAGAAGCACACAAGTATAGATATTCAGTACATCCAGGAAACAACAAGATGTACAAAGATTTGAGAAACCAGTATTGGTGGCTGGGTATGAAGAGATATGTTACTGAATTTATAGAGAAGTGTGATATCTGTTCAAGGGTTAAGGCTGAATGTTAGAAACCCTCATGATGTTTACAACAACCAGAAATCCCTGAGTGGAAGTAGGATCAAATCACCATGGATTTTGTAACTAAGTTGCCCAGAATCGCATGTGGGTATGACACAATATGGGTTATAGTCAACAGACTGACTAGTTCCGCTCATTTCTTGCCAGTCAGAGAAGATTATAAGATGGAAAAGCTAGCAAGAATTTATATGAAAGAACTTATGTCTAGACATGGGATACCCATTTCAATAATATTCGACAGAGATAGTAGATTTACTTTAAGATTCTGGCAGACTTTACAAAAAGCCTTAGGAACTCAGATAAATATGAGTTCAGAATACCATCCACAGACAGATGGACAAAGTGAGAAAACAATCCAAACATTAGAAGATGTTACGAGCATGTGCATTAGATTTTGGTGGTAACTGGGACTCATACTTACCTTTGATTGAATTTTTATACAACAATAGCTATCATGCCAGTATTGGAGCAGCTCCGTCTGAAGCTTTATATGGAAGGAAGTGTAGATCAACTTTGTTCTGGAATGAGATAGGAGATAGACAACTTACAGCCTAGAGCTTATACAAGAAACATTTGATAAAATTAGTGAAATTAAGGGTAGATTAAAGACAACATGTGATAGACAAAAGAGTTATACAGACAAGAGAAGAAAGCCTTTAGAATTTTAGATAGGAGATAAGGTGTATCTAAAGGTATCACCAGTAAAGGGAATTATTTGATTTGGAAAGAGAAAAAAATTAAACCCTAGATATGTTGGCCCTTTTAAGGTAGTTAATAGGATTGGTTCTGTAGCATACAAGTTAGAACTGCCTCAGGAACTAAGTGAAATACACAACACCTTTCATGTATCAAATTTAAAGAAATATCTAATAGATGAGACACTAAAGGTACCAATATAGGAAATCAACTTTATTTTGTAGAAGAACCAGTAGCCATTATTTTATTTCATAGATAATAAACTTTATTTTGTAGCAGAACCAGTAGCCATTATGGATAGAGAGGTAAAATGCTTAAGAAGAAATAGAATTCTAATAATAAAAGTGTAAGGCCCCGTTCCCGGGACGCTTACAGTTGGATCCTCATCGCTCTTTGAACATATAATTTCGGTTATCGGATGTAAACGTTTCAGCGGAAGCATTCAAAAGAGACATCTCATTTCATCATAAAAGCTTTGGCAAAGTAATACATCGTTAGTCAATTACAAAATAGTCATAAACAGTGACTTTTAGTAGTAAGAGGATTCCTTAGGTAATCCCGTTTATCCGAATCCTCTACAAACACCATTTTACTTTATAATTACATGCAACATAATACATTGCAAAAGTATTAACAAAGGAATGCCATCCCAAAAGAGCTGAGTAGCCGCCTCGTGCCATCCTCAGCAACACTATCTGCCAACTGGAAACACAAAAAAAGTCAGTGTTGCTGAGTGAGTTCTAGTTTTATAAGAAAACATACTTTTCTTCTGTTAAAACCGTTCTTACATACATGCGATCACACAACATACGTACACATAGATAATATTATTATTATCTTCATCATTCATTCATTATCTTTCCTTTGTGTACCGTTCATCATTAACATTCACATTCTTTCTTTTGTTCGTACGTCTCTTACATACATTCATACATTCATTACATTCGTCCGTACGTTCATTGCGTTCATTCATACGTTCCTTACATTCATTCATACGTTCGTTGCATTCATTCATACGTTCATTACATTCACTCGTATGTTCATTACTTTTGGTGACATGTACAATACCCCGAACATTGTGCACTACTGCTGGTGCTGGACCTGTGGTAATAAACCACGAACATTGTGCACTAATGCTGATCCAGCCACCTAGGGTAGGTAAATGCACCACTTATCTTTCCTTATTCATTTTGGATCAATGCCATGTGCTATACCCTGAACATTATGCACTACTGCTGGTGCTGGACCTGTGATAATTAATCCGAACATTGTGCACTACTGCTGATCCAGTCACCTAGGGTAGCAGCAAGGATCCCGTACATATGGTCAATCACAAAGACTGAACCCCAGTGTGCATCCTTTGTGGTAGCTAACCCGCACACCGTTGAGCTAACACCTTCATTGGGTGTGCACCTCCATACATTTGCTTGCAAGTCTTTTTTATTCATTCATGCATGCATTCATTCATCATGTTCCTCTTTCATTATCTTTCACTTTACGTTTCTTATTACTTTCATTTCATTCATTAATCATAGCACGTAAAGTCATGGGAGGATAAACACGTATCGAAACAAGGAACATCGACATTTACAAGCCATCAGTCATTACCATTATATAGGGCTACCTCATACTTATCATACATACATCATGCATAAACATGCAATACTATCACCGTCATGCCCACGTAACTTCTAAACCTCGACAGTTATCATACATGCACCTACGGGAGTTATCACATCATTACTTACCCTTGCTCTTTCCCGAAGGCCAGTACTTGAACTATATCCCTTCTCATACCCAACAGCCCTACTTGGGCGATTGGGCCCCCTTCATTCGCATGGCCTCCATGCGACTGAACACTATGCGATTGGACCAATGCGGATGAGCATCCATGCGGATGAACTCCCAATCGCATGAATGGACTTTCTATCATGCGAATGAGCACTATGCGAATGAGCTTCTATGCGACTGAACCCTCAGTCGTGCGACTGAACAGCTATACGAATGGACCTAGGCGACTGAACTCTCGGTCATATGACCTGTCGTGTGACTAAATCCCTAGTCTTGTGATTGAGCCTCAGTCGTGCGATTGAACCTCAGTTGTGCCTTAGTCGGCCGATTGGCCCTCCAGTCACCTAGCCCTAGCTGGGCAGCGACTGTAGTTCATCCTGAACTGCAGCCGCGACATTCGGCCTTTAAACCCTTCCAAACTCATTCTAAGCCCAAATCAACTCTCCTAAACCTTAGGGAATCAGACTATGACTTCATACAAGCACATACAAGTCTAAAATCGCACTCTAAACACACTATACACGATTACACCCAAATGGATCAAACACACACATTTCAAAAATGGGTATATATGTGTTCCAAACCCAAAATCGGTTGAAAACAAGTAAATGAGGGGTCCTAGAACTCACACAAACATGAAGAAGATGATGAGCTTCGTTTGGACTAGTTACTCGACGAGTTTCGAGCCCGAATCACCACTTTTCTCTCTTTTTCTCTTCTTTCTCTCTTCTTTCTCTCTTCTCTTCTTTTTGGCTGAGTTTTACAAGTGTGAGGAGGGGGAGATGGCTGCCCTCTCCCTTAAAGCTACAGTTCAGTTACCCGAACTCCAGGCGCATGGGCACTCAAGCCGCCCGAACACCATGCGACTGGACCTTCAGTCGCATGAGCTCCATGCGATTGGACCTCCAGTCGCCTGACACTCCAAATCAAATTTCTGGGCGTTACAAGTCCACCCCCTTATTAAGGTTTTGTCCCTGAAACCTGTCATTCCTCAAACAATCATGGGTAATGCTGTCTCATTTCCTCTTCTGTCTCCCACATGGACTCGAATCCCTTCCTATGCCCCACTATACACACACAAGAGGAACCACTTTATTTCTCAGCCTCTTCTCTTTTCTATCGATGATTGCCACTGGTTGCTCCACGTAATTGAGTCGTTCATCTACTTCAATATCCTCCAGTGGAACAATCATATCTTCATCTGCCAAACACTTTCTCAGATGAGATACGTGGAAGGTCGGGTGAATTCCACTTAACTCATCTAGTAACTCTAACCTATAGGCTACCTCTCCTACTCAAGCAATGATTTGGAAAGGGCCTATATACCTCGGGCTCAGCTTGCCCCACTTTCTGAACCGAATGATACCCTTCCAAGGTGAGACCTTCAACATAACCCGGTCACCCACCTGGAACTCAATCGGTCTGCGTCGTTTATCAGCATACGACTTCTGTCGATATTTGGCTGCCTTCATGAAGGCCTTGATCTTTTCGAGCTTTTCAGTCGTAGCCTCGATCACCTCGATGCTCCCTAACTCTTTATGACCAATATCACCCCAACATACGGGTGTTCTGCATCTCCTACCGTATAGCATCTCATAAGGTGGCATGCCAATGCTGGCATGATAGCTGTTATTGTATGAGAATTCAGCTAACGGTAGGTGGTCATCCCAACTTCCCCCGAAATCAATCACACATGCCCGAAGCATGTCTTCCAGTGTCTGAATGGTCATTTCTGACTGAACATCAGTTTGGGGATGATAAGCCGTGCTAATGTGTAACCTCGTCCCCATGGCGTCGTGGAATTTCTTCCAGAATTTGGATGTAAACCGGGTGTTGTGATCAGACACAATCGACACTGGCACACCGTGACGAGTCACAATCTCCTTAATGAAAAGATCCGCCAACCTCTCGGATGAATATGTCTCGCGCATCGGTAGGAAGTGAGCACTCTTCGTCAAGCGGTCGACAATCACCCATATAGCATCATACCCTTTAGGAGTATGTGGCAACTTCATAATAAAATCCATGGTGATGTGCTCCCACTTCCATTCCGGTATATCCAAAGGTTGAATCTTCCCATACGGCTTCTGATGCTCAGCCTTCACTTGCAGACAAGTAAGGCACTTACTCACATACTCCACAGTGTCACGCTTCATACCCGGCCACCAATACCCTTTCTTCATGTCTTGATACATCTTTGTAGCACCGGGATGAATAGAGTATCGAGTCTTATGAGCTTCGTCCATAATCTTCATGCGTAGGTCCCTAAAACGAGGAATCCACATTCGTCCAAACCGGGTTCTAACACCAAATGTGTTTTCACCCAACTCTGCGACCAGACCTCTCATTCTTTCGGAGTTAAGATGATCTTCTTTCAGTGCCTCATCTTGAAACTCTTTGACTTGCTTCATCACATCCGAGGTCATAATCAGCTGGTACGCCTTCATCCGAATCGGTTCGAGCCTCTCCTTTTGGCTAAGGGCATCCGCCACCACATTGGCTTTGCCCGGATGGTAATGGATCTCACAATCATAATCCTTTATAAGATCCAACCATCGCCTCTGCCTCATGTTCAAATCCTTCTGCTCGAAGAAGTACTTCAAGCTCTTATGGTCAGTGAAGATGGTGCACTTCGTCCCGTAAAGATAGTGCCTCCAAATCTTTAATGCAAAGACCACAGCTGCCAGCTCCAAGTCATGAGTAGGATAGTTGACCTCATGAACTTTCAACTGTCAGGATGCATAGGCTATAACCTTTCCTCTCTGCATTAACACGCACCCCAATCCCGAATAGGAAGCATCGGAATAAACCACCAGATCTTCACTTACATCGGGTAATGACAATACAGGAGCTTGGGTCAACCTCGCCTTCAATTCTTCTAACGCCTTCTCTTGAGCTTGACCCCATACAAACTTTACATCTTTCCGGGTCAACTTGGTTAGTGGAGAAGCGATTTTGGAGAAGTCTTGAATGAATCTCCTATAATAGCCCGCCAAACCCAAGAAACTACGGATCTCGGATGGCGTCTTTGGAGACTTCCATTGCATCACCGCTTCCACCTTTGCCGGATCAACCATGATTCCCTCCGGATTCACCACGTGACCCAAGAACTGAACTTCACGCAACCAGAACGCGCACTTGGAGAACTTGGCATACAGCTTCTCCCTTCTCAACGTCTCTAACACCTCTCAAATGTGACCGGCATGCTCTATCTCGCTCCTCGAATAAATCAGGATATCATCGATAAACACAATCACTGATTTATCCAGCATCGGCCGACACACTCGGTTCATCAGATCCATAAAAGCAGCTGGCGCATTGGTCAAACCAAAGGACATGACAAGAAACTCGTAGTGACCGTAGCGCGTGCGAAAAGCTGTCTTAGGGATATCCTGCTCTTTCACCTTTAGTTGATGGTAGCCCGATCGAAGATCTATCCTTGAAAACCAACTGGCACCTTGAAGTTGATCAAACAAATCGTTGATTCTCGGCAAGGGGTATTGATTCTTCACCGTCAACTTATGCAGCTCACGATAGCCGATACACATCCTCATACTACCGTCCTTCTTCTTTACAAACAGGACCGGAGCACCCCAAGGTGAGATACTCGGTCTAATGAACCCCTTATCTAGCAGTTCATGCAATTGCTCCATCAACTCTTTCATCTCTGTCGGAGCCAATCGATATGGTGATTTGACAACAGGTTGGGCACCTGGTATCAGATCAATCTGAAACTCAATCTCTTGGTCAGGTGGCACTCCCGACAAGTCATCAGGAAACATGTCTGGAAAGTCACACACAACCGGCATATCAGATAGTTGTGGTGTTGGTGTTTCCACATCCTTTACATAACATAAGTAGGCGCTACATCCACGCCTCATACATTTTCCCGCCACCGCTATTGAGATCACCTTCGGATCATCGTGACCCGATCCCCATAAACCGTTACCGAACTCCCGTCAGGCGCTATCAAACGATTCACCTTCTTTCGACACACTATATTCGCCTCGAAGTCCGCCAACCAATCCATCCCAAGCACCAAATCAAAACCACCTAAGGTCATCGCAAATGGTCTAACCGGAAATCTATGGCCCTCTAATTCCACATCACAACCCTCTATCACCTCGGAAATCCTGGTAGACTTACCTATCGTAGTTTCTACATCAAACGGTACGTCAACACGTCTACTACTAACAGGCAGTTTAGCACAGAAAGCAGCAGAAATAAAACTTCTACTGGCACCCAAATCAAATAATACAGAGGCTAAAGTTTGGTTCACCAGGAACGTACCGGACACAACATCAGGGTCCATCCTAGCCTCCTCCTGTGTTATCGTAAATGCCCTGGCGCTTACCCTCGGTCCTTCATTCCCCGTCTTCTTCACGCCGGAACCCTCAGCCCTCGGCTTCTTGCAATCTTTATTCATATGACCACTCTCCCACAGTTGAAGCACCTTATGCCCCTACACTCTCTAGCCATATGACCAGGCTTTCCACACTTGAAACAGACGTTCAACCCCATTCTGCACTCCCAGCTATGCTCCTTCCCACATTTACCACACTTTTTCAGTCCCGTACCCGGTGTGGCTACACGACTGTCATCCACCCGTGCCTTCTTGTTGCTCGTCGAAGCATTACCCCCACCAAACCTCTTCCCATTCCAATTCCTGTCACCACCACCCTTCCTACTACCTTCAGCCACCACTGCCATTGCCCTTTCATCGTACAGTCTCCCCGCCAAGTCCACCGCCGACCTAAAGGTGTTCGGTCGGGCGGCGATCATATGCCTGTGAATATCCACCGGCAAACCCTGAATATACCTCTAGATCTTTTGCGACAAAGGTGTCACCTGATCTGGCACCAAACGTGCCATGTCGTTGAGCTTTGTGGTGTACTTTTGGTGGGTCATCGTTCCTGCCTCCAACTGCAGGAATTCTCTCTCAACTTTATCCATCTCTCGATGAGGACAGAACTCCTCTATCACCAACCTTTTCAGCTCGGACCACTTCATTCTCCTAATGGCCCTGCTACCCTCAGCTTGGACTATGTTATCCCACTAGCATAGAGCCGAATCCGTGAAAGAGTGGGTAGCGAACTTCACCTTTTGGTCCTCCCGGCACTCGCTGATATCGAGAAGAGCCTCCATTTCCCTCACCCATCGGTGAGCAGTAGCAGCAGTGCCATTACCGTCAAAGGTAGGGGGCTTGCACCTCATAAACGCCCCGTAATTACAGCCTCGGCCGAGCCCTACACAGGATCCTCCTCCTCTCCCTCTTCATCATCAGAAAGAACCGTTTCCGGCTCTGATTGCTCCTGTCTTCCTGAGGACCTATTCCTCTCTTTTCTTTCTCCTTCCCGGACAGCCTTTATCACCTCGGTCACCACAGATGGTAAGATCATCTGCATGACCTGATGCACCTCTTCAACCACTGCCTCTTTTACCGGGGCTCTCAGATTGGCGCTCTTGTCTACACCCTCCTGATGAGGGGTCTCAGGTTCTTCAGGAACCACTTTCTCCACCCTAGGTCTTCCTCTTGTGGCCCGTGGTTCAGCACCACGTCCGCCACCACCTCCACCATGTGAAGCTTTGGATGATCTACCACCGGCCATCCTCTAACATTCACTAAAAGATTCAAACACCAACACAGTCATTCAAGGGAATAGCTCAGTTTATGTCAAGTATAGTAAGTCCCTAATTACAGTGGCCAGTTGTGATTAGCACTTACTTTACTCTTCGTACCCCGAGCATTCCCTGTCGTGACTACATTAGTATCTAAATCTAACAGTAACACATAAACACATAACATGCGCACATAATACTGGTTATCTTTAAGAAAATACCTGATGGCACGCAGCTACTCAGATTGGCATCCAGCTACTCAGATTGGCATCCCTCCCCTTTCCGTCCTATTTTCAGTTTAAGTTAAGGCTTATTTTGAAAATTTACCCATTTCACTTAAACTTTGGCTCTGATACCAATTTGTATGGCCCCGTTCCCGGGATGATTACCGTTGGATCCTCATCGCTCTTTGAACATATAATTTCGGTTATCGGATGTAAATGTTTCAGCGGAAGCATTCAAAAGAGACATCTCATTTCATCATAAAAGCTTTGGCAAAGTAATACATCGTAAGTCAATTACAAAATAGTCATAAACAGTGACTTTTAGTAGTAAGAGTATTCCTTAGGTAATCCCGTTTATCCGAATCCTCTACAAACACCATTTTACTTTATAATTACATGCAACATAAGACATTGCAAACGTATTAACAAAGGAATACCATCCCAAAAGAGCTGAGTAGCCGCCTCGTGCTATCCTCAGCAACACTACCTGCCAACTGGAAACACATAAAAAGTCAGCGTTGCTGATTGAGTTCTAGTTTTATAAGAAAACATACTTTTCTTCCGTTAAAACCGTTCTTACATACATGCGATCACACAACATACGTACACATAGATAATATTATTATTATCTTCATCATTCATTCATTAGCTTTCGTTCGTGTACCGTTCATCATTAACATTCACATTCTTTCTTTTGTTCGTACGTCTCTTACATACATTCATACATTCATTACATTCGTTCGTATGTTCATTGCGTTCATTCATACATTCATTACATTCATTCGTATGTTCGTTGCGTTCATTCATACGTTCATTACATTCATTCGTACGTTCATTACTTTTGGTGAAATGTACAATACCCCGAACATTGTGCACTACTGCTGGTGCTGGACCTGTGGTAATGAACCATGAATGTTGTGCACTAATGCTGATCCAGCCACCTAGGGTAGGTACATGCACCACTTATCTTTCCTCATTCATTTTGGATTAATGCCATGTGCTATACCCCGAACATTATGCACTACTGCTGGTGCTGGACCTGTGATAATTAATCACAAACATTGTGCACTACTACTGATCCAGTCACCTAGGGTAAGCAGCAAGGATCCCATACATATGGTCAAACACAAAGACTAAACCCCAGTGTGCATCCTTCGGGGCAGCTAACCCGCACACCGTTGAGCTAACACCTTCATTGGGTGTGCACCTCCATACATTTGCTTGCAAGTCTTTTCTTACATTCATTCATGCATACATTCATTCATCATGTTCCTCTTTCATTATCTTTCACTTTACGTTTCTTATTACTTTCATTTCATTCATTAATCATAGCATGTAAAGTCACGGAAGGATAAACATGTATCGAAACAAGGAACATCGACATTTACAAGTCATCAGTCATTACCATCATATAGGGCTACCTCATACTTATCATACCTACATCATGCATATACATGCAATACTATCACCATCGTGCCCACGTAACTTTTAAACCTCGACAGTTATCACACATGCACCTACAGGAGTTATCACATCATTACTTACCCTTGCTCTTTTCCCGAAGGCCAGTACTTCAACTATATCCCTTCTCGTACCCAACAGCCCTACTTGGGCGATTGGTCCCCCTTCAGTCACATGGCCTCCATGCGACTGAACACTATGCGATTGGACCAATGCGGATGAGCATCCATGCGGATGAACTCCCAATCGTACGAATGGACTTTCTATCATGTGAATGAGCACTATACGAATGAGCTTCTATGCGACTGAACCCTCAGTCGTGCGACTGAACAGCTATACGAATGGACCTATGTGACTGAACTCTCGGTCGTATGACCTGTCGTGTGACTAAATCCCCAGTCTTGTGATTGAGCCTCAGTCATGCAATTGAACCTCAGTTGTGCCTCAGTCGGCCAATTGGCCCTCCAGTCGCCTAGCCCTAGCCGGGCAGCGACTGTAGTTCATCCCGAACTGCAGCCGCGACATTCAGCCTTCAAACCCTTCCAAACTCATTCTAAGCCCAAATCAACTCTCCTAAACCTTAGGGAATCATACTATGACTTCATACAATCACATACAAGTCCAAAATCGCACTCTAAGCACACTACATATGATTACACCCAAATGGGTCAAACACACACATTTCAAAAACGGGTTTATATGTGTTCCAGCCCCAAAATCAGTTGAAAACAAGTAAATGAGGGGTCCTAGAACTCACACAAACAAGAAGAAGATGATGAGCTTCGTTTGGACTAGTTACTCGACGAGTTTCGAGCCCGAATCTCCACTTTTCTCACTTTTTCTCTTCTTTCTCTCTTCTTTCTCTCTTCTCTACTTTTTGGCTGAGTTTTACAAGTGTGGGGAGGGGGAGATGGCTGCCCTCTCCCTTAAAGCTACAGTTCAGTCGCCCGAACTCCAGGCGCATGGGCACTCCAGCCGCCCGGACACCATGCGACTGGACCTTCAATCGCCTGAGCTCCATGCGATTGGACCTCCAGTCGCATGACACTCCAAATCAAATTTCCGGGCGTTACAAAAAGTAAAATGAAATTCAAAGAGAGGACTTGAGTTCATATGAAAAAGGGAAGATGAAATCAAAAGAAAGTATCTTCATTTATTTTGAGGTTAAACTGAACAAAAAGGTTAACTACAAAGATAAACCCTCCATAAACTTTGAGAATACCTACCAATGAATTTCGGGATGAAATTCTTTTTACGGGGGGAGAATATGACAACCCTAAAACCAAGACTAGGTAAATTCAACATTTTCATAACTTGATAATACGTGCTTATATCTTATAGGAGATGATTAAGTTAATTTTCTTTGATTATATGAGTTTTCGCATGCTTAATTGAACATGATATATGAACATGCATGCATGCATAAAAGTTTACGTGTGCATGTATTCTTTTCATATAAATTTTGTGATTATTGAATCTTACGTGTCTAGTTACCAACTTATAAGATTATTTGATTAGTTACTTGAATGATAAATAACTCATATTTACATGAAATGAATTAAGATCAAAACTTAATCAAACATTACCAAGCAAGATTACATCAATAAAATTTGTATCAAAACTAAAACAAATCAAACCTTAAGCAACCAAACCACCACCTAGTATTACCAGACACTAAACACAGTTAGAAATCTGCCACCTTTCTTCCTAATAAGCCACTAATCAAGCCTATAATCCCCACCTCACTAGTATAAGATTATAGGTAATGATAATCCCTCCACTTCTTTGCAAACTCTCGGCCATAATGATACCACCACACCCCCACAACCGCAAACCACCATCTCTCTCTCTCAGACCTCTCCCACTCTCAGTTTCATACCAACCAAAACCACCACAACCGCCATCACCCCTTGGCTTTCTCTCTCGGTTTCCATATAACATCAACCACCATCTATCATCTCTTGCTTCTCAATTCAACACCACCGAAAACACCATCAAATCATCATCGAAATCCTTATGTTTTGTCTCATAAGAATTAGTCACAAGTCTTACAAAAACTTTGATTTTCAACTAAAATCAGTCTTTAAGTTTATAAAACAAAAAGTTTGAAGATTTATAGAAACAAAATATATAAATAAAGGATTTAAGGTGTTAAAATACATGTTATTTCACAATTCACTTGGTTAAATAGATTAAATACTTAAACGACTGTGATTGTGGGAATAAAATTGGAAACTTGTGAAGAAATATTGGAAATATTAATATGTAAATTCTGATGTAATAATATCGGGTAGATTAATTTATATAATTAATTCAAGAAAATGAAAGAAAATTATTATACAGAAGTTCCTAACCTAGTAAAAATCTAGAAAAATTATATAATAATAACCCTTATAGTTTATAGGAATTACTAAATAAATTTTGTGACTTTATTCGCATATGTGTCTGAATTTTATATTTTATAATATTCTGTAAATAGAAAATTTAAAGAAATAGCAAAACATCAAGATAAATTATGGAAAATTTACATTTAATACAATATTTAAAATAGGTCAGCATGTATGAATTTTGGAATTTTTAGAGATGCTTAACTATTTCTGCCAATTAATATAAAACTTGTAAACATTCTAGAAATTTCCTGTTATGAGTTATTACTCTGAAATATTATGGGATAATATATACTTTGGAAAGTTTAGGATGGTAAATTTTGGTGATTTTTGAATGAAAGTAGCTATTAAATTGGAATTTTTCATGATTAATAAATTAAAGTGCTGAAAATTTTAAAGAAATGTGATTTATTCTAACAAATAATTATTTTATAGAAATTATTTGATATTTGGCTGGAATTAAGGTGAGTAACATGACCTCTTTTTTATTTATAAATTTTTGGGGGAAAACATACTATTTTGTGTTGAATTGGATGCATTTTTTATTTGCAACCGTCATTTTGACACAATCATTAATTCGGATGAGGAACCGTCAAATAATATAGGTAGCTACTTAGAAAATGTCAACCTGCATATGCTGATATAAGGGCAACGGTGTTATATTAGTTGATTGTGTGATTTATATTTGACAATTATGAATCACTTGACATGTAGGTTTAGTTGTGAGTTTGATTATGTTACATCAATTCAAAATGATTAATATTGATTAAACCTATATTCTCACCAACTTTTGTTGACTGTTTTAAGTATGCATTTTCAGGTCAGCAAAATGTATTATAACCTCATTTATACTTTCAACATGTATAGTAATCGGCATGGCTACCTAGGAAAACTATGCATATGGTTGACTATTTACTTGTTTGACTTCATCCTATACGTGAACGTTCACGTTCACTACTAGCTGGAGATATGTGATGTGTTGAAGATATGCTTTTGAATAGTCTTACAAATGTATAAGTCTAGTAGGTTAGACTAAATTTTGTATCATGTAATCCCATAACTTATGTAACTAATGAATGTAATATTTAGTTTATTGTTGTGATTGTATTTTGTGATAATCAATGCATTTTGTACTAACGAGTCGCACCCAAGCATTTCACGCTTCCGCCGGGATGTGACAGTTTCGATAGTCGTAAACGTTATCGCATATTGAGTGAAATGTCAATATTTTTCTTCTCAAATCAAACCATTTATTGCTAAGTTCATAAATGGTTCAATATTCATCACGTGTTAAAATTTGATGAAAACGTGTTGATATCTGGTGCCAATAAATTGAAGACCCCTCGAATATAATACTCGAATTTTCCATACAAGACCTTACTAAAGTGACCAGTTCTTCGTCTGTACAAGGATTTTGATTTTGTGGAGTTGATGCTGAACTCGTAAAATTTTTCGAAATCATATTGTTTGAGTGCATTTTTTGAGTGTAAATATGTTAGTATTTATAGTGCAAAAATAAAGTAATTTATATATTTTTAAAAATATTCACGGGCCGTAAGAGGCTTCACAGCCCGTTAAGCCCAACTTCTATAGTTTGAATTTGAAACGCTAACGACCGCGAGACGCTTTATGGGTCGTGAAGGTTCAATGATTATAATATTAATTACAGAAAATGTAACATGCCATGAGTGGATTCATAGGTCGTTAGTGAAGTCCCTTACGGGTTGTGAGAGGCTTCACGGGTCGTGAAGCTCTTATTATATATGCTTCACGCCCCGTAAGTTCAGTCACACTCATTTTCACTATTTCGATTCTCTCTAATACGACCCTCGTCATTTTATCTCGTTTTTATTCTTCAACTTCTGTTACCGATACGTATCTAATCTTTTATTAATTATTATCTAATTACGCTTTAATATTGTATAAATTTAAATTTAAATTCCAAAAATTTGATTAAATTTTCAAAGGTTACGGGGTGTGAAGGCTTCTTACGGCTCGTGAGCCTATGAATAGGTAAAGGGTAACGAGCCGTGAAGATGCCTCATGGCTCGTAACTCCTTGAAGGGTTTAATAGGCTTACGAGCCGTGAGGGTTCTTCACTTTCACTGGTGTAACCCTTGAAAATTATGATTTTAGTTTAATTTTTTTAAATTAATTTTATTCTTACGGATTATGCTGCTGTGTAAGCGTACGCGTCCCGGGACCAAGCTCGAGGGCCTGGGTGATTTTTAGACCCTCACCCACACCTTCAGTTTTTACGAGAGACTATTCCGCGTAGATGGTTTTGGAGGTTGTTAGGATGACTCCTAAAGGGGACCCATTCGATCGACTGGGATGTGCTGGAGTTTGTGGGTGATTTAGAGCGTGCTGAGGCACTGGTAGGGGCTGAGGGTGAGACACTGTCATACCCCAACCTTAACGGCAGAGAAGAGAAATCGATTTGAAATTTAAATGTTCCAGGCTTGGAACTAGGGTTAACCTAAAGTGACAAAGACCTCCTTTTAAGTTCAAGATTCATGCTTAAGCTTGACTGGCTGGAACACTATCATCGACAAATCAGATAACGTTGTTTCCCCTTCAAGTTATTACATGTTTTCTTGTCAATTGAAGTCTTAAAACCTTGGTAAGTTTGAGATCAAGAAATGGGAATAGTCATCAAGATGTGGTTATCACTCCAAGCTTGGTGGAGTATTTTCCAAGGTATGACTCTTAACTACCAAGCGAGAGTTTGATCCTAACTCTTTGTCAAGGATACACAAGAATAAAATGAGGTAACTTACCATTAAGGTAAGGATAATCACTCCTATCTTAATGGTGAAGTTTTATAGAAACAAAATGTAGCAACATGAAAGGCTTCATCAAGTACAGAATTCACTCCTACTTTAATAAGGTAATTTCATTTGAGGAAAATACCATCCATAAAAATTTTTAAACGTGTGAAATTATCATCAAGGTATGGATTTTACGCCTATCTTGATGAATGAATTTCATAATAGCAAGAAAACAATCAAGAATTGACATTTGTCACCAAAGTACGGGATTCAATCCTATTTTGGTAAGGTCATTTCAATTCGTGAAATAGGAGTTCCAAAGGGAAATGATTGAAATCTGTCCTCAAAACAAGGAAATCCCTCCGATTCAGAGAATGAGATTTCCTAAAACACACAATAGAAAAATTGAAAACCATCATCGAGATACGAAGTTTTATTCCTATTTCAAGGGGGTAATTCTACTGGCAAAATACGAATTTGTAAGAACAAGAAGAAGAAATGGTCATCAAGGTAAGGAATTCACTCCTGTCTTGATGACGTAATTTCATAAAAACAATAATGACGAATGGAAAATCATCACCAAAATAAGGGAGTCACCCCTATTTTGATGAGATAGAATCATTTAGGAGATACGAGTGTCCTTAGTCATAAGTTGACTTGCGGACTCTTGCATTGCCTACCATGCAACACGGTTAGAAGATTTTACAACGCTCGACATAGAAACGAAGAGAATATCAGCTAGAAATTCAGAAACTTCAAATTACATCAATGTAACATTGACAGGAAAAGAAAATCATGCTTGTTAGAACTAAGGTTAAAGTTCGGGCTAACAGAGTTAATTGTGTTAGGTTCTCAAAACTTGAATGGTTTAAGTCAGGAAAACAAGATCAACGACGGAAACGATTCAACACAACAATGAGATGTAAACGTTCGATTCGAAATAAAAAAGGAATGCGTTGACCTCTTAAAGTGTTACGTCAAACACAACCTTATGGAAGACACGCGTACCTATAAGTGATCACTCATCTCAAGGGTTGCAAGTCAAGTAAAATGATTCAATGATCAAATCAAATCACCATTTACACTTTGCCTAGACAAAGTATCCCGAGATGTAAGAATTTCACCTTACAGCATTGAATGCCTTTAGTTATGGGACACACCCTTAAGAAGATTTGAAAACCATAAGTAATGATTTAAAGTTTTGAAGACCATTAGGTTTAGATTCCCAATATCTTTGGGTATATTAAGATCCACGTTGGTCAAGGTATAGAAATAGTTACATGAAACGCCCAACGTGTAACGATGTTTAAACGTAAGATTTGAAATTTAGGATGAGTGCAATATCAACAGGAACATTATGCATGATAAGAATGAGAAGATATAACTTTGGTGATAAACCAGTTCAAGGAATCAAGAATTTTTAAGATGCAAAGAGGATGGTTCCATTTGGTAACACATTACCATTTAGAATTGTTGACACGTCAAGGTAAATTGACCCATTGGCCTTAGAGATTTGTGTATATTGACCATAGTTTATCACTCATCCCAGAAATCCACAGGTAAGCATACCTGGTCTCGCAATGAGATTTATACGATATGCTTACCTTAGCCCGAAGGCCTTTTGCCAGGAAATCTAGAATACAGGTGTCTATGTGTCACACAAATTTCTTTGGTTTATGAAATCAAAACCTTGATGAGATTTTCATAGATTAGACATAGAGTCTAAGGAATTAAACCCACGACGATAAGTGTAGCCTCCACATGTCGTTGAGAATAAGTTTAGGAAGTTCATTTATCGGGGAGAGTCAAAGAGTCAAAGAGTCAAAGTTAAGTTTAGGGAGACAAGTAACTAAGTTTTAAGCATACATAAGGCAATCCTATGCTAAGGCATCAAGTTGCATAAAAGGCATAGCATTATGTAGCATTCAAACAATATGTAAGCACAAAAGTATAAGGATCTTTCTATGAGGTTCATGCAACTATAGTCTAGGTCACCGTTTCTAATAACCTAAATCCCTATAGATATGGGCTCTGATACCAATCTATCACACCCCAACCTTGATGGCGGAAACGTCGAGGTGTGAGAGTTAAGATCGTTCACAGCCACATAACGCAATTATTAAATCTAAATATATTATTCATAAGTTTCAAAGGTAACATTACAAACATAAGTCTCAAACAAAGATGACATTAAGATATACAAGTTAAATATGACAAGTTTATTCTTTTATTTCTCTAGGTCCAATCCTAGATGTGATAAGCTTCAAAGTAGTAATCATACTTGAGTATTTCCTGAAACATGTTAAAAATAAAAGGTCAACAATAATGTTGGTGAGATTTCCATAGTTTTCAATACATAAGTATATAAAAGATGGCAATTCATGTTGTAAATTAGAGAACAAAGTAACTAGAGATGTAAGACAGAATGCACAATCAAACCTTGACAAAGTTTTACAAGTCTCAAACGTTTACAAGTATATACGATTAGCTAAGTGTACTTGGATCAACCAAGTAGGCTTTTCAGGCCCATAGATCTATGACGTCGCCAGGCTAGCAATAGTTAATGATTGCACATATATTCGACATTACATGGTAGCTACAAAGGTCAACTAACCACAACATATAGGTGAAATGCCATAAGTTTACAAGAGTCAAACGTTGGTTACAAGTGCAATGTTTATAAAGTGACATGTTTCACCCCAAAGTGTGAAAATAATAAAAGGGGTATTAGAAATACTCACATGACGCATATGTGCATAAGACGATAATAAGGATTAAACGATGTTCCAATGAATTATTTTACAAGGTACCTAAACGTATTTATTACGAGATTAAGGTTAATATTAAGGTTAACAATTTAATATGAACTAGGGTTTCTATAGAATTGCGGGGGTTTTTAACATGTAAGTAAATTTATATAATGAGATTGTTTATATTTTGATAAAGGGTTATGCCATTTAAATGTCTCAGTATAGAAAAGAAGTTAGATATACTAGTTGATGAAGTTTAAATATAAAATGTAAATAAAATTTTATAATCCTTTGGAATAAAATGATTTAACATTGGTTACAATAGCGTATTGACTAATAATAACTTATTAACTTAGGTTATTATTTAAAGTACATTTTATAAGAATGCAATAATGATATTTGGTGCATTATTGACCGATCGACTAGTTTCGCGCATTTCATGTTGACTCAAGTGAGAAAACGAGTTGAGAAATTAACTCGTCCCTACCTCTAAGAGTCGGTCATCATGGTTTAACGTTAAACATCGATCGTTAACTCTGATGATCGATTCACCTTCTGGTATTAGCAATGTCTTTAACCATCTTTGGGAACCCAGCTTAAAATCTCAGCCTATCGTATCATTCTCAATCTGACGATTTGACCAAATGAACAATACGTATTCACAAGATACGCGTTAAGCTTGTGTCATTATATATAGTGGTACTTGGGATTCTTAAATTCCGTTGGTCAAACTTTCATGCAATTACGGTACTTTTTTATTGGCTTCGAGACGTCATTTTATTACATGATTTTATTCTAGTTGTTGGGAGTAGTGTGACTTATAAGTCCAATATACCTCAAGAACTCATCATCGTTTTCCACGTTCCATGTTTCGAATCTCAATGAGTTAGCTTGCCAATGATAATTTTCGCATATCCACTCGAAGAGTTCAAACTGGCATGCATCGTGTTAAGAACCCTGAAAAATTCCATAATTCGCAAAACGAAATATTTCACCCGTAATCAAACATCATTCAAAGTCTGTTAGTACACTTATCTTTCATCTTAAGTTCCCTGTTCGTTTAAGTTTCATTCATAATTTCGGGACGAAATTCTTTTAAGTTGGGGAGACTGTAACATCTTGTATTTTTACGTAAATTAAAAGTTAACGTCGTTTAAGCTTGTAAGGACCATTGTTGCAATACATGAAACTCATGGGTTGCTTATGCCTATTGCTTTAATTTGTCTTGTAATCTTTTAAAGATTATAATGATTATTATTATATAATAAATAATAATCATAATAATTATAATAATAGTAATAATAATAATAATGTATAAAGATTAAATAGCTAATATGTTAGAAAAATGTTAAAACTTAAAGTCTAATTAAGTTTAAGGGGGATGTTTTGTCAATTTTTAAACTTTAAATAAAAGGTTTTGTACATAAACTAATAACTCACAAACCACAGGGGGCCATTGTGTAACTTTCCTTAAAACCCAAACCACTTCCCTCACCCTCCCCGATTTTCCGGTGGTCGACTCCGGCGACCCTCCGACGGCCACACCACCCTTTGATTAACCATTATTAACACAATTAATCCCATTAAATCGCTACACGACCCGTTTTCGAACGCATGACCGCGTTAAAATCGAAGTTTAGTCGGTCAATTCATGCATGCATACTCAACCGAACCTTCAATTGAAACCCAAATCAGTTTCGTCTCAATAACCAATCAATCGTCTAATTAATACATCCATAAACGTATTCTTAATCAATTAGAATGAATGCATAAAGTTAATCGCAGTTGAAACTGTAAATTAAACACCGAATCATATTCGAAACAACCGAAGCAAACTCACAACCCGTTCATAGTGACATCGATCAAATCATTGCTAAATAACAGAGGGCTTTTACTTATCAGCACCTTTAGAATCTACCTGCGAAGTTAATTTGATTATTTCCACCGATTGCTCATCCAACGACTCAACCCCAGTTGCGACTAACGATCGTCAGCTTCTATTCTTAGCGGTCTGCAATTCGGGTAAATTTAACATATCAACACACTCGTTTTCACTTGGGGATTAAAAGCCCCAAGTTTAATTTGGTTGATAACATCAATTGATGTTCAATTTGATCCAAATTAACTCTAGGGTTCTTGAGCTTTGAAAGGAACTTCTTAATTTGGGTTAAAAGAATTTGGAACCAAAGTAAACCACGGCCGCGACCCTGGTTTACTAGTTACACACGCACATGCCAAACTTGAGGTCCCGGGTTCAAACCCGGGCACCCTCACTATTTTTTAAAAGGTTTTTCAACCTTTAAAAAATATATAAAAAAATTCTGAAAATTATAAAAATCAGTTTTATAAACTCCGTTTATTCTGAAAGTTATCTAATTATTTTATAAAAAATATTTCTTTAAAAACCTTAATTTTTCTTTATAAAGTACTACTTATAAATGTTATAAAAATTATAAAAAGTTATTTTCTAAAAATTCATTTTTATTTCTTTTAAAGATTATAAATAAAACTAGTTATTTTCACCGCGCGTTGCCGCGGGGAGATTAAAACGTTGTCATTAGGCCTCATTTTGAGAACTGATTTAGGCTCAACGTTTAATCTCGAAAGGTATCGGCTACAACTCAGGTATTGAGCTCGAATGTGAAATCATAAAAACTTATAAGAAACCTAAGATTGGATTGAAAGAAAAAAGCGACTTACATTATTAAAATAAAGTCATTACCTATGCAACTTTGGAACTGGAGATGCGAAACGAAGCCACCATAAGAATAAAAGAAGGTGCTTGCCTTCTAGACTGTCTAGGATACAAATCATTTGGATCGGGTGGTTCAGGTAAGCATGCAACAGGACCAACTTCGATACAATCAGAATAAGCAAATTTGTATGCACTTTGAACATATTCATCAACATCCAAACCGTTACCTGCAGAAGTTCACGCCAAAAAATACAATGAAGATAGAAAATCACAAAAACTAATATTTACTGAATTCAACTAAAAAAGAACAGCATACCATTAAAGACCATTCTGCATATGAAGAGCATATTGATTGCTAAAGCAATAGCTGACACCCCAAAGAAGAATCCAGAAGGTGAATACCGTTGTGGAGCAGTTGAGCCAGCTGTCACATAAACTGCACACAGTTCATATGCACATAGCAGTGCAACAGCAAGCAGTAGAAGAAAAACAACCGCCCCTATTTCAAGAAAATAAACATGAAAAAACTACATTATTCTGTCCTTTCATATTTTTTACAAATGAACAAATTAAAACCAAAGAAAGACGCACTTGAGCTCTGCCATTGTGTTCTCCACCAAAGCATGATTGAATAGAATGCTAAAAGCAGAGCCGTTCCAGCCATAATGACTGCTAAACCAATAATATCTCGCCCCAGTATTATAATTAACCAACTTCCCCATGAGATTAGAACTATAATTGGAGAAATGACAGCCAGCCATGCACACACGGAAAGAAAACCACATAATATTCCCAGTTGACGCCCTTGTAAGAAACCCGACCATTTTCTAGCATAGATCCAACTGATATCGGGAAAAAAGGGGTCATATAATAACTTAAACCAGTTATGATTCCATAAAGCTGTAAAATAAGAATGTAAACAAAGCAGACTAAAGATGTTGATTTACAAGTTCCTTTACATATTGACATAGGCAGCACCGCATCACAGACCCCTAGGGGAGTACAACGTAAAATGTTCTATCATATACTTTCTGTATTAGATCACTGACTGGCATTTGGTTAACATTTTGAAAAAGACAGGATTTTGAGTCTTCTCATGTAAAAAAACCTCTATATGATCTTATAAATTCTTCTCATTTGGTGTTTTTTCCACTTAAGGTTTAATCAGTAGTGCAATGTCCATTTCCAATAGACCGTAATCATGGATACAAAATGTTAGAAACACATGAATCTTTATTGATCCAGCATGTATAAAGGTTCTTCCTTGTTTATATTAGCTTCCATAGTTTTCAAACAATTAAGAAAACTTTTTCAAGATTCAAGAATGTATCCGGTTGACCACCTTTTGGTTCTGTACCCAAATTACAAAAAGAATGAAACCCATAAAGTTATCAATGCTTGCAAAAGTTTCCATTAGTAACATTCTAAAGTCCCCTGATATTTACCTTTCTAAAATTGCAGAATTTGCAATTAAGCTCAGTATTATTAGCAACTCCAATATATGTTTTCTAAAAGACCTATGCTCTATCAAAACGTAAATAATTCACCCAAATCCCCTAACTAAGATACAATATCCATAGAAAGTAATGCATTCCTCATTGCTTCAAATAACAACCCAAAACCATTAAAAAACCGATAACCAAAATTAAGGCAATGCAGAAGTACCTGTAAATCCGCCATGGCCGCCAATTAACCGCCCAAAGTATCGCGAAAGAAGCCAAACCCAACAAAGAGAAAAGGGTTCCCGAAATTATGCATGCCAACATCAATCTCTTATCATCCCCATCCATGGCTTCTATCCCCCTTTTCTCTCTACCCGTAAACTACTTCATAGTTCATACAATTGGATATAAATCAGATATAAAAATCAAAGACGCAAGAAGATGACACAGTCCAAAATAGAAAAACTGACAAAATCAAAGCCTCAAAAAAAGCAAACAAAAGGAAAACCCAAACCTTAATAGCGAGGATCGTTAGGGTATCGATAACGAAAGAAATTATTAGCATTCGACATTCAGTTCAGATACACACTATTTATGCTCACTTTCTACACATTGACTCACTAACTGATCTATTCAAAATCATGTTAAACCAACCAACTGACTTAACTGCTCTTTTTACTAACTGTCACATACATAAAGTTTCTCTTTTAACTTCTACTGCATTAACTTATCGACGATCAGTTTCATTTATCCACCACACATTCATCGTTCACAAATGCACACAAAAGATATAATTGCATCAAGCAATAGAGATGCTGATCGAACTCAACCCAAAAAAACCAACAGAAGTTAAGAAAAAATATATCAAACACACATACCTCTTCCATCTCACGAAGAATCACCCCACGCTCAAGGTTAATGAACCTCTCATCAAAAGTGGAATTCTGCAAAATATCAGACAGAATATCAAGCGCCTTAGGCACATCTCCACTCATCACTTTAGCATAATAAGTCGTCTGCTCCCTCGAAGTATACGCATTCAAATGCCCTCCTATATTCTCAATCTCCTCCTCCAAATCCCTAACAGACCTCTTCGACGTCCCTTTGAATATCATATGCTCCAGAAATTGCGCCACACCGTTCGTCTCCTCCGTCTCGAACCTCGACCCCGCGTCGATCCACACGCCGACGGTGGCCGTGCTGGCGGCGAGATTGGACTCTGTGGCGACACGTAGGCCGTTGGGGAGGGTAGTGACACGTGTCTTGGGGTAGTTGAGGATGGATGTGTGATCGGTTAGGGTAGGGTATGGGTAGTTGTGTTTGAGGAACCTCGGGTCGGGGTTTTCGAGCCGTTTGAGCTTCGATTTGACTTCTTCGAAGACGCGATCATAGATCATGTGGTTCGGAGGTGGTGGAGATGGTGTCGGGGTGTCGGCGACAGCGGCGACGGCGGCGGCGGTGGAGGCGGTTCTGGTGGCGGTGGGAAGGCGGTGTGAGCGGCGAGAGAGGTTGGGCGCAGGATAAGCATAAAAAAGAAAAGTGGGGGAAGCCACCGACAAAAGCGAATAATTAGAATAGAAATATTACAAGTGTTATAAAGTTATTTCTATAAAAGTGAACTTTTAATAATAATTTAAATCAATAAATTATAATTGGGCACCATATTATGAATTATTCAAGATAATTGCAATTATATATACTTTATAGTTTCACAGATTATTTACAAAAGTCATTTGTGTTATTTTCTTATAAAATGTACTTTTAATAATAACCTAAGTTAATAATTTATTATTAGTCAATACGCTATTGTAACCAATGTTAAATCATTTTATTCCAAAGGATTATAAAATTTTATTTATATTTTATATTTAAACTTCATCAACTAGTATATCTAACTTCTTTTCTATACTGAGACATTTAAATGGCATAACCCTTTATCAAAATATAAACAATCTCATTATATAAATTTTACTTACTTGTTAAAAACCCCCGTAATTCTATAGAAACCCTAGTTCACGTTAAATTGTTAACCTTAATATTAACCTTAATCTCGTAATAAATACGTTTAGGTACCTTGTAAAATAATTCATTGGAACATCGTTTAATCCTTATTATCGTCTTATGCACATATGCGTCATGTGAGTATTTCTAATACCCCTTTTATTATTTTCACACTTTGGGGTGAAACATGTCACTTTATAAACATTGCACTTGTAACCAACGTTTGACTCTTGTAAACTTATGGCATTTCACCTATATGTTGTGGTTAGTTGACCTTTGTAGCTACCATGTAATGTCGAATATATGTGCAATCATTAACTATTGCTAGCCTGGTGACGTCATAGATCTACGGGCCTGAAAAGCCTACTTGGTTGATCCAAGTATACTTAGCTAATCGTATATACTTGTAAACGTTTGAGACTTGTAAAACTTTGTCAAGGTTTGATTGTGCATTCTGTCTTACATCCCTAGTTACTTTGTTCTCTAATTTACAACATGAATTGCCATCTTTTGTATACTTATGTATTGAAAACTATGAAAATCTCACCAACATTATTGTTGACCTTTTATTTTTAACATGTTTCAGGAAATACTCAAGTATGATTACTACTTTGAAGCTTATCACATCTAGGATTGGACCTAGAGAAATAAAAGAATAAACTTGTCACATTTAACTTGTATATCTTAATGCTATCTTTGTTTGAGACTTCTGTTTGTAATGTTACCTTTGAAACTTATGAATAATATATTTAGATTTAATAATAGCGTTATGTGGCTGTGAACGATCTTAACTCTCACACCTCGACGTTTCCGCCGTCAAGGTTGGGGTGTGATAGACACCATGGCGGAGAATGTTAGACCTTGGTTATCGGAGGGCCTACCGAGAGCTGACATTAGAGTTCCTGTCTACATTTCTATTAACTCCTACCTCCTCTACAGATGACCCCCTGATCCATATTTTCGTTAGGTTCATTTTGTGCGGTTGTAGATTTGAGTTTACGATAAGGGAGTGGGCGGTCGTCCTTGGTATTGTCACCAGTTTTGATAGCAACCTACGATGGTCCACTGATGGTGGTCAGATGATATGGCAGCTTCTCATTGACATTGATGATGAGGAGGCGGAGCAGCCGCATAAGCAGCAAGGCCCTCCACACCAGCCGTCACCGCTACCAAGGATTATTATCTGGCAAATTCTACCTACCGGAGAGTTTATGGCCGAGTTGATACATTTACTTGGGTAGATGCACGCTCTGCATCTGTGGCAAATGGAGTTGAGCACCACATGGGCTGCATCACCGGGATAGTTGCTCCCCCTCGCCCGAAGATTGTCCCTTTTATGAGGCCGCCGGTACATGGTGACGAGGCAGCGGAGGGCGCAGTGGATTAGCCACTTCCAGAGTAGTTATTTTGATGTATTTTGTTTATGTTTTGATGTAAAGTTGTAAGGCCCCATTCCTGGGCACCTTACAGCTGGTCTATCATCGCACTTAAAAACACATCATTATGTAATCTTTACTAAAATCATGCACCGGAAACTGTGAAATAACTTTTCATTTTACTATAAATGCTTTTGCAAAGTAATACAACACTCATTACAAAATATCATTTGTCTGTATTATAATACAAAAGCATTAAACAAAAGAAGAATGCCATCCCAAAAGAGCTGAGCAGCCGCCTCGTGCCATCCCCAGCAACACTACCTGCCAACTGGAAACACATAAAAGTCAGCGTTGCTGAGTGAGTTCTAGTTTTATAATAAAACGTACTTTCATTCGTTAAAAACCGTTCTTACATACACGCGATCACACAATCATACGTACACGTAGATAACATTATTATTATCTTTATCATTCGTTCTTTAACTTTCATTCGTCAAGCATGCAAATCTCTAAGGGTCACTTCTCATCTCTGCCCTCATGGTTCCAACCCATGAGCCGACAAAGCATACTGTAACATACTGGTGCCCCTATGGCTCTCAGTCCATAGACCGACACCTGGTGCCCCTATGGCTCACAGTCCATAGACCGACACCTGGTTGCCCCTATGGCTCTCTGTCCATAGACCGACAACCTTGTTGCCCCTATGGCTCTCTTTCCATAGACCGACAACCTTGTTGCCCCTATGGCTCTCTGTCCATAGACCGACAACACATCTTCCGGGGTCACGTTAACCCCATGAGTGATCGTCACCACTCCTGCTGTAACAACTATCCCATGACAGGTCACAAAGACACTGCCCCATTGTTCTTAAGACAACTATGGCTCACTGTCCATAATCTACCCTAAGGCTCGTAATAGGCCTAGTTACTAGAACCAAGCACCATTTCCAAGACTTCTTAACCGTCAAATCCATCTCGTGCCCCTTAGACCATGCAAGACTTTCATTCATTCATTCATTCATTTATTAACGCATGCATTCATTCATCATGTTCCTCTTTCATTCGTTCATTCATTAATGCATGCAATCATTCATCATGTTCCTCTTTCATTATCTTTCACTTTACGTTATTTATTACATTTGTTTCATTCATTCATTCATCCACGTAAAGTCACTAAAAGATAAACACGCATCAACACAAGGAACATAGATATTTGCAATTCATCAGTCATTACCATCATATAAGGCCACATCATACTTAACATGCATACATCCTACATACGCATCTCTCCTCATTTACATCAGCCCTATCTAGGCGATTGAACATACTCCAGTCTCATGGCCTTCATGCGACTGAACCGTGCGATTGGACAACCGAGCGAATGGGCATACAGTCGTACGAATGGTACTACTATCGTGCGAATGACACTATACGAATGGACTACTAGGCGACTAACCCTCAGTCGTGCGACTAAACTACTATGCGAATGGACCTATGCGACCGAATCCCTCAACCGCATGGCCTGTCGGGCGATTGAGCCCTTGTCGTACGACTGAGCCTCAATCGTACGATTAAACAACAGTCTTTCCTCAGTCGTGCGACTGGCCCTTCAGTCGCCTAGCCCTAACTGGGCAGCGACTGGAGTTCATCACGAACAGCAGCCGCGACCTACGGCCTTCAAACTCCTCTAAACTCATTTCCAGCCCAAATTAACCCTCCTAAACCTCAGGGATTCATATTAGGACATCATACAAGCATGTGCAAGTCCTAAAACGTACCTTAAACACATTACCCAAGATTTCACCCAAATGGGTCAAACATACACTCTTTCAAAAACGGGTTTGAATGTGTTCCAGCCCTAAATCGTATGAAAACAAGTAAATGAGGGGTTCTAGAACTCACATTATCAAGGAGAATATGAAGAGCTTCGATTTGACTAGCCACTCGACAAATCTCGAGCCCGAATCACCACTTTCTCTCTTTCTTTCTCTTCTTTCCCTGCTCTCTCTCGCTCTGCTCTTTCTTCCCGACTGAAAATGCGTAAGTGTGGGGAAGAGAAGATGGCTGCCCCTCCTTTATAACTACAGCTCAGTCGCCCGAGCACCAGGCGACTGGGCTTCCAGTCGCCCGAACACCATGCGACTGGACCTCCAGTCGCATGAGTTCCATGCGGTTGAACCTTCAGTCGTCCGAACATCATGCGAGTAGACCTCCAGTCGCATGGTTTCCATGCGACTGAACCTATAGTCGCATGACACTCCAAAAAGTCAAACTTCCGGGTGTTACAAGTCCACCCCCCTTAAACGGGTTTCGTCCCCGAAACCTGTTGTTCCTTAAACCTTCGCGGGCAATACTGTCCCATCTCTTTTCCAGTCTATCATTTGGAATCCTATCGCCCCTACATCGTTTACCAACATTCGACTTCTGGTCTATCTTTGACTATCGACATCGGCAACATATGCATACTGATCAATGTCCATTTGACCAGCATCTGCGACTTCAAACATGCCATGTAGCATACGGTTACTACATCATAATATTCGATCAAAGGCTCGGAGTCATAATCATTGAGCTTCAGAACATCGCTGAGAACCTTCAGCTTTAGTGCTTGAAGAACAAGGCCTTCAACATGCGTAAAGTTGCTGCTTACTCCGGCCCTTGTTTGATGTTCTTTATGTGTGAATAATGACCTTCTTGCAACCTAAACGACAGATGAAAAAGGCTTTCATTAATCGTGCTAGGTGTTGTTCCAAATATAACTGCACCGAGATTGATTTTCCTCAGGTTCCTTGCAGGTACACTATGATAGATAAACAAATCGGCTTCCTTGGTAGCCCATACCAAATTTATCTTTTCCTTTTGCTTCTGACCTCCCATTCTACTTGTTTGCTACAACGTTGAAACTATGCATATGTTGTCGTTCTGTGAATCAATCACAGGCTGAAACTGTTCCTCAGACAACGGGTGACATAGCTTTCTCAATTGCATCACGCAATCCTCTAAGGCATTAGATAACCTAGTGGGTCCATTGATAACAATATCTACTTTGAATGGCTCGTCGATGTTCATTCTCCTGACATGCAACTTACAACAGATAGGAAGTAGGAACGAACTACTACTATACCTGTCGTCCGGTCGGAGTCCGCTCTACCCTCCTCTTGGGCATGGCAATAGCTGTTGTCTTTACCCTCTGTTCCCCTTCCTCGCACCGGAGCTTTCCGCCCTTGACCCCTTACACTCCCTGCTCAGATGTCCAGTCTCACCGCAATTGTAGCACTTAGCCATGTGGCAATCCCTTGCCCTGTGGCCTTCCTTCCCACACTAAAAACAGACGTTCAGTCCCCACTTGCACTCTCCTTCATGGCCTCTACCACACTTCTTGCATACCTCACCCTTTCTTGTTATCATGTCTCGATCATCGATCCTCATCACTTTACCCTCGGCCTCCATTCCACCATCACTATCTCGCCTTCCTTTCCCCTTCTTAACAAAGGCTCGCTCCTTCGCTTTACCCGTTACCGTCATCGCCTCCCGCTCGTCATACAACCTTCCCACTAGATCTACCGTCGACATGAATGTGCTGGGTTGGGCCGCGATCATGTGCCTACGGATATCCGCCGGCAAGCCCTGAATATACCTCTTGATTTTTCATGAAGGAGGTATCACCTGATCCGGCACCAGCCGTGCCATCTCATTGAATTTGGTGGTGTACTGCTGATGCGTCATCGTCCCCGCTTCCAACTGTAGGAACTCCCTTTCAACCTTATCCATCTTACGGTAAGGATAGAAATCCTGAATCACCAACCTTTTCAACTCTGACCATCTCATCCTTCCGATAGCCCGGCTACCCTCAACTTGGACTATGTTGTCCCACCAGCACAAAGCTGAGTCCACGAAAGAGTGGGCGGCAAACTTCACTTTCTGATCCTCCCGGCACTCACTGATATTCAACATGGCTTCCATTTCCCTCACCCACCGATGAGCAGCAGCAGCAGTGCCATAACCATCAAAAGTTGGGGGCTTGCATCGTTTAAATGCCCCGTAGTTACAGCCTCGTGCCGCCTCCGGTGCAGGCTGCTCTTCCTCTTCTTCCTCTTCGTCATCGAAGGAAACCGTTCCAGTCTCTGGTTGTCTTCCTTCACTCGAAGGTCTAGCCCTTTTCCTGTCTCTCTCATCTCTAACAGCCTTTACCACCTCGGTCACTACAGACGGTAGGATCGTCTGCATGGCCTGGTGCACTTCTTCCTCAATCGCCTCTGAGATTACTCTCGGAATCGTCGTGACCCGATTCTCATAAACAGTTACCGAACTCCCGCCAGGCGCTACCAACGAATCATATCCTCGTGACACGCTATAATTGCCTCGAAGTCCACCAACCCATCCATTCCAAGAACCAATTTGATATCACAAGTAGTCTAACCGGGTACCCATGACCTTCTAACTCCATGGACTTACCTTGACGGTTTCTACATCGAAGGGCTTATCAATACTTCCACTCCTAATGGGCAACTTAGCACAGAAAAGCTACAGAAACAAAACTCTTCCTAGCTCCGGAATCAAACAACACAGAAGACAGAGTTTGATTACTAGATACATACCTGTCACGATATCGGGGCCCATCCCAGCGTGCTCCGGCATCATCGTGAAGGACCTGCGCCCTTCGCCCTTGGTTTCTTGCAATCCCTGCTTATGTGACCCCTTCCTCCGCAGTTATAACACCGTACCACCCCACACTCTCTGGCTACGTGACCGTGCCTCCCACATCGAAAATAGATATTGGCCCCCTATCTACATTCCCCGGGGTGTTGGTGTCCACATATGGAGCAGAGGTTTGGTCTCCACATATCTTCTCCAATGTGCTCTTTGGCACACCTACCACACTTCCTCGTCCCCGTACCGGACGAAGCTGCACGCCGGTCCTCCGTCCTGGCAATCATTTTGTTTGGGGTGGCCCTGCCACGTCCGAACCGCTTTCCATTCCACTTCATGTCGCCGCTACCCTTCGTGCTTCCTTCAATAGCCGTCGTCTCCTTCACCGCCCTAATTACCTCAGTCACCATAGATGGCAGAATCGCCTGCATGACCTGTTGGGCTCCCTCAACGACAGCCTCTTTCATGGCGATCCTCAAACTAGCACCATCATCGCCGCCTTCCAAGTAAGGGCTTCAGGCTCTTCAAGTGCCATTTCAGCTGCTCTAGACATGCTCCTCGTGACACGCGGTTCAGCAACACGTCCACCACAGCCCCTATTTGGCAAAACCTTAGGAGTTCTACCGCTAGCCATCCTCTATCACACACTGAAAGATTCAAACACCAACACGGTCATTCAAGGGAATAGCTCAGTTTATGTCAAGTATAGCAAGTCCCTAATTACAGTGGCCAGTTGTGATTAGCCACTTACTTTACTCTTCGTACCCCGAGCATTACCTGTCCTGACTACATTAGTATCTAAACCTATTAGTACACATAAGCACACAACATGCGCACATACTACCAGTTAATATTAAGAAAATACCTGATGGCACGCAGCTACTCAGATTGGCATTCCTTCCCTTTCCTTCCCATTCTCAGTTTAAGTAAAGGTTTATTTTGAAAATTTACCCATTTCACTTAAACTTTGGCTCTGATACCAACTTGTAAGGCCCCATTCCTGGGCACCTTACAGCTGGTCTATCATCGCACTTAAAAACACATCATTATGTAATCTTTACTAAAATCATGCAGCGGAAACTATGAAATAACTTTTCATTTTACTATAAACGCTTTTGCAGAGTAATACAACACTCATTACAAAATATCGTTTGTTTGTATTACAATACAAAAGCATTAAAAAAAAGAAGAATGCCATCCCAAAAGCGCTGATTAACCGCCTCGTGCCATCCCAGTAACACTACCTGCCAACTGGAAACACTTAAAAGTCAGCGTTGCTGAGTGAGTTCTAGTTTTATAATAAAACATACTTTCATTCGTTAAAAACCGTTCTTGCATACACGCAATCACACAATCATACATACACGTAGATAACATTATTATTATCTTTATCATTCGTTCTTTAACTTTCATTTGTCAAGCATGCAAATCTCTAAGGGTCACTTCTCATCTATGCCCTCATGGTTCCAACCCATGAGCCGACAAAGCATACTGTAACATACTGGTGCCCCTATGGCTCTCAGTCCATAGACCGACACCTGGTGCCCCTATGGCTCACAGTCCATAGACCGATACCTGGTTGCCCCTATGGCTCTCTGTCCATAGACCGACAACGTTGTTGCCCCTATAGCTCTCTGTCCATAGACCGACAACCTTGTTGCCCCTATGGCTCTCTGTCCATAGACCGACAACACATCTTCCGGGGTCACATTAACCCCATGAGTGATCGTCACCACTCCTGCTGTAACAACTATCCCGTGACAGGTCACAAAGACACTGCCCCGTTGTTCTTAAGGCAACTATGGCTCACTGTCCATAATCTACCCTAAGGCTCGTAATAGGCCTAGTTACTAGAACCAAGCACCATTTCCAAGACTTCTTAACCGTCAAATCCATCTCGTGCCCCTTAGACCATGCAAGACTTTCTTTCATTCATTCATTCATTTATTAACGCATGCATTCATTCATCATGTTCCTCTTTCATTCGTTCATTCATTAATGCATGCACTCATTCATCATGTTCCTCTTTCATTATCTTTCACTTTACGTTATTTATTACATTCGTTTTATTCATTCATTCATCCACGTAAAGTCACTAAAAGATAAACACGCATCAACACAAGGAACATAGATATTTGCAATTCATCAGTCATTACCATCATATAAGGCCACATCATACTTAACATGCATACATCCTACATACGCATCTCTCCTCATTTACATCAGCCCTATCTGGGCGATTGAACATACTCCAGTCGCATGGCCTTCATGCGACTGAACCGTGCGATTGGACAACCGTGCGAATGGGCATACAGTCGTACGAATGGTACTACTATCGTGCGAATGAACACTATACGAATGGACTACTAGGCGACTAACCCTCAGTCGTGCGACTAAACTACTATGCGAATGGACCTATGCGACCGAATCCCTCAACCGCATGGCCTGTCGGGCGATTGAGCCCTTGTCGTACGACTGAGCCTCAATCGTACGATTGAACAACTGTCTTTCCTCAGTCGTGCGACTGGCCCTTCAGTCGCCTAGCCCTAACTGGGCAGCGACTGGAGTTCATCACGAACAGCAGCCGCGACCTACGGCCTTCAAACTCCTCTAAACTCATTTCCAGCCCAAATTAACCCTCCTAAACCTCAGGGATTCATATTAGGACATCATACAAGCATGTGCAAGTCCTAAAACGTACCTTAAACACATTACCCAAGATTTCACCCAAATGGGTCAAACATACACTCTTTCAAAAACGGGTTTGAATGTGTTCCAGCCCTAAAATCGTATGAAAACAAGTAAATGAGGGGTTCTAGAACTCACATTATCAAGGAGAATATGAAGAGCTTCGATTTGACTAGCCACTCGACAAATCTCGAGCCCGAATCACCACTTTCTCTCTTTCTTTCTCTTCTTTCTCTGCTCTCTCTCGCTCTGCTCTTTCTTCCCGACTGAAAATGTGTAAGTGTGGGGAAGAGAAGATGGCTGCCCCTCCTTTATAACTACAGCTCAGTCGCCCGAGCACCTGGCGACTGGGCTTCCAGTCGCCCGAACACCATGCGACTGGACCTCCAGTCGCATGAGTTCCATGCGGTTGAACCTTCAGTCGTCCGAACATCATGCGAGTATACCTCCAACCGCATGGTTTCCATGCGACTGAACCTCCAGTCGCACGACACTCCAAAAAGTCAAACTTCTGGGTGTTACAAAAGTTTTTTATATATTTTAAAATAGTTGGTTTTGATGTGTTTCGTGTGATAATTACAAATTGAATTTCAAAGTTACACAGTTAGTGATTTTATAATTCCAAATTACATATCATATTACAATCTGACTATTACAAAAATAATACAAAGACCATTACAAACACCATTAATAATACAACTTATATCAAATTAACTTGTTCAACCTTCTAGTATTTCCTCAATTCATGATATTTTTTAAATTGTGTCTCGTATATAACCTCCCAATTATTACTATTTGGTGTTTTATAGTGTCTCTAGTATCCACTTGGAAGAGGCATCGATAGTCACCGACTAATCGAAGTCTAATAAAATGATTTCCACTAACAAAAACAATTGCAATCAATTAGTGATTAGTGACATCGGAAAAAGATAACCAGAAGGGAATAAGTTGCAATGTTAGTGATTGACATAAACATTAAAACCAGACGAAACATGTTAGCAATCTAGATTGGCGCGGGTGGCATTATCATCCAATGTTTATATGGAGCTGCACATATCCCGTTCAAGTCTAACGAATTTCATAGTCGCTAGATATCGTGAAACATATCACCGTACAAATGTGCATTTTCATAAGCTCCACTATATGTTCAATACGAATAAAACGCCATTGATTTTCATCATATCCCAATCTAACTGCTACAACCCGCGAACCACAGTTACCGTCAACATATACAACATCCGCACCCGAAATGTATAGGTAGAACACGGATGGAATCGAACCATAAAACCGGTAATAGTTGTTTTTTTCTTCGTCCCCCTGGGTATATAAAACTTTGAAGTCTAGTGTGATGATATATCTTTGTCTTTTGTTTTGGAGGACATTAATTGACTGCGTTGAAATGACCATTGTTTAAACTTTATCACGAACTTGAATATCTTGGAGGAACTTGAATATTTTCTCGTTATTGCACGTATTAACCATGTCTGGGAGGGTTTAATATCACATCTTGTTGCTTATCCTTTCTTCTTAGGACCGCATATATTCATTTGCACTTTCAGAGCTTTTTGATCTGTTTCCCAGGATTTATAAGTGATTTTATCATGCCTACCTCATATCTTTTCACTCTTTTTGATTGAAGAAGTAAATGTTTCGTCACCATCTCCATTTCTGAATGTACATTTATTTTCTCCTCCCGCACAATATACGTTGGTGAAAAGTAAAGCTTTCTAAAAAAAGATCAATGTTATCGAGTGGGATATTTTGAGTTATAAATAATGGGTAAAAATATAAAAAATATATATACAATATAATATTCATGGTAAAAAATAAAAAATAAAAAAGTTTTTACCAGTTTGAAAGTAATTATTTAATCCACAGGCACATGGAAGACCACAGCTCGTAAACACCCACATGATGCGTTGGATGTTATTAGATGATGAATTCTATTGATCTCACCAATTAAAAGATCCAAATCCATAATAGAAACTTTATCACGTAAGTATTGAATCACTTTATGATTGTGTTGAACTATAAGCATGATATTACTTTTGCTAAAACTTTCTTTTATAGCAATTTCCTGAGTAACTAAAATATTATTAATAAACCAAATCAATCTATCCATGGTACTATTACTTTTTTGAGATAACTTTTTAGCAAGGAATGTTGGCTCTCCACTTAGTTCCTTGTGTGTTGAGCGAAGTTTGGTCTCTATCTATCCATGCGGTCACAAACCTCTTTTTGTAAGGGTCCAACCAATTATTTTTCAAGTACCTCAAAACTTCTAATCAAAATAACATTATATTATTTAATTTGTAAAAGATAGTATAAATAAGAATAACAATATAAAACTTACTTGAATGTTTGGTTACCAATCTTCGATAAAGGTGGTCAAAATTGTACGCGTATATGTCAGGCGTGATAGAGTTAAATAATACCAACCACAAATGCTCAAAAGCACCCCATTCATCATTCAAAAAACTCTTATTTCAATGTTTAATGATATTTTTTTGATATATGCCATCTACAAAGTAATCGCACGCCATTTGAGAAAACTTCTTCACACGCTTTCATCAGAGCAAGGCATTTGTCGGTTAGTATAACCCGGTATTTTATACACTTTTACTCTAAAGTTTCTTTTAGTTATTATAAAACCCATCTGAAATTAATCTGTCACTCAAGATCAATAAATGCATAAGCAATAGAAAACGATTTAAAGGTTGATGTCACACCAACCATTTGGACAAATGACATTTTGTAGACATTGGTTTAATACGTCGTGTCTATCATCAATATATGTGGGTAGGCGTGCCATAAATTGTGAGATGTGGGATGTATAAAAAACTTCATCTATGGTATTTGTGGGTTCATCTATGTTAGGGGTGTAAGTATATTTATTTTCTTGTATTATAGTAAAAAACACATGCATTGGAGTTTCGCCGATTCTGCTTGAATTTTTTATTTTCATGTGGGCATTATATACTGTTCTTAAGGCTGACACGTTTTTTAGATTCTGGTCCCTTAGTGTACCTAAAATGTTTCGAGGTTCAATAGTTTGCTCTGTCAGTTGCTTTACGATACAAATCTCTTTTTCGGTGAGTCTCATTGCGTATGCATGCCCTTCGAGATGTTCATCGGCTTCATGATTATGAGTATCATCTACAATAACTATTATCTACCCACCTTTTTATATTTGGTACGTTCCCTATAATTCAAACTAATAACTTGTTTTTTGTGCCAGTGTTTTTAAGAGTGTGTGCTTCTTTATATACTCCACCACTATCACATTTTACCTATATTTTAACTACCAACACACTTATATTTTTTTATTGTTTCGTGATAATAATATATCTATTTTCATGACTTATATTACTTGTCCAATCAACCAATTCTTTACGAGATGAGAAAACCTAATAATTTTAAATAATGTAATTAGTTATTATCAAATGATAAAAATTTGTAACAATTAAGTAGTAACCTGATTCGTGTCGTATAACTCTTTTCTTTCAGAACCATCACCATTGTTATCTCCACTACTATCACCTCCGTTATCAACGCCGTCATCGCCGCCGTTGTTGTCGCTGTAATCACCACCGGAATTTCCAAGATTATCGTCGTACTATTCAATATAGTTACCACCCTTGTCACCGTAATAACTATAACCATCGACGAGATAATAGTTAGAATCGGAACCGAATAAATAACTGCTATCCCAGGTTGACATCGCTAACTATATCGCTTAAAATTTATACAAATATTGAATTTATCGATATTAAGTAATGATTTAAATAGAATTTTACAAAAAATATTACGTCGAGTTAAATAATTATTGAGGAATATTACATCGTATTAAATAATATAATAAATACAAAATTATACCGTAATCGAGGAATATTAAATCGTGTCAAAATAATAAAAAAGTATCCAATTAAGGTAACGACCCGTGACAGACTTAATGGGCCGCATATAAAAACTGTAACGATTACGGGCCATGAAAATCCTGCTAGTGAAGGGCTTCATGCCCCGTTAAATGTTAGAATGACTGATTTGATGGGGTGCAGACTTATATGGCACGTGAAGGCTCTTATGGGCCGTAAGTAGGGCGTCCAGGTCCAGATAACAAACAGGGCGTACCTATAACAAACTCCATATATATTATAGTGTCTATTTTAATAATTATTATCTAAATATTACTTTAACCATATTATGAATATCTTTTTTGTCTTGACAAGAAATCTACTCATGAATTATATCATATTGTAAAAAAATATATTTAACATTTCATCTTTTATTTAACTCATGTAGTAAACAGACCGCTAACCTTGTGGGGGGGGGGGGGGTGAGGGGGGGTTGACATATATATAGTTGATCGTGCTTATGTCATTTGTATTTCTTTTATAGTTAGGCAGTGTATTTCAACGTTAACCTTTACTAATTTGATTTCTTGATCTTTTATTGTGGTGTTTATTAAAAAAGATGAAAATTTAGGTAAATATGAAATGTGTTCTTGAACTAATTATTCAATGTATTGTATCTTAGACTCGTGCAATATTTTTAATGCAACACTTACACACTGCATTTGAGTTTGTAGTTGATAAAAAAAAAGAATGACTGACTTGGTATTGAAATTTTTACATGATTGTTGATGTTATCTAACCACAAGGTTATATGAACTTAATATAAGGAATTTTAAATATTCAATTGGATCAGTTTTTTTTTTGTAATTTCATGGGTTCGTTAGAAGGTGACCTATCTGTCATCGGATATATTGTGTACTTCCAATCAAGTGGTTTAATCTAGCTATCTAAGTTGAGTTTCTTTTCTTTATTGTTCTTTTTTTTGGTCTTTGATGCCAGTTTTTGTTGAATTATTGATATTAATTGAACTCTTGAATGTTAATTATTTATTGGAAATAGTTGTCTTTCAACCCCAGATCTAATAACAACCCCAGATCTAATAACAACCCCAGATCTAATAACAACCCCAGCAACCTCAAATCCAACAACACCTAACACACCCAAAAAACAAATCACTACAGACAGGAGATTTAACTTCGACTTGCCAAGTGAATACCTTAACCATACTCATTTAATTTGATAGATATTTTTGTAAGTCTTAAAACACTATAACAGTTCATATTACAAAAACAAAGATATCAGATCCAACGGCTCAAAAAGGTAGCGCGGTAAAGGATGAAGCAAGAAGTAGAAGTCCGCAACAATAACTCAAACTCTAGCAAGTAACATTTTGTATGTCACAAGTTGCAACCTGTATAAAATGGACATCAAGATCTCTTTTGCAACTTAGAGAGGATACAAAAACCATCTCTAACAACATATGTAATAGTGATGTCTATTTTGTAAATGATAATAATCCGTAACATCTTGAGTGGGATATACTAGGTTTGTTTGTTTGTTTATAATAATCCGTAACATCAGCTAAGATGACATTGCCTCTTTTGTGAATGATACCGGACATATTAGCCAACATGAATTCTAGAAAAAAAATTCCTTTTGTATGACGCAAACCAACAAAATCGAACCAACAACACACGCAAACATGATAATCGAGCCCGTGCATCTCGCAGCAGAGGTTACCTAGTTATTAATTAATATACATTGAGAGAGAATACTTTTACTCTTTTCATTTTATGATATTAGACTTATTTTATTTAATTAATATTAAAACTTTTTTTTATCATTTTTAATAATAACTATTGATTAGTTTAATCAAATTATAATTCTTATTAATTCCTTTGGTTGGTGGGGTTTTTGGTTTTTTTTCTTTTGTTTGTATGTGTTTTTATAGGTTTGTTTTGGGTGTGGGTTTGAGGTTTGGGGTGAGGTTTTTTTTTTGTGGGTTGTTGTCTGTTTTCTATTTTCGGTGGGGTTTTTTTTTTCTTTTGTTTGTATGTGTTTTTATAGGTTTGTTTGGGGTGTGCGTTTGAGGTTTGGGGGTGAGGTTTTTTTTGTAGGTTTTTTTTGTGGGTTGTTATCGGTTTCTATTTTGGACTGTGTCGCATTCTTGCGATTTTGATGTTCGTCTGTTTTATGTATGGTGTTGGGCTTTGATTTAGTTTTTTAGTTTTGTATGTTCTGGTGTGTTATGGGTTTGGGGTTTTGTGGGTTTTACTTTATGTATTTTACTGATTTTATGGTTTTGAACATTTATTTTGATTTTGATTTAGGGTTAAATTAAAACTTGCATAGACGCGGCAACGCGCGACGCCAAAACCTAGTTATTATTAGTTCTAATAGGTCTGAAAATAAAGCTGGTTTCGAAAAATAAAGATACAAATACTTTACACAAATTAATATCTTTTCTACCCTCTTAAATTGTTTTAGAACGTATGTGTGGTGAATGATCGACAAACGTTCACATATGATTACAAACTAGGTACTTATAATTGTTGGCTTTTATTTATTTTCTTGTTTTTTAAAATTGAAATATATTTTATATACGTTATTATTTTAAAAAGCTACACCATAGAATTTAGACTTTTTCACTTTTTATTTAAGTATAGTATTACTATATAATTTCTAGATTGAATTTTATATAATAATAACTAAGCTTCTTACATTTTTAGTAGAGTCACTCAAACTTTTTTTTTTCTTTAAAGGCACCCAACTTTTATTACGTGTTCCGATTTTATGAAATTTTTTATGGATGTTAAATTTTGTTAAATGAAATGTCTAAAATGAAACATATATAAATTGTGATTATCATTTAGTATTTTTTTACAAAAATTATCTGAAGTAAGACGTACTAATAAACTAAAAATTAAGTGACCTAAATTGAATATATATGAGTTAATGGTTATCTTTTTTTCTAAATAACTTAAAGTAAAAGGTATCACCGAAGAAAAAAATATTGATTAATAATCAAGTTTCAAAATTTTTGGTTTAAGTCAAAATTCAAACGGAAAAAATAATCACAATATAGTATATAAGATTTCTTTATGTTCCATTTGGATCACACAACTTTTAAAAATTTTAGATAAACACAAACTTTTTACAAGTTTAAAACACCTAATGGAAATTTAATGACTTTAAAAAAACAAAAACTTTAAATGTTTTTAGTATAACACCGGAGAAACTTGTTTACTATTATAATAAGTTTTCCGTAATTATATAAAAATAATATTAAAAAAACATCAAGTATAACATGACTATAGCGTGTTGTATATAAGTAGCCCGATTTGACAAAGTGAATAACGTGATTATAACACGAGCAGCATGATTTGACAAAGTGAATAACGTGATTATAGCACGATTAGCATGATTTGACAAAGTGAATAACGTGATTATAGGACGAGTAGCATGATCATAACATTAATGGTGTGATTTATAGTGCTCTAAGCATTAATAGCATGATTATATCGTAAAATAGTTTTAACGCATACACCCTTTCATCCAAAACGTGTCGCATTTAGGTGGGTTCCGTGTTTAGCATGCATGCTCTTTTACTAAAGCTCGGTGCCGACCAAACTCATATTTACAACTTAGACCCTACTCTAATATACAATTTAAACCCTCAAACTTCTATTATATTAAATTGACAGACTGTACTATGTATATTATACGTTTTAACCAATTAAATTTTTTGTAGTTTGATTTTTTAGTAACTTTTGTTCGTTAATTAAAAATAATAATTTATGGTTGTGTTTAAATTTATTTTTGCATAACGGTATAAATTATGTAAAAAAACAAAGTTGTATTCAATATAGGATATTTCTTTGTGTATGTATCGATTAATGTTAACGTGCTAGTATTATAAAAAATGTGACCACTGCAAAACATTGATATTATTATATCAGAGTTGTATTCGAAATAGAGGATTTTTTAACATCATATATTATATCAACAAACAATAACGTATTGGTAATATGAAAAATTAAACTTATACCAACTTAACAAAAACAATATTTTTCATTATATAACTACTCTAGCGGCTCTGTCACAGCGTACAAATAAGAACACTCGTGTCACTTTATTCGGAAACCTTTCTATAAACATCCCAAATCAAAGAAAAATCCCCCAACACGTATGTAATTTTCAACTTTCAAGTATTATTATTGTTATATGTATGTGTATTATCTTTAACGAGTAAGCAGCAATTAGGGAAGAAGAAGGGGGGTTTCTTCCATTGATGGAATTCATGTTGACCTTCGTGATGATGTGTGGTGTTCAAGTGGTGTCGTGCATGCATTTTGTGTATATCTTCTCTTCGCATGCACACGCTCTCTCTCTTTCTCTCCATTAAATTCCCTTTTTTTACCTTCACTCATCAATCCACCATCAGAATAAACTCCACCTGCACTACACAACCACCGCTGCCACCGCTGCCACCGCTCATCCACCGTACCCACCCAATTCCGCTCAGATTTCAACCCACACACTCTGTTTCTTCTTCAATCGTTCTGTATCGTGTGTTTGTGTGTGTGTTAGGTGTGTAATTTGCCTTGGTTTGGTGGGTGTGTGCATGGGTGCATTTCAGTGTGCTCAATTTAGTCGATCTCGATCTGGGTAGTTACGTGGTTGTAGATTATTAGCTTCGATTGCGTTTTCTTGTAAGTTTTTTGGGATTTGATCAATTTCGTCAATTTCGTTCTATTTCTTTAATTTTTGGTCGATTTCTGATTGATTCGATCGTGTACTGTCTTTTGATTTGTGGGTTTTTGTTAGGGTTTTAATTAGGGGTTTTTGATTTCGAACTCGTGGTTTAGGATTATGAGATCTGATGATTGAATTGGAGAAATTTGGGGGTCAAATGTCGTCGTCGTTGAAGATTTGCATGAACGAATTGTGCGGGACGAAGACGACGACTCAATGGAAGAGAGGTTGGGCCATGAAGTCCGGTGGTTTCGCTACTCTCTGCTATTCTTGCGGGTATGGATAATTTTATCTCCATTTTACCCTTCTGTTTTGGGAAATTTACGTAATTTGTTGCATAGATTGATGTTTATTGCAAGGGCATTTTGGGATTCTGATTTATGGAAATCATAAGATCAATTCCTCTGTAATGAATATTTTAGGGTTATTACTATTATCTGTGTTTTTTGACTTTTTGTGTCTAAAGTTTGAGCTTTTCTTGCAAATATTACATTTGCTACTGCATGATGATCAATTCTATCAATTGCCCCAAATTTAGGATTATTTTTATGAAAACCATTGTTGTAAAGTGAGAATTGATTTGCATGTATAGTGTAATGAATTTGATTATTGTCATTGGGCTCATGCAGTCCCATGGGTTTAAAATATGCTATTTATAACAATGAGTAATGACAGCATCATGCAGTGACATGTAACATGGCCCAGTGTAGCATAATAGTATGTGGTATGATGTCATTTGCATGCTAATTATAGTGTGTTGTTGTTGGGAGTTGTAATCTGTGGAGATTAATGGACCATTCATGTCCATCAGCAAAAGGAGTGTGAAGTGTCGATCAGTCGAGTGATCCATGGTTTTTATATTTCTGATGCTGTTCGCTTTATGCGGTATGTATGTAACTTTATAAGGATTAAGAAAGCAGGATAGGGTGGTGCATGATATATATTTCATTTCAGTAACACGATATTTGGTAGCAAAATAACATATGGATAACTAACTAGACAGTACCACCTAACTAGAATTGAGGCTTTTGGATTCAGACATTTCTCTTTATAATGAATGGACAGTGGCATCAGCAAAACATTTCTCTACATATAAGTTCCCATTTCTAAAATGGTTTATATTTTCATGCGTGTCTTTTAGATGTTGGTGGCATGGTTCTTTTTCTTTCTTGCTCAAGTTATCATTAATCGACAATTATAGCAGCTAGCTAAAACCATCAAAAGTGTCTCTGACTTCTTCATCCCATTTGCCTCAAATTGTGTTGACCATTTGCTCTTTTAGCTTTTTACACTTTAAGGCCTTTAATATTTAATGGTTTTCTTACACACAATTTTCTCAAGCATTCATCCCCGTGCTGCACGACCTCATTTTATTGCTTTCATTGCACATTTTGACATGATTTTTTCAATTCCTTGTGCATTTGGCCACAATTATTATTTTTGTTGTTAACTTGTAATTTGGTCTATTTCTCTTTGTGGACCCTAGAACTGTCTATGATCATGTAAACTACTGTGAAAGATTCCATCTGAATGAACCTGGTTGGAGGGAATGCAAGTTCTGTGAAAAGGTAATTTCAGTTCAGTATTCTTGAATCTCTAAGAATTTAACATCCATTACCCACTAAGTATTAGCGTGTGTTGTATTGCAGCCTATTCACTGTGGATGTGTTGTTTCAAAATATCTTCATGAATGCCTTGATTTGGGAGGAATATCATGTATAAAATGCATTATAGCTAGGGGAACACAAGCCCGTAAACCAATACAGGTAATCAAATTTTTACAGTAAAACCTAAGGGGACTAGCGATTTAACTGTTTAAAAACCATCATGCCACCACATATATATTCTTTAGATTTCTGTAACTTATGTTTAGTAGTGGAGCAGTTGAAGTATATCAAATAAGAGTTAAATCAAAATGAAATCATGTCTGGTAAATTTAACATTTTCGTTGTATTGTTCACCATTTAAAATTTTGTGTAGTTTCTGTCTTTCTGATGACCAGTGATGATTAGCTATGTCAAAGGTTCTGCTGACCCTGAAGTGACAGTTATGACCCATTACTTATAATTGGGTCATTTTGGGTTATGCTCTAATAGGTGAAATGGGTAAAATAAAATCGAATTAGGCTAAAAGTTAACATGTCGGTAACATGCTCTTAAGTCATTTATTAAAAAAAAGATTAATATTAAATTAACTATAATTTTCAAATCATATTAAATGTACAATTCTTTATAAATATAAATTTAATGCAGTAAACCTTTGAATCATTTTACCTAAATAACATTTCAACCTACTTAAAAAGTTACATTGTTGACTTAATCCTGTTGACTGTTACCCAGTTACTCAATTTTTCACCTCTAATATTATTTCAACATTATATGGCGATTCCATAAAAAATTTGAAGATAGAGAAGGATTATAAGTACTAAGGATTATGAGTTTGCTATCTTATACTTGATTTCTCAGTTTTTAGAAAAACAATTGTTAATGCAGAGCCACTCTAATGACCCTCCAAATGGATTCATTCCGTTTGCTGCCACTTGGCGTCCTGTCATTGGCAATCGTATGAATAATGGTGCTACTGTTGATAAAGGAACACTCACACAGTTGACTGAAGCTGTAGACAAACATCAACCCACTCCTTCAACTTCATCCCTTGGTCACCAATTTAAACAAGATGAACCCCGTCTTTCTTCAGAATTGAACATTGGGATTCAATCAAATAAAGACGCTGGAACAATCTTCCAAAATTCATCATCTTTATTTGATAATGGTAGAACAGATTTAGGTTTTAAATCATTCTATGATTCTAAGCCTCAGCCATCTTTAAATTATTCTCTTGGTAATCCCCATGTTAATACAAAGTCTTTGGTAAATCCCAATTCTAATGGCCCTGTGGAGCCTGAAAAAGTTCCTTCTTTCAAACAAGGGCAAAGGTCCCGCATTTCATTTCCAAAACCGCCTAAATCTGGGGTTAGTATACGTTCACAATCAAATAAAGGGATTGTTACAGATAATAGAGTTGCAAGACCACCTGGTGAAGGTAGAGGTCGCAATCAGTTACTTCCAAGGTATTGGCCTAAGATAACTGACCAAGAACTGCTGCAGATATCCGGGGAGTATCCTAAGTTATTTATGTTTATATAATTATATTTTTTGCATTTATTTTTGTCTTCCCTTTGAAGTTCTTTTGTCCATAGAGGTCTAAATGATGTTTTGTTCAAGATTTTGTCATGTTTGAGTAAGTTTAACATCCAAGAAAACGCTAATTAAACAAACTAAGTAGTTTTGATCGAAGCTAGTGAGGTCAATCAGCTCTCCTATGGTGTGAAATTTGTTTCTTTATTATTTTTAGAAACTAAAATTCAGCATATTTGGTAGTTCTAATTCCTATTTTTGTAACTCTCTAACTAAGAACCCAAACTTAGGACACCCATGTATTGAAACTACTCTATAGGTCACTCAAGTTCCATATACAAAATATGGCAAAAACACCTACAGATGAAAACACCCCTTTGAATTGTTGAAAAAACAATTATCGTACCAAGCCATCAAAAGCAATGATTCAATGTATAACAAACTAGTGTTTTCGTAATTATATAATATTCGGGCATGTTTCTAGCCGGATTTGGTATAAATGAAACCTGATACGTACTTGGGTGGTCAATAAAATAGTTTCAGTATATGGGTGACCTTAATGAAGTTAAATACTTGGGTGGCCATCACATTCAAACACTAATAATTATCTAGCAAATATACTAATAAGACTTATCCTTACAAATAAATATGAACTGATATAATAAATTTCTGAAGCACTAACTTTTTGGTTTCTTGTGCTTGTACATACTACAACACAAAATCTATCCTTAGAACTGAGGTTGTGAGATTTCAAGGTAAATTGTCAGTTGTTAGAATAATTACAACACTAGTTGTATTCTTATAACCGAAAGATTTGATTTTTATAAAGGGCCTATGACATTTGGTAATTTTATAATACTTCACTATTATGTGTGTAGGGTTAAGTGCCACTTGTTGGGTAAAGAACGTCCATTTAACACTATTTTTGTAGTATCTTTTAAGAATGCAGGAAATCTTGTGTATAAATTGAAATAGGTGTACCCTGTCACCAACCTGAAAGAAAGTATTGAGTGTTACATATATGGAAAAACAATGTTTTTCCTTAATCTTAGTTTGTAGCTTGAAGTCCAACTGCAGTATTACTCCATTATTTGAGAAGGTTCTGAGTGCAAGTGATGCTGGCAGAATTGGTCGGTTGGTCCTGCCTAAAGCATGTGCTGAAGTAGGTTCTCTTTTTCCTGTTTCTTATGTATCTTTTGCACTTTGCTCCACATTCATAATTATAAATATTTTGCAGGCATATTTTCCTGCTATTAATCAATCGGAAGGTTTACCAATAAGAATTCAGGATATAAAGGGGAAAGAATGGATGTTTCAGTTCCGATTTTGGCCCAATAATAACAGTCGTATGTATGTTTTAGAGGGTGTAACCCCTTGCATACAGAATATGCAACTGCAAGCTGGGGACACAGGTATCCTTTTTTCTATGACATGTTTAATGATATATCTTTAATAGTTTAAACTTATTATAAGTGGGTGCCTTGCATATTAAAACATATATGTGGACAGTGGACATTTATATTAAATGATAGGAATAATAATATGCACAAAGATATAATATGATATTTCTGATAGTTCATCAAAGTTACCAGGAAGAAAACTGAAAATTAAAGCAAACCCTAATCAGGGGTTCATTTTGAGTCTAGAGTGTATAATTGAGTTAAATCCAAAACGTTCTAACATAATATTTTGTTGAGTGCTAAATGATTTTGAAGATTAGAAGGGGGGAAATTGTGCTCTTCATGATTATACCAGTAAATATAATGATTCTATATAATTCTTCTGCTTCATATGATTCTTCTTCTTCTTATTTACTTTCGAAAAATTTCGGCAGTTATATTTAGTCGACTAGATCCAGGAGAAAAGCTTGTTATAGGTTGTCGAAAGGCAACGGTTTCTGCAGACACGCAGGTGACATTTTGCTGCATTATTTTTTGTGCACTATATATTTTTGTCTAGTTCCTTTTTATGTGTGCCCTTTTCTCTTGATGTATACCAACTATATGTCTGTTTCCTAAAAAAGGAGTAAATGACTGCTTTTTCTTTCATACCACCAATAAAACATCTTTCTTGTACATATAGTAGTTAGACTGGTTATATTTTATCTGAAACAGGTCAAGTAAATGTTATAGCTAAATTGTGAATGAGTCGAAAGCCAACAAAGCTCCTTTTAAATCCATTTAAGTTGAATGGTGTCCCCCCCCCCCAAAAAAAAAAAAAAAAAAAAAAAAAAACACACACGCGTGCACGCACAAACATATGTGTGTGGAGGGTATGTGCGTCATGTTACTGACTAGAACTATATGAAAAACAAGCAGGAAGGCGAAATGCCCGCTGCTAATGGTGGTGTTGATGGAACTTCTAGCGGGAATGGAAATCTGGCCATAGTATGTGCTTTTTCATCGGTTCTTCCTCATTGATATTGATGGCATTTTGAACTTTTTTTTTCCTTCATTACTTGATTTCACTTTTGCTAAGTGAGTTACACTTGATTAGCAGAAAAGTGCCGAGCATGAAGTCATGGCTAACGGGGATCAAAAAACATTAATCCAAGAAAAAAAGAAGAATCGTAACATTGGATTAAAAAACAAGAGGTTGCTTATGCAGGGTGAAGATGCTCAGGAGCTGAAAGTGACATGGGAAGAAGCACATGAGTTGCTCCGCCCGGCGCCTACTTGTAAACCAACTATATCCATGATTGGAAATTGTGAAATTGAAGAATATGATGTAAGCTTGATGTCACACTCTTTACTATTTTTATATATCTTCATGTGCTCCTTGGATCAACCTTCTCTTTTCTTTTTTATTTCAGGAACCACCTGTATTTGGCAAGAAGACCATTTTCACTGTGCATGAATCTGGGTAATTTTTTTCTTTAAATATTATTGAACCACTTGTGTTGGAAGATACATTGTAGCAAATCATTTGTCTTTATGCTTTATAATATTGTGTAGGAAGTTAATGTTTTGAATATGATTACTAAATTTATATTGGTTCAACAATAATATAACTTATTGAATAAAACGGTTTAGGACGTTTTATGCATTTAAATTGGGTGACTTTTGCATGTTTCCTATTAGCTATTTTTATTTTTACCTGTTTGACCCGTTAAAGATAAAACATAACTTGAACTTTTATTGATTGTGGTCTAGTTCACAAGAACAATGGGTTCAGTGCGATGATTGCTCCAAATGGCGGAGGTTACCTCCTGATGTTCTTCTTTCTCCAAAATGGACATGCTCTGATAATGTTTCAGATGCAGACAGGTAATATATTGGGAATCAACTATTATAAGGTTTTAACTCACGTGCAAACTACTTTAAGATAATAGAATTTAATTTCTTTCTTTTTTTTTTGTATGTGGCATCCTACAGGGCTTCATGTTCGGCTCCGGATGAGATACGCACAAAGGATTTGGAACGAATTTTCAAATTTGGCAAGGGTATGAATCCAATATGTCTATGATAGTTTGCATTTTTATTTTTGATGTTGAATTTAGTATGGTCTCGACAAGAAGTAATTCCTTGGTCACGATTTAATGTTCACGCCTTGTGTGATTAGTCATATTCGGTTATTAACATCTACATTTTGGCCCATCCCTGATTCGTTTTGACACTGATAACTTTTTGTCCAATATCTTAAAATTTTATGAACAATTAGCATCTAAGATATGATTACAAATATCATATTATTTCTATTGATTTTGGGAATAAAATAAATTTTTGTGTGATTAGTCATATTCGGTTATTAACATCTACATTTTGGCCCATCCCTGATTCGTTTTGACACTGATAACTTTTTGTCCAATGTCTTAAAATTTTATGAACAATTAGCATCTAAGATATGATTACAAATATCATATTATTTCTATTGATTTTTGGAATAAAATAAATTTGGAGGTTTTATCCATTTAAAAGTACACAAGGTGACTTTTGGCCAACTTGACACATTTTCTTTTAAACCAAGCTTTTTGAACTCGTTTGTTATCATTTATAAGTAAATGGGTCAAAATTGCCAACTCTGTTATATATTTTGAAATAACATATGATGATGCTTTTGTTAATTTCCAGATTTTAAAAAGCGAAAACTTTCAGAAGGAAAAGTGGTTGAAGAAGAAGAAGAGCCATCTGGGCTGGATGCATTAGCTACTGCAGCAGTGTTAGGAGAAACCTTAGGGGAATTTGGTGAATCATCAGCAAGTGCCACCACAAGACACCCCCGCCACAGGCCCGGGTGCACTTGTATCGTGTGCATTCAACCCCCAAGCGGTAAAGGAAAACACAAACCAAATTGCTTCTGCAATGTCTGTCTGACAGTCAGACGCCGTTTCAAAACATTAATGCTCCGAAAGAAGAAAAGGTTGTCGGATAGGGAGGCGGAAATGGCCCAGAAGTCATTGTTGGCTCTTAATAATGGGGTGGTAGCACCTGGCGGAAGTGGAATCAAGATCAGTGACAGGGATGGCATTGAAATGGAGGTGGGTGATAGCAATGACAAAGGAGGGCAACAGTTGGATTTGAATTGTGATCCCATTAAGGATGAAGAGATAATAATGGCTGATGCTAATGCTCATGGAATTCAATTGGAATGGCAGAATGTGCTTAAAGGAGTTGTACCATGTTCAGAACCCAAAGATACAAGTGAGACTGAAGGACACCCACACCCTCACCCTGTTGTAGGGCAATCTGCAACTTCTTCTCAGGCCCCACCTACCCACACCCCTACAGAAGAAAGACTAATTCCCATTGATGATCCAGCGGAGATTGAGCGCAAGGTTGTTGTAGAGGGGTGATCTACTTATCGATAAACCGGGAGAGGGGGGTTTTTGGGTTTCGGGATAGGGTTTGGGTTTGGGGTTTTTATGTTACATCCCATAGATTAGAGTGTAAGATAAAGTATAGTTTGTGTTTTAAGTTAATGATGTGGTGAAACCTCAGAGATGCTAGTTTTTGTGTTAAAGACTGTTCTTTCTTCTTTCTTGGGTTTAATTTGATCAGAAAACTTAAATGAGAGATGGAATGAGATCAAGTCGGGAATGAGATCTGGGAGAATGAGTTTGTCGTGTCTTTATGCGTCCTGCTGAAGAGGAAGGTCTACGTGTCTTGAAAAAGAGTCGTGTTCATTTCTGTTGGGAAATTAATTCTCATCTATCACAAGTTGGTGATAAGGATGATTTAAATAAAAGGATAATATCAAGTTTGGATATAATCCTAATTAATAGCATTAGTTTGTTATTAAAAGATATAATAGGTTAGCTATAAATAACGAATTATGGTAGATGTTTGTAATCAAGTTTTGAGTTATTTTCTTGGTTGCTAATAAAGTCTTTAGAAAGTTATTCCAGATCTTGTTTTCTATATCGATTCTGGACTTAAATTTCTAAAAGGTTGTGCGTGTTGACATGTTCTTGTTGTATATTATATGTTTGGAAATGTAGGATAAAAGCTAGGGATTTCTAGAAGGTCGCATAGGATAGGTATGGGATGGGACGTTATCATTTTGGCTTGTGGTTTTTGCTATTAGGTTGTCTGTTGATGGGTGTATATGTTATCGATTTCTCATGCGTCTCTATATTCTCTTTTGTTTTTTGTGTTGTTGTATGGTCATATGTTGTTGCTAGTGGTTATTCAAGTGTTTGTTGGCATTTCTAGAAGGTTGTGCGTGATGACATGTTATTGTTATACATTATTTTGAGATGTAGGATAAAGGGAAGGGATTTCTAGGAGGTTGCATAGAATAGGTATGTGATGGGACGATATCATTTTAGTTTGTGGTTTTTGCTATCAGGTTGTCTGTAAATGGGTGTTGAGGCTAGCTACATCTCATGCGTCTTTGTATTCTCTTTTATTTTGTATGTGCTGTTATGTGTCATATGTTGTTGCTAATGGTTATTTAAGTGTTTGTTGGCATGTGCGTATTATTTCCGACTTTTTGTTTGTGTTATCTGGTATACATTTGTTGGGTGCTATATGTCTAGAATATACGAAGGTGCTTTTATTTAAATGCTTGTTTAATGCATGTCTATTGGTACTTTTGATGTGTTGCTGTGTACTATTGTATGCATGTATTATTATACTCTTTGTTTATATATATATATATATATATATATATATATATATATATATATATATATATATATATATATATATATATAGGGGAGGGATCCTAAGAAAACCAACATATTTTGAGAAAACCATGAAAACCAAATTCATCCAATCAAATTTTTTCTTTAATTATTCAGATTTATTATATTCAAAGGGTATTTAAGTAATTTTATACATAATTTATTCTTAATTAATGTTAAATCCCTATTAATTCTCCCCATAACCGAACTAATATGCACAATTATTAGGATATATTCATTCCATTAAGGTGATGCTTAAACTAGCAGTGATTCTTCACATAAGGGACTCCAAATAACCTTTGTTAACACAGAGTACATCCACAAGCGTTTGCTCAAATCTAGTGGTTTCCATTGCCTCGATGGTTCATCTGGTTTCAGATTCGAAACGATCCCTGATAGCATTCCTCGCGAATCTGAAGACGACGATGGGTCAGAACCACTGCTGCAGCATGTTGAAACTATATTCTTGACTCCTTATCTTGATCTTGCTACCAGACTTGAAACTGCTCCTACTTGTATCATCTCTGATGGTTGCATGTCGGTTTTCAGGGCTGATGCGGGTCGAAAGCTCGGAATCCCTGTGATGCTGTACTGGACGTTTGCTGCTTATGGCTTTATAGGTCTTTATCATGTCCAAACGCTTATAGAGATAGGAATTGAACCATTTAAAGGTTTGCTTTTTGTATATGTTAGATGTTATAGATGATTTTGTACATTCCAAATAAATTAGCTAATGAAGTTAAGATGAGAAAGTACTTTTAATAACCTCCGAGAAAATGTAGTATTTCATATATGTTACGAAAAGAAGAAGATAAAGATATGTGTTTTTTTGTTATATTACATTTTAGTTTTTTGTTCGTCCTCATCTTCACGAGTTACATATACGTAAGCAGGTTAACATATGGCTGCATATCGTAACTTTAGTTTTTTTATAGATACCTGGGTACTTTTTAGTGTTACGTATATGTAACTTATCAAGTTACACATAACCCTAATACTTACAAATCAAGTTACATATACGTAACCACGTATATGTTTGAGGATCTGATCACGCAAGGGTGTTTACATATACGTAAGTTTCACCAACAAGTCTTCTTTATTTGTTTTCTGATTGCTTACGTACACGTAAGTTTCCCTATTTTAACGTGATAGTATGCATATTGTTTTTTCTTTGTTTGCTAATTGTTAATTTGGTTATGTTTACATATATGTAAGCAGGTTACATTTGATGCATCCATTTGCCGTTGGTTATTTAAGAAAATGGAGATGAAGACATTTTTTGATTAATATGAAGATGATTGTTACGTATATGTAATCAAATTACACATACGGAATCATGTCTACTTATGTGCAATTTTTTAAGTTTAAAATATTGTTCTATACTAGTTATGTGTTATAGTTATAGTTTTTTTATATTATTTTTAGCTGATTATCGATTCTTATAGTAATTTATTTGAATTTTCTAATTTGTATATCATTTTAGTGAGTGATACATATACATAAGTTTCATCATTTTAATATAATAGCAATTGTCATCCTTTATGCTTGTTTGTAATAGCAATTTTCTGATTTGTATATCATTTTAGCTGATACATATACTTTATTCCCATCTTTGTTTGTTTTATGCTTGTTTACATATAAGTAAGTATGTTGTAGGGAGCAAATATATTTTGAACATATATGTGAACATGTTGACATATATGTAAGCATGTATGTATATAATATAGATCTGTAGTAAAAAAAACTTTTGGTATTCTAAAATATTTTATAATGATATTGAAATAAACTAATTTGATTTTAAATTAAACTAATATTGTGTTTGATTTTAAAGAGAGAGAGAGAGAAAGAGAGAGATATTTAAGGGATTTTAGTTATTTTCAAAAATATAAAAATTGTATTCTACCTAAAACACCCTTTAATCATTTAATTAAAGCAACTCTCTATTAAATATTTACAAATTTGCCATTGATTAATATCAACCATTGATCAATTTTGATCAATGGTTTAAAAGTGGTTTTCTTGGTTTTCTTATAAATAGAGGTTTTCTTAGGAACCCTCCCCTATATATATATATATATATATATATATATATATATATATATATATATATATATATATATATATATATATATATATATATATATATATATATATATATATAGAGAGAGAGAGAGAGAGAGAGAGGGATCAAATGAAAACCAAGATTATAATTGAAAACCATGAAAATCAACATCCACCAATCATAATTTTTGTAATTTATTTTTAAATATTTAATGTAGAAGGGTGATTTAGTAATTTTAACATGTTGTTATTTATTAATTTCTATAATTATAAAACTAACTTCCTGATTATGCTCCCTCCTTAGTTTTCTATTTGTGATGTTGATTTCCAGATCTTCATCGATTCAAACGGGATTCGGAGTATGTGTTCGAATTATCCGAATTAATCTCTAAATCGTATTGGGAATTAAAGGCTTATTCATTGTTTCATCTTTTTAAAGTATGGAAGGGATGAATTCTGTTGAAGGTTCTTCCGGTCAATTTCAGGATATTATTGTTTTAAAGTTGCAAATGATGATATTGCGAATTGTGAATTGAAGGCTTATTCAATTCTGTTGAAGATTCTTACGATCGATTTCAGGATATTCTGTTGAAGATTCTCTAAATCGTATTGCGAATTGAAGGCTTATTCATTCTTCCGATCGAATTATCCGAATTAATCTCTAAATTCGACATATGATGATATGATAGTTTCTTCCGATCGATTTCAGTTGAGTATAAGTGATGATGTTGAAGTTGCAAATGAAGGTATATGTAGCCTGTTGTTTTACCCTTTGTACATATATGTACCATTACTTAGTAGATGAAGTTGAAGACGGTTTTTGTTGTATATTATTGTTTTGAACTAGTACAATTTAAAGTAAACAATTTGTTTAATTTATTTTGTTATACTTGATACTTGATATGTATATATATATTTTATATAAATTTACATTAGTAAGGTACATATATGTATCAATTAAGTGTGTTTTAACAATAATATGTTGTATGATGAGGCAGATAACGCCATTGATGTTTATTGCAACCAAAACCATCCACTTGAAAATCAAAATGATGCATTATATGTACCACTTGTAGTCTTGCACAAATGATGGTGTGGAGTTACTACAAACATTGGTGCATGTATGCTAAAACCATAATCAAAACATAGGCACCATCAGGATGTCATCACTGTTCATTATATGTATGTTATAAGTTTCATTATATGTATGTTCGTTGCTTTTGATTAATTATTCATCGTTTATATTTTTTACATGTGCAGGTTATCCTTCATTCGTTGGACCATTCAGTCTCATATTCTTGCAATTCATTCACATGTGTTGGATATCAAAGTTACATATATGTACAATGTTTTAATACATATATGTACCAGTTGACTGTGCAAAGATTGTGCATATATGTAACACATTTGTATAATCACATTAGTACGATGATGGTTTGTATTTTTTTCATATAAATCAGGAACCTTCATGTATGTCCTTGTCAATACTAATATAAGATAATAACCAGACTGTTAGTTTAATGGTATTGCTTATTGGTGTTGTATGATGATACAGATAACAACACTTATGTTGATTGCAACAAAAACCATTCACTTGAAAATCAGAATGATGTGTTATTTCTTACTGGTGTTGTATGATGGTTTGTATTTTTTTCATATAAATCAGGAACCTTCAGGAACCTTCATGTATGTCCTTGTCAATACTAAGTAGTACATATATGTACCACTGGAAAATCAGAATGATGCTTTATTTCTTACTGGTGTTGTATGATGATACAGATAACAACACTTATGTTGATTGCAACAAAAACCATTCACTTGAAAATCAGAATGATGTGTTATTTCTTACTGGTGTTAAAAATGAAGGTAAATAATCAACATCCTTTTAAAATTTTTATTTGTTTTTTTCATCCTTCTTTAATTTCTTTTATTTATGGTTTTTTCAGATTCAATGCGCAGCAGTATATACCAATCCCCGAATGGTTCTAGGTATTGGACTCCTATTGTTCACGTAGATCATAAGCCAGTTGTTGGATCTAGGTTTCAAAACTGGCATGATGCATTAAGGATGTATGAGGCATACGCTGAGAAGGCTGGGTTCAGTACTCGTCAATGCATTCATACACATGTGTACGTGTTGCTATTCAAAATGTGCATATATGTACCATTTGTGAATTTAGAAATTGGATATATGTATATGTATTTTTGTAAGCTTAAAATTATGTATACTTGTCCGTATATAGATAAATGGAACCAACAATTGTATGAGCAAATATGTAACAGTTGTCTTTACAATTCATACCTAAAACAGTATTCATATCTTAAATTTCATAAGTAAAGCTATGAATTTAAACATTAAGAGAAATTGTTATGAATATGGTACATATATGTACCACTGTTTGTAGAAACTACATAACATCATAATGAGGATCCAATGATAATGAAAGTATATTCAAGTATATGTACATATATGTACAATTTGTGTAAGACTACAACTTGTACAATTTGTTTATGGTAACTCGACATCATCATTTTGTGTAAGACTACAACTTGTACAAAATAAGTAAACATAACATTTCAAAACATTCATAAGTACCCCATCCAAATTCATAATCATATGTCAAATCATTATAGATAAGTTATACTAATCTATACATTTTCATAACCGTTTGTTGACCCAATAAAAAATATAAAAGCCATCAAAATACTTCAAAATTTGAACGCCATGTTTTTATATCTACGCTCTTGATTCTTGATCCAATGCTTCAGCTTCCTGCATCACCTTAGCCTTGTAGATATTAACGTCGGAAGTTAGAATTTTGAACGCATATTTCTTCCTCAAATTTCTGATTTTTGGCTTCATTTTGTTTTCGTCTGAAGGAAAACCACAATCCCAATTTTTTACGTGACTTCCCATGAATGTCTCCATGTGTCGCATTACAAATATTCCACAATCCACCGTGTTCTTTATCGTACTCCAGCTGATTTTTAACTTCACAGGAATTGCTGCTTCAATTTCTTTCCATTTTGGATAATCCAACGATCTCAAATACGCCACAAGAATATGTTTCTGTCATTTATAATTTAAACAATACGTCACAATTACATTTATGGACAGTTTCAAATTTAATTAGTAAAATATAATATATGATAATAAAAAACAACATACCACTTTAAAGGGTGTTCCTTTTTTGTCAAACTCAGAATCATCCTCAAACCTAATATGCAATTGATACGTATATGTACCAGTTTCTATTGTTCATATATGCAATTGATACATATATGTACCAGTTTCTATACATATATGTACTTGTTTTATTAAAACAATATATACATAACATAACAGAATCCTGTTATGTTCTGTATATGTTGTGTTTAATAAAATAAGTACATATATGTATTAGGGTGCATATGTTGAAGCCTTATATATATGAACAAGCAACCAAAAACATATGCAACCTAATACATATATGTACATGTTTTATTAAAATAACATATACAGAACATAACTCACTATATGTTTCTGCAGATTTCATTTCTCTATAGAACATACGTATCAGTCATTATTTTAATATTATATGCTATTACAAAGGGGCATAATGTGGGATTTTAACAATATACTACAAATGCATACATCTATGTATGATTTATTTACAAATAATATTTTAACTGCATGAAGTATAGCAAACTCATCTCTTACACACATATTTCTTATCCTCAATACACTTTGGTACATATATGTAACACAGAATTCAACATATTATTTTTAACATAATTACTCATTGATGATAAAAGATAAAAAGGCAAAATTTACTGCCTGTTTTAAGATCTGCATTTATGCATTATGCAACAAGGTAAATACATACATGAAAAACCTTAAAAACCATAAATGCATTTGTGCGTTATGCAACAAGGTAAATACATAAAAAGCATGGTAAATACATATATGCATTATGTATTTATATTATAAATTTACATGATCCTGGAGAGGCCATGTTATTAACATACTCATTTGCTAATAAATATATATCACAAACTCAATCATTTGTTGGTACATATATGTAACAAAATTCTATAGTCAAGTTTAAAACAACTAATCATGAAGATAAAATTGCCACATTCAATATATACATCTTTATTTGGGACTGCATTTTATAATGCTCCATCCTACCAGGTATCTGGGCCATTTTACTGACATACACATTGATTCCATACATATATCATAACCTCATTAAACGTTTTGGTACATATATGTAACACCAATACTTAGATTCGATTAAATCAACTAATCACAGAGATAAAAGATCAACAACCAATATTTTTATGCATGTTCTGGGGTCTGCATTTATAATGCTACATCCAAATACCTATTTGGTCCATGCTATTAACATTCTCATTACTTATATATGTCACACCCCAACCTTGACGGCGGAAACGTCGAGGTGCGAGGGTTAAGATTGTTCACAGCCACATAACGCTATGTTAAAATGTAAAATGCCATTAATCAATTGTTTCAAACACCACATACATCAAAGTTTCAAAATAAATCAAACAAAAACAAGAATCCAATTGTCTTTATTAAGCCTAGGTCCATGTTCTAGGTTTTGAGCACTTCTTCAATCATCGCTAAGCTTGCACATTACCTGAAACATGTTGAAAATAAAGTCAACTAACTAGTTGGTGAGTTCTCATGGTTTTAAATACAATAAGTATAAAAATGTGGCAATTCTAGTCAATGGTCACAAGATAGCAAGTATATAGAACATGCATAGTTACAATCAAGCCTCGACTGAATAATATGAATAAGCATGATTAGCTAGGTGTATTTGGTTCCCTAGTGCACAAGCATACGGCTCCTAGGAGTCGGCAATACATCGACCTTAGCACCAAATAGGCTTGTCAGGCCCAAAGATCTAAGACTTCGCTAGGCTAGCAATAGTTAATGATTGCACACGTATGTCACATCTCATATAATACTTAACATATCCAAACAACCACAACTATGTAAAGAATTGCACGTGTGTAATAAGTATCAAAGCGTGTATGTGTAAGTTTGTATAAGCAACATGTTTCACCCCGAAAGACGTGAAATAATCGTAAAGCGGGGCATAAGAACTCACGTGTTTAATAAAGGAGACTTGTAGATGTAATAAGAATAACCACGAATAAGATTTCCAACACAAACGTCACAACGCACCTAAACGAAATAAAGTAGCGCGTTATAATTTGTTTGATGATTAATTGTAGGTCTAATAATTATTCGTATTTATTACATGTTAATAACGTGATCGGTTAAATGGAACGAATGGATTTTTATACTTGGTATGATCAATTGTTAGCGCGTAAGAGAAAGAATAAATAAAACTTGATTTAATTGTACGTTGAACCGATTTATAAGTTTTGTATATAATAATTATAATAAGTGATTTAGCTATTATAAGGAACTATATAAATATATATATATATATATAGGTATAAGTAATTAAACAATTTAATTGTTTGAATATATATAAATATATATACTAAACAATTATAATATTGTGTATAATAATCATAACAAGTGATTTAACTATTAAAAGAACAATATATAAATATATATATATATATATATAGGTATAAATAACTAAACAATTTAATTGTTTAAATATATATATAAATATACATACTAAACAATTATAATATCAATTTAGTTATTAAAAGAACTATATATAAATATATATATAGGTATAAATAACTAAACAATTTAATTATTTAAAAATATATATATAGATATACAAGTATTATGTTTACTCATTTCTTTTGTATTTTTAAAACTAAAATTATGTATTTATAAATACAAAAGTATTTTATAAAATTAATTTTGTCACAATTTAATTAAACAAAAATAAGAAAATTAATCTGCATTTTATAAAATTAATTTTAGAAATTTTTAGAATTTAAAAATGTTTAATAATTAAAAAGAAATGAAGAAAAGAAGAAAAAAAAATCAGAAAGAAAAAGAAAAGGGGGGTTGCCGGGGTCGAACCCGGGACCTCCACCGAAGAATGGGGCGCGAGTGCCAGTGAACCAGGGCCGTGGCCTTGGTTCACATTGGCTTTCAAATACTTTTAACCCTAATCCCCAATTCATCCCCGAATTCGATGAACCCTAGGTTCAACAGGATCAAAATTGACCTTCGATTCGGTGTTAATCACCTAAATCATCATAGGGCTTTTGATCCTTGATCAAAAACGAGTAGAATACAGGTTCCAATTACCTGATTGATGGGGTGTAGATAGGGTTTCGAGTTCGAGTTGATTCGGTTGTTCTTGAGATTGGGGTTTTGTGATCGAGAGGTTTTCTTGTGAAATTGGAGGTTCAGGGAGTTTAGGAACTCCACAATGAACCGAAAGGCCACAATATATAGCTTTGATTTCATGGATTGGAGCTTAACTCGTTTGATTTTGAAACCGCGTTCCCGTTTACCAAATTTGAGAGATTCGAGCTGTAATTGTGTAATTAAAATTGATTGATTGATTGTTTCGACCGCGTTTTAAGTTTAAAATGATTTAATTTGATTGAATTCGTGTATCTGGACGGGATTCGATTTGGAGTTCATCACGGTTTTGATTCGGAGAGGGGAACGAGCGCGAATCTCGATTTTGGAGTTGGGTTCGGGTTCGAAAACCCATAGTCGAAGGTGAGGGGCGGTTTAATTGGGTCAAATCGGTTTTAAAATGGGGTTTGGAGGCTTGCCGGAGCTCGGCCGGAGCTCGCCGGAGCCGGCAGCCGGGAACACGGGGTAAAAGGGGGGGGGTTTGGGTTTTCAGATTTTACACAAATGGCCCCTGTGCTTTCAAGTTTTATTATTTTATGTGTTTAATTTTTATTCAAAGTTTTTAAAATGACACAATAGCCCCCTGCATTTTAATTCTTGTTATTATTATTATTATTATTATTATTATTATATTATTATTATTATTATTATTATTATTATTATTATTATTGTTGTTGTTATTATTATTATTACTTTCATTAATATTATTATTATTACTATTATTATTATTATTATTATTATTATCTATTATTATTATTGTTAGTATTATTATATATATAAAAAATTACTAAGGATGTTATAAAATTGCATAAATAAAATAAGCAAAAATACAGGATGTTACAGTCTCCCCAACTTAAAAGAATTTCGTCCTGAAATTAAGAATCAAAAAGGGTTACAAGAATAAGGAAGGGTAAGTCTTCTTCATATGTTCTTCACGCTCCCAAGTGAATTCCGCTCCTCGTTTGTTCTCCATCGAACCTTTACAATTGGGGTCGTAGAGGTTCTAGTCTTCTTCATAATGCGATCCATGATTTCGACGGGTTTCTCAACGAAGTGTAGTGACTTGTCGATCTGAATGTCTTCCAATGGCACATGCAAATTATCGTCGCCGAGACACTTCCTCAGATTCGAGACGTGGAAGACAGGGTGAATTCCACTAAGGTCGGAGGGTAGTTCTAGTTTGTAGGCCACTTTCCCGATTCTTTTCAGAACCTTGAAAGGCCCTACAAACCTCGGAGCTAACTTGCCTTTCCTTCCAAAGCGAACCACACCCTTCCACGGTGAGACCTTGAGAAGGACCATCTCCCCAACTTGGAATTCCAGTGGCTTGCGACGTTTATCAGCGTAGCTTTTCTGTCGACTCCTTGCCACTTCCAGGTTCTTGCGGATGATAGCGACTTTATCAGTCGTCTCTTGTATGAGCTCGGGACCGGTAATAAGATTCTCGCCAATGTCGGTCCAGCAGATTGGTGAACGACACTTACGACCGTAAAGTGCTTCGAACGGTGGCATTTGGATGCTTGAGTGGTAACTGTTGTTGTAGGAGAATTCTGTGAGCGGCAGGTGTGTATCCCAGTCGCCACCAAAGTCAAGGACACACAGACGCAACAGGTCTTCCAGAGTTTGGATTGTCCGCTCGGTTTGGCCATCGGTTTGGGGATGGTAAGCCGTGCTTAAATCCAATTGTGTGCCCAGAAGTTCTTGCATAGTAGACCAGAAGTGAGAAGTGAATCGAGCGTCTCGGTCGGATATAATGTGAAGAGGCACACCATGACGGCTTACGATCTCGTCAATGTAAATCCGGGCTAACCTTGATGTCTTATACGTGTCGCGTATGGGTATGAAATGCGCCGACTTGGTCAATCGGTCGACGATTACCCATATGCTATCGTGCCCGCGAGATGTCCGAGGTAACTTGGTTATGAAGTCCATGGATATATGTTCCCACTTCCACATGGGAATTTCGGGTTGTTCGAGTAATCCGCTTGGACGTTGATGCTCCGCTTTAACCTTCGTGCACGTAAGGCACTTAGCAACATAGGTTGCTATGTCTCGTTTCATTCCGGGCCACCAATATTGACTCCGTAAGTCCATGTACATCTTATCGGAGCCCGGGTGGATAGAATAATGAGTCCGATGTGCTTCGTTCATGATAGAAGCCCGAAGGTTATTGCATTTGGGAATCCAGATTCGGTTTGCGAAATACATTAACCCATTGGCTCTTGTTTCCAATTGGGCTAAGAGATTTGGCTCGAGTTCTTCCTTCATACCCCTTCGGTTTGCACCGCTTGCTGTGCTTCTCGAATACTTGCCTCGATGTCACAATCGATCTTTAAGTTCTGCAATAACACCGTAGCATTGTTGACATCAAGTCGGACTTCAGTGTCAAACTCTCCCAATGTATCGAACCATTGGCGTCGGTCGCGAATCTCTTGAACGGAAACCATCTTTTGATGCGTCTTTCGACTCAATGCATCCGGCTACGACATTTGCCTTGCCGGGATGGTAGCGGATGTCACAATTGTCACACCCTCAAATTCCGGGTCTGGAATCTATCACGGAGGGGTGAACAAACAGGATCGAACACAGTAGTTACACAGAAATGCAAATATCTATATGATAGTTTTTAGATAATCATTACAATAATGTTCAGAGTAATATTATGCGTAGCGGAAGTAAATATAGATTGTTTCATGACAACATGTCTAAATCATATTTCAGATAATAATCAATAGGTATCTTGAGCTCTTATATGATCCTACGTGCATATCCATAAGCTCCTAGTAGATACCTGAGAATACATGTAAATCAAGTGTCAACACAGGGTTGGTGAGTTCACAGGTAAGTAAAACATAGTGATAAATCATCAATTATCATCAAATAGGATTTATAGAAAAAGTGTGAGTTTAATTTACTCACCGGTATATGAATAGCCTGTCGGAACCCTTTTTAATAAGGTGAACCCGCTATCCCACATACCTACTAAGTACAAGCCTAACAAATCCTTCACATTGAATTTGTCCATGTCACTTAGTTTATTATCCTTTTATGTGTATATTATATTTTCATAATAATTTTAAATCAGAGGGAGCAAATCCTCCTTTACATTTATCCTCATATGGGTTGTAAATGGAACTATAATGCAAACTATATAAAGTGCACATCTGCCTTCTCACTACAGAAACAGTCATCCCGAATGACATCAAGATCTTTGTGCATCTGATATGGATCACATGTCCATACCTTTGTGGGGGTAAGTCACTCCCCGATAGTACTATCCAAAAGATCCCTGCTTATTTATAGTCCAGTTTACAGAGAAGGATTTTCATAATAACCATATGTAATCATAAATGTGATCAAATTATTATTTAACATAATACACAAAAATAATTTGTAATTTCAATTACAACATGTATTCCAGCCCCAAAATATTTAAATGATTAAAAAGGGGAATAGTTATGAACTCACCTCAGTCCTTTTGTGTGGTGTTGACAAGCTAGTAAATTCCTGCTAAGGAATTATATTTCACGTAAGCAAACAGATACAAATCCAAAACCTAAATAAGTTAGATCTTGAACCTGGTGTTCAATTGATCTAGGGTTTGGTTTTCTGGGATTTGTTATAAACATTAAATCATTTAATTATTTTTGTTAATAATTAATGATTTATATAAAATTTAATTAGTTTAATAATGATTTTGACATATCATTATATTCTAATTAAATTATAGACGTTATATAAACATATAAGTTTATATTTAATTTTTGTAAGATTTTATAAATATTTAAATTTATAAATTTACTTTGTATTTATATTATCAAATAAGTCCATAAAATATTATAACATCCATTAATAATTTGATGATCTAATTTATTATTTGGAAATCCATTTTTATATGGATAATAATTTATAACACATGTAATATTTATTTTCATAAATAATTTAGGCTTTTAAATAATTATTTTTCTATAATTATTATGATTTATCATTAAATAAAAATGATATGGTGTCCAATTAATGGATTAATACTTTAAATCATAATTTAAAGTCTATTTTTATAAAAATAGTTATTTATAATATTTTTAAATAATATTTTATAAATTTTATTTAAAGTATTTTTAATTAAATAATTTACAGAAAATTATTTAATGGTATTAAAAATAAAAGAAGCTTTTAAAAATTATTTTTATAATTTTTGGTAATTTTTGTATATTTTTAAAATGCTTAAAAAGGCATTTAAAAAATAATGTTGGGGGCAGGGTTCGAACCCCTGACCTCCGGTTCATAATCTCACACACAAACCAGTAAACCAAGGCACAAGGCCGCGGTTTATTCTTAGTTCCCATTATTTTTAACCTGTTTTATCCACTTCCCCCAATTTCAACCGAGCCCTAATTCGATTGTGGATCAAATTGAAGCACCAATCGTCAATGTTAATGAAATTAATCATAGGGCTTTTGATCCCCATGAGAAATCGAGCATAAAGGTATACTTAATTACCTGTTTTGGTGTTAGATTGACGATGAACAATCGATGAACAAGCCGCGGGTTGTGTTGAATCAAAACGATGAACAAACTTTGTTGGAAATCAAATTAATTGCATACACAGCTTCTAATGATGCTAATGATCGAAATCTATTTATCAATTTGGGGTTTAGAAACTCGAACAGGGGAGTTCAGTTAGTTGCAGGTCCGCGAATTGAGAGAGGATCAATTTGATTATTTTCGAGTGTTTTAGGTGCGTTTGAATGCATGATTAGTTTAGGAATCTTATAGACAATCGATTTCATTACTTTAGTCGAATTATTGTGATGTTTTAATGCGTGTTCTCAGTGGTGTCGGCCGAAAGTATTTTGTAGACCATTATACGCAATTTCGGTTAGCTTTTTCCATAAATTAAGTCCACGTGAACGTTCCACTTTGTCCCCCGTTTGATTCGGTGTGTCGTGGGGTCGAAATAATGGCCTAAAACTCGACTTTTGGACTCGCCGGAGAGCCGCCGGCGACCGGCCGGTCCGGCGCCGGAAAATCGCGAGAGAGGAGAGAGAGTGCAGTTGAATTTTTATTATTTACGCATTTGGTCCCTGCACTTTCGATTGTTATTATTTTATGTTATAAAGTTTTAAATACAAGTTTCAAAATTTACAAATAACCCCCTGGACTTAACTTAAATCAATTAAATAAATTTTATAAATTATTATTATTAATAATATTTTCATTATTATCATTATTATTAAACATTATCATTTTTAATAATAACATTATTATTATTTTTATCATTATTTTTGATAATAATATCATTATTATTATAATTATTATTATTATCATTGTTTGTAATAATAATATCATTATTATTATTATTATTATTATTATTATTATCATAATAATATTATTATTATTGTTATTATTTTTTATTATTATTAATATTATCATTAAATAATAATAAAAATATAAAAATAAACTATAAATTCACATAAAAATTATATTAAATCATGAAAAATTTTCGGGTTGTCACATCATCCCCCTGTTAGAGGAATTTTCGTCCCGAAAATTAAGATGTACTAGCAACATTTTTGAACAGGTTAGGGTACTTGCGCATCATTTCGTCCTCTCGTTTCCAAGTGAACTCAGGACCACGCCGGGAGTTCCACCGAACTCTGACAATCGGAATCTTGCTATGCTTAAGTTGTTTAACTTCTTTATCCATGATTTCAACTGGTTCCTCGATAAACCTGAGTTTCTCATCTACTTGTAGTTCCTCTAAAGGCACAACAAGTGATTCATCGGATAAACACTTCCTTAGATTGGATACGTGGAAAACATTGTGCACACCACCAAGTTCAGCAGGTAGATTTAATTCATAGGCTACTGGGCCGATCCTTCTGACAATTTCAAAAGGTCCCACGTAGCGAGGGTTCAATTTCCCCCGTTTCCCAAAGCGTATAACTCCCTTCCAGGGAGATACCTTTAGCAAAACTTTATCTCCTTCCTGAAATTCCAGTGGCTTGCGGCGTTTATCAGCATAGCTTTTCTGGCGATCCCTGGCAGCAGCCATGCGTTCTCTTATCTGGACAATTTTCTCATGAGTTTCAAAGATCAACTCTGGACCAGTAAGTTGACTATCTCCAACTTCTGCCCAGCAAAGCGGTGATCTACATTTACGTCCATATAAGGCCTCGAATGGTGCCGCCTTGATGCTTGAATGATAGCTGTTGTTATATGAGAACTCTACCAAAGGTAAATGACCTTCCCAGTTCTTTCCAAAGTCAATAACACAAGCCCTAAGCATATCCTCAAGAGTCTGTATGGTTCTTTCACTTTGACCATCAGTTTGAGGGTGATAGGCTGTGCTCATATCTAGGCGAGTGCCTAGAGCTTTTTGTAGTTTACCCCAGAAGATTGATGTAAACCGTGCATCACGATCAGAGATAATAGACACTGGCACTCCGTGTCTAGAGATAATTTCTTTGATGTACACCCTTGCAAGCTTCTCCATCTTGTCTTTCTCACGGATGGGTATGAAATGAGCGGATTTGGTGAGACGGTCAACGATAACCCAAATGGTGTCATTGCCCGTTTGAGACTTGGGTAAACCAGTGACGAAATCCATGGTTATCATTTCCCACTTCCACACGGGAATTTCTGGTTGGGTCAACATTCCTGAAGGCTTTTGGTATTCGACCTTGACTTTGGAACAAGTCAAGCACTTGGAGACATAGGTTGCAATATCTGCCTTCATTCTTGGCCACCAGTAAACAAGCTTCAAGTCGTAATACATCTTATCTGCACCTGGGTGGATAGAGTATCTAGACTTGTGGGCTTCATCCATGATCAAGCTCCTCAGATTCCCGTATAGGGGTACCCAAATCCTTCCTGCTATAACGCGTATCCCATCCGAATGAATTTCAAACTGTTGGTCTAGCCCTCGAAGGTTTTCATCTTTAATGTTCTCTTCTTTCAGGGCTTCAGTCTGAGCCTTCAAGATTTGTGCCGGCAGGTTGCTTTGAATGGTAAGTTGTAGAGCTCGCACTCTACGAGGTTTCACATGTTCTTTCCTACTCAAAGCATCAGCCACAATATTTGCTTTACCAGGATGGTACTTGATGGCACAATCATAATCGTTTAGTAGTTCAAGCCATCTCCTCTGCCTCATGTTCAGCTCCTTTTGATTATACAGGTGTTGAAGACTCTTGTGATCGGTATAAATAGTGCACTTAGTACCGTACAAGTAATGTCTCCATAATTTAAGAGCAAACACAACAGCTCCCAGTTCTAGATCATGAGTTGCATAGTTCTTCTCATGAGACTTTAACTGTCTTGAGGCATAGGCTATGACTTTGTCTCGCTGCATCAAAACACATCCCAGACCCTGAACAGAAGCATCACAGTAGACTACAAAGTCTTCAATACCGTCGGGTAGGGACAATATAGGTGCACTGCACAACTTCTGTTTCAGTGTTTGAAAGGCAGCCTCTTGCTTGAACCCCCAATGATATGCTACCCCCTTTTGGGTAAGCATGGTCAATGGTTGAGCTATCTTGGAGAATCCCTCGATAAACCTCCTGTAATAGCCGGCTAGTCCCAGAAATTGTCTAATTTCCGTTGGATTAGAAGGTGTAGGCCAACTTTTGATAGATTCAATTTTAGCTGGGTCTACATGAATTCCTTTAGCATCGATCACATGACCCAGGAATTGAACTTCTTTAAGCCAGAAATCACATTTCGAGAACTTAGCATAAAGCTCCTCTCTCTTTAGTAGTTCAAGGATCAATCTTAGATGTTCTTCATGCTCCTGCTCATTTTTGGAATAGATCAAGATGTCATCAATGAAGACAATGACAAACTTGTCTAGATAAGGCTTGCATACACGATTCATGAGATCCATGAATACAGCAGGTGCATTTGTTAGCCCAAATGGCATGACTGTGAACTCAAAGTGATCGTATCGAGTTCTGAAAGCCGTCTTCATAATATCTTCATCTCTGACTCTCAGCTGATGATAGCCGCTTCTAAGATCTATCTTGGAGTAAATGCTCGAACCTTGCAGTTGGTCGAATAAGTCGTCAATACGTGGCAAGGGATAACGGTTCTTGATCGTCACTTTGTTCAGTTCTCGATAGTCGATGCACATCCGGAAGGTCCCGTCTTTCTTCTTCACAAATAACACTGGTGCTCCCCATGGTGACGAGCTAGGTCGGATGAATCCTTTATCAAGGAGTTCCCTAAGCTGGTCAGATAGTTCTTTTAATTCAGAAGGTGCGAGACGGTATGGTGCCCGAGCTATAGGTGTAGCTCCAGGTACTAACTCGATTGAAAACTCGACCTCTCTTTTAGGGGGCAATCCAGGCAGTTCATCAGGAAACACTTCAGGAAATTCCCTGACGACGGGTACATCTTCAATCTTCCTTTCCTTCTTATCTTTGTCAGTGACTAGGGCTAGGATAGCAGTATGTCCTTTCCGAAGACACTTTTGAGCCTTCAAGTAAGAAATAACTCCCATCACAACACCAGTCTTATCTCCCTCCACACACAGGACTTCATCATTTGATAGGGGGATACGAATCATTTTGTCTTTACAGATAATTTCTGCAGAGTTTTTGGATAGCCAATCCATACCAACTACCACATCGAAGCTTTCCAAAGTAATGGGCATGAGGTCTATTGGTAGGATATGACCTGATAAATCTAGTGTACAGTTTTTCAGGATTTGTGATGCGGTCAAGGATTTACCATTTGCTACTTCTACAACATATGGCTCATCTAGGGGTACAGGGTTTACATTCAAGTGCTTATAGAAAGTATCAGATACGAAGCTTCTATCAGCTCCCGTGTCAAATAATACTATGGCATAAACATTATTCACCAAAAATTTTCCCATAATAACGTTAGGGTCTTTTAGAGCCTCACCTTTGCCAATCACGAAGGCTCTGCCCTTGGCTGTATCTTTCTTTTCCCCAGTGCAATCTTTAGCAATATGGCCCTTTTCTCCACATCTGAAACAAATAACTTCCTTCTTTCCACCATTCTGCTGATTACCATCCTTCTTTCCTTGGTCTTGAGTCTTGGTTCTACATTCAGGAGCAGTGTGCCCCCTCTTGTTGCATTTGTAGCAGATGATTGCGGTACACTTGCCATGATGACGCTTGCCACACCTCTGACATCTAGACGGAATGCCCTGATTGTCTTGGTGCTTTTTCTGATCTTGCTTCTTGCTTGTACCTTGACTCTCACTGTCTTTAGCATCTTCAAACTTTCTCTTCCCCAAGCTTTCAGCAGCGACACCCTTACCCTTGTTTCTTGGTGGTAACTTCCCCTGAGCCACAGCTTCATTAGTCAGCTTGTGAGCTAACCTAATGGCCTGTTGGATTGAAGTTGGGTTGGAGGAAGTGACCATAGATTGAATGACCGGAGACAGTCCACGGATGTAGCCTTCAATTCTTCTGTGAGCAGGCTCCATCATATGAGGACACAAGGTTGCGTACTCATGATTTTCAGTGGTATACTTTTCAATTTCAGATCCCACCATTTTATGGTTCCAGCACTCGGTTTCAAACCTTTGTACTTCTTCTCTTGGGCAGAATTCTTCCATCATCAGCTGTTTGAATTCCTCCCAATCCATAGCATTGGCTAGGGAGAGAGTAAGTCTTGAAACTTCTGTCTTCCAGAACGAGAGTGCAGCTCCACTCAAGGCTCCGGAGGCATACTTGGTCCTACTCTCATCGGGACATTCAGATATAGCGAAGATGGATTCACATTTCTCGAACCACCTTATGAGCCCAATGGCCCCTTCTGCCCCAGTGAAGATATCTGGCTTGCAGTCTAGGAACTTTTTATACGAATAGTGATGACCATTCTGAGCAGCCTGAGTGGCTAGGGCTGTAGCAACACCTTGATTGACCAAGGCTTGTATTTCTTCAGGAGTCATCCCTATTGGGACAGTTCTTCTGGCGCGTCCTCTACCTCTGCCTCTGCCCGCTGGTGCGTCCATCTATCATGAAATTGTTTGATGAGAATTCACACTTTGACATATTCAATAGATGCGTTTTATATCAAATATTCAAAGTATGGACAATTACTGTAGGACAGATGGGAATTTAAGAAAACTGGGTTTTTCGATTAAATTCGGCAAGGCACGAGTACTAAGGAAACAAGTCTCGCTTTAGGTTAGGACAAGGTAGCTTAGATTACCAAATGGATCATATCAAGGTAATTTGACCTATTTGCGTTAAGGAATTGTATAGGACTGTAGTAACTTCACGTGTTACAATAGCAGAAATCTTACTGCCAAAGTTTCGAAATCGTGAACGGATTTGACGAGAAGACATGCTGTATAATATGGAAAGAAGAAACCTTTATGAAAAACGGGTAATTGGTTTCTAAAACTTTCCAAAATAATAAAATCATTAATGAGATTGTTTAGAATAACAATGAGAGGTTAGGAGTGTAAACGTTCGGTTCGCAAACCAAAGCGAATACGTTGACTTATCAAAGTATTTGTGTCCACCACAACCTTAACGAGGACATGCGTACCTATAAGCGAATACTCATCTCGAGGGTTCCCAGGTGAGGTAATCAAGTTGTATGAATACCTTGCCTAGACAGAACACCTTAAGATACAGGTATCCCACTCTTCCAGCATTGCATGTTCTCGGTCATGTGACACGGACTTTGACGAGATTTGAAAACCATTTGATTTAGGCACGATGATAAGTGTAGATCCCACGTGTCGTTGAGAATAAGTTTAGGAATGAGTCAAAGAGTCAAAGTTATGTTTAGGAAAACAACTATCTAAGTTTAAGCATATAACTTCTTAATCTTAGTCAATCTCTAACTAAGGCAATTTACTTTGTGCAACTATTGTGTGTGGCTATAGGCTAGATGCAATTCCTAACTCAGTATAACCAATGGCTCTGATACCAATCTGTCACACCCTCAAATTCCGGGTCTGGAATCTATCACGGAGGGGTGAACAAACAGGATCGAACACAGTAGTTACACAGAAATGCAAATATCTATATGATAGTTTTTAGATAATCATTACAATAATGTTCAGAGTAATATTATGCGTAGCGGAAGTAAATATAGATTGTTTCATGACAACATGTCTAAATCATATTTCAGATAATAATCAATAGGTATCTTGAGCTCTTATATGATCCTACGTGCATATCCATAAGCTCCTAGTAGATACCTGAGAATACATGTAAATCAAGTGTCAACACAGGGTTGGTGAGTTCACAGGTAAGTAAAACATAGTGATAAATCATCAATTATCATCAAATAGGATTTATAGAAAAAGTGTGAGTTTAATTTACTCACCGGTATATGAATAGCCTGTCGGAACCCTTTTTAATAAGGTGAACCCGCTATCCCACATACCTACTAAGTACAAGCCCAACAAATCCTTCACATTGAATTTGTCCATGTCACTTAGTTTATTATCCTTTTATGTGTATATTATATTTTCATAATAATTTTAAATCAGAGGGAGCAAATCCTCCTTTACATTTATCCTCATATGGGTTGTAAATGGAACTATAATGCAAACTATATAAAGTGCACATCTGCCTTCTCACTACAGAAACAGTCATCCCGAATGACATCAAGATCTTTGTGCATCTGATATGGATCACATGTCCATACCTTTGTGGGGGTAAGTCACTCCCCGATAGTACTATCCAAAAGATCCCTGCTTATTTATAGTCCAGTTTACAGAGAAGGATTTTCATAATAACCATATGTAATCATAAATGTGATCAAATTATTATTTAACATAATACACAAAAATAATTTGTAATTTCAATTACAACATGTATTCCAGCCCCAAAATATTTAAATGATTAAAAAGGGGAATAGTTATGAACTCACCTCAGTCCTTTTGTGTGGTGTTGACAAGCTAGTAAATTCCTGCTAAGGAATTATATTTCACGTAAGCAAACAGATACAAATCCAAAACCTAAATAAGTTAGATCTTGAACCTGGTGTTCATTGATCTAGGGTTTGGTTTTCTGGGATTTGTTATAAACATTAAATCATTTAATTATTTTTGTTAATAATTAATGATTTATATAAAATTTAATTAGTTTAATAATGATTTTGACATATCATTATATTCTAATTAAATTATAGACGTTATATAAACATATAAGTTTATATTTAATTTTTGTAAGATTTTATAAATATTTAAATTTATAAAATTTACTTTGTATTTATATTATCAAAATAAGTCCATAAAATATTATAACATCCATTAATAATTTGATGATCTAATTTATTATTTGGAAATCCATTTTTATATGGATAATAATTTATAACACATGTAATATTTATTTTCATAAATAATTTAGGCTTTTAAATAATTATTTTTCTATAATTATTATGATTTATCATTAAATAAAAATGATATGGTGTCCAATTAATGGATTAATACTTTAAATCATAATTTAAAGTCTATTTTTATAAAAATAGTTATTTATAATATTTTTAAATAATATTTTATAAATTTTATTTAAAGTATTTTTAATTAAATAATTTACAGAAAATTATTTAATGGTATTAAAATAAAAGAAGCTTTTAAAAATTATTTTTATAATTTTTGGTAATTTTTGTATATTTTAAAATGCTTAAAAAGGCATTTAAAAAAATAATGTTGGGGGCAGGGTTCGAACCCCTGACCTCCGGTTCATAATCTCACACACAAACCAGTAAACCAAGGCACAAGGCCGCGGTTTATTCTTAGTTCCCATTATTTTTAACCTATTTTATCCACTTCCCCCAATTTCAACCGAGCCCTAATTCGATTGTGGATCAAATTGAAGCACCAATCGTCAATGTTAATGAAATTAATCATAGGGCTTTTGATCCCCATGAGAAATCGAGCATAAAGGTATACTTAATTACCTGTTTTGGTGTTAGATTGACGATGAACAATCGATGAACAAGCCGCGGGTTGTGTTGAATCAAAACGATGAACAAACTTTGTTGGAAATCAAATTAATTGCATACACAGCTTCTAATGATGCTAATGATCGAAATCTATTTATCAATTTGGGGTTTAGAAACTCGAACAGGGGAGTTCAGTTAGTTGCAGGTCCGCGAATTGAGAGAGGATCAATTTGATTATTTTCGAGTGTTTTAGGTGCGTTTGAATGCATGATTAGTTTAGGAATCTTATAGACAATCGATTTCATTACTTTAGTCGAATTATTGTGATGTTTTAATGCGTGTTCTCAGTGGTGTCGGCCGAAAGTATTTTGTGGACCATTATACGCAATTTCGGTTAGCTTTTTCCATAAATTAAGTCCACGTGAACGTTCCACTTTGTCCCCCGTTTGATTTGGTGTGTCGTGGGGTCGAAATAATGGCCTAAAACTCGACTTTTGGACTCGCCGGAGAGCCGCCGGCGACCGGCCGGTCCGGCGCCGGAAAATCGCGAGAGAGGAGAGAGAGTGCAGTTGAATTTTTATTATTTACGCATTTGGTCCCTGCACTTTCGATTGTTATTATTTTATGTTATAAAGTTTTAAATACAAGTTTCAAAATTTACAAATAACCCCCTGGACTTAACTTAAATCAATTAAATAAATTTTATAAATTATTATTATTAATAATATTTTCATTATTATCATTATTATTATTATTAACATTATCATTTTTAATAATAACATTATTATTATTTTTATCATTATTTTTGATAATAATATCATTATTATTATAATTATTATTATTATCATTGTTTGTAATAATAATATCATTATTATTATTATTATTATTATTATTATTATCATAATATTATTATTATTATTGTTATTATTTTTATTATTATTAATATTATCATTAAATAATAATAAAAATATAAAAATAAACTATAAATTCACATAAAAATTATATTAAATCACGAAAAATTTTCGGGTTGTCACATCGTAAACTCTCCCAATGTATCGAACCATTGGCGTCGGTCGCGAATCTCTTGAACGGAAACCATCTTTTGATGCGTCTTTCGACTCAATGCATCCGGCTACGACATTTGCCTTGCCGGGATGGTAGCGGATGTCACAATCGTAGTCGCTAATTAGTTCCACCCAACGACGTTGCCTCATATTGAGGTCCTTCTGATTGAAAACGTGTTGGAGGCTCTTGTGGTCCGTGTAGACTATACATTGTGTGCCGTATAGATAGTGTCTCCAGATTTTCAAAGCAAAGACCAGCGCTCCGAGCTCGAGATCGTGCGTCGTATAATTTACCTCGTGAACCTTCAATTGTCTCGAGGCATATGCGATGACCTTTCCCCGTTGCATGAGAACACAACCAAGGCCTTGTTTCGACGCGTCGCAGTATACCGTGAAGTCGTCATTCCTATCTGGTAGCGTCAGAATAGGAGCATTGCACAACTTGTGCTTCAATGTCTCAAATGCCTCTTCTTGCTCGGCTTTCCACTCGAAAGGCTTGTTCTTCTGAGTCAAGGACGTTAGTGGCTTTGCGATTTTTGAGAAGTTGGCAATAAATCGCCGGTAATACCCGGCTAGACCAAGAAACGATCGAACTTCCGTCGGAGTTGTGGGAGCACTCCAATTCTTTACGGCTTCAACCTTCGCAGGGTCGACGTGAATTCCTTGACTATTCACAACGTGCCCTAAGAACTGTACTTCTTCAAGCCAAAACTCACATTTCGAGAATTTCGCTTACAGTTGTTCCTTCTTCAACAGTTCGAGGATTTGACGGAGATGAAGTTCATGTTCGGAGCGAGACTTGGAATAAATAAGAATGTCGTCAATGAAAACGATGACGAACTTGTCTAGGTATGGCTTGCACACCCGATTCATAAGATCCATGAAGACCGCTGGAGCATTGGTTAAGCCGAAAGGCATAACCATGAACTCGTAATGCCCATACCGAGTGCGGAATGCAGTCTTTGGGGTCGTCGTGGACTCGCAGTTGATGATAACCCGAACGCAAGTCGATTTTTGAAAAGATTACAGCTCCTTGTAGTTGGTCGAAAAGATCGTCGATACGAGGAAGAGGATACCGGTTCTTGATGGTCAACTTGTTGAGCTCCCGGTAATCGATACACATGCGGAAAGACCCATCTTTCTTCTTCACAAATAAGACAGGTGCACCCCAAGGAGAAGAACTAGGGCGGATAAACCCCTTCTCGGATAATTCCTAGAGTTGACTAGAGAGTTCTTGCATTTCCGATGGTGCGAGTCGGTAAGGTGATTTAGCCGCGGGGCTTGCTCCCGGAATCAAGTCGATTTTAAATTCTACTTCGCGTACGGGGGGTAACCCGCTAAGATCATCGGGAAAGACCTCAGGGAATTCTCGTACAACTGGAACATCTTTGAGTTCCTTCTCCTTGGCTTTGGTGTTGACTACATAGGCCAAGAATGCCGGATAACTCTTACTTAGGCATTTCTGAGCCTTAGTACATGACATAAGCTTGAGACCTTTGGAGGACCGTTCACCGAACACCTTCATCGTACCCCCGGAGGGTAAGGGCATGCGAATGCACTTCTCGAAGCAAATGATCTCGGCATGGTTCTTAGATAACCAATCCATGCCAATAATGACGTCGAAACTCCCGAGCTTCATAGGAATAAGGTCGGTAAGAAACTTATGGTCGTCGAGACACATTAGACAATCGCGGATAACCACGTCGACGATGATGGGTTCTCCATCAGCAACTTCGACGGTGAGAGGTCTCTCTAGATTTGAGCGAGGTTTAGAAAGTGTCGGCTCGAACTCTAAGGAAACGAAACTTCTATCGGCGCCCAAATCAAATAATACGTATGCATAGGTGTCATTAATAAGAAACATACCTGTATAGGTTTTAAAGGCACTTAAGGACACAAGTAAGGAATTTTAAGAGAAATTCTATGGAGATAGGGTTGCAATTTTTTTTACGTACCGTTCACCACCTCGTTGTTCACTTGAGCTTGGTTCGCGTTGATGTTGAAAGCACGTCCACGAGCTTGTGGAACATTGCCCACAAGACGAGGGCATTGGGGTCGGTAGTGACCTGGTTCTCCACAGTTGTAGCAGACCCGATTTGGTTCCGTCACTGCGTTTCCCAATGCTCGGCGACACGTTGCCACAAGGTGCCCGTACTTGCCACATAGTGTGCAGATGCGACACGGAAGGTTTCCCGGATGATGGTACCTACACGTGTTGCACATAGGTAGAGGGCCTGCATAAGCCCTTGCCACGGGCACTTATGCGGCCGGTGTAGCCCCGGTAGTACACTGTCTTTGGGGCGGTTTAGGAGCAGCCACGGCGTAGTTCCGTGCCGGTACAAACTTCCGTTTCTTGCTATCAGGCTTGACCTCCTTGACCTCCTCGAGGGTCGTCTTCTCAGTCTTCTTGGCATCCTTTGCAGACATAGTGCCTGCTCGGATGTGGTTCTCCGTCAGCTGTGCAGTGATAGTGATGGCTTCTTCCAGAGTTGCGGGTCGGCTACCCACAACGGCATCCTGAATTTGAGGCAGCACACCCTTAATAAATTTTTCCACATTTTGGGAAACAGTATCCACCATGTGTGGTAGCAGTATACTTAGTTCATGATGACGGGTAGAATAAGCCAGATGGTTCCCGCCATCCTGTTTCAGGTTCCAGAATTCCTCCTCCAGTTTCTAGATTTCACTTCTCGGGCAAAACTTGGCGATGGCTATGTTTTTGAATTCCTCCCAAGTTAAAGCCAAGATTGCATCGGGGCCTCGGTTCCTCTTTTCACTGTTCCACCATGTTAAGGCCCGTTGCTGTAGCATACTGGTGGCATACCTTACTTTGAGTGCTTCGGGGCACTCACAGTTGACGAAGGTGTTCTCCATCCCTTCAAACCACTCTAAGAGACCGGTGGCACCTTCCTTGCCACTATAACTGGGAGGCTTGCATGAACTAAAATGCTTGACGGTGCAAGACTGGTTGTTACGCCGTTGGTTTGCACTATTTTCCCCTTGACCGTTGCTATTGTTCGTGACGTTTGCGATCATAGTGCTGCTGAGTTCAGCCACCATGGTCGGGATGACCGCAGCCATTTGCCGGGCAATCATGGCAGCAAGCTTACGGCCGGATCTTCCTCGGTTTCTGTGGTAACGAGACATGCTGGAAAAATACAAATTGGGTTAGGATCGGTTAAAAGGATAATAAGGATGGGTAATTAAGGTAAGAATCATGAACTATACGGAATGATTCCATTTGGTGACGCATCACCATTTGGAAACGTTGACACGTCAAGATGAATTGACCCATTCGCCTCAGAAACTTGTGTATATTGGTCATAGTTTATCACTCATCCCGGAAATCCCCAGGTAAGCATGACTGGTCCCGTAGGATTTATGCGAAATGCTTACCTTAGCCCGAGGGCCTTTTGCCAGAAAATCCAGAATACAGGTGTCTATGTACCACACTAGTTCTTTGGTTTATGAAATCAAAAATCTTGATGGGAGATACAAGATTAGACATAAAGTCTAAAGAATTCCTATCAATAGATTCTACTCGGAGACGAGAATAAGTTTAAGAAATAGTAACTGTCGGGGAGAATCAACGTTTAAGATAAGTCTAGGGGAGACGGGTAACAATATGTAATCATGTAGAAAGGCACCTATGCTAAGGCATCACATTGCACATAATAAGGCATAGCGTTAGGCAGCATGCAAACAATAAGTATGTATTCATAAGAATACTATTCTATAAGGATCATGCATAAACTATAGCCTAGGTCACCATTTCTAATAACCTAAATCCCTATAGTTATGGGCTCTGATACCAATCTGTCACACCCCAACCTTGACGGCGGAAACGTCGAGGTGCGAGGGTTAAGATTGTTCACAGCCACATAACGCTATGTTAAAATGTAAAATGCCATTAATCAATTGTTTCAAACACCACATACATCAAAGTTTCAAAATAAATCAAACAAAAACAAGAATCCAATTGTCTTTATTAAGCCTAGGTCCATGTTCTAGGTTTAAGCACTTCTTCAATCATCGCTAAGCTTGCACATTACCTGAAACATGTTGAAAATAAAGTCAACTAACTAGTTGGTGAGTTCTCATGGTTTTAAATACAATAAGTATAAAAATGTGGCAATTCTAGTCAATGGTCACAAGATAGCAAGTATATAGAACATGCATAGTTACAATCAAGCCTCGATTGAATAATATGAATAAGCATGATTAGCTAGGTGTATTTGGTTCCCTAGTGCACAAGCATACGGCTCCTAGGAGTCGGTAATACATCGACCTTAGCACCAAATAGGCTTGTCAGGCCCAAAGATCTAAGACTTCGCTAGGCTAGCAATAGTTAATGATTGCACACGTATGTCACATCTCATATAATACTTAACATATCCAAACAACCACAACTATGTAAAGAATTGCACGTGTGTAATAAGTATCAAAGCGTGTATGTGTAAGTTTGTATAAGCAACATGTTTCACCCCGAAAGACGTGAAATAATCGTAAAGCGGGGCATAAGAACTCACGTGTTTAATAAAGGAGACTTGTAGATGTAATAAGAATAACCACGAATAAGATTTCCAACACAAACGTCACAACGCACCTAAACGAAATAAAGTAGCGCGTTATAATTTGTTTGATGATTAATTGTAGGTCTAATAATTATTCGTATTTATCACATGTTAATAACGTGATCGGTTAAATGGAACGAATGGATTTTTATACTTGGTATGATCAATTGTTAGCGCGTAAGAGAAAGAATAAATAAAACTTGATTTAATTGTACGTTGAACCGATTTATAAGTTTTGTATATAATAATTATAATAAGTGATTTAGCTATTATAAGGAACTATATAAATATATATATATATATATATATAGGTATAAGTAATTAAACAATTTAATTGTTTGAATATATATAAATATATATATACTAAACAATTATAATATTGTGTATAATAATCATAACAAGTGATTTAACTATTAAAAGAACAATATATAAATATATATATATATATATATATATATATATATATAGGTATAAATAACTAAACAATTTAATTGTTTGAATATATATATAAATATACATACTAAACAATTATAATATCAATTTAGTTATTAAAAGAACTATATATAAATATATATATATAGGTATAAATAACAAAATAATTTAATTATTAAAAATATATATATACATATACAAGTATTATGTTTACTCATTTCTTTTGTATTTTTAAAACTAAAATTATGTATTTATAAATACAAAAGTATTTTATAAAAATTAATTTTGTCACAATTTAATTAAACAAAAATAAGAAAATTAATCTGCATTTTATAAAATTAATTTTAGAAATTTTCAGAATTTAAAAATGTTTAATAATTAAAAAGAAATGAAGAAAAGAAGAAAAAAAATCAGAAAGAAAAAGAAAAGGGGGGTTGCCGGGGTCGAACCCGGGACCTCCACCGAAGAATGGGGCGCGGGTGCCAGTGAACCAGGGCCGTGGCCTTGGTTCACATTGGCTTTCAAATACTTTTAACCCTAATCCCCGATTCATCCCCGAATTCGATGAACCCTAGGTTCAACAGGATCAAAATTGACCCTCGATTCGGTGTTAATCACCTAAATCATCATAGGGCTTTTGATCCTTGATCAAAAACGAGTAGAATACAGGTTCCAATTACCTGATTGATGGGGTGTAGATAGGGTTTCGAGTTCGAGTTCAATTCGGTTGTTCTTGAGATTGGGGTTTTGTGATCGAGAGGTTTTCTTGTGAAATTGGAGGTTCAGGGAGTTTAGGAACTCCACAATGAACCGAAAGGCCACAATATATAGCTTTGATTTCATGGATTGGAGCTTAACTCGTTTGATTTTGAAACCGCGTTCCCGTTTACCAAATTTGAGAGATTCGAGCTGTAATTGTGTAATTAAAATTGATTGATTGATTGATTGTTTCGACCGCGTTTTAAGTTTAGAATGATTTAATTTGATTGAATTCGTGTATCTGGACGGGATTCGATTTGGAGTTCATCACGGTTTTGATTCGGAGAGGGGAACGAGCGCGAATCTCGATTTTGGAGTTGGGTTCGGGTTCGAAAACCCATAATCGAAGGTGAGGGGCGGTTTAATTGGGTCAAATCGGTTTTAAAATGGGGTTTGGAGGCTTGCTGGAGCTCGGCCGGAGCTCGCCGGAGCCGGCAGCCGGGAACACGGGGTAAAAGGGGGGGGTTTGGGTTTTCAGATTTTACACAAATGGCCCCTGTGCTTTCAAGTTTTATTATTTTATGTGTTTAATCTTTATTCAAAGTTTTTAAAATGACACAATAGCCCCCTGCATTTTAATTCTTGTTATTATTATTATTATTATTATTATTATTATTATTATTATTACTTTCATTAATATTATTATTATTACTATTATTATTATTATTATTATTATCTATTATTATTATTGTTATTATTATTATATATATAAAAAAAATTACTAAGGATGTTATAAAATTGCATAAATAAAATAAGCAAAAATACAGGATGTTACAATATATATACAATATTATCTCAATACAAGTTTGGTACATATGCGTAACATAATTCAGCATACTTGTACCATTGCTCACTGATTCTATACCAAGACACAATTTATATACATTATAAAGTAAAATTGTATATACATTATCTACCATTGCTCATATACATTTATCCTATTTTTTTTGTACATATATGTAACAAAATTCTATAGTCAAGTTTAAAACAACTAATTATGAAGATAAAATTGTCACATTCAATATCTACATCTTTTTTTGGGACTGCATTTTATAATGCTCCATCCTACCAGGTATCTGGGCCATTTTATTGACATACACATTAAAATATACAATTAAATTTTCAGTTATAATTTTCAATGTTAACACCCATACCATATATTATATAATCACAAAAAATAATATACAACTACACCACTAAAATAGCTTACAAAATGTACTGTCATGTTAATCTTTTAATACCCAAATTTGTATCTTTCCAAAGTACATATATATACGTAGTATATTTAAAACCACAACAGAAAAAAAAAATTGATACCATATACATTCATATTTGTTGTTCATGTAATAATATAAATTAAAAATTAATGTAATCGTACCAGCTTCTAATTGAGGCAATGGTTCTGAGGTGTCCTCTATTTCGACGGGTTCGTCAACAGTATTGGTGAACTTACTAAAACTAGATATGTTGGCGATTCTTTCACTTTTCTTTCTACCTGCATACAAAATGTATTTGTAAACTATTGGGGAAATTCAGTACGTAAAGTATAACACCAGTTTCAATTCCCGACTTACTTGTTGACATTTTTACTTGAGTAATATTCTAAACTGGTTCACTACCTGCACAATCAATTTGTATTTATAAATGATACTAGTATACTAGATAATAGAAAAATTCAAAACAATCAAAGAAAGTACTGAAATCAAACTGCTAAGTTTAAGACATTTGTCCTGATCTGGTTTATGCATATATGTAACACTTGTTTAACAACATTTTTATTATGAGAATAGGTTTTATGCAGTGGTTTGGTATAATGATAACACATAAATGTGCATATATGTACCATTTGTGTTAGAGTAGTTATCTTTGAGAACTTTTCTTTTCATGTAGTGGTGTGTGTGTGAAGACAACACTTGTGGATATATGTGAATACATGAAAGATAACACACATATTTGCATATATATAACACTTGCATAAGAGTAGTTGATTTTACCAGTTCATATGTGTACCAATTCTGTCAAAAAACATATAATGTAAAAGTTTTGTTATTCCTAGTCATTAAACCTTTTAGATACTCCGATACACATATGAACTTCTAATCTAACTCACGAAGATAGTACATTAAGGCTCACTGTTTATTAAAGTGAGTCAATTACTTTTGATTATGTCACAGATACATATAAACAAACAAACAAACATACCCAGTGTCTCCCGCTGATGTCACAGATACATATATGTATCACAAACCCTAACTGATTTGGCTTACACAAAACTGGGACAGATACACTTTTGATTCTGTCACAGATACATATATGTTAAAAAATGTTCATTTAACAACACTGAAATCGTCTCAAATTTTTTGGTACACATATGTACCATCGGTTTTCGCAATGTTACTGCGAATGATCTATCAAACTGTATCATTGACAAATCACTCTCATTACACAGATAATACATCAAAATCAACAATATTATCAAAATGTATATAGTTTTCGGCATTTATATGTACCAATTTCGGAAAAAAATATAACTTTTGCACATAAACATTACGAACCTTGAATTTAGTTTCTTCGTGTGAATGATCTTCGTCTTCAAAATTCTTCTTTAGGAATGTGATGATTTCTCAGAGTCGAATCATCCTATATCACTAAAACATTGCTGAATTTTTGATTTGATTCGGTTAATTTGGGGGACTCGAATGCGCAGAGAATAAGCGAGTTTTTTTAGGAATTAATTGAGGAATCAGTTACTAGAATTTTTGTCCCCAAAATACCCTTCTTAATATTAAATATATTTTTTTACTTATTCACTTAACAAAAATAAAGGATGTTAATTAATGACCATTGATCTAAATGATCAATGGTTACTAATTGGTTTTCATAGTTTTCATCATAAAAGTGGTTTCTATTGGATCCCCCCTATATATATATGTATATATATGTGTGGGGGGTTACTAAGAAAATCTTTATTTATAAGAAAACCAAGAAAAACACTTTTAGATCATTGATCAAAATTGATCAATGGTTGATATTAATCAATGACAAATTTATAATTATTTAATAGATAGTTGGTTTATTTAAACGATTAAAGGGTGTTTTAGGTAGATTACAATTTTTATATTTTTGAAAATAACTAAAATCCCTTAAATCTCTCTCTCTCTCTCTCTCTCTTTAAAATCAAACACAATATTAGTTTAGTTTAAAATCAAATTAATTTATTCAAATATCATTTTAAAATATTTTAGAAGAACAAAAGTTTTTTTTTCTGCAGATCTATATTAATTACAAACATGGTTAAGTATACGTAAACATGTTCACATAATGTTCAAAATATATGTGCTCCATATAACATGCTTAATTATATGTAAACAAGCATAAAACAAACAAAAAACATGACAATTGTTATTACACTAAAAATGATAAAACTTATGTATATGTATCACTCATTAAAATGGTATACAAAATCAAACAATTCAAACAAATTACTGTTAGACTACATAAATAAAAGATAGACTACATATATGTAACTTCATATTATGATTTATTACAATCAGAGAAGAGATGAATTACGTATACGTAACCCATGTTACATATATGTACCACTCTTATATGATTAAAAAAACAGAAGCCGCTTAAAGAAGAAAAGAAGAAGGTGAGCTATAACATAACAAATAAACAATATAAATAAAAACAAACATGGCGCGCCCACACACAAAATATATTAGTTTCTAAGTGTTACATATATGTAAACATACTCGAAATAAAAGGTATAAGATATAAAAAGACGGTGAAAAATAGTTGAGAACTTTAGAATTTGAAATATTTTAGTAAACACAACCAAATTAAATGACATATTATCTAACAAACTAAACCAAATTGAATCACAAATCATATTTGTTCCCTACAAGAAACATGTATGCCCCTGGGATAATTTTGACAAGCTACATATTTGCAATGCTTAAAATATGTGTAGTATATTCTATTGTAAAAAACTAGTTATTATTACATAATTTTGACAAGCTACATATATGTAAACAATATGCAAAAAAAGAAAGAAATAGACAACATGTATATTGTTAGTTATTATGGTAAAACTTTCGTATATGTAAGCAATCAAAAAATAAACAAAAATGGCAATATGATTGCTTTTACATTAAAATGATGAAACTTACATATATGTAATGACTCATTATATACAAAATCAAAAAATTCAAAAAAAATATTGTTGGTGTTAATAATCAGTTCAAAATAATAAAGAAACCATTACTTTCTCAATCAAATGAAAAGATGAATGCTTGAGCCAATTAAAGTTTCTCTAAAATTGGTCAAGTATGAATGTAGAAACAAATGACAAAAGGATCTATGATGAATCAAATTGGTCAAGTATGTGTAAGTAACTCATACAAGTTAAATATGTAATGGGTTATGTATATGTAACCAAGGTTTTACATCTACTTCCTTGTCTAGATACATCTCATTCCTTGTTTCACAAAAACAATGAAGAAACATAGGTGCAACCTCTGCTTGAAGACCTTTACTAATGGCAGAGCTTTAAGAGGCCATATGAGATCTCACATGCTTATCTCTACCTCAACCCCACACCCAAACCACCGCCGCACTCTCCGTTGTCGTGGCCGTCGCCGTCGCCGCCGCCGTCATCTCTTTCATCGTCGGAAATTATCAAAACAGAGTTGTCAAGAACCACCACCGTCCGAAAAACATCGAAGCGGGTTCGGAGGCCCGAAAGCTCATGGTTCGCTGATCAGCAACTTTTTCTTGAAGCTAATTGATCGGGATCTTCAATCTCTGATGCTTCACCGGAAGAAGTTGTTGCCTACTGTTTCATGATGTTATCTAGAGATAAATGGACCCACGAAGAAGAAGAAGAAGTTCAGTATATTGATTTGTTAATTATGGAGAAAAAGATGGGTTTTGGTCAACAATGAGTAGTTACTAAAAATATATTATATATAAAATTACTAAAACACTCTTTAAAGATAATAAATATAAATATATAATGAAAAATTATGATTGGTTAGAATTGTTTTTTTGGTTTTCTTAAAACTTTTTGTTTTCTTAGGATCCCTCCTCTTACACACACACACACATATATATACACACATACACACATATATATACGTATATATATAGATACACATATTTATAGATACATATATATAGATACATATATATATGTATATATATATGTGTGTGTGTATATATATATGTGTGTATATATATACGTGTATATATATATATGTGTGTGTGTGTGTGTATATATATATATATATATATATATATATATATATATTTTTGAGTCCGGGGTCTCAATAGGAGCAGTCATTTTATTCTATGGGTTAGGGATAAAGATTTGTTTTTTTTCATACCAACCCTCCTCAAATGCTACCCTAAGTAAGATTTTTACTAAGCATGTTTGTTTGTTTATTTGTTTGTTTATATGCTTATCGTGCTTTTAAAGTCCCTTTCTCCATATATGTGTTTTGAAAATGAAGTAGTTAATTTTTCATGCTATTGCATTTGGATTTGTGGAAGTGCCCTAAGCTTACTATATGGTCAATAGCATGTTTGGTCTGCGTTGGCTACGTGACTTATGGTAATTTCTCACAAGTCATAAGACACACACTCATGGCGTGTGATAAAACATGTTATATTTGTAATTTTTTAAAGTTTTGTATTTGTTATATCATTGAATAGCTTTTTTCATTGTGTGTGTTTTTTCACTAATGATAAAAACGTTAATAAATCATAATATTAAAACTAGAGGTAAAATAACGATTAAGAAATAAAAAGGACATCAAATGATAATACTTGTATCTATAAATTATAATTTATGAATATCGGCATGTGAGAGATGACCAAAAGGAAGAAAATGTGTTGATTGTCTTGAAAGAAAATTTGGCCAACGGTACGCAAAACAGACATGGTGTACAAGTTGAGAAATTACTTACAATGATTAAAAGTTAAAACTAATTGTCCCATTCCCGCCCTCACCTACCTTGCAATAGTTTCAGTGATGACACTGATCGAAACCATTGTAGAAAATATGCCTAAAGTTGCTACTTTTTTGTTTGTGGTTTCTTAACTATCAATAGTGATAATCAGGATCTAGTAATCTCTCATGTTGTCATGCATTAACTGAATTATAATTGTCATTTCAAAAACTTAACTAACAAACTTTAAGCTTATTCATTTTAGGTTACCACAGGTTTTACGATTTAGCAAACAGTTATGACTAATAACATAATTTCTTAAAAGTTAAGACCATTTATGTAATATAAAAATCACTAAGATTACTAACATTACAAAATTTATGACTTACCACATGATTAGACATGTAATAAACTCAATTTAAAAATAGCAATCACTGAAAATTCATCAAGTTTTATAGTTGTTTCATTATAATTATTGAAATTCATTCATCAAGTTTTATGGTTGTTTTAATTTGATTATTTAAATTCAACCATTATAATATATATACACACTACGAAACACTATATGAATAGTGAAATTGGTATTTTTTTTAATAAACACTGTTAAAACACAGTTTTATTTTGATTATTTAAATTCAACCATTATAATATATATTACACAAACTATTACTCTGATTAATTGCAAAAGGCAAATGAATAGTGGAATGTCTAAATAGTGGAATGTTTAATTTTTCTTAATAAACACCGTTAAAACACAATGCAAGAAACATGTGATCTTAAAATATTATATAAAAATAAGCAGACAAAAATCTATAGTAATTGCATAGCATAATCAAGAATAACTCTATAATTATTTGCAAATGTATTTTAATAATGTAGTTTTGATATATAAACTGTTAACCACGTTAAATACTTTCATATTTTACTATAACTTTTAGTTATTTGAGTTTGATCATTAAAGTTTAAGATATTAGAGTTCATAATCGATTTGTTTTTCTAACTTTGGCCACTAAGGTTTAAGATTGAGTCACTGCTAAAATTTATTTTTATACTGTGACATCCGGTAATTTTCCGTTACAAAACTCCGTTAGTTCCGTTAAGTTTTGCATACACGTGTCCGTAAGCACACACTAGTTGTCGTTTGACGTTGGTGACCTAAAAATAATTAATAAAGTTAAATTAATAATAATCTAGTGGATTAAATGATTATTGTGTTATGCTTATGTGTTTACGCGATTTAAAGACTATTCGGGAATTTTATCGCGTAACGCGGAAACGCGTGTGTTATTTTGTATGTCTTGTGTTTTTACAAAATAAAATATCTAAGGGTTACCATTAGTTTATATGTTTATATTGTTAAGTTAAAAACACATTACGAAGAGTTAAAAACTTAATTTTTATAAAAATACAAAATGCAAGTTTTAGAGGGGGTATTCTTGTAAATTAGTTAAAACAAAACACCCCAAACCCCCACCCAAACACCCATTTGACCGTGACCTGCTCCCCTCTCCCTCTTTCTGCGATTTTCAGCCTAGAACCATCAATCCATCACGGTTTTTGATCAATCTCAAGAACTAGAACGCGATTTGGACCTTCCTTAACAAGTATACACGTGAATTGAAGGTTAGTTTTGTTGTTTTTGTGGGTTTTTCATTAGGGCCGAACCCTAGGCTGCGAAATTGGGTTTCATAGGGCTGAATTTTGATGTTTTGATGATGATCCTTGGGTTAATTGATGATGCTAGTATGTTTTTTGCGTATGTATGTATGTGTATGTGATCTGCATATGTATGTATGTATATGTTCTCTGCGTATGTATGTATGTGTATGTCATCTGCATATGTATGTATGTATATGTTCTGCGTATGTATGTATCTGTAAGTATGAAACATGTGTATGTATATGCTTTCATGTGAAATGTTTACACGTTCTGATTTCTGGCAGATTGCATACCCTGTTTTCATCATGACATAACCAAATGAAGACGAATCCAAAAACTGGTTTTCTTGAGTCTAACATGTTCCTCATGGAGTCTAGTTTTCAAAACCTCCAACCTTGTCCAATTTGGATGTGTAAACGTGAGTTATGATCATTTTAGTGAAGGGTGGTCAGAAACAAACTTTCTGATAGATTCTGAGTCTCATTTTGTATGTGCCACAAACAGGTCATAACAGGTCCAAATGATGTGTTTCTAGTGCTCAAATTGTCTAGTTTCCAGAAAGGGTAACCACACTCCAATTGGAGGTGGTTAAGTTGGTGTTTTATCTGTTTTGGCTAGAAGGGTCAATTCTGTCCTCTTGGACAAAATGTATGTGTTGACTTGTTTGATATGCCATTTTTATTTCATAAAACCTGAGACCAAACCCTATGGTCAAACATTTTTCCTTGGAATCCTCTGAACTCCAGAAAAAGAATTAACCCAATAGCTATTTTCAAATGGGAGTTATGCACAATTAGGCAAGCTAACTCCAACAGCCCTCCGGTTGAGAGCTGCTGTGACATTTTGAGTTTTTCTAGTAACTCCAGGCCCTTAAAACCTAAAATAACTTTTCACATACTTAATTGACTCATAGGAGAGCCTACTGGAGTTTGGCCTTGGCCTAAATCCTTGGTTGGTTATGTGTTTGACCGTATCGTCCGAACACCTAGAATCTGCCAGAAAACGCAGATTCTGGAAAACGAATACCTACAACTTGTAACATATTCACTTGGCTTTTACGTGTAATGTTAGTACTACTAGAACTTATTTTGATGGTATAAGTTGTGAATTGGACATGTTCTTGATGTTAGGATCATGCTAGAGTATTTACTAAGGATGCTTATTATGATGAAATATGTTAATTGATTTGTATGGAACTTGATGATCATGTATGGTTTTGTATGTTGACTAGTAACTAGGACATCATGTTTGGGACTGGAAATCAATCATCTTGATGTATGTGGTATGTATTGGACATATTGGATGTGTTATGGTTAGTATGGATGATTATTTGGTAAATTATCTATTTTGACCCGTATATGCTAATTCATGGTATTAGGTCATATAAGTAGGTTATGCATGATCTGATCTTTTATATGACACACTAGTTGTGTTATAAACACACTGAGTATGCTAGATGCTAAGAACTTACATGACTTGTATGATATATGCTCATGTCTGTTTAAATGGTTTACAACACATAATGTCACCAACGGGTCAAACGGGTCAACTGGGTCAAACATGTCTATTCTTCTAAAACCTTGAGTCCTTGGTTATAGTGCACTTAGGGTTTCTCATATTCTCTGTTTACACATACTCATGTACTTACATGATCTAGGTAACCTCTGAGGGTTGACTGTTCACTTTGTCTTTCAAGTAAACTCTAGTACTCATACGCGTATCAGGTGAGTTCATGCCCCACTGTTTTACTTAACCTCTTTTGGGGGAGATAGCATACTGGTAACTTTACAAACGCTTTATATATTTAAGATGTGTATGATATTAATATAGTGCTGTTTACCATGATAAAGTCCTCACACTTTCGAATTGTTAATATTGAATAGCGGGGAAACTTGGGTAGTACTACTGGGTCTGACGAGCCCCACCTGTGTGACTCGAGGTCAACCGGGTGCAATTTGTCCTATGTACATTTGTCACGACATGGTAAGTCGTGACAGGAGGCAAACATAACACAGTCAGCTTCAATTGCGAAATCACTATGTATTAATATTCATTTGTGAATAGACTAGCTATCTATTGCAATACACATCCTTATATATATCACAATTGTTAAACTGTTATGTTTAAACGCAAACTCTTGAACTCACCGACCATTGTGTTGACTTTTTAGTATGCTATTCTCAGGTCGATAATCCGGATTGCCAGTAGGAGTACCGCACGAGTCAAGCATGCATTCTAGGATCAAAACAATGACCAATTTGCTTATCTTTATGATTGGGTTTTTCTTTAAACAGTTGGTTGGCGCATGTTTTGCCATGTTATACATTTTTATATTTTGGGTTTGTCTTATTTATAATACGCTTTCGCACGATTTTAAAGTTTGAACTCTGGTTTAGTTTGTGTTAAATATAGCATATAGAGTCGTTCCGAGTAACTATTGACTGTGATCCTGGTTTGTTCACACGCCTCGCGGTAAAACTCCGCACGTGGATTTTGAGGGTGTGACATATACTCTAAAAATAATTTTGTAATTTTAAGTTTTGCCGCCAAACTTTGATTTTATTTGTGACACCTCACAATATCAAGCAAAAAATACTGTGGTTTACTGTCACATTAGTGTGATAGTACAGATGATACAGATGGATTTAATGAACAAAGTTTTAGAAACATTCAAGATATTTCCAAATCAGAAAGGAAACCTAAGATTCTTCTTGTTGAAGATCATGTGGTGAATGTGATGTTGTGTAGCATCTGTCACCGGTAGGTCTGTCAATTTACACTAAGTTCGTTAAACCACCGTGTGTATTAACGATCCTTACGTATGTTCATAATCTATTTATCGTGTAACCAAATTATCTACGTGTTCTCGTTCCGTGTGTGTGTGAACTATCTTTACGTATTTATTATTTATATATATATATCGTTTTAGTTGAATTCATCGTATACACGTTCGTATTAGTAATAACAATAATAATAATAATAATAATAATAAAAATAATCATAATAATAAAAATAATAATAATCATAATAAAAATAATAATAATAATAATAATAATAATAATAATAATAATAATAATAATAATAATAATAATAATAACAATAATGATAATAATAATAATAATAATAATAATAAGTCCAGGGGGTGTTTTGATATTTTTGAAACTATAAAAACAAGGTTATAACATGAAATAATAAAAATAAAATCGTAGGGACTAAATCTGTAATTCCCGAATTTACAAACCCAACCCCCCGCCCCTTTCGATTTTCCGGCCAAACTCCGGCCAACCGCCGGCGACCACCAAAACTGCGTAAAAACTCAATTTTTGTAGCTCAAATTACATCCAATTCGTTCGTGGACAAGGCTCGAACCCAATGCACACATAAAACGCGCTTTAACGGTCGATTAACGGCTATAACCTTTTCACTTTAATTTTCGACCGTTCAAACGGCTAATTCACCCACTAAACACCACTTTAACCAAATTGATTCAATCAACTCGAACTTTAACAACCTGTAAATCGAATGTAACCTCCCATTTCATCCGAACACACACAATTAAACCAATTCAAATTCACCTCTGTTCTCGAACCTGCAACTAATCGAACACTACTCTCCGAGCCTTCTACACTGAAATTAACAGAGGGTTACAATCATTAGCCCCATTCGAAGCTTCCTGTGTAGTTAATTTGATATTCATCAGTGTTTGAGTAACATTCGATTTCAACTTATACCGCGGCTTGTTCTTATCTGTTCCATCATCAATTCGAAACAGAAACAGGTAATTAAACACTCTAACATACTCGATTATACATGGGGATCAAAAGCCCCATGAATGTAACTGTTAACAAGATCGAACTCATGTCCAATTTAGCCCAGATCCAATTAGGGTTCTAAGGGGATTTGGGGGAAATAGGGGAACATGTTTTAAAAGCTGTTGGGATGGAGTACCATCGCGGCTATAAGCCTTTGGTTCACCGGTTAGACACATGCTCCCCCATCCGAGAGGTCCCGGGTTCGACCCCGGGCCACTGCAATTATTTTTTTAAAGCTTTTTAAGCTTCTAAAAATTATACAAAAATTCCTAAAAATTATAAAAGTAAATTTTATAAACTTCCCTTATTTTAAATCTCACAAAATCATTTTCTGTAAATTTATTTTATTTTTAAACCTTAATAATCTTTATAAAATAATATTTATAATTAATATAAATAATTATTTTTATAAAAATAAATATTAAATCGTGTTTAATTATGAAATAATCACGAGAATCATAGAAATTACACAACATATAACTTCATAAATTATTTACGAATGTAAATATAAGTTATTTCTTATAAAATATATTTTAAATTAATTAAACCTAAATATATAAATCACTAAATTTATAATCCCACTCAAATATATATAATCGTGGGCGTCAAACCGAACCGACTCGAATTCAATCAAACATTTCTATTCGCGCTGAAAATGTTTTAAAGGCTTAGTTATAATCAATATTAGGTGTTGAACGTGTTTGAACGAGCATTGCCTTATTCTGTGAAGTCTTTGTGCATTACATCAATTCAAGGTGAGTTTCGTGGCCCCTTTTTATGCTTATACAAATTTTTAATGTTTTCAATCAATGGGGGAAAGTATGCTCACCCGTTTTTAATGCTGTACATTCTATATTCTATACTTGGAATCAATATGATACTGTTTTGCATGCATACATGGTGTTATTCTATGGATTCTTACAACCATTAATTCCCGGGTTTAGGAACCAACGGTTAGGTATTGGTAGTACTACTGGGTTGACACCCCCACCCTTCGACGATTGGTTAACTTGCGAGTTACCAACACAGCTGCCAGCAATCAGGCCAAGGGTGAATATATTCCGGCTAATTTATATGCATAACGTCATTAGGTTTGGTTGTCTAAAACGCATGTTATGTGGTTTGTGCTTGCAGTATGATTCCACATCAAATTCTATACAACATCAATTACATGTTTTCAATTTAAACCTGCGAAACTCACCAACATTATGTGTTGACATTTTTGAGCATATCTTTTCAGGTGAACATAATTAAAGAGGATAGCTAGAGCTGATGCCTTAGCAGAGACCCTCAGGATTTCAATAGATTTGCATTAATATTGTTTGACATTTGTATTCATATTTGAACATTGTGTATATTGGATTATAGAATCAATAAGACTATGATAGTCGTGGAACTGACTAACGACGACACAAGTCACCATTGTGTCGGGCGACGTCATGACACGAGGATTTGCATATATTATGTCTCTGTAATTATACCAAGTGTTATGACGATCCCGTCCATCGCATCCTCGTGTTTTCGCTCCAAGCGAGGGTGTGACAGATTGGTATCAGAGCCTTGGTTATAGAGAATTAGGTGGAGAATTCGACCTAGACTATAACCTAAGAACCTTCATATAGAATGCATGCTAGGGATTGTGTGCATTTGATTACCTAAATGTCTTTCATGATTTGTGTGACACATAGACACCTATATTCTGGATTTCCTGGCAAAAGGCCTTCGGGCTAAGGCAAGCGTATTCGTATAAATCTCATTGCAAGACCCGTTACGCTACCTGGGGATTTCTGGGATGAGTGATAAACTATGGTCAATACACAAGTCTATAAGGCAAATGGGTCAAGTATATTAAATCTATGAATTTAATATACAAGTATGTTCCTACATACTTGATTTTATACATATACACGTGTTATCTGAACATCCCGAGGAAGACATTAATACTCTTAGTCTTTCTCCATGGGATACTTTGATACTAGAACTTCACGTTTGCATGCGTACAACATCATATTATTAGGGAACTTCGGTGATCATGCGTAGTGTTGATCTCGGATAATGAATCCGACCCTATCATGATTATGAATGAAATCCTGAAAGTATGACGGATATGCAGTTATCATTAAACATAATATGCTTATATGCTTACTTGCTATTACATGCTATTATTGGAATACTGGCTCATGGACATGAGGACATTACATTATTTGTGCTTGATGAATCTAAATAATACTATGATGTTAACTTGGGGTAAGTGAAGCTAAGGGTGATCATGCAAGGTAAATTACCATTATGGGTGCACACGTAATTGCAATTCACCATGCATGAGAAGTCTGGTTAATCTTACCATGAGGTAACGATCATGAGTATCACAAGTTTCTATTCTATACCCTAGGGTGCTAGGGTCATAATTCTAGTAAGTCCTTGTTGAAGGCAATCAAACATTATCAACATTTACTCAAGTCCTGTTCTACTTAGAGCCCTCATGGTATTTCCAATCACGTTACTGACCTTATGAGACATTCCACCACTTAGCGTTTCAGTAACTAATGATTAATGCTTAGAATGAAAGTGTAATACATGAATGGAGAGGAGTAATGATACTCTCTACCCATACAAAATGTTATTATTTGAGTAGGTGCTAAGGAAAATTAAGATGTTATGTAACTAGTTTAAGTATTATTCAAGGTATATCGTGGATGTGGTGGGAACGCTGCGGGGAACCCTATATATAAGCATCACCGGTATACTAAGAATGTGCTTAATGTGGGCTACATAATGATCTTGATGGACCGAAGCATAGGTTATAGAAACTTGATAAGTGAAATCATGCGGTGACTAAAGTTTCCATCTTTCTATAGTTAGAAGATGGTGCCTAAAAGAGTCACACGCAAAACCGACCAAGAAGCTGAAGCCCCACAAAACAGGAGAAGGGGTAGACGATCAAGAACTGGTGGTGCTCCAGCCGACAATAATCAGGAAACTGGCAATCCTGATATAGCTGCCATGATTGCTCAGCAGCTAGCTGCATTGGTTCCTACCATTGTGACCCAAGTAAGCGACACCCTACTGAATCATCCTCTCCACGGGGATCACAACACCAATGGCCAACATAACCAAGGTGTGGTGGATGATACTGGCAATGGCAGAACAAATGGAAACGAAACTGGTGTCAACCATACCAAACGGGGATGCTCATATAAAGAGTTTGTGGCTTGCAAACCCCACGAATTCGATGGGAAAGGCGGAGCGATAGCCGTGACTAGATAGATCGAGAAGATGGAGGCAGTATTCGACATTAGTGAATGCCTCGACAGTCAACGGATCAAATATGCCACCTGCTCACTGCAAGGCAAGGCATTAACCTGGTGGAACACCCAGGTTCAGGCAAGAGGAAGGGAGTCTGCAATGCAGATGACCTGGGATGAATTTAAGGCATTGATTTCTGAGGAATACTGTCCTCTCAATGAGATGCAAAAACTCGAACAAGAATTCTGGAATCACACGATGGTGGGAGCTGGGCATGCAGCGTACACCGATCGATTTCATGAATTGGCAAGATTGGTTCCGCATTTAGTCACACCGGAATCCAAGAGAATCGAGAGGTACATTTGGGGACTTGCGCCTCAAATCCGAGCACTGGTGACAGCAGCTGCTCTTCCTACAATCCAGAGTGCAATTTTGAAGGCTGGCGCTCTTACTGACGAAATGGTGAGAACCGGATTGCTGGGAAAGGGAACCGAGAAGAGAAAGGAGTTCGGGTCTAACGCTGGAAGATCCGATAAGAAGGCTAAAACAGCCCGAAGTTTTATGGCTGTAACCCAAGAAAAGAAGGATTACACAGGACCGTACCCCAAGTGCAACAAGTGTAATTATCACCATTCCCCAGCAAGGCCGTGTCGGGAATGCACAAACTGTAGGCGCTTGGGTCACTGGGCGAAGGATTGTAGGATTGCGCCAACCCTGGTAGCGCCCATCAATGCGGTTAACCCCGCCGGGAATGCCAGGGCATGCTATGAATGCGGAGGTCTCGATCACTTCCAAAACGAGTGCCCCCGACTAAACAGAGCACCCGGTCAACAAAGCAATAACCAGCAGCAGTTGCTGGCTATAGCTGGTAATCCGGCCCAGGGAAATCAAGGAAATGATGCAAGAGGACGTGCCTTCGTCATTCGAGCCAATGATGCCCGCCAGGAACCCAATGTCATCACGGGTACGTACCTTCTCAACGACCACTTCGCCTCTATATTGTTTGATACGGGAGCAGACAATAGTTTCATATCTTCTGATTTTGCACACATGCTTGACTTGAAACCGAGTAGACTAGAAACTAGCTTTTCCGTAGAAATGGCCAACGGTAGATTTGTACAAGCAGATGAGATCATTAGACAGTGCTCCATAATATTAGAAGACCATGCCTTTGACATAGATTTAATACCTTTCGAGCTAGGGAGCTTCGACGTGATTGTGGGAATGGATTGGTTGGCGAAGCACGGAGCCGAGATCATTTGTCGGGAGAAAGTAGTACGAATCCCCATGCCTAATGGGGAGGTACTCAAAATTCAAGGAGAACGACCAGGAAGAACTCTGAAGCTTATTTCTTGCATGAAGACGCGTCGATGTCTACGAAAGCAGTGCTATGCACTCCTGGTTCATGTAGTAGAAAACAAGGAAGAAGGCATCAAGTTGGCAGATATTCCTATGGTGCGAGATTATCCGGAAGTATTTCCTGATGATTTGTCGGGTTTACCTCCTCTACGCCAGGTAGAATTTCGCATCGAGTTGGTTCCTGGAGCTACGCCGTAGCAAAACCACCATATCGATTAGCACCGTCGGAGATGCAAGAATTATCCAGCCAACTACAAGAGCTATTGGAGAAGGGATTCATTCGGCCGAGTCATTCACCATGGGGAGCACCGGTTCTGTATGTCAAGAAGAAAGACGGGTCATTTCGTATGTGTATCGATTATCGCGAGTTGAACAAGTTGATTGTGAAGAATCGATACCCTCTTCCCAGAATTGATGATTTGTTTGATCAATTACAAGGAGCTTCGTATTTCTCCAAGATTGATCTTTGTTCTGGATATCATCAACTGAGAGTTTTTGAGGATGACATACCAAAAACAGCATTCAGGACTCGTTACGGGCACTATGAGTTTTTAGTCATGCCGTTTGGGCTAACTAATGCACCAGCTGTGTTCATGGATTTGATGAATCGAGTGTGCAAACCATACTTAGATAAGTTCGTAATCGTGTTCATAGACGATATACTTATCTATTCTCGATCGACAGAGGATAACGAGAAACACCTTCAAGCAATTTTAGAATTGTTGCGGGAAGAGAAGCTTTTCGCCAAGTTCTCGAAGTGTGAATTCTGGCTTCAAGAAGTGAAGTTTTTGGGCCATGTGGTTAATAAAGATGGAATCCATGTAGACCCCAGCAAGATTGAAGCGGTGAAGAAATGGGATACACCCCAAACACCATCAGAAATCCGACAATTCTTAGGATTGGCCGGGTATTATTGACGGTTTATTGCGAACTTTTCAAAAATCGCACAACTATTGACCATGCTAACCCAGAAGGATAAGAAGTTTGATTGGGGACATGCACAAGAACAAGCTTTCCAAACATTAAAGGAAAAGTTGTGCAATGCTCCAATACTGTCCCTTCCGGACGGAAATGACGACTTCGTGGTATATTGCGATGCTTCGCATCAGGGATTAGGATGTGTGTTAATGCAAAGAGACAAGGTGATTGCGTACGCCTCACGACAACTAAAGGTGCACGAAAAGAACTACACGACTCATGATTTGGAGTTGGGCGCTGTAGTTTTTACACTTAAGATATGGAGGCACTATCTGTATGGAACCAAATGCATCATCTATACCGATCATAAGAGCCTTCAACACATCCTGAATCAGAAAGAGCTCAACATGCGACAACGACGATGGGTAAAACTACTTAGTGACTACGATTGCGAAATCCGGTATCATCCGGGGAAAGCAAATGTGGTGGCTAATGCCCTCAGTCTTAAAGAGCGCATAAAATCACTACGGGTTAGAGCATTGGGATTGACTATTCAAACGAACTTGAAAGCTCAAATTCAAAGTGCGCAAAGTGAGGTTCTAAAAGAAGAAAACCTTGCGGGAGAAGAATTCCGAGGGTTGGATAAACAAATGAATCGCAAGGATGACGGCGTATATTATTTCATTGATCGCATATGGGTTCCCAAATGGGGAGGTGTACGTACACTAGTCTTGGATGAAGCACACAAGACTTGATATTCTGTTTATCCCGGTGCAGACAAGATGTATCATGATCTGAAGGATCTATACTGGTGGCCGGGTATGAAGAAAGACATTGCTCTATATGTGAGCAAATGCTTGACGTGTTCCGAGGTTAAAGCTGAACATCGGAAGCCATCGGGATTATTGCAACAACCCAAAATTCCCGAGTGGAAATGGGAGAACATCACCATAGATTTCATTACCAAACTCCCGAGAACGCCAAGCGGGCACGACTCGATATGGGTCGTAGTGGATCGACTGACTAAATCCGCTCATTTCTTGCCTATCCGAGAAGATTATAAAATGGATAAGTTGGCAAGATTGTACATCAAAGAGGTCGTGACACGGCACGGAGTGCCGGTGTCAATCATATCCGACCGAGACAGTCGATTTACTTCACGCTTTTGGCAGACGTTGTAAAAAGCGACGGGCACTCGGTTAGACATGAGTACAGCCTATCACCCCCAGACAGACGGCCAAAGTAAACGCACAATACAGAAGCTTGAGGACATGCTACGAGCATGTGTTATTGATTTTGGTGGCAGTTGGGATACTCATCTACCGTTGATTGAGTTTTCCTACAATAACAACTACCATACTAGCATTGGGTGTGCACCATTCGAAGCGCTGTATGGCCGAAAATGTAGATCACCTGTATGTTGGGCCGAGATTGGCGAGAGTCAGCTAACAGGACCCGAAATCATTCAAGAAACAACTGATAAGATTTTCCTAATCAAAGACAGACTTAAAGCTGCTCGAGATCGCCAAAAGAGCTATGCCAACAACCGTCGAAAGCCGCTAGAATTTAACGTTGGTGATCGAGTGTTACTTAAGGTCTCTCCTTGGAAAGGGATCGTTCGGTTTGGAAAGAAGGGGAAGTTAGCCCCGAGATACATTGGACCATTTGAGATCACGGAGAGAATTGGTCCGGTGGCATACCGATTGAGGTTGCCACAAGAGCTTAACAGTGTGCATGATACTTTCCATGTATCGAATCTCAAGAAGTGTTTAGCTGACGAATCACTTCACGTGCCTATTAAGGACATCAAGATTGATCAAAGTCTCCATTTCGTGGAAGAACCTATTGAGGTCATAGACCGAAAGGTCAAGAAGTTGAGACGCAGTAAGATACCTATTGTTCGTGTGAGATGGAATTCCAAACGAGGTCCAGAGTTTACATGGGAACGTGAAGATCAGATGAGACTCAAATATCCTCATCTGTTCGAGGATGACACTCTTGGACCTAGCACCAGTTGAATTTCGGACGAAATTCCCTCAACTGGGGGATACTGTGACACCTCACAATATCAAGCAAAGAACACTGTGGTTTACTGTCACATTAGTGTGACAGTACAGATGATACAGATGGATTTAATGAACAAAGTTTTAGAAACATTTAAGATATTCTCAAATCAGAAAGGAAACCTAAGATTCTTCTTGTTGAAGATCATGTGGTGAATGTGATGTTGTGTAGCATCTGTCACCGGTAGGTCTGTCAATTTACACTAAGTTCGTTAAACCACCGTGTGTATTAACGATCCTTACGTATGTTCATAATTTATTTATCGTGTAACCAAATTATCTACGTGTTCTCGTTCCGTGTGTGTGTGAACTATCTTTACGTATTTATTATTTATATATATATATATATATATCGTTTTAGTTGAATTCATCGTATACACGTTCGTATTAGTAATAACAATAATAATAATATAATAATAATAAAATTCATAATAATAAAAATATTAATAATCATAATAATAAAAATAATAATAATAATAATAATAATAATAATAATAACAATAATGATAAAAATAATAATAATAATAATAAGTCCAGGGGGTGTTTTGATATTTTAAAACTATAAAAACAAGGTTATAACATGAAATAATAAAAATGAAATCGCAGGGACTAAATCTGTAATTCCCGAATTTACAAACCCAACCCCCCGCCCCTTTCGATTTTCCGGCCAAATTCCGGCCAAACTCCGGCCAACCGCCGGCGACCACCAAAACCGCGTAAAAACTCAATCAACTCGAACTTTAACAACCTGTAAATCGAATGTAACCTCCCATTTCATCCGAACACACACAATTAAACCAATTGAAATTCACCTCTGTTCTCGAACCTGCAACTAATCAAACACTACTCTCCGAGTCTTCTACACTAAATTAACAGAGGGCTTACAATCATTAGCCCCATTCGAAGCTTCCTGTGTAGTTAATTTGATATTCATCAGTGTTTGAGCAACATTCGATTTCAACTTATACCGCGGCTTGTTCTTATCTGTTCCATCATCAATTCGAAACAGAAACAGGTAATTAAACACTCTAACATACTCGATTATACATGGGGATCAAAAGCCCCATGAATGTAACTGTTAACAAGATCGAATTCGTGTCCAATTTAGCCCAGATCGAATTAGGGTTCTAAGGGGATTTGGGGGAAATAGGGGAACACGGTTTAAAAGCTGTTGGGATGGAGTACCATCGCGGCTATAAGCCTTTGGTTCACCGGTTAGACACATGCTCCCCCATCCGAGCGGTCTCGGGTTCTAACCCGGGCCACTGCAATTATTTTTTTTAAAGCTTTTTAAGCTTCTAAAAATTATACAAAAATTCCTAAAAATTATAAAAGTAAATTTTATAAACTTCCCTTATTTTAAATCTCACAAAATCATTTTCTATAAATTTATTTTATTTATAAACCTTAATAATCTTTATAAAATAATATTTATAATTAATATAAATAATTATTTTTATAAAAATAAATATTAAATCGTGTTTAATTATGAAATAATCACGAGAATCATAGAAATTACACAACATATAACTTCATAAATTATTTACGAATGTAAATATAAGTTATTTCTTATAAAATATATTTTAAATTAATTAAACCTAAATATATAAATCACTAAATTTATAATCCCACTCAAATATATATAATCGTGGGCGTCAAACCGAACCGACTCGAATTCAATCAAACATATCTATTCGCGCTGAAAATGTTTTAAAGGCTTAGTTATAATCAATATTAGGTGTTGAACGTGTTTGAACGAGCATTGCCTTATTCTGTGAAGTCTTTGTGCATTACATCAATTCAAGGTGAGTTTCGTGGCCCCTTTTTATGCTTATACAAGTTTTTAATGTTTTCAGTCAATGGGTGAAAAGTATGCTCACCCGTTTTTAATGTTGTACATTCTATATTCTATACTTGGAATCAATGTGATACTGTTTTGCATCCATACATGGTGTTATTCTATGGATTCTTACAACCATTAATTCCCGGGTTTGGGAACCAACGGTTAGGTATTGGTAGTACTACTGGGTTGACACCCCCACCCTTCGACGATTGGTTAACTTGCGAGTTACCAACACAGCTGCCAGCAATCAGGCCAAGGGTGAATATATTCCGGCTAATTTATATGCATAACGTCATTAGGTTTAGTTGTCTAAAACACATGTTATGTGGTTTGTGCTTGCAGTATGATTCCACATCAAATTCTATACAGCATCAATTATATGTTTTCAGTTTAAACCTGCGAAACTCACCAACATTATGTGTTGACATTTTTGAGCATATCTTTTCAGGTGAACATAATCAAAGAGGATAGCTAGAGCTGATGCCTTAGCAGAGACCCTCAGGATTTCAATAGATTTGTATTAGTATTGTTTGACATTTGTATTCATATTTGAACATTGTGTATATTGGATTATAGAATCAATAAGACTATGATAGTCGTGGAACTGACTAACGACGACACAAGTCACCTTTGTGTCGGGCGACGTCATGACACGAGGATTTGCATATATTATGTCTCTGTAATTATACCAAGTGTTATGACGATCCCGTCCGTCGCATCCTCATGTTTCCGCTCTAAGCGAGGGTGTGACATTATGGGTTTCCATGAGCGAGACAAATAACGACCAAAGTAACGTAGTGTTGCGTGTGGAAAGTTGACTGAACTCTCGCCGCGTAGCGCAGAGAGAAAAAACTACTTGTTATTAATTTTGAACAGCTCTTAATCTAACTTGATTTATTTCATGCTTGAATCTATTTTATATATCAAGTGAAACTTAAACCTAAATTACAAAGAGAAAATCAAATAAAAACACTATTGAATTTAAATGTTTTTTATAGTTAGAAAAAGTTTTTTATAGTTAGAAAAAGTTTTAAGTAATTTTATTCATTATCACAAAGTTTAAGGGCAATTGCAACTTTCTGTTCATATACACCCTCCAACTCCAATAGATTATATTTACATTAAAGTTTCCAAAAAAAAAAAAAACAAAACATTTGCAATACTGGCTTTAAACTTTAACAAAACTTGAAAAACCCACATATTAAAGTTTATAACTGATACTAGAATAACTAAACCTCATCTAGTTCAAATAAAAGCTGCCTACATATTGGACATGATGAATGTGACATAAGCCATTTATCTATACATTTAACATGAAACAAATGTTTACATGTTGGTAAAATTCTAGTAGTTTCACCTTTTTTGAAGTCTCCGAGGCAAATTGGGCAATCGGTGGTAGAATCTTTCATCTCTGACCCATAAATCACCACTGGAATTTCACTCAACTTACCTTTCTTCCGGTCAGTTGAACTCATTCCAGCGGTAGTATGGCCAGATGTTTCAGTTTGAAACATCCGGCCACACCGAGAAAAGCACCGCGCCATCGAGTTAAGCCCAAACGCACAAATCAATGCACATAGCAAGACAGCTAGTATGATCATCATGATGTTGTCAAAACTATCATCTCCCGCGGTTTGACTGCCGTTTGATGAGTTTCCGCTGGCGACTGATGGCGGAATCGTGATGTCGGTTTGTTGTAGCCTACGATACACCATGGCCGGAATCATTTGGGATCTTGTAGTTTTTCTTTTGAGGGTTTTTGGGAAAAGAATCAATGGGTTTTGATGAATAAGAATCAAGAGAAATATAGAATATTGATTGGATCATAAAGATTTTTGAAAAATAAATCTATGGACGTCCTCAAGTTCTCTATAAGTCCATCGTCAATGTAGAAAGAGAGTGATGATGATGAAGTGAGAGAAAGAGAGTTTGAGAATTGAGAATTTGATTGAATGGAATGAAAGAGATTTTTGAATTTGGCATGATATATGTTGGATATGTGGATCTACTTGTTCGGTACAATTAAGGTATGCACATGATACAACCCTATTTGAAGTAGCAAATAGTATGAATTAAAATACACCTTTTTTTTATATTTAACAAACTAATTTATGAAACCATTCTATAATGACAAATCGAGTATTATTTCATGTGTTACAAATTTATAGTTATTTTATAAAATGTTTGTGTTCATATACGTGAATTTGTGTTCACATATCTAGTTTCAATCATGTAAGAGTCTTTAATAACCTTATAAAGACAAGACTTTAATCTTATTAATATGCATTTAATGTTCTACTTGGACTGAGTTCTAGATCATGGTATTTCATCCTTTACTCATGTATTACGACCTTTTGATGTTAGATTATGTGTAATACCTTAGCGAATGTGAGTAAAAAAATATGGGTGTTGTTTGTGGTCGCACTCATACACAAGTGAGTGATAAAATTGTGGTTTGGGTAATAAATAAATTGTTGTGTGATAGGGGTGTTTAATATTTAAATCAAGCTTGGATAACAAATCCACAGATTGAGTTTTCGGTTTTAATTTGCAAGTTGGATCAAAGGTCACTTCAAATTCATAATTTGATTTTCAAATTGAATATCGCTTATTTCAAGTAGTACCCTCGCTTTGTTAGGAGTGAGCTTGTAAACAATCAAGGATATCAAAGCACTCACAATTTCTGGATACTTCATTCATGATGCAAACTGCTATATATAATAGCATTACAGACTCTTACTAAGACTCCATGACTCATAACTACTCCACTAAAGACTCCACGAATTGAAAACTAACATAGACTTGGCCAACTGGTCGTTACATAAAATTACGTGTGCATGGGCTGACTAAGCCAACATGCACGACACTCTACGTGGACCAAGGCCCATTATTGATACTGAATAACCTAACAAACCTTCCCTTAAACTGAAAGGAATTTTCCTTCAGTTTATCTCACCAAGATCTTGTACTCCCAACAGTGCTCTCATAGCTTCATAAGTTTCCAGCTTTAGCGGCTTTGTCATAACATCAGCAGCTTGCTCAGTAGATGGACAAAATGTCAGCTTCACCACTTCCTTGTTAACCAATTCTCTCAGATAGTGATAACGTACATCAATGTGCTTTGTTCTTCGATGCATAACAGGATTCTTCGATAAATTAATAGTGGAATTATTATCACATTTGATATCCACTATTCCAAGTTCCTTCCCTGTAAGTTCACAAAGTAGTCCCTTCAGCCATGTACAGTGACATGCACAATTTGTGGCAGCTACATACTCTGCCTCAGTAGATGAGAGAGTAACAATGTCTTGTTTTCTCGAACTCCAACAAATCGCAGCTTGACACAGCTTACACACATACCCGGAGGTGCATCTACGATCTTCCAAGTCTCGAGCATAATCACTATCAGTGTAGACTTCTAGCTTCCCCATTGAATTACTCCTATACTTCAGTCCAAAATTGTATGTCCCTTTTACATACCTTAGGATGCGCTTTGCTATCTGCATATGCTCCTTTTTAGGATCAGACATAAAGCGAGCCATAACCCCTACAGAATACATTAAGTCTGGTCGAGTGACTGTTAGATACATCAGGCTCCCAACCAAGCACTTGTACTCGGTATCATTCACCTTTTCACCATCTTCATTCTTGCGTAGTATAGTGCCAGGCACTATTGGATTCTTGACACTATTTACTTCCCACATACCAAATCTGTCTAGTACCTCCTTTGCATACTTTCTTTGACACATGCTGATCCCTTGGTCATCTTGACGCACTTCTATTCCCAGAAAGTATTTCATCCGCCCAAGATCCGTCATCTCAAACTCCTTTTGCATGGAGTTCTTAAATTCTTTACTCAGCGTACTATCATTCCCTGTGAAAATCAGGTCATCAACATATAAACTTACTATGATTACCTTGTTCCATATTTTCTTTATGAACAATGTATGATCATACTCGCTCCTTTTGAACCCTTCCCTTGCAAAATATCGTTCAATACGATTAAACCAGGCTCTTGGAGCCTGCTTTAATCCATATAGTGCTCGCTTGAGTTTGTACACCTTGTGTTCTTCGCCTTCTTTCACAAAGCCTAACGGTTGCTCAACATATATTGTTTCTTTCAATTCACCATGCAGGAAGGCGCTCTTCACATCGAGTTGCATGACAGGCCACTTGTTGTGTGCTGCTACAGCCAAGATTGTTCGTATGGTGTCCCACCTAGCCACAGGAGAAAATATCTCGTTATATTCAATTCCCTTCTGCTGAGAATATCCTTTCACCACTAGTCGAGCTTTGTATTTATCAACCTATCCCTTCTCATTATACTTTGTTTTGAAGAGCCATTTTACTCCAATGGGCTTTACTCCCTTTGGAACCTCAACAAGTACCCAAGTCTCATTCTTCTCAATGGAATCAATTTCTTTCTTCATTGCTTCTTTCCATTTTGGATCAAGTGCCGCTTCTTCATATTTCTTGGGATCTCCACATGAACTGAACAAAGCTAGATTGGTTTCTTCATCCGAAAGTCCCTCTCCACTTTCAAACTCACTCAGCCAAGATGGGGTCTTTACACTCCTTCTGATTGTTCTCCCTTGTGGTTCATCTACGTGAGCAGGTTCTGCAACAGGATCAGTCACATCTTCTTCAACAACTTGTTCTTCTGGACCAATTGGTTCTGGGTGCTGTTCATCATTTTCAGCTGAGTTGTCTTGAGTAGGGGTGTTCTCGGTATGAATGGGCTGTTCTTCTGTGATTGGTGTCTCATCTTCAACACCAACATATTCTTCTGGAACAACAAGTTCCAGTGATCCCAGCTCTTCTCTTTTCCAGCTCCATTTACTCTCTTCATCAAATGTAACATCTCGGCTTATAACAATCTTCTTCTTGATGGGATCATACAGCCGGTATGCCTTGGATTCAGTACTAATGCCCAAGAAGACACACTTAGTACTTCGGTCATCCAGTTTGGTTCTCAGTTGTGCTGGGACTTGAGCATAAGCTATGCTTCCAAACACTCGGAAGTAGTCTACATTGGGCTTAGTTCCAGACCAAGCTTCCTCTGGAACTTTGTCTTTTAATGTTGCTGTGTAACATCTATTAATGACATGGTTAGCCCAATTAGCAGCTTCTGACCAGAACCATCTTGGTAAGGTTTGTCTACTAGAAGGCACCTGACCATGTTCATAATGGTCTTATTTCTGCGTTCAGCCACCCCATTTTGTTGGGGTGTGAATGCAGTGGTCAGTTGTCTTCTAATTCCATGGTTCTCACAGAAGTTGTTAAAATCATTTGAGGTGAATTCGCCTCCCCTATCACTCCTTAACCCCTTTATCTTAAGACCTGACTCAGTCTCAACGAATACTTTAAATTTCTTAAAAACTTCAAAGCAATCAGTCTTGTTTGATAAGAAATATGTCCATCCCTTTCTAGAGTAATCGTCAATGAATACGAGTATGTACCTTTTACCACTGGGTGACATGGGAGATATAGGACCGCATAGGTCCGTGTGGATGAGTTGAAGTTTCTCTGAAGCTCTCCACAAGCTCTTCTTTGGCACAGGATCTCTTTGTTGTTTGCCAACTTGGCATACTTCACACACCTTTGTTTGTTCTACCACTTTGGGTAACCCGAGCACCAATTGTCCATACTGCATGGCTCGAATGTACTTGTGACTTACATGCCCTAAACGTCTGTGCCAAATTTGAGTGTTGTCTTCATCAGCAACCTTCATACATTGACTGTGCTGTGGTATCGCAGTTGCTTTAATCAAAAACATGCGATTTCTTGTCATGGTTGAGGTCACTATCAAACCTCTATGTGGATGATAGATTTTACACATACTCCTTCGTATAACAATAGTCAGATCTTTCTCTTGTAGTTGGCCTATACTCAAGAGATTAGATGTGAGTTCTGGTACAAAGTACACTCTAGTGATTACCTGTGTAACTCCTTCTACCTCCAAACGTATGTCCCCAAGCCCTTTAACTTTCAGCCTCAGGTCATTTCCCAACTTCACTGTATGTTTGAATGATTCATCAAGATTGATAAACCACTCCCGATTCCCTGTCATATGGTTTGAGCAAGCTGAGTCGAGAAACCATAGACCAACTTTGTTTTCTTTTCTGATCTCCGCATGTGTCATTAGGAGCAAGTCTTCTCCCTCATCAAACTCAGCATAATTCACTGCCCTATCAGACTGAGGACATTCATAAGCGAAGTGTCCTAGTTGATGACATGAATAACATTCTATCGAAGACTTGTCAAACTCAGGTCTTGATCGTCCACGTCCACGTCCCCTCCCCTAGTTATGGAGGACCTGCCTCTCCCACGTCCTCGCCCACCATAGGGGGTTGCTTCAGTCTTCAAAACTTGATCTTCTTGAGGCTTCTTTTTAATCTTTTGCTCATGTACCAGCAAGGAACTTTGCAATTCATCGATGGAAAGTTTATCGATGTCTCGCGATTCCTCCAAGGTACACACTACAAAATTGAAATTTTCAGTCAAAGACCGCAGGATCTTTTCCACCACTTTCACTTCAGTCAGGTCTTCACCATAGTTTCGCATGTCGTTTGACACCACCATGACACGATTGAAGTAGTCTGCAACTGATTCTGCATCTTTCATCTCCAGCATCTCAAAGTCCTTACGGAGACGTTGTAATTGTGCTTTCTTAACTCTGGTATTCCCTTGGTACTTCTTTCTCATGGCTTCCCATATCTGTCGCGCACTATCCTTTTGACTCATTGTGCGGATGATTTGGCGATCTATGGACTGGAAAAGGTAGTTTCTGGCCTTCAAGTCTTTCAGCTTCAACGCTTCGTAAAGAGTCTTCTCAGCATCTCCCAAGGTTTCTCCTTCCCTGGGTTCTTTGATCTCTGTTTCAATCACGCACCAAAATTCTTTCGACCTCAAAAGAGTCTCCATGACCAAGCTCCAATGGTCATAGTCTCCATCAAACCTTGGTACACTCTGGTATGACACTGTCTCTTCTGTCATAGTTGTACCGTGACTTGATCCTCTCACTCTCCAGGAATTGCTCTGATACCACTTGTAAACAATCAAGGATATCAAAGCACTCACAATTTCTGGATACTTCATTCATGATGCAAACTGCTATATATAATAGCATTACAGACTCTTACTAAGACTCCATGACTCATAACTACTCCACTAAAGACTCCACGAATTGAAAACTAACATAGACTTGGCCAACTGGTCGTTACATAAAATTATGTGTGCATGGGCTGACTAAGCCAACATGCACGACACTCTACGTGGACCAAGGCCCATTATTGATACTGAATAACCTAACAGAGCTCACCGGTAGTTTTAGTGGTAAGACTATTTACTATATAAATCGTAGTAAAAAACCTTGCAATTCGTATGGAACCAAATTTGAAATTTGGTTTGAGTTTACAAATAAATTTAACAACGGATTCGAATTTTAATTTAGGGTTGTTGATATGATTCGATTCAAATATTTGAATCTAAATTATATTGGGTGAGCTTATAGTAAAAATGATATTTAATTTGAAAAGTGTAATAAGAATTATGGGCTTGACACGTATCCTTTTATTGTTTTAAAGAGGAGGGGCATTTTGATCATTATGTCAAATATGCCAGCTCAGTTTGTGTTATACCTTCATTGTGTCAAATATCAGTTTATTGTGTTAGGGACCTACTAAAGAGACGCCCAGATGGACATTTGGACGCCCTGCTTATGGCCCGTAAGGGCCTTCACGGGCCGTAAGCACTGTAGGCTAATCAAATCAATCATTCAAAATTTTAACGGCCCGTGAAAGAGGATACGGTCAGTAGATTTAACGGCTCGTTAGCCTTGTCACGACCCATTATTTACTTTCCTCACAGCCCGTGAACTCCTTCACGGGTTTTATTTCCGCCTTTAATAATTTGACGAGATATATTATTCATCGTTTTTCGTGTAAGTTTGTATTTATTATATTATTTGATATGACGTAATATTCCTCGATATTCGTGATAATTATGTGTCGGGATACAATATTCCATATGAAATACTATATAAATGTTAGTTTATAAATTCATTTCATAAATTACGATAAATTTGAAATATTTAACGTTACGATGTCTATCTGGGATAACAACTATTTATTCGGGTCGGAATCTAATTATTACCCTGACGAGGGTTACGGTTATTACGGTGAGGGTGCTTCAAACTATTTAGGACAGTCCGCGTCCAATTACGGCGGGGATGGCGGTAGGGATGACGGCGGTGATGACGGGTGTGATAACGGTGGCGATAGCAGCGATGATAATGACGGTTCTGGTTCCGGTAAAAGAGGTTTATACGACACGAATTAGGTTATAAGATATATCATATTTAATTTTACTTTCATTTACTAATAACTAATTAAAAATATTAAAATTTTTAGGTTTTCTCATCTCGTGAATAATTAGTTGATTGGGCGGCGAGAAAATGGGTTTGTTATTGTCACCAAACATTTAAAAAGAAACTTAAATGGTGTAGTTGTTAAAATATGGTTGAAATGTGATTGGGGTGGTGTATATAAGGGAGCACCCACTATTAGAAAAAGTGGCACCAAAAGAATAAATTATCAATTTGAATTGCAGGGTAAGTATGAGATGAAGAGAGATTGGTGGATTGTATTTGTTGTGGACGATACTCATAACCATGAACCTGCTGAATACCTGTAAGGACATGCATACGCAATGAGGCTCACCGAAAATGAGTTTTCTACTGTAAAGAATCTGACCGAGCAAAATATTGACCGTCGAAACATTCTAGGCACGCTGAGGGAACAAAATCCCAATAACGTGTCTGTGTTACTAACCATATATAACGCTCGGGCAAAAATTAAAAAGTCCACCAGAATTGGTGAAACCTCAATGCAGGTTTTTTTTCTATACTACAACAACATCAATATATTTACACCCCTCACAGAGATGAACCGACAAATACCATCGACAGGGTTTTTTTATACATCCCACATCTCACACATTATGGCGTGCCTACCCATACGTGTTGATGATATATACAACATACAAAACTAACTTGTATAAAATGTCGTTTGTTCAAATGGTTGGTGTGATATCCACCCTGAAATCTTTGCCTGCTGCTCACGCATTCATTGATTATGAGCGTGAAGTCAACTTCAGATGGGTGTTAGAGAAACTCAAAGAAACGTTGGAAGAAAAGTGTATGGAGCTCTGTGTTATACTAACCGACCGAGACCTCGTTCTGATGAAAGCGTCAGAAGAAGTTTTTCCGAATGCTGTTCGATTACTTTGCAGATGGCATATTTCGGAGAATATTGCTAAACATTGCAAGGCGAGTAGGGTGCTTTTGAGCATGTGTGGTCGGTACTTATTAACTCTGACACGACGGACATATACGCTTATAATTACGACCGTCTTTATCGCAGATTGGTGACTAACCATTCAAGTAAGTATTCTAGTGTTATTCTTAAATATAAATATAAATATAAATATAAATATAAATATAAATATATATATATATATATATTATATATTTACATAAAAATTACTAAATTTATTTTACATTGGAGTATTGTTGTACCTCAAAAATAACTGGTTGGACCCCTACAAAGAGAGATTTGAGTCGGCGTGGATAAATCGTAATTATAACTTCGGTCAACACACAACGAACCGAGTGGATCGTGTGTGAGTTTCGGGGGCGTAAATGAACAAATGAGCCGTAAGGTCCTATATATAATATAGGCTTACGGTCGTGAAGGGCCCGTTTTTTAAAGCAAATACGGGCCGTGAGACCCTTCACGACCGTTACGCTTTAATATTTTAAAAATAATACCGTTGGATTACCTTAACGGCAGTTACCAACCTCAAGGCCCGTTTGTTTCTCCACAAACGGCCCGTAATGATCCTCATGGGCCATTTCATTATTTTCTAAGTCTATAAATTCAACCACTTCACACAATCAATTCACACAAATTTACTCAATATCCAAACCATGAGTGCTGCAAGTTTTACATCAAGTTCCGCATCGCATTCACCGGATCAAAACCCATGGATGGATGAAGAGGAGGTGACTTTAGTAAGATCTTGTATCGAAAATTCAGGGACTATCCCACCAAATTCAATATTTTGGAACCGGGTTTCAACTCGTTTACATCAAATTCTCGAACGTGAAGAATATCGCACCACTCGTGAACTTAGCAACAAATGGTTTGACTTGAGAAGGAAGGTCACGACATTTCACCAGCTCTACAAAGACGTTTACAACAATCGAAATACGTTATGGAATGATACGGATGTTATGATAACAACTCAAGAACGATATCGGGAGAATTTTGAAGTTCTTTTAACTATTTTGCTGCTTGGATCTTTTATAAAGATCAAGAAGATTAAAAATTATGTGTTTTTATTATTGTGTGATAATAACGGCTTATCGTTTTTAATAAAGTGTACTAATAAATGTTTATATTTTAATAAAATATTTCATTAGTATTCTACATTATACGTCTAGAATACAGTTCGTCTGCCATAAATCTTCAGAATCTAAAACAAGCATCCTGTAAGTTAACATCTTACCACTCTAAAGATCTATTTTGAACCAACCTACGCAATAACATACAAATTATAACTCCCGAATCTCAACCAATATGACCGGCGTTAGGAGGCCACACGGTTTCACCGGATACAACCAGTGTTTTGATTTCTTCTTGTCCGGAGTGCTGCCAATATTGTATACGTGATAGAAAATATAAAAAACATGATTCGAATTGTATGAAGATCGTTCGGGCATTACTATGAATGCACCATGAATCATCACACGTATTTGGTCGACATTCGTATGGAGAATATATATAAACTTGTAATGAGTCTATACAAATCTTAAAAAGGTACCAATTTTCTTCATCATCAGTGATTGGTACGTAAACCTACAAAAAAATTTAATTCACGGTTATAAATTGATGATTTTAATTGTATAACATGAAAACAGTATTACCATATCAACTTACTATAACACGGGATATAGACAGTCACTCCCGTCACCATATTTGTTACCCTTAATGGATCCTAAGTATATTAAGTTAAACCACTCAAATGGAAGAATCGTGCAACGATCACTACCCGGCAACTCTTCTGTTCTACGTATTTCTTCGTATCTCCATATTGTGAGTCTATTTGTCCACGCTCGAACATGCTGTAAAATAACAACTTTTTTAATTGTTAGAATTATAAAATAAAATAAAAGTTACAATTAAAAACTTATAATCATACCTCTGTACCTAAAGATACGTTTCCAAGTAATTCATGTCAAAATTCTAACTGAATATCGGAATGACCCATGTAATACACCCTACATGTTTGGGAATCACCGTTACGTATAAACTGAATAATATTTTCAGACTAGTTCCTCCCATTCTGTCAATTATGGTTATCTATTGGATCAGTAATGCTTTCCACAATATCTCGTGAGTTTGAAGACGACTCATTTTGACGTCTTCTATTACCTCTGTGAGAAGAAATTTTAACTGTTTCGTTTCTCACTAACCGTATAAAACAAGTAATATATGTTCGTTTATATAACGTTTATATGGAATCTTAAATCAAATCACATAATTGCTTTACGTTTTTTAAGGAATAATACGTCACGTCACATAATTATAAAATTTAAAAATACACGCAAACTGAGGAAAATATATACTGAATCTTATTCAGAAGGAATTTACGGCCCGTGAATGAAGTCACGGGCCGTTAATGAGTACCTTAACGGGCCGTTAGATCTTTCATGGTAACCACCTTACGGGCCGTGACGTTATTCACGACCAGTAACTGAAAAAGGTGCAAAATTTAAAGTTGACAGTTTTCACAGACCGTAAGGGGCGTCACGGGCCGTGAAAAAAGTCAAAGGGCGTCCCTGTATCACCTGACAGGGCGTCCCAATAGCTTTTGCCTTGTGTTATATGCATGTATCAATTAGTATGTTTTTTTTGTTATTATTTATACAAATTATATAATTTTATTATCTATCATTGTGTTTTATAATTAAAAATACACAATAGTATACTTTTACCAATGTATTTTTCTAAAACTCATAGTATTTAAGATAACATAATGTGTTATTATTATTTTAATAGATTATATAAAATTGTTGTTATCTATTATTGTGTTTTACAAATTAGGAGTACATAATGAAGTTAATTCACCAATGTATTTTTTAAACTATAGTGTTCAAATAACACAATTATGATAAAAAGCACAATGAGACATTTGTTATTTTGTTAATGTTTTAATATATTAGATTAATTAGTTTTTTATTATCTTGTTTACATATTAGAGATACACAATAATATTATTCTATCATTATATCTTTTTAAAATTTTTCATTTTAGAAAAATATAAAAACTAACAAAAAGACACAATGAACTGCACTAAATACACAATAACGAGATATAAGCTTAAATATATAAAAAACACTCGTTTTTATTGTTTAATTTTTATAAAGAAATATGTCATACATAAAAGTTATGACCATTGAAAAAAATGGAGGACTTTATAAAAAGTAAATAAAAATGATTATTTTTAAAATATTTCTCTAACAAACTTTTTGCTCCTATGTGATCTCAGCCATTAATTAAATAGATTGATGATTGAAATTATATTAAACTTTATAGTTTTAAGTGTATTTTTATTTGAACATTTACATATATCATTTTTAATCCTATATCTATAGTATATAATAAATAAATAACGGGAGGATATGTGACGACTTTCGGTGGAACAAAAATTCTTATTTATTGTCTCTCTCTATCTCTCTCTCCCCTATTAAATTATAATCATTTTAAATAACTAAACTAAAAAAATTAAATATCTTAAATAAATTTTTTTAGCTAATAAATTATTAAAACATAGTAAATACTAAATTATAATATTTTAATTATATTTAGCTTACAATATAATTTTATAATTCTTGATTTTCATTGTGTGTTATTAATAATTTGTTAAATAATTATTATTTATTATTTAGCTAATCATACAAAACATTGATCAAGATAATGGTTTTAATATATCAAATCTATTCCATCCACGGGTTTCTAACCTAGTGTGAGTGTGTATATACAGTAGGTTAAAAACGTGTGTATTACACACTTTAAATAAATAAAATATATAATTAAATATTAAACTTATAGTAATAAATATCTATAAATTAAGAAAAATAAGAGAAAAACACACTTATTTAATAATATTAATAAGCCTATAGGAATTAGGAATTAAGAAAGAGAAGCAAGAAAATTATTTATCATTTTGTTAGATGAATAAAAGTAAGTGAAAAAAATAAATAAGAACACACAAAATAATAATAAAAAGCATCATCTTTTACTCAATTGTTATATATAGATATAATTGTAAATTTATGCTTCTAAAGTTATTTTATTGGGGTTTTTCAATAAGCCTACTATCAATTTCATATTGGAAGTTGTGAACCTAGATGTTGCTACTCTACGTTATATTTTTAATTATTCGATAATGTATATTTTGAAAGTTGCAAGTTGGATTTTGATCATTAGATCTTTACTAGTTTTATAGATTTGTTTTTCTCATGTCCAAAAGAGATTGTAATTTAAACATGTTCCGAAAATAGAAAGTTAGAATATTTGAAGGCTTTACTGTATTTTTGATATTAATTCGAATCAAATCAGGTCAGCTCGTATGAAACTTTAAAGGGGTATTTGGTATGCAGTAATTTAAAAAAAATAATGGAATTAAATCTTGAATTTCATTGGTCATTGCATTTGATTGGTAGAAACTTTTGCAATTGGAAATTGAGTTCAATTCTTAACTTGTTTGGTTACGAAACATTGGAATAAAATTAAAACTAATTCTCTCAGATTCATTCAAATGAAAATTTTTTAAAATCCTTCAAAATTTTGAATGTTTCGAATTCCACCAATATCCGCCTCCACCAACGACCGTTGCCGCCGTCCCCACCTCCCCTCCCCACTGGCTACAGCTAATAACCTCCAACCGCCACTTCCGACCGTCCCTGCCTTCGACTTTCGATTGCCGCCGCAACCGCCACCGACCTTAGTCACCTATCGCCGCTACCATTAGCTGACCCCACAAACGCACGTAGACCCTGACCGACGACAGCCGGTGATAGCCCAAAATCGTTTGACGCCTCACCCAAGGGCCAATGCCCGCTTGTCGCGCTGGACCCCGACAATCCAAACCCACCAACACCCGATCGTGTCGTCACCATTCTCGACTCCCAATAGTCGCCGCTAACCACTGCTGATGTGTGTAAAGTATATATATTTTAAGTAAGAATTTTTCACACAATTGAGTTTTAATTTAAAAAAACGATTATCACTCTTAAACCAACTACACACAATATGGAAGTACACATATCGCATAATAGTATAATTTTAGGCAAGAACCGAGTATCGATCCGTGGATACAATGACTCCCAATACTAAATCATCCTCACTATTTAACCAACCAATTAAGTTTGGATATGTGAATATTCTAATTAACCAAACGATTAGCAAATTAAACTAATAAATTAAAGAAGTAAAGATGAAGATACATAATCAATTAAAGATACCACTTGGACTTTTATTCCACTTAGCATAAAATTAACAACTAGCACAAACTCGAGGTGAGATTATTTTTTACACAAAAAAACATGAAATTAGCCTAAACCCTCGTCAAGGATATCTAGACATATAACCAATCAGAAAGCTAGAACGATAAACTCATAATAGCCATATAAAGTTATGCCATGAAGAACTAATGATACAATTATGTCAATGTTAAAAATGAATTAGACTCCTGTTGGGGTTACCTAATTCCATATTTTTTAGAAAGTTATCACAATAAACACATGACAACCACCTCAACTTGCATAAAATAGACAAAACTATAACTACCTTTCAACTCATAAACACCAAACCACGATTAAAAAATCAGTTCATAACCAATGACAAGAGAGATTCATGACATACACCATGGTTTTCTCAAACATAAGCATAAGGATGCATATTTATCCAGTTTTACAAAATCTCCAACCTTCATTCACCATTCCTAGTCAAATGTCACAAAATTACATATAAAAGATGCAATCATATGCATAAATCTTGTAAGAAAATGAGGTTTTTTAACATAACATGCTTACAAAACCCACAAGGTTGGACATTTCATTAAACCAGAACAAATACATATAATCATTGAAGCATAATCACGTTTCATCATCACATTAACCTAAACAACACCAAGAATCATGTACAAGTTGTTAAATCATACTAAGTTTTATCTAATCCAAGTGATAATAAGAGTTTAGTCCATAAGACTTATGAAAGACACACCCAAACTCAAGAATATGGAAGAACTCATAGTAGATCTAGAGGAATTCAAAACAATTTTGAGGGAAAATGGTGGATGATGTTAGATCCTTTTTGAAAGTGTGAAATCTTCAATCTTGGCCTTCAAATCTCCAAAAAACTCTTAAGAAATGCTCAAGAACACCTAAGGGTTTGAGGGAGGCTAGGGTTTTGAAAGAAATGAAAGTAATGTTGAAATAAGGTGTACTAGGGTTATAAGCACGTTTTCTTCCGAATATGGCCATATCGAAAGTGATATGACCATATTTAGCATAAAAATGAGTTATTTGGAATTTGACAGCTTATATGGTCATATTCAGTTTTAATATGTCCATATCAGAAGTATTTTTTTCTCTTGAACTTCTTTAAATTTTGGGCTTTCTCACAAAAATCACTGAGCTTCATCCGAAAACTATAAAATTCAAATAAAACACAAATACGTGTCTAAATTATGAATATTGTATCAAAAATAACTTAAAATATAAATAAATATATATTTTAAACATGTATATTTATTATCATATCAAACATCCCCACACTTGAACTTTGCTTGTCCTCAAGCAAACTTTCATGTAATCATTTAACAAAAGAAATGCCATTGACGTAAAAGTTGGTGAGAGGTAAATCATATGTTAAATCAAGATCCAAACTCATAATTGACTATCAAACATGGCACACTCATAAGAAGAACCGTGTGTTTGATAACGTCTGATTGAATAAGTGCTGAACCAGTAAGAGATCTGAACCAGTAAGAGGTCTGAACTAGTAAGAGTTCTAAATCAATAAGTGTGTTTGGTTGTAAAAAGGAAGAATAAAAACCTGTCCATAGAAAAACCTCTGATTCTTCACCCTTCTCCCTCACCCCACAACCCCAAACCCTAGACCCACCACCACCGATGAGGTTTTGACCGGAATCCGGCCGATCTTCACCCTTACTGGCGAGATAATCCCCCGTCCACCGGTGCATCTTTCGGTCGATCTCTGTCATGCATTCCCCCGACCCAACAGCTTCAAAGCTACCTTCACCCGCCACATCCGCTAGAGCCTCGAATCGTTCCTCCGGACCCTCTAAACGACCTCGACTTGGTCCTCCAGACCCATCGACATCCGTCTACGTTGGAAATCCAAAAGGGCTCTTTAGCTCCCAGGATACCCAGATCAAAACGACCTCGACTCGGTCCTCCAGACCCTTGAATCGTCCCCCTTGGCCCTGGCGAACCTGCCAGTATCGAACGACATCGTTGTCACAGCCAGAGGTAGGGATTGCTCACTCCACCTTCACGTCTGACCGCGGGTCAGATTATGGTTGAGCTCTGACCAAGTAGGAGCTTCGGTCAGACCTCTTCTTCGGTAAGAGGCAAGCAACCAAATACCCAAGGTCCGATCGAGTCAGACGTTCACATCTGATCAGGGTCAGTCTGACCTAACCAAATAGCCCCTTGCTCTGTTAAAAAATACTAGCAATATTCAAATGAGTATCACATGCCTACGAAATTTCTTTTATGCATGAGTGTAAACCACTCACAAAGTTACTCAACACTCGTTTATTTATATATATAAGTGTATAAGTGAATCACTCAATACCAACCAATGATACAAACGTAGTAATAAGCTTGCAAATGGGTCAAATCTTCACCAATTAACATGAGAAAATGCATAAATTAAGAGGACTTTTAACAAGATGTAACAGGGCTTGGGTAAAAAGGGTATGGAATGTTTTGGTAAAAGTGGTTAAACAGATAAAAATTCCAGAAATCTAGATGCTAAGTATGATATATTACACTAATACGTAAACACGATTTAATATAACTAAACTAATACAAATCTACTAAACGTGAGCTATGCATGAAATTTGTTCTTTCTTATCCATCAAATAACTCACATCTATTTATTTCTGTTCTAAACAACATAAAATAACAATATAACATTTTTTTTCTTATTTTTTCTTTTTTATTTCTTTTTTTATCGTTTTCTTTTTCTCTTTTTTTCATAGAACAATGGATGCTTAACTAAAACGAATAAATATTAAACAAATTCGATGACAAAATTTAGACAAATAGAAATAATTGGAATTTTATCAGAAGGGTTTAATAATCGGAATTTGACAGCTTATATAATCATATTCAGCTTCAATATGATCATATCAGAAGTATTTTTTGCTCTTGAACTTCTTTAAATCTTGGGCTTTCTCACAAAAATCACCGCGCTTCATCCGAAAACTACAAAATTCAAATAAAACACAAATACGTGTCTAAATTATGACTATTGTATAAAAAATGACTTAAAATGTAAATAAATATATATTTTAAATATGTATATTTATTATCATATCAAACATCCTCACATTTAAATTTTGCTTGTCCTCAAGCAAACTCGCATGTGACCATTTAACAAAAGAAATCCTATTGACATAAAAGTTGGGGAGAGGTAAACCATTTGTTAAATGAAGATCCAAACTCATAATTGACTATCAAACATGGCACACTCATAAGAAGAACCAGTGTGTTTTAAACTTGCTCTTTTCAAAAATACTAGCAATATTCAAATGAGCATCACATGCCTATGAAATTTCTTCTATGCATAAGTGTAAACCACTTATAAAAATTACTCAACACTCGGTTATTTATATATAAGTGTATAAGTGAATTATTCAATGCCAATTAATGATACAAACGTGGTAATAATCTTGCAAATGGGTGAAATCTCCACCAACTAACATGAGAAAATGCATAAATCAAGAGGACTTTTAACAAATTGTAATGGGGCTTGGATAAAAAGGGTATGTAATGTTTTAGTAAAAGTGGTTAAACAGATAAAAATTCTAGAAATCTAGATGCTAAGTATGATACATTACACTAATACGTAAACACGATTCAATATAACTAAACTAATACAAATCTACTAAACGTGAGCTATGCATGAAATTTGTTCTTTTTTATGCATCAAATAACTCACATTTATTTATTTCTATTCTAAACAACATAAAATAACAATATAACATTTTTTTTTATTTTTTTCTTTTTTATTTCTTTTTTTATCGTTTTCTTTTTCTCTTTTTTTCATAGAACAATGGACGCCTAATTAAAAAAATAAATATTAAACAAATTTAATGCCAAAATTTAAACAACTAGAAATAACCAGAATTCTATCACAAGGGTTTAATAAACAAAAATAGCTAATTTGGCTAAGTGGCGATGTGGGTAATAACAAAGAAACAAGGAAAAATAGTTCAACATGGTAACTAATTGTAACAATTCAGTGAAGTAAAAGGAAAAAAATTAGCTTATAAGGTGAGTATTCCTAATGCCTCTGTCATTTTTATGCAAGTACTCAGTTTATGGTCTTGAAAGATATATCCTAGGCAAGTTCTCACGTGAATGCACATCTGACATACTAAAAAATCGACAAAAATGTAAGCAAACATTAAATCATATGATCTCATGTGATAAGGGCACAAATAATCTTATGGAAATAAAGGGATAAAGGTAAGGTTCAAACCAATGCATAAACATCATATTTTCAACTTGTAATGCTCACTAAATATCCATAACATTACACCATAATTCACAAGGTTTCTTTTAATTCTTTGATGTTAAGAATTCAATCATGCTTGAAGATTTAATATAAATATAAATGGATATCATTTATTCAAATTTTTGAAAATTTTTGTCAAATGAGATTGTTTTAAGGTGCGCTGAGAAATATATAAAAGACTTGCATAAGTTCACAAAAACCCAGACATCCCCACACTTGAAACGTACATTGCCCTCAATGTACCAATGTATGGACGTGTAATGCAAAAACATAGGGGGTGGGGGAGAAAGGTGAAACAGAAAACTCCTTTGAAGTTCATAAAACAACTACCCATGAAGTTTTCAAATGGCCGCTAAGTGATTCCGCGCATTAAGATTCCAACCAAAACCATCCATTCTCAAGATGAATCACACTTCAACATCGATCTTTAACTAAAAAACAAAAATAAAGCTAATTAAATAAACACATAAAAGTAACTAAGTACGAAAGACTTACAAACCTCGGGTTGCCTTTCGGAAGCGCTTGTTTATTAATGAGTCATTAGCTTGACTCGGCCCTACATGCAAAACATTCTAGGGCAAGTAATGGAATAAATTAACAAACGGGTGGCTTATGATATTTGAAAACTTATCCATCACATTTGATTTAGTGCATTCACCATCGATTAGTAAGGAAACCAATGGTAATGATAAACACGATGCAAACGGGTCGTTCCACCAACACTTGTATTTGCCTAGACAAAAAATAATACCACAATGAGACGATCATCCTTATAATATGTTGCTAATTTGCAATTTTTAATGCAAGGATGTTGCATTTTCATCGTTCGTTGGTCCGTGAAGTAGTATTTTCTCTCTCGTGATTCATTTGATTTATGTGATGAATCATCATAATTCTCAATCACGAGCCAACTATCTTTGGTGCAAATATGAGGATTGAGTATCACTTTGGTCATTGGTTCGTTGGTGAACCCATACGCTTGCAAATGTTCTTCTTGGTGCAATTCTTCTTTGATCACCATGGTTGGCTTCCCATAAAGTAGTGCTTCTAAATCATCAAGGTTGCTAACCGGGTCGAACCATCCTCCGTTCCCATCAACAAGGGGTATACTCACCAATTCATCTCCAAACTCCTACTCCTAAGATGGATTTACGTGGTTTGCGGTTTCCCCATCAATGAGATCATGAAGGACCACTTCCATCTCATCTAAAACATCCTCATATTGTACTTTCCTTTGCAATTCCTCCACATCTTACTAGTCATAAGTCAACACATAAGGACAAATTAATTATGGCTCATCAAACTAAAATGTTTTTTGAACCGGAGGTGGCATTTGTACTTCATCCATTATTGTCTCCAGTTATGATTCTCGATTTAACACATCCAAGTATATAACAGGCTTGGCTTCAATTCCATCCTTCTTTTCTAAATCAGTGCTCGGATCTGTTTTACAAGATGAACTATCTTGTAGAAGCTGGACATACATCTTGTTAACTTCAACACTCAATGCCTCTAATCTACAACGTTGTTCAGCGAGTTCACTAGCATAACTTTCTTGTTTCTCAACCCCATGTTAATTACAACTAATGGTAGGTTGTGAAAACATATCAATTCCTTCTTGCAACAACTTATAGAATAATGGATGGGGATCGGTTTGGAATGACGTTACGGTAGACCCTCAAATGGTTATGAGTAAGGATACGACACTTCATAATAATTTGTGTCATACCACTGAAAATGGTAACACTCCGGTGTGTAATGACGTCCTTCACATATCTTTTATTAAATACCCTCATGGTAATCACCATAATTAAAGTTGTATCCTCCATAGTAACTCCCGTAGTCACGATCCGTGGAAGTCACTACAAAGAACATTTAAACAAAAAGATCACGGGCACCAGATAGAAATAAAATAAAAATAACAAAATAAGCACAAACATAAAAAGAATCTAAAATATACATAAATGGTTAAAGTAGCAACTTCTATCTTTCTTGAAATCACCGTGTCTCCAGTAACGACGCTAAAAACTTAATGTGTGTAAAGTACATATATTTTAAGTAAGGATTTTTCACACAATTGAGTTTTAATTTAAGAAGAGATTATCACTCTTAAACCAACCACAATAGGCAAGTGCACCTATCGCATAATAGTATAGTTTTAGGCAAGAACCGAGTACCACTCCATGGACACAATGACTCCAAATACTAAATCACCATCACCATCACTATTTAACCGATCAATTGAGTTTTAATTCGTTAATATTATAATTAACTAAACGATTAGCAAATTAAACTAATAAATTAAGGAAGTAAAGATGAAGATACAAAATCAATTAAAGTTATCACTTGGACTTTGATACCACTTAGCATAGAATTAACAACTAGCACAATCTCGAGGTGAGACCATTTTTTACACATGATACATGAAAGTAGCCTAAACCCCTATCAAGGATATCTGGACATATAACCACTTGGAAAGCTAGAACGATAAACACACAATAGCCACCTAAAGTTATGCCATGAAGAACTGATGATACAATTATGTCAATGTTAGAGATGAATTAAACTCCCGTTAGGGTTACTTAATTCCATAATTGTTTGGAAAGTTAACACGATAAACACATGACAACCACATCAACTTGTATAAAATAGATAAAACTATAACTACCCTTCAACTCATGAACATCAAACGACGATTACAAAATCAATTCATAACCAAGGGAGATATTCATGACATACACCATTGTTTTCTCAAACATAAGCATAAGGATGCATTTTATCCAATTTTACAAAACCCCAACCTTCATCCACCATTTCCAGTCAAATATCACAAAATTACGTATAAAAGATGCAATCATATGCATATATCTTGTAAGAACGTGATATTTTTTAGCATAAATGCTTACAACACCCACAAGGTTGGACATTTCATTAAACTAGAACAAATACATATAATCATTGAAGAATAATCAAGTTTCATCATGACATTAACATAAACAACATCAAGAATCATGTATAAGTTGTTAAATCATACTAAGTTTCATCTAATCCAAGTGATAATAAGAGTTTAGCCCATAAGGCTTACAAAAGACACACCCAAGCTCAAGAACATGGAAGAACTCATAGTAGATCTACAGAAATTCAAATTAATTTTGAGTGAAAATGGGGTGGATGATGTTAAATCCTTCTTGAAAGTGTAAAATCTTCAATATTGGCCTTTAAATCTCCTAAAAACTCTAGAGAAATGCTCAAGAACACCTAAGGGTTTGAGAGAGGCTGTGGTTTTGAAAGTTATGTTGGAAATAAGGTGTACTAGGGTTATAAGCATGTTTTCTGCCTGAATATGGCCATATCTGAAGTGATATGACCATATTCAGCATTAAAAATAAGATACTTGGAATTCGACAGCTTATATAGTTATATTCAGCTTCAATATGGCCATATCAGAAGCATTTTTCCTCTTAAAATTCTTCAAATCTTGAGCTTTATTCATAAAAATCACCGAGCTTAATCCGAAAACTATAAAATTCAAATAAAACACAAATACATGTCTAAATTATGAATTTTGCAAAAAATAACTTAAAATGTATCAATGCCTGCCATCGTCAAACGCACGTCTACATCGAGCTCTCCCGCGACCGACTGACTGCCGTCGTCGAATCACATCGGTTTTAGACGCGCTCGACGGCGAACGTCGGTTTGTGGCGACGGGCGGGATCGGTTGGTGGCAGCAATGGTAGCTGCGGGGTATTGGCAGTTGTCTGTGATGGGGGAGGTCGTTGGGCACAATTCATTGTCGATGGTGAGGGCGACGCATGATCGTTGGTCTGAAGAGGTGGTAATGAGTCGGTGGTAATGAGTCGGTGGTGATGACGGTTTACAATGAGTGATAATTTTAATTTCTTTATAAGTGTTTTGTCATTAATGTGCTTTTAAAATTTAAATTCCTTTTATGGATTTTAATTTCCTTGAATTTTAAATTATTTGAAAAATATTAAATTCAAAATATAGTTCCTTTAAGTTCTAATTCCAATACATTTCACGAACTAAACGCAACTTAAAATTCAAAATCTGAATTACCTTATTTGATTAACTCGAGTAACTCAATTTGATGAACACCCTCCCTAACTATAAGTGACATCCTAAAATGTGACAAAGGTCAAGTGGGTTATAAATAAAGCTTTTAAGGGTTATTTTTTATAAATATTATATTTTATAATATAAATTACCTTAGTTACAGGGCAATGTGATATAGTAAGCGGGCCATATATGGTGTCTGATTGAATGAAGATGTCTAGGAGACTTGAAGAGGACTTGAAAAGTAAGGTATTTGTCATTAACAACCCCTAGACTTTATTAAAAAGTCAAAACCTTACTTATCTCAAATCATGTCAATGCGAATATTTAGATGTTAGATATGTAATGACAACGTTGTTATTTGGGTTCTAAATAGTAGCTAAAGTAATTTGGAAATGATAATTGGAACTACAGCGTATTATTTTGAGACTATTCAGTTGAGCAATGTACATGCTTTGGGTTTGTGATGAGTCACTGCAAGGAAAATGATTTTTTGCGACTAAGTTTTTTACGGCGATAAAGGTATCGTCGCAAAAAACTAACTAAACGACAAAAATAATTAGCTTTTTTACTTTTCTAGTCAAATTTATTATTTGCGACGATAATATCGCCGCAAAAAAGATATTTTAATTTATTTTATGTGATTAAAAATATATTATTTTTTACGTCAATTCAGTTTCGTCGCAAAAAATATATTCAAGTTTTTTTATATTTTTCCTGAATTATTTAGTTGGAGGGAAAATTTCGCGCTTGGTTTTTTGCGGCGATAGTTGCGTCGCAAAAAGATGTTCGTCGCAAAAAAGAATTAAAATTAAATATAATTAAAAACGATGCCGCGGCAAAAGACTTTTTGCGACGATATATCGCCGCAAAAAAGTTATTTAAATTTATGAGAACGGGGATTCCAGATCTGTTCCCCATTTTCACACCAAATTACCCCCAAATCTTTGTATATCGCCCCCACCACTGCCACCCTACCGCCACCGCACCGCCACCGCCACCTGCCGCCGGCACCGCACCACCACCGCGCACCGTCACCACCACGGCCATCAGCCACCGCGCGAGCGCACGCAGTAGCAGGGGCCTCCATACCCAACCGCCACCCCACCGCCACCGCACCACCACCGCGCGTCGTTACCCCCACCGCCACCTGCTCCACCGCCGCGTCACCACCCCCGCGATTTGTCGTCACCACCACCGCTACTCCACTACATTGTAAAGGTAATAACTAATTTTTTATGTATGAATGTGTATGTGTATATATTAGAATGTATGTATATGTGTGTATGGTTTTGTGAAGTTGATGTTAGGTCTTGCAGAATTCCATATGTAAGAACCAAATACTCACCTTTCTGCCTTGAAGTGACCTTTATGATTTTTGGTTTTGAGAAATACCTTCAGAGGTTGATAGATTGTAGTTTTCTTTTGTTTTCTTCGATCATGATTCATGTTTCATAATCCTATGGTTTTATTAATGACATTGTATATTCAAAACATTCTCGTATAAACTATGAACTATGTCTGAAACAATAATATTTTATTTCAGTTAATGTTTGTTAATACTGGGAAATACATTCCACAGCAAGATGCCCTTTTTATTCTATCAAATAATTATGGATATATATAATGTTGTGTTCCGATTAAAGCATATTTATAAATGAATATTTGGGTTACTAACAGGCCACTGGCCAATTTGATTATTTCTAATACCCGAGTATGAAACTTTAGGGTTGTGCCATCACCTGATAATTCATCACAAAACATACACGTAAGAATCAAATAACCTTCAAAGTTTGACTTTTTATGTCAAAGTTACATATTTGATGAAGATATTCACCTGGCTTGTGTTCTCTTGTTCTGAAGGTGTTTCTTTATCACCATGTTTTTCCTCCATTGTTTCTGATTGTTCCTTCTTCATTTTCGCTTGTCGTTTTGCTCGTAGAACCTTCGTAACTTCTGCACAACAAAATCAGTCAACAATCAAACATTCACCTCATAAAAGTTATTGAAATCAAGATTAATAAACAATAAAACTGACCATGAGATGTGACAAGACGATAAGCCCGACCAAGAACAAGGGTGTCACCGGACCTAAGAAGCTTAACTCGCGTAAACCGCACGGTTTTACTCCCCGAATCATCTTGATTTTCTTCACCTGGATGTATATGTGTATGTATATGTGTATTTATGTATGGATATATATGTGTATGTGTGTATGTATGTTAAATTGAGATTAAAATGGATGTTAAATTGTGATTAAAATGGATGTATATGTATATGTGTATGGATGTATATGTGTATCTATGTATGGATGTATATGTGTATGTGTATATGTATGTTGAATTGTGATTAAAATGGATGTATATGCGTATTTATGTATGGATGTATATGTGTATGTGTGTATGTATGTTAAATTGTGATTAAAATGGATGTATATGTGTATTTATGTATGGATGTATATGTATTTGTGTATGGATGTATATTTGTATTTGTGTATTGATGTATATGTGTATTTGTGTATGGATGTATATGTGTATTTGTATATGTGGGTATTTGTGTTTGTATTTCCTTAGTTTTAAATGTGTTAAGATAATTAATATTAGAATGGATGTATTTGTGTATGGATATCCATATATGTGTACGTGTGTATGTATGTTAAATTGAGATTAAAATGAATGTTAAATTGTGATTAAAATAGATGTATACGTGTATGGATGTATATGTGTATTTGTGTTTGTATTTCCCAAGTTTTAAATGTGTTAAGATAATTAATATTTGTTTGTAGACACAGTTATGACGATTGATAAGACTTGGACTACTTTAGAAAATAAATTTTCTAAAGAATATCTGAGTGGTCTTAAAGCATTCATGGAAAGGTGTAAGAATTATACGAATAGCAAAAATAAAGCTCGGTGTCCGTGTAATAATTGCAATAATAGTTATTGGTTTCCTCTTCCAACAATAGAGCGCCATATACATAATAATGGTTTTTGCCGATTTTACAAAACGTGGACGCATCATGGTGAATCATATGTTCCGTCACCGGTAGTTCCAGTCACACCTCAAACGACAGACCCAATACATAATTTTATTAACGATGTTCGTTAGGAGAATGTCCCACAAGAGGACAACACATACGACGACGACGAGTCAATGAACACAACAGATACACCGAGTGATACAAATGATGAACTTACTGAATTACTGAAACTTACCGACACTGAACTATACCCTGGATGTGATGGGATGTCTTCATTAGATTTCTTGGCAAAACTGAGTCACATGAAGGCGACAATAAATGGACCGATACATCGTTTGACCAATTGTTAGAATTTTAGAAAACTGCATTTCCGCTTGCTAAAATCCCACCGTCAAACTATGAAGCCAAGAAGATAATGAAGAAAGTTGGGTTAGGATATGAATCGATCCACGTTTGTAAGAACGACTGTTGTTTATTTTAGGGGAATGATAACAAAGATTTGCAAAAATGTCCAATATGTTATGAAAGTAGATGGAAGGACGCAAACACTAAGGGAAAGAAAGTTGCCAACAAGGTTATGCGTTACTTTCCATTAATTCCTAGATTAAAGCGTATTTATAGCTCAAGACACACTGCAAAACATATGACATGGCATGCTTCTGGACATTGCACGGAAGATGGTAAGTTACGTCACCCGGTGGATGGTACATCATGGAAAGAATTCGATTCAATGTATCCTGCTTTTGCCAAAGAACCAAGAAATGTTAGATTAGGGTTGCCCGCTGATGGCTTTAATCCATTTGGCAACATGAGTACGTCCTATAGCATGTGGCCAGTCATATTGACAACATACAATACGCCGCCATGGTTATGTATGAAAGAGTCTTCATTCATGCTGACGTTATTAATCCCTGGCCCTAAATCACCTAGGAAGGACATTGATGTTTTTTTGAGACCATTGGATGATGAATTGGAAACTCTTTGGTCGGACGGAGTCATGACAAGAGATGCGGTTACAAACACTTTCTTCACATTGCGTGCAATGCTTTTATGGACTATCAATGATTTCTCTGCTCGTAGTAGCTTGTCTGGTTGGAGTGGGCAAGGTTACTTTGCATGCCCAACATGTAAGGAAGACACTCCATCTGTTCATGTATTGGGAAAAACTGCTTATGTTGGGCATAGAAGATGGTTACCAACGAATCATAAATGGAGGAAGGACAAGTCATTCAATGGTAAGAACGAGACTAGACATCCTCCTAACAGGAAAACTAATGATCAAATTTTGGAACAACTTAACAATTTGCCGCCCCGTATTTCTGGGAAACATGTTCAGTTTGGTGGTAAGAAGAGAAAACGTGATTCCAATGTTGAATTGAATTAGACCAAACGTTCTATTTTTTTGAGCTTGAATATTGGTCTTCAATTCAACTAAAACATAATTTAGATGTCATGCATATCGAAAAGAATGTGTGCGAGAGTTTGTTGAATACGTTGATGATGAACATGGAAAAATCCAAAGACACTGATAAGGCAAGAATTGTGTTAGAATAATGGAACATTCGACGTGACTTGTGGCTTGTAGATAACGGTTGCAGTAAGCTCTCAAAGCCTCATCCTAAGTTCTCTTTCTCAAACACCGAAAGGAGTCTTTTTTGTCAATTCATTAAGGGAGTAAAACTACCTGATGGCTTTGGCTCCAACTTTAAACATAAGGTAACCGATAATGATACCCAAATAACGGGGATGAAATCACATGATCATCATATAATGATGCAACGGTTGCTTCCGATTGGTGCTCAAGCGTACTTGGATAAAAACATTTCAACACTAATAATTGAGATGTGCTTATTCTTTAAGCAACTTTGTGCTCGGAACTTAAAGTCATCTGATATGCAAGATGCGGAGGAGAAGTTGATTAAAATTTTGTGTTCTTTCGAGCAAATATTTCCTCCGTCATTTTTTGACATAATGATTCATTTGGTTATGCATTTACCTGAGGAGGCCATTCAAGGTGGGCCAGTTTACATGAGGTGGATGTATCCATTTGAAAGATACATGAAAAAGCTGAAAAATTATGTTAGAAATATGGCTAGGCCCGAGGGTTCCATTGCGGAGGGGTATGTCTTAGATGAAGCCTTAACTTTCTGTTCCCACACGTGAGTTTCATTTGGTTATGCATTTACCGAGGGTTCTTTCGAGCCTTGACGGTGTACCAATGAGATTTAATCGGCCAGACAGAAACGAAGACGCCCCAGTTCCCACACGTGAGTTTTATGTCTTCCAATCGCTATGCACACCTATCAGCAAGGGGGTTGATAAAAAAATGGATGGTGTGCTTTGAGCAAATCTAAATTGGTTTGTCCTTAACAACAGCTCCGAGATCGAAGAATACAAAGAGTAAGTATTTTCTATTTCAGGTTGTGTTTTCCTAAGTTATTTTATAGTGATTATTATTAACGCAAGTAACATTATTTATAGTGAATTTATTACTCAAATGCCACATGGAACTGACTTGGAAGCAAATTTTCCTAACTGGTTTAAACAGAAGGTAAACTCATTTGTGTATAAAACCGATTATACAAACTAATATCATGTAATATTCTCTTATTTCAAATAGTATCATAATCATTGTAATTTTCTCTTATTTCAAATAGATCAACCGTCGGCGAGTAAATGAATCTAGTGTTAGTCCTCAGTTATTTGCTTTAGCAAATGGACCACGACATGCAAACTCTTACACCGCTTGTATAGTTAACGGTGTGAGATTTATAGTTTATAGACGAGATGTATGCCGTACAACTCAAAATAGCGGCATCTTAACAACTGGTCAAGATGGAACAAAGTATTACGGTTTGTTGGAAGAGATTCTGGAGCTAGGCTATCTAGACCGTTGTAAGGTTGTGTTGTTTCGATGTAAATGGTTTAAAACTAATAACAACAAACTTTGTGTCATTAAGAATAACATAACCAGTATTTCTACCCAAACTGAATGGTTTACAAATGACCAATACATTCTTGCAACACAAGCAGAGCAAGTTTTTTTATCTTGACGAACCGTCTAAAGCCAGTCAAAGAGTTTAATCAATCAGACATTGGAAGGTCGTCCAAGAGGTGAATAATCGGAAGATTTGGGACCGAGATATTATAATGGAAAATAATGAAGCAGATTTAATTCATGGCAGCACTTCATCTGAGCTTTTGTTGTCTGCTGACTTAGATAATTTAACTTATGATGGTATGAGTAGAGATGAAGCTACAGAAGTCGATGTTTCCCTTGAGCATGTCAATGTAGAGGACGAGACATATGAAGATACGGATGAGGGTGAAGACGACAATGCAGACCAAGCTATTGACGTTTCTGAAAATTTTAATGATGAATTAGACGAATTTAATAATGATTGTGAAGAAGATTCTTATCACACCAAAGAATCTGATTGATTGTATTTTTTAATTTTAACCGAATCATTTATTATATTTGATCTATTATGTTTATTGAATTGGTTTTTTCAATTGTGTGTTTAGCTAATGATTCAATTGCGGTATATTTGTATACTTATATAATCTTTTTTTACAGATGGCAGACGTGGCCCGAGGTCACGGTGGGGATACCTATGGCCGTGGTCCACCTGGTGGTAGTCCTCCCGATGATGATCGATCGTGGCAGCCGCCACGACAGTGCGAGGTCAGTGATGACTCCGGCAGCGGCAGCTGACGAGGTATGACGAATTTTTTATACTATTATCTTTTAAAATGAAAATATATAATTTACATAGAATTTTTATACTATTATCAATTTGCAGGACAAGGCAAGCGTGGAAAGACCACACTTCAAGGTATGCGAAAGAGAAATCCACAAGGAAATTTGCTCATAATTGAATTTGAGCAAGGTACGCATGACACCTACAAACCTATGGGTGTCAATCAGGCGACCTTTGCTTCACTGGTTGGCACAATCGTTGACAAATTTCCTCAAAACTACAAGAGCTGGAGAAAGATACCTGCAGAGTTGAAGGCGACTATCTGGCCTGACTTACAGGTTAAGTTTTTGATAATTAAATTCAGTGATTAAATATATACACTAAGCTATTTGTTTTCATAATTTGCAGAAGTATTTTGATATGACTCCCCACGAAGGCCTGAGGGCAGGCATTGAGAAATATGCTGCAAACCGGTATAAAGATCACAAATACCGGTTCAAGCAAAAGCATTTTAGCAAATAGGTGGGGAGGACAGGGTTGATATTTCTGATGTTGTGCCACCTGATATGCAAGAATCTGAATGAAAAGGCTATGTGGATTACTACACTTCTCCTGAAGTCAAGGCTCGGTCTGCAACCAACAAGTCCAACAAAGGGAAGCAGACGATCAAGGGACATGGCGGCCGGACATCTTTAGCCCAATGTCGTTATATGTTTGTAAGTTGTTTTAATCTAATGTGTTTATAACTTGTTTTAAGTGTTTGTAAGTTACTTTTATATTATTATATAACTATATAATGTGTTTACAGCGGGAAGATGGTTCTGATGAATCTGGGAGTGCCATATTAGCATATCGTCGCTTCTATACCGATTCAAGCGGTAATTTCTATCAACCTGAACCTGCTGCATACTGTGTAAGTAATGTACACGTCTTACAATTTTATAAAAATAAAGTAATATATAACATCACCATATATATAACATTGTTTATTTTTTTTATAAACTATAAAGGAGCAAATGGTCGCGCTTCAACAACAACATCCAGAAATGTCAGAGAAACAGATCATGCGCCAGGTCTTGGGGGAGCGGCCCGGGTGGGAACGTGGCATCGGTCCAATACCGAGCGTGCCTTCACAACCCCCACCTCCACCTCATAGAACAGATCAGCGGATGTTCTCACAATCTGAGGTTGAGGAGATGATAGCAGCGAGACTGGCTAGTGAGCAAGAACAATGGCAGTCACAGATGATGGCTAATATGATGGCACAAATACAAAGTCAAATCCAAAGCCAAGTTCAGAGCGCGTTGAAGAGAAGTGGTCATTCTCAACAAAATGATGAAGATGAAGAAGATGATGAAGGTGGGTCGTCATAGGATGGTTTGATGGTTTTGATAGTGTTTAGTGATTATTATGAATATTTTCAAACATTTGTTTGTGTGACTTTTAACTTATTAAATTTGGACAATATTTTGTTTATATGCTATGTTTTGCGAATGGTTTGATGGTTTTGATAGTGTTTAGTGATTTTGAACAGCAGGTTTGGTACCCAGAAAAATCTGGGTGGATTGCTGCAAATGCAGCAAAATTATTAAAAAAAAAGGTTCTTTTTGCGGCGATTTATCGTCGCAAAAAACATTGAATCTTATTTAAAGTTTTCGTCGCAAAAAATATTTTGGTCAAAAACTTTGCGGCGATATATTGCCGCAAAAAAGAAAAAAATCGTCGCAAATGTCACTTTTTTAATCGTCGCAAAATATTTTCTCCAGAATTTCACTTTTTTTATACTAAGTGGAGCCCACAAAATAAATCGTCGCAAATTTCGTCGCAAATAACATTTTGCGACCATTTTTTTACGGGGACTTTTTTACGACCAAAGTTTCGTCGCAAATAATATATTGCGACGACAAAGGATCTTTTTGCGACGATATCTATCGCCGCAAAAAAGCACTTTTCTTGTAGTGAGTTGATATATAAATCAACGGGTAGTATACCTTATTAAGCTAATTATCGAGTTTTTCAAGAATTGCAACTAAAGTGTGACACCAACATAATATACTAGTAATCCGATATAAGAATCTTAAGGAGATATTGTGGTGATAAAGTGGTATACTATCTGACCAAAAGATTGTAGATTCAAATCATAAAAGATTTCATGTGTGATGTCTTTAGGAGTAGAGTACCTGAAGACAAAAAGTGTTTGTGTTTGACATTCTTTTCTAAAGAAATTATACATCTATATAATTTGTGAAGTTTTGCTACAAGAAAATTTCAAGTCATTTCATTTTAACCACATGACTTTCCTTATTTACATTATGGTACCTCTAACTATGTTTCTTTTTGTTATACTATATATTAAAAGTTCATTATATTTTACATGACCACTAAAATTCAGGATCCACAAAACGCTACCATGTCAAAGAGATCATCCTTTTGCGGTGCTTTTAGGTACATTGATTTACAAGTAATAAGCAGGATGTATAACTTATTAGTGTTATAGTGCTATGTACCACAATTTGCTCCTTTACAAGATTGTAAAGCATGAGCCAGAGTGGGCACCTGTGAGGGTTGACGAAGGTCAAGTTGTGATCAATTGTGTTGACTGATGGGGAGGGTGAGAATGACGGTGATAATTAGTGATGGTGACGGAAAACGTCAGTGAATTGGGGGGGTTGGATTGACGGTGAAGCTTTGGTTTATGGTGTTGAATGATGGAGAACACTGAGCTGTGGTGCGCGTTTAGTCATGGCGAAAATTGGTCGTCAGGGTTTTTTATGCCATAGCCTGAATATCATTTATCAAATTTCTTTTTTGGTTTTGCTTAAATCATAAAAATATAAATCACTCATTATTAACACAATTTAATTATAAATTTATTTTTTCTTTCTGAACTAAGTATAAAAAGAGTGTTAAACTTTTAAATTTATTTCTATATCTTTAATTAGTTTTGGTGCTACTAATGTTTTAAAAGTTTTTTCATTCGATTGTGAATTTTGGTTTTCATGGTTTGCTAATGTTATTTCTGTAGTTTTGAATGCTTGATGTTTTAGAGTTTTGTGTTGGAGTGATAATCGTTATAATGTGTTTTTTAAATTTCGTTTTAATATTTATATTCGTGACGAAATTCCCCGCGCAACGCGCATGGCGAATATTTCTAGTTTGATATAAAAGAAAAAAAATTAATGTGTGCAGTGTGTACGCATAAAATTATCTCTCTTACAAATGAAAACTTGATTGTTGTTATATATGGATAATTTCATAACCTCTTATCAAATAGACAGAATCGCAATAACTACTACAAAATTGACTTTAAGCGGCATAAATACGGTAAAATACCAACGAAGGAATCCATCGATGTTTACTTTGGTGAAAGGTGTGTCGCTAATCCATTTGTAAATTAATATGGCTATCCATCCATAATTTTTTTAGTTACGTCTATTATGTATATGCTGTTGCCTGTTGGTCAAGTCTTCGGTCCTCCACCTGCAGATTACCATGAAAATTTTTAGTGCTAGACATACGAACAATTTCCGAACATCCTTATAAAAAATTTGACATTGACTCCCATAAAATTTAAAAATAACCCATTAAAGTTAGCTCTCGTCTACAAGATTTGCTAACTTAAAAAGTTTATCTAGTCATGTATAATTGACGGTAGAAAGAAAATCTCATTTTAGTTGATTTATCTTTTATTGAAGTTAGTTCTCGACTTACCCGTCACGACAACAAATGTTGAGAGATACTTCTCAGAAATGTAGTGCGTAAGTCCTATTTGCGTAATCAGATTGGTAATGAAAATTTAAGTGATAGTTGTATCTGCTATGTTGGAAAAATTTAAAAATGTATCTATAGATGAAGTAATGGTTAGATTTCAATAAATGAAAAACTTTAGAGAGTACTTGTAGGGATATTGGATTTCTATTATAGTACTTGTAGGGATATTGGATTTCTATTATACATTAAAAAATATATCAATTGATATATTTTTAATTATTATATATTTGCATTGTAGTTTGATTTTATTTTTTTATCTGTGATTCGGTCCAAGCCAGACGGAATAATTTAAGACGCAGTGATAGATAAATGACCATCCAAGCTCGCCCTTAAAAATTTCCGACCCAAATGAAAAAAATTTATGGATTTAATTACCATATTAATAAACACCCTTTATCAATCCAACACTCAATAAGTATGACTGTATGACTAATCCAAATTGGTACTTTCCATAGAACCAACTAAACTCTCGTGCTATGTTTCTTCTTTCTATATATATTACCTAAAATACACAACCCAAAACATATATTGTTATCGTTCTAAATATATTTACAAAATTTAATACCCCAATCATATTGATCACTTCAATAGCCCGACAAGAAAACTAGACACGTACGAGAAAATAAGTCATTTTTGCTATTTTGGTCAAGAATAAGAAATAGTTTGTCTAAACATTTATATTCGACCCGGCTATTTCCAAGCATTTTTTTTGTCAAAATATAGAGTTACAATCACTCATTCCTTCCGACTTGTTTTAGAACTAAGTTTACATCAAAACATAAAGTAAATTAAAGAATTAGAAAGGGTGAGTAGATTAAAAAACTTAGAAGCCTAAACTAATAAAACTAATTAAATTTTTAAAAATAATATATTAAAAACTACAAAGAAAGAAAAAGACTGGACAACAACACAGGGGGGATTTGAAATCGGGTGCATTAGTTGGAAAAAAGAACTACCACTACACCAAAACTTAACTTTTGTTTCAATAGGCACCAAATAATATATATATAATGAACGGTGATTGAGGGTGGCCACCTCATTGGTAACCGACCATCAAATTTAAGTTGTAGTATGACACCCAAAATAAAAGTCAAAGAGGTTATAATATAATTACAATTTCTTTTCGTAGGTATACTGCTACATAAACATGCTTAAAAATCACCGAATCTAAAGATATATTGTATTCCATAGAGAAGCTACTCTTGTCATGTTACTAAAATGAAATTCAAAGAGGTTACAATTCTATTGAAATAGCTCTCCACTCACCCTGTATTGTTGTCCAGTCTTATTCTTTTATTTTTAATTTTCTTTCAATTTTTGCAATCGAGAGAGTGCATATTGGGTTGTTAGTTTCATCTCTAGTGCCTAATCATTAGGGTTTCATCTTATTTGCTTTTTCATCTTTGATTCTATACTGTTGAAGATGGTTTAGTTTCAGATCTGATAGTTTTAAGCATATTTATAGAGTAGCAGGGTACCTACAAAAGAGATTGTAATTTTTATTTAGTTACACTAGTTTACACTGAAAGAACATTAGTGGTGTAATTACATTAGTTTACACATTGGCTTACATTGGTTTAATTTTGCTACAATAGTGAAGTTTTGTCATTTTAGTTTTCTTACAATGTTGAAATTTCGTTACAGTGGTGTAGTTACATGGTGTAATGTCGTTTTGTCGTTCTAATGAGCATGTTAATATTAGTTGCAGTGGTGTAATATCGTGAAGTTAACGTTGCAACTTAATGTTATTGTTACAATTTTTTGTGTCAAAAATTATTTGCGGCGATACTAGTTTCGTCGCAAATAATGCACTAAAAGACAAAAATCAAGCGTTTTTTGACTTTTTTAGTCAGAGTTAGTTTTTGCGGCGATATTTTCGTCGCAAAAAACTAAAAATAATTTACTTTTGTTTTTTCTAATATAAATAACTTTTGCGGCGATAATTTTTCGTCGCAAAAAACATTTTTAATTTTTTTTGTAATGAAATATTTATTTTTCAAGGCTGGAATTTTCCCGCTTATTTATTTGCGGCGACATTATCGTCGCAAATGATATTTTTTTATTAAATAATTAATTAGTATTTAATTAATAAACGTTTCGCCGCAAAAGCTTTCTTGGGGCGAAAAGTCGCCACAAAAGGTTTTATCATCTTCTTAAGTCGGGTTTTTTCAGATCTGTTTCACAATTTCACTCCACCAAGGCAAACCGCACTCCACCACCTCTGCTGCCGCCGTCGCCGGTGACCGTCGACCGCACTCCTTCACGTTGACCGTCGACCGCACTCCACCACCTCCATCACTTCCACCTCACTCCGCCTCCTTCGGTCGCCCCTTCCCCGCTCCACCTTGGCTCCTCCTTCGGTTGACCACCACTGCTAGTCCACTGCCGTCGCTGCTCTCTTGCACCATAGTCACCACCACCACTTTTAATTTAAGGTAATAACCTTACTCTTTTCTTATTTTTGTGTTAATTTATTGTTATATTTGAAATTAGGGTTAGGAAATTTATATGATGAGATGAAAATAGGATGAAGTTTATAGTTTTTCTGTTAATTAATGTATATATTTTTGTATGTATATATATGATGACATGTGTGTATTTGTGTATGTATGAAATTAGGGTTAAAAAGTTTATAAGATGAACCTTTAATTTAGTTGAGATGATGAACATGTGTGTATATGGGAATGTATGTATTTGTTGTGTTAATTATGAATGTATTTGTGTATGTATGTATATGTGTATGTATGCTGTTTATAGGATGACATGTGTGTATTTGTGTATGTATGAAATTAGGGTTGAGAAGTTTATAAGATGAACCTTTAATTTAGTTGAGATGATGAACATGTGTGTATATGAGAATGTATGTATTTGTTGTGTTAATTATGAATGTATTTATGTATGTATGTATATGTGTATGTATGATGTTTATAGGATGACATGTGTGTATTTGTGTATGTATGAAATTAGGGTTAAGAAGTTTATAAGATGAACCTTTAATTTAGTTGAGATGAATAACATATGTGTATATGAGAATGTATGAATTTGTTGTGTTAATTAATGAATGTATTTTTGTATGTATGTATGTATATGTATATGTGTATGTATGATGTTTATAGGATGACATGTGTGTATTTGTGTATGTATGAAATTAGGATTAAGAAATTTATAAGATGAACCTTTAATTTAGTGGAGATGAAGAACATGTGTGTATATGAGAATGTATTATTTGTTGTCTTAATTAATGTATGTATTTTTGTATGTATGTATATGTGTATGTGTATGTGTGATGTTTATAGGATGACATGTGTGTATATGTGTATGTATGAAATTAGGGTTAAGAAGTTTATAGGATGAATCTTTAATTTAGTTGAGATGAAGAACATGTGTGTATATGATAATGTATGTATTTATTATGTTAATATGATTTGTGTTTGTATTTCCCTTGTTTTTAATATGTTAAGATAATTAATATTTGTTTGTAGACATAATTATGACGATTGATAAGAGTTGGACTACTTTATAAAATAAATTTTCTAAAGAATATCTGATTGGTCTTAAAGCATTCATGGAAAGGTGTAAGAATTATACGAATGGTCAAAATAAAGCTCGATGTCCGTGTAATAATTGCAATAATAGTTATTGGTTTCCCCTTCCAACAATAGAGCGCCACATACATAATAATGGTTTTTGCCAATTTTACAAAACATGTACGCATCACGGTGAATCATATGTTCCGCCACGAGTAGTTCCTATCATACCTTACACGACAGACCCAATACATGATTTCATCAACGATGTTCGTCAGGAGAATGTCCTTCAAGAGGACAACGACGACGACGAGACTATGAACACAACCGAAACACCAAGTGATACAAATGATGAACTTGCTGAATTACTAAAACTTGCTGACACCGAACTATACCCTGGTTGTGATGGGATGTCTTCATTGGATTTCTTGGAAAAACTGACTCACACGAAGGCCATCAATAAATGGACCGATACATCGTTTGACCAATTGCTAGAACTTCTTAGAACGGCATTTTCCGCTTGCTAAAATCCCACCGTCAAACTATGAAGCCAAGAAGATAATGAAAAAAGTTAGGTTAGGATATGAATCGATCCATGTTTGTAAGAACGACTGTTGTTTATTTTAGGGGAAGGATAACAAAGATTTGCAAAAATGTCCAATATGTTCTGAAAGTAGATGGAAGAATGCAAACACTAAGGGGAAAAAAGTTGCCAACAAGGTTATGCGTTACTTTCCGTTAATTCCTAGACTAAAGCGTATTTATAGCTCAAGACACACTGCAAAGCATATGACATGGCATGCTTTTGGACGTTGCACGGAAGATGGTAAGTTACGTCACCCTATGGATGGTACATCATGGAAAGACTTTGATTCAATGTATCCTGCTTTTACCGAAGAACCCAGAAATGTTAGATTAGGGTTGGCTGTTGATGGTTTCAATCCATTTGGCAATATGAGTACGTCTTACAGCATGTGGCCGGTCATATTGACAACATACAATACGCCTCCATGGGTATGTATGAAAGAGTTTTCATTTATGCTGACGTTATTAATCCCCGGATCTAAATCACCTGGGAAGGACATTGATTTTTTTTTGAGACCATTGGTTGATAAATTAAAAACTCTTTGGTTGGACGGAGTCGTGACAAAAGATGCTGTTACAAACACTTTCTTCACATTGCGTGCAATGCTTTTATGAACCATCAAAGATTTCCCTGCTCGTAGTAGCTTGTCTGGTTGGAGTAGGAAAGGTTACTTTGCATGCCCAACATGTAAGGAAGACACTCTATCTGTTCATGTATTAGGAAAAACTGCTTATGTTGGGCATAGGAGACGGTAACCCACAAATCATAAATGGAGAAAAGACAAGTCAGTCAATGGTAAGAACGCGAGTAGACGTCCTCCTAATAGGAAAACTAATGATCAGATTTTGCAACAACTTAATAATTTGTCGCCCCGTATTTCTGGAAAACATGTTCAGTTTGGTGGTAAGAAGAGAAAACGTGATTCCAATGTTGAATTGAATTGGACCAAACGTTCTATTTTCTTCGAGCTTGAATATTGGTCTTCAATTCAACTAAAACATAATTTGGATGTCATGCATATCGAAAAAAATGTGTGTGAGAGTTTGTTAAATACGTTGATGATGAACAAGGAAAAATCCAAAGACACTGATAAGGCAAGAATGGTGTTAGAACAATGGAACATTCGACGTGACTTGTGGCTTGTAGATAACGGTCGCGATAAGCTCTCAAAACCTCATCCCAAGTTCTCTTTCTCAAATGTCGAAAGGAGTCTTTTTTGTCAATTTATTAAGAGAGTAAAACTACCTGATGGCTTTGGCTCGAATTTTAAACATAAGATAACCGATTATGATACCCAAATAACGGGGATGAAATCACATGATCATCATATAATGATGCAACAGTTGCTTCCGATTGGTGCTCAAGCGTACTTGGATAAAAACATTTCAACACCAATAGTTGAGATGTGCTTATTCTTTAAGCAACTTTGTGCTCAGAACTTGATGTTATCTGACATGCAAGATGCCAAGGAGAAGTTGATTAAAATTTTATGTTCTTTCGAGTAAATATTTCCTCCGTCATTTTTTGACATAATGATTCATTTGGTTATGCATTTACCTGAGGAGGCCATTCAAGGTGGGGCAGTTTACATGAGATAGATGTATCCATTTGAAAGATACATGAAAAAGCTGAAAAATTATGTCAGAAATAAGGCTAGGCCCGAAGGTTCCATTGCGGAGGGGTATGTCGCAGATGAAGCCTTAACTTTCTTTTCAAGGTATCTTGACGGTGTACCAACAAGATTTAATCGGCCGGACAGAAACGAAGACGCCCCAATTCCCACACGTGAGTTTTATGTCTTCCTATCACTATGCACACCTATCAGCAAGGGGGTTGATAAAAAAAATAGATGGTGTGCTTTGGGAAAAACTAAATTGGTTTGTCCTTAATAACAACTTCGAGATCGAAGAATACAAGAAGTAAGTACCTTTCATTTCAGATTATCTTTTCGTAAGTTATCTTTTAGATGATTATTATTAAGCAAGTAACATTATTTGTAGTGAATTTACTACTCAAATGCCGCATGAGACTGACTTACAAGCAAATTTTCCTAACTGGTTTAAACAGAAGGTAAACTCATTTGTATGTAAAACCGATTATACAAACTAACAATATCAGGATGATTCTAATTTTCTCGTATTTCATATAGATCAACCGTCGGCGAGTAAATGATGAATGTAGTGTTAGCCCTCAGTTATTTGTTTTAGCAAATGGACCACGACATGCAAACTCTTACACCACTTGTATAGTTAACGGTGTGAGGTTTGTGGTTCACAGCCGAGACTTACGCCGTACAACTCAAAACAGCGGCATCTCAACAACTGGGCAGGACAGAACAAAGTATTACGGTTTGTTGGAAGAGATTCTGGAGCTAGGATATCTAGATCGTTGCAAGGTTGTGTTGTTTCGATGTAAATGGTTTAAAACTAATAACAACAAACTTTGTGTTATTAAGAATAACATAACCAGTATTTCTACTCAAACTGAATGGTTTACAAATGACCAATACATTCTTGCAACACAAGCAGATCAAGTCTTTCATCTTGACGAACTCTCTAAAGCCAGTCAAAGAGTTCAATCAAACAGACATTGGAAGGTCGTCCAAGAGGTGAATCATCGGAAGATTTGGGATCGAGATATTATCATGGAAAATAACAAAGCAGATTTAATACAAGGCAGCACTTCATCTGAACTTTTATTGTCTGCTGACTTGGATAATTTGACTTATGATGGTTTGAGTAGAGATGAAACAACAGAAGTTGATATTTCCCTTAAACATGTCGATGTAGAGGATGAGGCAAGCGAAGATACAGATGATGGTGAAGACAACGATGCAGATGACGCAACTGATGATTCAGATGATGGTTTAGACGAATCTAATAATGATGGTGGAGTAGATTCTTATACCACCGATGAATCCGATTGATTTTAATTTTAATTTTAATCGAATCATGTATTATGTTTGAATTATTATGTTTATTGAATTGTTTTTTTCAATTGTGTGTGTTTAGCTAATGATTTTAAATATTGTATGCAAATATTAATGCTATTTGCGGTATATTTGTATTCTTGTATAATCCTTTTTTACAGATAGCATACGTGGCACGAGGTCACGATGGGGATACATATGGTCGTGGTCCACCTGGTGGTGGCCCTCCCGATGATGATCGATCGTGGCAGCCGCCACGACAGTGTGAGGTTAGTGATGACTCTGGTAGCGGTAGCGGTAGCGGGAGAGGTATGATGATTTTTTATACTATTATCTTTTTATACTATTTTATACTTGTTGCTATATTTGTTGAAATTTGATTTACTTGAATTTGGAGTACAAGGCAAGCGTGGGAAGACCACACTTCAAGGCATGCGTAAGAGAAATCCCTAAGGAAATTTGCTGACAATTGAATTTGAGCAAGGTACGCATGACACCTACAAACTTGTTAGTGCCAATCAGGCGACCTTTGCTTCACTAGTTGGAACACTCGTTGACAAGTTTCCTCAAAACTATAAGAGTTGGAAAAAGATACCTGCAGAGTTGAAGGCGACTATCTGGCCTGACTTAAAGGTTAAGTTTTTAATAATTCAATTTAGTATTTAATATATATATATATATATATATATATATAGACTAAGCTATTTTTTCATTATTTGCAGATGTATTTTGATATGACTCCCCACGAAGGTATTAGGGCAGGTATTGAGAAATATGCTGCAAACCGATATAAAGATTACAAATACCGATTCAAGCAAAAGCATTTTAGCCAAAAAGGTGGGGAGGATAGGGTTGATATTTCTGATGTTGTGCCACCTGACATGCAAGAATCTGAGTGGAAAGGGTATGTGGATTATTACACTTCTCTTGAAGTCAAGGCTCGGTCTGAAACCAACAAGTCCAACAAAGGGAAGCAAACGATTAAGGGACATGGCGGCCGGACATCTCTAGCGCAGTGTCGTTATATGTTTGTATGTTGCTTTAATCTAATGTGTTTATAAATTTCTTTTATGTGTTTGTAAGTTACTATTATACGATTATATATCTATCTATTGTGTTTACAGCTGGATGAGGGTTATGATGAACCAGGTAGTGCCATATTAGCATATCGCCGCTTCTATACCGACTCAAGCGGTAATTTTTATCAACCCGAACCCGCTGCATACTATGTAAGTAATGTACACACCTTAAATCTTATAAAAGTGAAGTGATATATAACATCACCATGTATATAACATTTTATTGTTTTTGTAAACTAAACAGGAGCAAATGGTCACGCTTCAACAACAACACCCTGAATTATCAGAGAAGCAAATTATGCGACAGGTCTTGGGGGAGCGGCCCAGGTGGGAACGTGGCATCGAACCAATGCCAAGCGTGCCTTCACAACCTCCACCTCCACTTCATAGAACAGATCAGCGGATGTTTTCACAGGCTGAGGTTGAGGAGATGATAGCAGCGAGACTAGCAAGCGAACAAGAACAATGACAGTCTCAAATGATGGCAAATATGATGACACAAATGCAGAATCAAATTCAAACCCAAGTCCAGAACGCCTTGAGGAAAAGTGGTCATTCTCAACAAAGTGATGATGAAGATGATGCTGGGTCGTCATTTTGATTTGATGTTTGTTATGAGTATTTTGAAACATTTTGGATATTTGTTTGTATCACTTGTTAACTCTAAACAATCGTTAGCTTTTATGTTATCGTTTGTAATTACGATTGATCTGATTGTTGGGATGGTATTATTGACATTTAAAAGCAGGTTTTGTACCCAGAAATACTGGGTGGGTTGCTACGAATGCAGCTGAATTTTAAAAAAAAAATTGGTTTTTTGCGGCGATATTTCGTCGCAAAAAATATTAATTAATATTTTGTTTATTTTTTTTCAAATTTAATAAGAAAATATAAATATATTGCGGCGATGTTTTCGTCGTAAAAAATATTAATTAATATTTTATTTTTTTTTCAAATTTAAGAAAATATAAATATATTGCGGCGATTATTTCGTCCCAAAAAACTTTTTCAGAAATATTTTTTTTTTTTAAATCCAGGTGGGGTCCACTAAAGTGTCGTCACAAATTTCGTCGCAATAAACATTTTGCGACCACTAGTTTACGGCGACTTAAAAACGACGAGAATATCGTCGCAAAAAACATTTTGCGACTAAAATGGTATATATTGCGACGATTTTTATCGCCGCAAAAAATGATATTTCTTGTAGTGACGGTGATTGATGGGTGGCCACTTGATTGGTAACCGACCATCAAATTTAAGTTGTAGTATGACACCGAAAATAAAAGTCAAAGAGGTTATAATAGAAATTACAATTTCTTTTGGTAGGTATACTGCTACTGCATAAACATGCTTAAAAATCACCGAATCTAAAGATATATTGCTACTCTATTGAGAAGCTACTCTTGTCATGTTACTAAAATGAAATTCAAAGAGGTTACAATACCATTGAAATAGCTCTCCACTCACCCTGTATTGTTGTCCAGTCTTATTCTTTTATTTTTAATTTTCTTTCAATTTTTGCTTTTCTGTGTTTATAGCAATCGAGAGAGTGCATATTTGGGTTGTTAGTTTCATCTCTAGTGCCTAATCATTAGGGTTTCATCTTATTTGCTTTTTCATCTTTAATTCTATACGGTTGAAGATGGTTTAGTTTCAGATCTGATAGTTTTAAGCATATTTATAGAGTAGCAATATACCTACAAAAGAGATTGTAATTTTTATTTAGTTACACTAGTTTACACTGAAAGAACATTAGTGGTGTAATTAAATTAGTTTACATATTGGCTTACATTGGTTTAATTTTGCTACAATAGTGAAGTTTTGTCATTTTAGTTTTCTTACAATGTTGAAATTTCGTTACAGTGGTGTAGTTACATGGTGTAATGTCGTTTTGTCGTTCTAATGAGCATGTTAATATTAGTTGCAGTGGTGTAATATCGTGAAGTTAACGTTGCAACTTAATGTTATTGTTACAATTTTACTTACAGGTTAGAACAATTGAACATTGTAACCTGATATAACTACGTACAGACGGAACGTTTTTTGCAGTACTATAATAGAATTAAAGAGAAAAATATGATAAGTTTAATGGTATAGTTTTTATAAAAAACTACAATTTATAAAAAAAGTTATGAGTGTTTCTATAAAAATAGGGTAAACTTTTAAAATATAAAGAAAAAAGTAGATGACACTTGTCATATCCTTGTTAAATCTAAATTTTGATGGTGTGTTAAATGACCATTTTGTTCTTGGTGTATTAAAAAATATATAAAAATCATGTCTATACATTTATTCATCTATGGTTAAGACTGAGTAAAAAATATTCACAAAAATAAAGGTTTCTCATAATAACGATACTCCACCACATAGTAAGGGATGGTGAAAAACCTATGTAAAATATTAAAATATTATACAAGCATATTACGCCTCTTAACTTGAGCATGTCGCCTAGGTGCACTTTTCGTTTTTTAAAACCAAGGGTAATACACCATGTGAAGAATTTTGTGTGTTTATCATGAACTCATCGGCTTTATGCTGATATATATTTTGAGCGTGTATATATTTCAGGGAACTTTTAGCGCCCGACTCTCTAAATTACTTTGGTGATATTAGAGAAAAGTGTGAAGGATGTTGAAATTTTTGCCGATCATAATATTTGAAGTGTTTAAAGGTGTTTTTAAAGACTTAACGTGTAGATAGATGTTAATTTATCTTTAAGTTTACTTTTGTATTAAGTAAATTTAGTGTTTACTTTGTAATAGGACTCCATTTATATATAGTTTTATGCTCTTCACTATAAGTCTATGTCAATCTGTCACTTTAGGCCCTGTTCAGGTGGGGTGTGATGTTAAGTTAGTGTGTGTTGGGTCATTATAAGGCTGGTGCAACCAAAACCACTTCACATAGTCATTTTGATGCTACATTCAAAAGGATTCCGAAGCTAAGTATGAGATCTTCCGAAGTCTGAAGAACAACTTCCGAAGAAAAAGTCTGAAGGCTTCTGAAGACAAAGTCTGAAGACTTCCGAAGACAAAGTCTGAAGACTTCCGAAGACAAAGTCTGAAGAAAGAACTGAAGACAAAGTCTGAAGACTTCCAAAGACAAAGTCTGAAGACTTCCGAAGACAAAGTCTGAAGGCTTCCGAAGACAAAGTCTGAAGGCTTCCGAAGACAAAGTCTGAAGACATCCGAAGACAAAGTCTGAAGAAAGAACTGAAGACCAAGTCTCCTTCCGAAGACAAAGAAGACTCCAAGCCTCGGAAGAAGCAGTCTTCCGAAGTATAAGTGGCTTCGGAAGAAGTTACTCTTCTGAAGAAATTTATCCTTCGGAAGACATTGCTATGTCCAGTAGACATAAGTATGGTCTCTGACAGTCCGCTGTAGATCTCTGATACAACATGGCTTCTTCCTAAAAAAACCATGTTGTTGACCATACTTTATTCTACTGTATATCTTTTTATGATACCAACTTTAGTTGGTGACAAAAGGTAAGTCAGGGACATGTCCTGACTACCAAATCTCAAGGAAAATGTCTGAGACACCTCACCTATAGTCTTGTGGTATAGATGTTTGGTTAGAGGTTTTCAGTTGGTATCAAAGTATAATTGGCTGTAGGTAGTATTATATATATCTTCTCTTTGTAACTCATTAGGCAGGGAGATTGAGTCTAAGAGTCTTGTAATCCTTTGAGTTGAGAAGCAATATATAAAAGTACCTTGAAAATTTACATCTTGTGTTTATTTACTGCTTGTTACTTGTTATACTGTGATCAACTCTTCATAGACTCTTTCTGAGTGTCGTTCAAGGTGAGTTTGAAAGAAGAACCACTTGTTGAGTGAACCAACATACGATCCTGCAATTGGTATCAGAGCTTCCAAGCTCTTGATTGTAAGATCTTACCATCCAAATCAACCAGTTTTTCACTCCTCACTACAAACCACTCACTCAAATGGCCGCTCTCACTAAGGCTGATATGGAAACCGGTACCATGACCAAGTCCCCACTGATCACCCCTGAAGACTTTGACACATGGTGCACTAGAATGGAAGGCTTCATCAAGTGTCAAGACTCAAGGATGTGGGACTCTATTGTCAATGGTCCTTTCATACCAAGCACTACTTCTGCTACTGGTAATCGCATCATTCCAAAAGATGTTGATGATTACTCAGAAGAAGATAGGAAAAGAATAGAGCTAGATGAAAGGGCTATGACTTCTCTTCAAACTGCTCTTCCAAACTCCATCTACAGAGGCTTCAAGAAGTGCAAGACAGCCAAAGATTTATGGGATGCATTGAAGCTTATGTATGAAGGATCCAAGGAAACCAAAGAGAACAAGAAGGATCTCTTGAAGCAGCAGTTTGAGAACATTACTTTCAAGGATGGTGAAACCTTGACTCAACAATACTTCAGGTATGTTGAGATAGTAGATACTCTGGTGGATATTGGAGTACCTCTTGAGAATAGAGACATGGTTAGGAAGTTCATGTCTTCCCTTCCTAAACTATGGACACACTATTGTGTTGTAATCAAGAGAACTTCGGACCTTAAGACTCTTTCTCTCACAGAGTTGTATGGTATCCTAAGTGCATTCCAGATGGAGATGAACATGCAGAACTCCTCTGGTCACTCCAATAACCAACTGAGTTCAGCCCTTCATGTGGTTAAAAGGGAAATCACAGAACCACAACATCAGTTGCTGTGTTACCCTGACAACTCACATAGTGGACCCTATATTACTCTACCTGAGATTCCAAAGTCTCAAAAGGTTTAACACAACTCCTTTCAGGATAGTTGTGCCTTTGTCTCTGGAAGTGGACACTCTGGTGATTTTCAATATTGCTTTGATGATCTTGAGTGTTTCAGTCCAGATGATGTGGAGTATGTGGACATTGTCTAACAGATGGCTCTTTTAACTTACAGAGTGAAGAAGTTCTTCAAGAGAACTGGAAGGCAATTCCCTCAAAACCCTGTCAACAGCAAGTTTGGGTTTGACAAGAGCAAAGCAAAGTGTTACAACTGCAACCAAATAGGTCACTTTGCTAGGGAATGCAAGGCTCCCAAGAACAACCCGGGAACCCCACAGGCCTCCACACATCCCTCAGTTTCAAAGCATGAAGAGAAATCAACTGAAACAGCTACAATAGCTCAAGAAGTTGACTGGAGCTTCATGGTACAAGATGTGACTCCCGCTCAAGCACTCATGGCCGGAACAGATGATGATCAGGTATATGAATATCTTTGTACTGCTGCTTGTATTGCTAAAGTTAAACTCTATAAGGATTACAATATGGATATCAGATCTGATGTTGAGTCTTTAAATATCTTAAATTCTAATTTTAAAAGAGCTGAATCTGACTATCAAAAGAAAATTGAGGAGTTAGAAAAAACTGTCTCTTTTAAAACATGAAAAGACCAACTACAAGACTCAAATTAATGATCTGATATCCAAACTATCTGAAGTTCAAGCCCAGTTGGTCACTGTTGAGGCTCAGGCCAGGAAGCAAGCTATTGCTGAGTAAAACTTCCAAGCTATTCTTGCATCATCCTCTCATTCCAAAATGTTTTATCAAAACAAAGAAGGATTGGGAACCAATGAAATAGCTCCACCATACTCTTATGAGTCTATTAGACTATCTAGATGTGGTACTGAAGAGCAAGAGGTTCCAACTGCTGACCCTTCTCCATTGGAATTAAAGGATGAGGCAAAAATAGTGGCCACCACAGGGGAGAAACAGGAAGATACACTCATCTCCACCTGTGAAGACCAAATCCTAACCACCAAGGCAAGAAGAAGTAGAGCTAAAGCTACAAGAAGGACTGCCAAGAAGGTTGTAGAGTCCAAGCTGAAGATTGACCCAAAGCAAAAGGGTGTCTTCATCTCTGCCGGATTCCAAGTGGTAGGTGCTTCTGATTCAGGAAAGGAGTGTAATACCAGCACTCCTATCCTACCAAAGGATCAGAAGTTGAAAGGGAAGGTTGCTGATGAAGAGAAGAAATCTAAGAAACAGCAACCTACAAATTCCCAAAAGACTAACATTGCATGCATAATGTGTGGTCTGCACAACCACATGGCTAAAGATTGTTATTACAATCCAGCAAGCACACATTATGCAAATAATGTTAGAAAAGAAGGAGTCAAGGAAGGTTTCTCATTTGGACCATTTCAAACAGTCCAAATGATGAAAAAGGGAAAATTGGTCTCGGAAGCCAAGTTGCTTTCGGAAGAAAGTACTTCTTCCGAAGGGAAAATGGCTTCGGAAGCCAAAGCTTCTAAGGTTCGAAAGAACAATAAAGCTCCCTTGAAACCACCCCAGAAGAAGACTGCTTCGGAAGAAAAGGTGGTGAAGGCTTCTTCTGAAAAGAAAGAAGCTTCGGAAGAAGACCATGCTGCAAAAGCTTCAACAAGCTCATCCTCAAAGATCAACCAAGGGATGGATTGGAAGATCAAGAAAGATGCTGCAGCCCAAACCTCTTCTTCAACGACCTCTATTGAACCCCAATGTATATCTTTTGGTTCAATTATGTCATTATCTTTGGAAGAGCCCAAGACCAGCAAGGCTTGGGCTTCCAAACAAAACTAACCATCTCATCTTATGTGCAGGGACATCCGTTTGACAAGAACAACAATGTCTGGATTGTAGATAGTGGATGCTCCAGGCACATGACAGGGAACAGATATCTCCTTCAATAATTCCAGAACTTTGATGGAGGGCCTGTCTAATTTGGAGGTGAGACCGGAGGATATATTTCAGGCAGAGGAAATATATCCAATGGCAGAATAAACATTGACAAAGTTCACTTTGTCAAACAGCTTAAACACAATTGTTAAGTGTTTCTCAGTTCTATGATCAAAAGCATCAAATGCTTTTCACAGAACATGAGTGCATTATCCTCAAACCAGGGATGACAATTCCTCCGGAATTGGTGCTTCTTAGATCTCCCAGGAAAGAATATATGTACAAGCTAGATATGAACAATGCTTCTCCTATGGGTGAAGTATCATGCTTTCTTTCCAAAGCTGATAGTGATGAGTCAATACTATGGCATAAACGTATGTGTCATGTAAATTTTAAGACAATGAATAAATTGGCTAAAAATAACTTGGTACACGGTTTGCCTAAAAAGGAATTTTTCTGCAAAGATAACTGTGTTGTATGCCTGAAAGGGAAATAACACAGGACATCTCATAAGTCCAAATGTGTTAACTCTATCACTACTCCATTACACTTATTGCACATGGATCTCTTTCGTCCCACAAGTATAATGAGCATTGGAAGGAAATCATACTGCCTTGTGATTGTTGATGATTTTACAAGATTTACATGGGTATTCTTTTTAAGAAGTAAAGATGAAACTGCTGAAACGTTAAAATCTTTTATTCTTAAAATAGAAAATCAAATTGATCACAAGGTTAAGATCATTAGAAGTGATAAAGGGACTGAGTTTAAGAACTTTGTTCTTGACTCATTCTGTGACTCAAAAGGGATTGCCAGACAATATAGTGCTCCCAGAACTCCTCAACAAAATGGTGTTGCTGAGAGGAGGAACATGACACTTATTGAGGCTGCTCGAACCATGTTAGCTGATTCAAAACTACCTCTAACATTCTGGGTAGAGGCAGTTAGCACTGCATGTTATGTGCAGAACAGGCTTCTCGTAGTTAAGCCCCATGGAAAAACCCCTTATGAGTTATGGAACAAGAGGCCACCGTTCATTGGCTTTCTAAGGTCCTTTGGCTGCAGGTGTACCATACTTAACACAAAAGACAACTTAGCAAAGTTTGCTAAGAAGTCAGATGATGCTATATTTGTTGGATATTCTTCTAGCTCTAAAGCTTATATGGTATACAACATTAAGAATCAACAATTTGAGGAGTCATCCAATATAGTTGTAAATGAGCACACTCCTTGTGTTAGGGGGAATGGACCTGATTATATTTTTGACTTAGAATTGTTTCCAAACTATTCTAAACCATCTTGTGAGAATGTTTCAGATGGAATAGGTGCTCAAGGTAATACTGATGATGATGCTAATCAAATGTTTGAGCTACCCAGACCTCTTCCAAATTCTCCAAGAACCGATAGACAACAAGCTTCAACCATTCACAGATCTGATAGTGTAACTATCTCAAGGAATAATGAAGCTTCAACAAGTGAATCACTTGATGAACCTCAAAGCTCTTCAGGTGATCCATTACAACACCAGGTTGAAAGAAGTAGTATTCTGAAGGAACAGACAACTGTTAATACTACTTCACGGCCAACCATTGATGATGTTTCTCAATCATTCAATCAGTCCTCATTGAATGACTTTGAAACAACAGTTGGATAGAGTGATCCAGTTCCTGATCAGAATATGTCCAACCTGGACTTATTTCTGCAACCGGAGGTGATTCCTCGTCTTAGGATTCACAACACTCATCCAATTGAAAACATCATAGGGAATGCCTCTGAAGGTGTGAGAACAAGAGGGCAAACTCATCATGGGAATGTCTGCTTGTACTCATGCTTCTTATCTCAGATGGAACCTAAGAAGGTGGAAGATGCCTTAAAAGATAGTAGTTGGGTTGAATCGATGCAGGAGGAGCTGCGTCAAATCAGAAGACAAAAAGTCTAGAATCTATGCCCACTACCATCTGGTCAAGTACCCATAGGCACTAAATGGGTGTTCAGAAACAAGAAAGATGAAAGAGGCTTGATTATCAAGAACAAGGCAAGATTAGTAGTTCAAGGATACAGCCAAGAGGAAGGAATCGATTATACTGATGTCTTTGCACCAGTTGCAAGACTTGAGGCAGTTAGGATCTTCCTTGCTTATGCTGTATCCAAGAACTTCACTGTCTACCAACTTGATGTCAAGTGTGCTTTTCTATATGGGGATATAGATAGGGAAATCTATGTATGTCAACCTCCAGGATTTGAAGACCCACAGCACCCCAACTATGTGTGCAAGTTGGATAAAGCTCTATATGGGCTGCACCAAGCACCTAGGCTGTGGTATGAGACTTTGTCTCAGTTTCTCCTGAAGAATGGCTACACCAGAGGTACCATTGACAAGACTCTCTTCATTAGGAAGATTGGAGAGGACATTTTGCTTTTTCAAGTCTATGTTGATGACATCATATTTGGTTCTTCCAATGACCAAATGTGTAAGGACTTTGAAAGCATTATGAAGCAGAAATTTAAGATGAGTTCCATGGAAAAAATGGACTTTTTCCTTGGAATTCAGGTGAAACAGATGAAGGAAGGGTTCTTCATAAATCAATCTAAAGTATGTCTCAGACATCTTAGATAGATTTGAAATGAAGGACTGTAAACCAGCCAAGACACCCATACACAGAAACCATAATCTTTGCCCTGACCTTGAGGGGGAGGATACTGATCAACATCAGTATAGAGCAATCATTGGTTCTCTGATGTATCTCACTGCTAATAGACCAGATATCATGTTTGCCACATTCATTTTTGCAAGATATCAGCCTGCTCCAAAGGTGTCTCACCTAGCTGCTGTTAAGAGAATCCTCGGATACCTCAAAGGAGCACCTAAACTAGGTCTCTGGTATCCAAGAAATAGTGATTTCAATCTCTATGGATACTCTAACAGTGATTATGGTGGCTGCAACATTGACAAGAAATCAACATCAGGAGAATGTTAATTTCTTGGTGGAAGGATTATCTCATGGCAATGCAAGAAACAATCCTGTGTCTCTACATCAACTGCTGAAGCTGAATACATTGCTGTTGCTAGCTGTTGTGCTCAACTGCTATGGATTCAAAATCAGATGTTGGACTATGGATTCAACTTCATGACTACTCCTATCCATATTGACAACAACACTGCTATCTCCATTACTGAAAATCTAGTGAAGCACTCCAAGACAAAGCACATTGATATCAGGTATCATTTCATTAGAGATATTCATGAGAAAAATCTAATAAAGTTAATCAAAGTTGACTCAAATGAACAATATGCTGATTTGTTCACAAAATCTTTTGATGAACAAAGATTTAAGTATCTCATATCAGCTATTCGGATGATAAACATTGATTAACTACCTCTTTTGAAAACTTTTTAATGTGTAATGTCTTGTGTCAATACAGTTTAAGCCCTGTTACAAAAGATCTTTTTATATTCCAAGTGTAAATTCCTTCCGAAGAGGAGTTAACTCTCGGAAGATATTCTTAAATATCTTCCGAAGCCAAATTCCTCAATGGAAATTTTCTTCTCGGAAGAGTTTTTAGTCTCGGAAGAAGCAATTGATTTTGCATCAGATCTACTTTCGAAGCTCATAAAACTCTTTATTTGGAAAGCAATTTTTACCTACGGAAGCAATGTTTTGCTTCGGAAGAAAGAATTGCCTTCGGAAGTTAAATTACCTTCGGAAATGTTTTACATTCGGAAAGAGAGATTTTTATATGTAACGAATAACTTTGGGCCCCACTCTGTAAAAGGTAAAAACTTTGCTAATGATGGTCAGATTATTTAAAATTATCCCTTGCCGCCACTGTCACTTCACAGCCGAAAACCACCATTACCCCCAAACAGTTACCCTATTACCGCCTCTACCACAATTCATCCCCTTTAAATAATCCAGACTGTTCAATTTCATCTTCTTTTACGAATTTACTGCCCTAAATATTTTCTTCACTGTCAAACCTGAAATTCACCCAAATTCAAGCTTACTTTCTCTACAATGGCGCTAAACCCTCAACACAACCAGGTCGCATTACTTGATTCATCAAGAGATGCCGACTTCACCCAAATCATCACCTTTCTTTCTGAATCAACCTACTTCACGGCGCTCACTGTTAACCCCACCGTTTACTCCAACCACATGACTGAATTCTGGAGTAACGGTCAAGTTGAAGTCCTAAATGGGGTTCGCGTCCTAAGAACCCGCATTTGTGGACAGGAGTTGATCATAACTGAACAACTCATCAGGGAGCATCTAGAGCTCAATGATGATGGGGCTCCTACTGAGTTTCCCAAAGAAGACTTGGATAGCACCTACATCCTCATGGGATATGGTGGGGATGTGAGCAGGTCAACTGTCTACAAGTTCAACTTCTCCTATCATTGGAAGTTCCTGCTGCACATCATTCTGCACTGTCTATCCAACAAATCTGGGGGATGGGATCAAATCCCATATGAACTAGGATGCCTAGTTCAAGGGTTGGTGAGAGATCTGCACTTCAACTACTCACGGTTTGTGTTGACCAACCTAATCGGAAATCTTAGAAGGGATACATTCTTCATGTATCCCCGCTATATTCAACACAAAATCAACTGCGAGTTGGAACAGAGCAAGATTGTCTGTGCAGCTGCTCTACCTGTTCCTCAAGTGCGGCCTACCATCTTCAAAACATTGAAGAAGGTATCCATCAACTTTACTGGACGGTACACTCTATTACCTCCAGAGATGATTGAGTGCATAGCTCCTGGTGACATCCCTGTTGACCCCACAGGTGATGAACCCACACCAGCAACCCTCACCACACATGCCCCAATACCTTCTCCACCCATCAAAATTACATATACTTGTAACACCCGTATTTTCTTTTAAAGAAACAAAAGAATAAAAGAGAAAGAAAAAGGGAGAAATGAAAGTCAACCCCAAAGTTGAGGGGTAAAAAGTGCCAAAAGGACAAAGAAAATAAAAGTTGGTGAATAAAGGGGTATGGCCGCCCATTTTGGCCTGTCAAAACACTCTCATTCGGAATTTAGAGAGAGAGAGCAGAAGCTCTCGGACATTTGAAGAACAAGAAGAAAAATTCGGATTTAAGGTAAAAATTAGTGTTTTTAAGTTGTTCTTGGCTAAATTAGCCTCGGTTATGTGTTCTTATGTGTGTGTTTATGTGTTCGGGTGTGTTTATTGGGTTTTATAGGTGTTAAACTTGTAGCAAACGAGTTTTGAAGAAGTCATACCCGAGAGACTGCTAAGGTGAGTTCTAGACCCCGGTTTTTACTTGTTTTAAACTCTTTTGGGGCTGGAAATGTATTAAACGATTTTACCATGTTTATCTATTGATACCCGTATGTGTTTTGGCATGTTTGATGATGTTAATTAGATGGTTATGTGTAGTTCATGCTTAGAAAGCTTAGAACATTTAGGCCTGATGTTTGGGATTGGAAATATCATAGTAATAAGCTAGACAGAAGGTTGATGAGCCTACACAGTAGCCTCTTACGCCCAGGATTGCCTTAGAAATGTTCTAAGTAGGGTCATGAGTCCAAATAGTTCTCATATGCCCAAACAGTACCTAATACGCCTAAGGCTCATAAGCCTCAACAGTGCTCATATGCTTGAAAATGACTTAGACAAAGTTAAGTGTAAGGTAATATGCCCAAACAGGGCTCTTACACCTGAAAAGTAGGCTTAAAAGCCTAAGTGTAGGGTAATGAGTCTAAATAGTACTCTTGTGCCTAAAATAATGACTTAGAAAACTAAGTATAGGGTAATATGCCTGAATAGTACTCATACGCCTGAGATTTTTCTAAGTACAAGGTAATGAGCCTAAACAGTGCTCATACGCCTGAATAGCTCATACGCCTAAGGTGAAAAAGTTTTTAAGTGTAGGTTGGCGAGCCTACATAGTGGTGAAAAGCCTGAACAGGGCTTATGCGCCCAAACAGGGCTCTTACGCACAGACACTTAGAAATTTTTAGAAAATTTTCTGGGAGTCCGTGCTTTAGGGTTTGACCAAGGTTGACTAAGGGCCTATTAATGATGGTGTTCCATGCATGATATGATTATTTATAATTGTTCTTTATTATAGTTATTGTTATTATTATTACTCATAGTCTGTGACTTTACGTGGTATGTTATTATCGTAACGTAAAGTATATTGTAATAATAAAGTAAAAGAGAAATAAAGAAAAGAAGTTGAACATAAATAAAATGTTAATAAGTCTTGTAAGCACATAGGAAGGACACGACCGTGTTGTCGTTAGCTCAACTGTGTTGCGGGTTAGCTACCCTTTTATGCACACAGGGTCAATCAATTGAGATTGGCAGGCCCTTTGTAGCGTGCCCTGGGTGATTGGGTCGGCCTTGTACATAGTACACATAGCCCTTTCGAGGGATACAGTTGACCCTTCGGGGAACATAGTTGACCCTTTCGAGGGATACAGTTGACCCTTCGGGGAACATAGTTGACCCTTTCGATGGATACAGTTGACCCTTCGTGGAACATAGATGGCCCATCACCCGTTTTCCATTGCGCACATAGTTGGGGCGTTGCGCGCTGGTCCACATAGACAGTGGAACATAAAGTTAAAAAGTTTACAGACAAGGCATATAGTACAGAGAATGAACAATATTTGTTCATACAGTTAATGCGTGCTCGCATACACAGTACAGAGTTGTATTTTACAAAAAAGAGTATTTTCGTATACTACACGTATAAAGTATTTTATTTCGTATAAAACTAGAACTCACTTAGCAACGCTGACTTTTATACATTTTCAGTTGGCAGGTAAATATTGCTGAGGATGGCACGAGGACGAAGCTACTCGGCAAGCCAAGGCTGACATCCATCCATATTTTGATTCTATTGTTGTTTTGTAATGCAATTGAACAACCTTTTTGTAACTCATGAACAACATTGTATTGCTTAACAACAGTAGTTAAAAGTAAATGAAAGGTTTTATTATATGAAATTCCGCTGTGTATATTATGAAATGAATATTAATAGGTATCTATGATGCAATGAATGACCAACTGTGAGGTGCCCGGGATCGGGGTCTTACAAGTTGGTATCAGAGCCATAGTTTAAGTGAAACGGGTAAATTTTCAAAATAAACCTAAACTTAAACTGAAAATGGGATAGAAAGAAGGATGTCAGCCCGAGTAGCTCCGTGCCATCAGGTATTTCTTTCTTAAAAGTTAACCGGTATTATGTGTGTGTGCTATTTGACTTATGTGATCATAGTAGATTTAGATACTGATGAAGTCAGGATAGGAAATGCTTGGGGTGTGAAAAGTAAAGTAAGTGGCTAATCACAACTGGCCACTGTAATTAGGGACTTACTATACTTGATATAAACTGAGCCATTACCTTGAATGACTGTGTTAGTGTTTGAATCTTATAGTGCTTAGGAAATGGCTGGGAAGAGACCTTCTAAGACTACTAGAGGTAGAGGTCGACCGCGTGCGACTAGGAGCAGTGCTAAAGCTCCTAAGACGACCCCTGTGAACCCCGAGATTCCTGACCGGAATGAAGAAACTGAGAATGCGAGCCTGAATGCCTCAGCCAGGGAGACGATTGCTGATGAGGTACATCAGGTCCTGTAGGCAGTTATGCCGTCTGTAGTGACCGATGTTATTCGAGCTGTGTGGAACGAGGAAAGAAAAGAGAAAGAGGACAGGAAGGAGTCGACGGGGAAGGAAAGCAATAGAGAGGAGGGACGGCCAGAGCCGGAGACGATAGTGTCTGACAAGGAGGAGGATGTTGTAGTAGGGGTGACAATCAAGGGATGCAGTTATGGGGCATTCCAAAGGTGCAAGCCCCCGACTTTTGATGGTAATGGCGATGCTGCTGCTGCTCACCGCTGGGTGAGGGAGATGGAGGCAATGCTAGAGATCAGTGAGTGTCGCGAAGATCAAAAGGTGAAGTTTACGACTCACTCTTTTGCCGACTCGGCATTGTGTTGGTGGGACAATATTGTCCAAGCTGAGGGTACTAGAGCCATCGGGAAGATGCGATGGAAGGAACTGAAGCAACTAGTGATGGAGGAGTCATGTCCTCATAGGGAACTTGACAGGATTGAGAGGGAGTTCCTGCAACTTGAGGCAGGGACCATGACCCATCAACAGTACACCACAAAATTTAATGAGATGGCGAGACTGGTACCGGATCAGGTGACGCCGGTGTCTCGAAAGATCAACCGTTATATTCAGGGACTGCCAGCCGACATTCGCAGGCACATGATCGCTGCTAGACCGAGCACCTTTAGGTCAGCAGTGGATTTGGCTGGGAGGCTCTATAATGAAAGGGAAGTGACAGTGGTGGAAGTAAAGAAAACTGGTGGTGATGACTGGAATTAGAAGGGAAAGAGGTTTGGGAGTGGTGGTTTCAACCCAAACAACAAGAGGATGAGGATGGATGATCGTAGGGTGTCTTCCAGCTCGGGATCAAAGAAATGTGGTAAATGTGGAAGGGAGCATCCTGGTGAGTGTAGGATGGGACTGAACGTATGCTTCAGGTGTGGCCAGCCTGGCCATATCGCTAGAGACTGTAAGAAGCCTAGGGCGGAGAGCTCTGGAGCGGGGAATAAGAAGCCGGAAGAAGGAGGGCCAAGGGTAAGTGCTAGAGCTTACATCATGACCCGGGAAGAAGCCAGAATGGATCCCGATGTCGTGTCAGGTATGTTTCTAGTTAATCAAACTTGTGCCTCTGTATTATTTGATTCCGGTGCTAGTAGGAGTTTTATTTCTACTACCTTTTGTGTTAAGTTGTCTGTTAGCAGTAGGGGTATTAGCGAGCCTTTTGATGTAGAAACTGCTATCGGTAAGTCCACCAGAGTTACTGATGTAATAGAAGATTGTGCCATAGAATTAGAAGGTCATAGGTTTGCTGCTAAATTACATGTGATGCCCCTAGGTGGATTTGATGAAGTACTAGGGATGGATTGGTTAGCAACCTATGAAGCGAATATTGTGTGTCGTAAGAAGATGATTAGACTAACAGCGCCTGACGGAAGTCCGGTGACAATATATGGCAATCGGGTTACGACGATTCCGAAAGTGATTTCGATGGCGGTGGCAGGAAAGTGCATGAGGCGTGGATGTAGCGCTTATTTGGCCTACGTGAAAGATGTGGACACGCCGATACCCCAATTGTCCGATGTGCCGGTGGTGCGTGGCTTTCCCGATGTATTTCCAGAGGACCTATCAGGTGTACCACCAGATCGCGAAATCGAATTTCAAATTGACCTGATACCCGGTGCCCAACCCCGTATCGATTAGCTCCGACTGAAATGAAGGAGTTAATGGAGCAACTACAAGAATTGCTCGATAAGGGTTTCATCAGACCGAGTATCTCTCCTTGGGGTGCTCCGTTCTTATTCGTGAAAAAGAAGGACGGTAGCATGAGAATGTGTATCGACTACCGTGAGTTGAACAAAATGACGATAAAGAATCGGTATCCGTTACCAAGGATTGACGACTTGTTCGATCAGCTCCAGGGTGCCAGTTGGTTCTCAAGGATAGATCTTCGATCTGGCTACCATCAATTGAAAGTGAGGGAGCAGGACATTCCTAAAACAGCTTTTCGTACACGTTATGGACACTATGAGTTTCTTGTTATGTCATTTGGTTTAACCAACGCGCCAGCTGCTTTTATGGATTTGATGAATCGGGTGTGCCGGCCGATGTTGGATAAATCAGTGATTGTATTCATCGATGATATCTTGATTTATTCAAGGAGCGAGGAAGAGCATGCCGGTCACATTCGGGAAGTGTTAGAGACTTTGAGAAATGAGACACTGTATGCTAAGTTCTCCAAGTGTGCTTTTTGGCTATGCGAGGTGCAATTTCTGTGTCACGTGGTAAATGCAGAGGGAATCAAGGTGGACCCAGCAAAGGTTGAGGTTGTGATGCAATGGATGTCACTAAAGACGCCATCCGAGATATAGCTTCTTGGGATTGGTGGGCTACTATAGGAGATTTATTCAAGACTTCTCCAAGATAGCCTCACCTTTGACTAAGTTGACCCGTAAGGATTTGAAGTTCGTGTGGGGTCGAGAGCAGGAGAGTGCCTTTGAAGAGTTGAAGACGAGACTAACACAAGCTCCCGTCTTGACATTGCCCAAGGGAAGTGAAGACTTAGTGGTATATTCGGATGCATCCTACTCTGGGCTAGGTTGTGTATTGATGCAACAGGGAAGGGTAATAGCCTACGCATCCCGACAACTGAAAACCCACGAAGTCAACTATCCCACACACGATCTAGAACTAGCTACGGTGGTTTTTGCGTTGAAGACTTGGCGGCACTATCTATACGGGACTAAGTGCACCATCTTCACAGACCACAAAAGCTTGAAGTACTTTTTCGAGCAAAAGGACCTGAACATGAGGCAGAGGCGATGGTTGGAACTCATAAAGGACTATGACTGTGAAATTCATTACCATCCAGGCAAGGCCAACGTGGTGGCAGATGCCCTTAGCCGGAAAGAGAGACCCGAGCCGATTCGGGTGAAGGCTTATCAGTTAATCATGACCTCCGACGTGATGACACAGGTTAAGGATTTTCAAGACGAGGCTTTGAAAGAAGATCGTCTTAACTCCGAAAGGATGAGAGGTCTAGTTACGGAATTGGGAGAGAACACTCTTGGTGTTAAGACCCGATTCGATACGGGGATCTACGAGGAAAGATTATGGACGAAGCCCATAAGACTCGATACTCCATTCATCCCGGTGCTACCAAGATGTATCACGATATGAAGAAAGATTATTGGTGGCCGGGTATGAAACGCGATGTAGTGGAGTACGTGAGTAAGTGCCTCACTTGTCTCCAAGTGAAGGCGGAACACCAGAAACCGTACGAGAAGATCCAACCGTTGGATATACCCGAATGGAAGTGGGAGCATATCACCATGGACTTCATTACTAAGCTACCTCGCACATCGAGGGGATACAATACTATTTGGGTGATTGTCAACCGACTAACAAAGAGTGCCCACTTCCTACCGATTCGCGAGACGTATTCATCCGAAAGATTGGCGGATCTGTTCATCAAGGAAATCGTAGCTCGTCATGGCGTGCCGGTTTCTATCGTGTCGGATCGTGACACCCGGTTCACATCGAAGTTTTAGAGAAGATTCCATGATGCCATGGGGACGAGGCTACACATTAGTACAGCCTATCATCCTCAGACAGACGGTCAGTCTGTGAGGACGATACAGGCGCTCGAGGATATGCTTCGAGCATGCGTGATCGATTTTGGAGGAAGTTGGGATGATCACTTACCATTAGCAGAATTCTCGTACAACAACAGTTATCATGCCAGTATTGGCATGCCACCCTACGAGATGCTATACGGTAGGAGATGTAGGACGCCCGTGTGTTGGGGAGACATTGGGCAGAAAGAGTTAGGAGGTGTTGAGGTGATCGAAGCTACGACTGAGAAGTTGGAAAAGATCAAAGCCTTTATGAAGGCGGCGAAAGATAGACAAAAGTCGTATGCTGACAAGAGGCGAAGACCAATAGAGTTCAAGGTTGGAGACCGAGTCATGTTAAAGGTCTCGCCTTGGAAAGGGATTATCAGGTTCAGAAAACAAGGTAAGCTAAGCCCGAGATACATAGGACCTTTCCGAATTATCGCACGAGTAGGAGTGGTAGCCTATCGACTTGAATTGCCAGATGAGTTAAGTGGAATTCATCCCACATTCCATGTATCACATCTGAGAAAGTGCTTAGTTGATGAAGATATGATTGTTCCACTGGAAGACATTGAAGTGGATGAACGGCTCAATTACGTTGAGCAACCAGTGGCAATCATCGATCGTAAAGAAAAGAAGTTAAGGAATAAAGTGGTTCCTCTTGTGCGTGTACAGTGGAAGCACAGAAAGGGATCCGAATCCACATGGGAGACTGAGGAAGAGATGAGGAAGCATTATCCCCATCTGTTTGAGGAATAACAGGTTTCGGGGACGAAACCTATATAAGGGGGGTGGACTTGTAACACCCGTATTTTCTTTTAAAGAAACAAAAGAATAAAAGAGAAAGAAAAAGGGAGAAATGAAAGTCAACCCCAAAGTTGAGGGGTAAAAAGTGCCAAAAGGACAAAGAAAATAAAAGTTGGTGAATAAAGGGGTATGGCCGCCCATTTGGCCTGTCAAAACACTCTCATTCGGATTTTAGAGAGACAGAGCAGAAGCTCTCGGACATTTGAAGAACAAGAAGAAAAATTCAGATTTAAGGTAAAGATTAGTGTTTTTAAGTTGTTCTTGGCTAAATTAGCCTCGGTTATGTGTTCTTATGTGTGTGTTTGTGTGTTCGGGTGTGTTTATTGGGTTTTATAGGTGTTAAACTTGTAGCAAACGGGTTTTGAAGAAGTCATACCCGAGAGACTGCTAAGGTGAGTTCTAGACCCCGGTTTTTACTTGTTTTAAACTCTTTTGGGGCTGAAAATGTATTAAACGATTTTACCATGTTTATCTATTGATACCCGTATGTGTTTTGGCATGTTTGATGATGTTTATTAGATGGTTATGTGTAGTTCATGCTTAGAAAGCTTAGAACATTTAGGCCCGATGTTTGGGTTTGGAAATATCATAGTAATAAGCTGGACAGAAGGTTGTTGAGCCTACACAGTAGCCTCTTACGCCCAGGATTGCCTTAGAAATGTTCTAAGTAGGGTCATGAGTCCAAATAGTTCTCATATGCCCAAACAGTACCTAATACGCCTAAGGCTCATAAGCCTCAACAGTGCTCATATGCTTGAAAATGACTTAGAAAAAGTTAAGTGTAAGGTAATATGCCCAAATAGGGCTCTTGCGCCTGAAAAGTAGGCTTAAAAGCCTAAGTGTAGGGTAATGAGTCTAAACAGTACTCTTGTGCCTAAAATAATGACTTAGAAAACTAAGTATAGGGTAATATGCCTGAATAGTACTCATACGCCTGAGATTTTTCTAAGTACAGGGTAATGAGCCTAAACAGTGCTCATACACCTGAATTGCTCATACGCCTAAGGTGAAAAAGTTTCTAAGTGTAGGCTGGTGAGCCTACATAGTGGTGAAAAGCCTGAACAGGGCTTATGCGCCCAAACAGGGCTTTTACGCCCAGACACTTAGAAATTTTTAGAAAATTTTCTGGGAGTCTGTGCTTTAGGGTTTGACCAAGGTTGACTAAGGGCCTATTAATGATGGTGTTCCATGCATGATATGATTATTTATAATTGTTCTTTATTATAGTTATTGTTATTATTATTACTCATAGTATGTGACTTTCCGTGGTATGTTATTATCGTAACGTAAAGTATATTGTAATAATAAAGTGAAAGAGCAATAAAGAAAAGAAGTGGAACATAAATAAAATGTTAATAAGTCTTGCAAGCACATAGGAAGGACACGACCGTGTTGTCGTTAGCTCAACTATGTTGCGGGTTAGCTACCCTTTTATGCACACAGGGTCAATCAATTGAGATTGGCAGGACCTTTGTAGCGTGCCCTGGGTGATTGGGTCGGCCTTGTACATAGTACACATAACCCTTTCGAGGGATATAGTTGACCCTTCGGGGAACATAGTTGACCCTTTTGAGGGATACAGTTGACCCTTCGGGGAACATAGTTGACCCTTTCGAGGGATACAGTTGACCCTTCGGGGAACATAGATGGCCCATCACCCGTTTTCCATCGCGCACATAGTTGGGACATTGCGCACTGGTCCACATAGACAGTGGAACATAAAGTTAAAAAGTTTACAGACAAGGCATACAGTACAGAGAACGAACAATATTTGTTCATACAGTTAATGCGTGCTCGCATACACAGTACAGAGTTGTATTTTACAGAAAAGAGTATTTTCATATACTACACGTATAAAGTATTTTATTATGTATAAAACTAGAACTCACTCAGCAATGCTGACTTTTATACATTTTCAGTTGGCAGGTAAATATTGCTGAGGATGGCACGAGGACGAAGCTACTCGGCAAGACAAGGCTAACATCCATCCATATTTTGATTCTATTGTTGTTTTGTAATGCAATTGAACAACCTTTTGTAACTCATGAACACCATTGTATTGCTTAACAACAGTAGTTAAAAGTAAATGAAAGGTTTTATTACATGAAATTCCGCTGTGTATATTATGAAATGAATATTAATAGGTATCTATGATGCAATGATTGACCAACTGTGAGGTGCCCGGGATCGGGGCCTTATAAGAGACGTCCCAAACGAACCCTTGTTCAATCTACTCTGACTGAACAAGCTCCTCCAGTTCACACCAAAAGGGCTAGAGTGGAATCATGGGCTCCCACTCAGTCCGAGGTCACACCATCCTTCTCATTTGACCTCAATTTGGGTTTTGAGCCTCTTCAGTCTCAAACCCAAGAGCCCGAACCTCAAGCCTTTAGCCCACAGGGTGAGTCTTTACACTCCCCTGTGCAACCTTCAAGGGACAGCCCCACCAGAGGCTCAATGCCTGTAGACATTGATCTAGGTCCCGGGTCCTTAGGTTTAACCTCTTTATCTTTCACTGACCTATTACTCTGAACTGATGAAGAGATTACATCTCTCCATGGCCATGAAGTTGATCTACAACACCCTCTCAAAGATCAACAGAGCCAAGAGAGATCCCTTATCTCTAGCCCCCATCAGCAGCCAACTACTGAGGTGGGTCCCACTAATGTGGAGGGAACTCATGTAGGCTCAGTTGCCACTACTCAGAGTCTCTCATTGAGCTCTCAGGACAGTGGTAACATCAATCAGACTGAGTCTACGATAACTTTGCCCATTGACATCTCTGAAAGAGATGAATTTGAGCAAAGGTATCCAGGGTGCCAAGAAGCCACATCTGGTGGTGAGACTGAACATACTAGGTATGTTATCTCATCTCCCCGTGATTCTTCATATGAAGATGAGGGAAGTATGCAACTCACACTTCAGTACTTGCTCTCTAAGGTCTCAAACCTGGAATCTCAGGTGAGGATCTTAGAGACAAGGACAACCACTCAGCAACTTGAGATTGACAATCTCAAGGCTCAACTAGGAGAGGTCTGTTAGGCATGTACCTATTCAGGTCTCATTGACTTCTTCCTCTAGCTCATCTAGCTCTCAAGATAATGCTACCAAAAAGGGGGAGAAAGATCAGAGACAAACATCTGGGGAACCACTGATCCAGTCTTCTACTTCCCAACTCATCACCCTACCTGAGTCATCTCAATCAACTCTAAAGATTGACTCACAGATGCTTCATGATCTCTACAGATTTTTCACAAAGTTTGTATTGAGATCCTCCTTAGAACAGCCCAGCCCCGACACCACACTCATATACTTTGGGGCTGAGGAGCTTCAAAGACTGACTGCACCTTCTACCACTATGGAAGAAGTTGGTCAACCTAAGATCCACATGGAACCTGAGATTAACTTTGAAGGGGAAATGGGGACTGATGGCCCAGCAACTGAAACAATTGGGACAGAACTTGCATCAGCCTCTTCTTCCGAAGCTCAGGCTGAAACTTCCGAAGCTAAAGTTGAAACTTCGGAAGAACAAGATAAGTCTTTCGAAGCTGAGATGGAAGTTGCGGAGGGTTTGTTCCAAATGTCCGAGGAACTGATCATCACAGATGTTATTGCTGAAATAGCATCTGAGATGAGCATGGAGGACACTTCTGATCTACCTCCATCCCAAACACCAGCTGATCCTCTCTCTCAATCCGAACCCTCTATCCAAGAACCACCATAGACAAGTTCTGCTAAAGACAAAGGCAAAAAGAAAATGACTGCGGCAGAGCTTCAGGAGGAGGAAGTGATTGAGAAGCTCAAGAAGAAAGGTAGGTTTCCTGCTGAGAAGCTGCTAGCTGCTAGTTCTAAGGCAGCTGCAGCCAATCAGGAGGAAATCAACACCAAGAGAAGGACAGCACTCATTGATCAGCTCATCAACTTAGGAGCTACCAATGAGGAAGTACTCCTGCTACCACTAGAGGAGTTGGTGACTTTGGAAAGGACAACCAGGCTAAGGCAAGAAGAAGAAGCCAGGTTGGCCTTGGAAAGAGAAGAAGAAGAACAAAGGAAAGCAGCCATGCAGCTGAGAGAGGCTAGGATTAAATTCCTGCTCTCAAGAGGCTTCAGTCTTCCTGAACTGTCTCCACATGATGATGATATGATCTTGCTGCTCCACAACAAGGAGCAGGATCAAATGGAGAAGGAAAGGAAGAAAGCTACAAGGGAGAAGATGAAGGAGAAGAAGCGAAGGGAGGAGGTAGAGAGGGTCACTGCCACCAAGAAGCTTAGTGATAAAGCCTAGATGAAAGACTATCTTCGGGCTCACGGCTTCTCTGGTAGGCAGGTGGGACCCATGTCCGAAAGGACACTCCAACAGATTGTTAGTGAAATAAAAGCTGACATTCGTTTGGGGAAGAGGAAGGAGATGTATAGGAGGGGACAGGGAATGATCTTCACCCCAGCCACTCAACCACAGCCAACCACTCAACCACAGTCAACCACTCAACCATAACCCACACCAGGAGAACCAACTCCATTTCCCATCAAAACCGAACCCTCAGATGAAACCTACACCCCTGAACCTACAACTCTACCCAATCCTACCTCATCACCTCAACCACCTAAACTTCCTATCCTTAAACCCAAAACACAACCTAGAACCACTAAACCTAAACCTACCCAACAGAAATCAAGATCATCCCCTCAGCCTTCTAAACATCTCTCTCTTGAGGAAATAAAGGAGATCAAGACAAGGCTCACCAACTGCACTACTATGAGCAGCATCTCCTGTGAGGAAGACCTTATCAACATCACCTATGTTGATAACTCTTCAAGCTCCCTCACTCTAGGTCAATTTCTTGAGTTGCCTAGAAGTACTTTGGTCCAGGCTGTAAGACTTCTCGGTCTCAACTCTGATACTCTGAATGCTGAAGAGAAGAGACTAAGAAGGAAACTGGCGACTCTACTGGATACAAGGAAGGAGGTTAGGATTCCTAGTTAGTCTCCTGGACCTAGGAAAGTTATAATCCAGTGGAGGTTCGATGAACCTTCTCACAACTTTGTTGTGGAAAGGGAGAATGGTGAAACCAACCGGTTTAATGCCACTTCTCTATTGCATCTCAGCAGATTAGACATTGCTGAGCTTGCAGAGAAGCCATTCTCGAACCCCTCCAACTCAAAGACTGCAGCTATCATCAGAAATTATCTCAGCAGCCTTCATCTAGCCGAGCTAACTGCAAAGGCCAAGATCGAAGAAGAGTTGAAGTTGAAAAGACAGGAAGACAAGGAAAGACCCACCACTAAAGGCGCAGCCTTTCTATAGATGGTGGAGGGTCCGGAAATGGAACCTATAGTTAGATGGGAATATGACTATAGTTCCCATCAACTAACTCTTTTCAGAGGGACACAACAAAGGGTACACATAATCCAAGGTGACAGACTGGATGTTCTGTCTACCAAAGATTTGTACAAACTTCTCAGCACCACATCAGGGAAGAACAAGGACACGGATAAATATCTACTCTCCTTGGTGCTGAAAGTTGTGAGAAGAAAAGAGAAGTGAAGTTTTGGTAGCATCAGCCTAGGGGGAGTTTGTTGGGTCATTATAAGGCTGGTGCAACCAAAACCACTTCACATAGTCATTTTGGTACTACATTCAAAAGGCTTCCGAAGCTAAGTATGAGATCTTCCGAAGTCTGAAGAACAACTTCCGAAGACAAAGTCTGAAGGCTTCTGAAGACAAAGTCTGAAGACTTCCAAAGACAAAGTCTGAAGACTTCCGAAGACAAAGTCTGAAGAAAGAACTGAAGACAAAGTCTGAAGACTTCCGAAGACAAAGTCTGAAGACTTGCGAAGACAAAGTCTGAAGGCTTCCGAAGACAAAGTCTGAAGACCTTCGAAGACAAAGTCTGAAGAAAGAACCGAAGACCAAGTCTCCTTATGAAGACAAAGAAGACTCCAAGCCTCGGAAGAAGCAGTCTTCCGAAGTATAAGTGGCTTCGGAAGAAGTTACTCTTTTGAAGAAATTTATCCTTCGGAAGACATTGCTATGTCCAGTAGACATAAGTATGGCTTCTGACAGTCCGCTGCAGACCTCTGATACAGCATGGCTTCTTCCTAAAAGGACCATGTTGTTGACCATACTTTATTCTACTGTATACCTTTTTGTGATAGTACATGCTACCAACTTTAGTTGGTGACAAAAGGTAAGTCAGGGACATGTCCTGACTACCAAATCTCAGGAAAAATGTCTGAGACACCTCACCTATAGTCTTGTAGTATAGATGTTTGGTTAGAGGTTTCCAGCTGTTATCAAAGTATATCCGGCTGTAGGTAGTATTATATATATCTTCTCTTTGTAACTCATTAGGCAGAGAGATTGAGTCTAAGAGTCTTGTAATCCTTTGAGTTGAGAAGCAATATATAAAAGTACCTTGAAAATTTACATCTTGTGTTTATTTACTGCTTGTTACTTGTTATATTGTGATCAACTCTTCATAGACTCTTTCTGAGTGTCGTTCAAGGTGAGTTTGAGAGAAGAACCACTTGTTGAGTGAACCAACATACGATCCTGCAGTGTGACATATTGTATACTTAGGGTTAACATAAGTAGGGTAGTTATAGTTGCTAATTTGACAGTAAGTAACTTCGCGTAACTCATGGATAACCTAGCAATCCTAGCCTATAAATATCTTTGTTATCGAACATTCGACATGGATGAAATCCTATGCACTAAACATATTTCTCTACATATATATTCATATATAGAAGTCTTGTGTTTATGTTTGCGTGATTCACCCCCTTCGATCCCAACATATTCAGGGAGTGCGTCGAATTTCCAGATAAAAATGAGGATTTTTCTCACTATACTATTTCACTATTCTATTTAAACTATACCGGAACATGTGAATTCTCACCCTATTGACTCGAAGCAATTAAATAATTACCTCTTTCACCCTAAATCATTTTGGTTAAAATTATGTTTTTTCCTCAAACTTGGTTTGACTTAGATTACAAATATTTGGGCGTTTTCCACGCAATATGGGTTGCAAAGAGGTGGCAAATGGCCATTTACAAACAGTTTTGCCACCAAAAATACCACGACAAGAGTCTCTATAGCAATTGGACAGTTGCCACCATTTGCCACCCAGGGTTATTTTGTGACCACAATTAGCGTTCAATTTTGTAGAGGTACATATTACAACCGATTTGCAACTGTATTTTTGCCACTGATTTGCGACCACATATTGCGATTGGATCGAACTAGTTTTCCAACCCGACGTGTCCCATATGTTTTACGATACTATGTGAGAATTGTTGTTATGTTCTATATGTTTTGATGAAAGTGATTATGTGGTTAACTTTAAGCGTTGTTCTAGATGTTATTTATCAAGACCCATGTCTTAAATTTGGTTGTAGATATGTAGTAATTTGCAAAGAAATAGTGTGTGTAAGCCACCATTTAATATCAAAAAGGGATCATAATCCTTAATTCTCTATCTCTTTCACTTTCTTTTCGATAAAATGTCGATGATTTATGGAAATAAAGAAGAATATATGTAACTTTTAATTGTATAATAAAATTAACAATAATAATTCTTATAAATATTGGAACAAACAAATTATTTGATAACATGAAATATAACATGGGTGGGTAGGACCGTAGTCAAGCATCATTATTGGTGGTAAAATGGGCGGGTTGGATTGAGTTGGTTGACACGTTAGGATGAGTTTGGGTCAAGATGAGTTTTGATCAGAATGAGCCAATTAAGTTAAGAGGTCAGCATGGGTAAGGGTCAAGATGAGTATGCGTCAAGATGGGTATGGGTCAAGATGGGTATGGGTCAAGATGGGTATGGGTCAAGATGGGTATAGATAGGGTGTGCAAATGTCGGTTAGGTTTGAGTTTATAGTCCACCGAAACCGAAACCGATGGTTCGTTTATAGAAATTTAAGCAACCGAAACCGAGTGTCGGTTCGGTTTTGGTTGGTTTTCGGTTTGATTATTTTCGAGTTATCATCTTGGTTACGGAGCTTGGTTTCGTTGTTTTGAAGTATTTGAACATCATCCGCGCATAAAAATACATGAAAGTATGTTTCAAATGCATAAAAGTACATGGAAAACACTTAAAAATACATAAAAATAAAGATCTCGGTTCAGTTTCAGTTATTTCGGTTATGGAAGAAGGAAAACCAAAATTGTAACCGAATGGTTATGTTTTAGGCCTGTCTTAACTGTAACTAATCGGTTATTTCAGTTCGGTTTTACTTATTTTTGGTTATCGGTTGTGTATGCTCACCTATACGGGTCAAGATGAGTTAAATTTTAAAATTGCTTAAAAAATTTTGTAAACAAATATAGGTTAAATTCTCCATTTATTTTCATTGCATGGCTAAATGAAATATAAAAAAAATTACAAAACATAGTTGTTAGTGAAAGTTAACACACTATCCTATCGAGAAGCTATATGATCATGAAAATAAAACAAAGCACTTATAAACTAAGAAATAAACAAATGCATGGAATATAAAATGGATAATTGCATAGATCTTGTGGGTGTAATGTTACTCGGTATGTGACAGCTTGGATTAGTGAAACCCAATGAGAACATTGACTGCATGTCATGGAGTTGAGGATGGAATTTATTTGGTTCTCATGTGCAGGGTGATGGACAAGTACAGTGATCACCATCCTGATCTATTTGTGTTTTTTTCTATCCATCCCGACCTGCTTACTTTTATACTTATATTTAAACTTGTCCATCCCAACTACTCTTGAATAATAACCAACCCAAACCAACCTATAATCTTTTTATTCAAGGTCCGAATCAACCCAAGTTTAGAGAGGTGGGTTGCGATTACCAGGTCTTAGCATCATGATATCATATCTTCAAGATCATGATTAACTTTACATGCATGTATTGGTTTTTTGTTTCATTATTATTTAGTTCATACATCTTATCAATGGTAATGACACCTGAATCTCACACACACATACATAATATTGGGGGAATGGTGCATATATGGTATGTACTAATAAGCCAAACAAATGCATGGAAAATGAAAATGATGTATATGTATGAGTTTAAGTGGTGAGAGCTATTTGCATCTATTTATTTACGTAATTTTTTTTACTATGACCGGAATATTCACTTTAAACTTGTGGAGGCAGTACGATTTCCGGGGAAACGCCGAAACCAAGTCTGATAATCCAGCGTGGACCCGGTTCAGATAACATAGTCTGAAGCAGATCTTGGCTAGGGTCGCCCAGGGGAAACCTCATGGGCGATGTGACATTGAGTCACTCTTAAGAAAGTCACCGTTCAAAAAAAAATTTTGAGCTTATTATTACCCTTTAATATACATGTTACATTAAAGATTTATTATTATTTATTATTATAATTATAATTATATACTCAAAACATATATAAGTAACATTTTTAAATCATGAAACTCTTATTATAGTACACATTAAAATGCGTGTAGTAGGCCTTAAAGAGCACAAGTAGTTATGCATATAATCTAGTTCTTAGACTCGATCAAAAACAAGTTAATTAACCTATTTTAACTACCTTATTGTGTAAACCTAAGTAATTAACGTCGTTTACACATGAAATTGGTGAAAAGTTTTTAACTAAAATATGAGAACGACTTTTAAGAACAAAAAATGAACTTTGAATGATTTGGAGAACCACAATTGTCAAAAGCAACAAACTTTGAAAACAATATTTTAGTAATTAATGAAAGCATAATTACTAACAGGTTTTAAATTTCACAAGATCAACATTTAATATGTTAAATTAGGGTTTGCACAAACACAACTCAAAATTATGACTTTTGATTAAAATGATAACAATAGAAGAATCTTTTACGATTCCTTTGTTCATAATGCTATCTACTCACCTATATTAAGTTTATCTTTCTCAATAAGCTAACGATGCAAAAAAATCATAAACTTATAGTAAAGAAAATAACTTTATTAATAAACAAATTGTTTAACTCACTTAAAACCTTTAATTGCATTCATTCACAAAGTGTTCAACACAAACTCTAATCTAAAAAAAATTCTCCACCCTAAAGCAATCACGAATTATTTAGCCATGCATTTGCATGCTTGAATCTTCAATAATTGATTAAGGTTGTTGATGCTTACTTAGGGTGAACTTTGGCGAAAGAAACTCTCAAATTACCTTAAAACTTTCAAAATTTACAGGGGAAAGATCTAATTCGAAACCCTAATGATTGGGTTCAAATTGGGAGAAAAATCTCAAAATAACCGGCGTATTATATGCCTCTCATGTGTAGGATACACTGGCTGTAAGTTTGTATGATGCTTGTTCTTCAAATTCCGTCTAGAATACGGTGACAAACACGATGGTCAACGTATGATATGCTAATGGATACGTTGGTGCCTGATTTGACTTGATTTGACTCTATTTTTCTCGTAATTACATATTTGGTCTTTTGACTTGTTCTAATACTTCTATAAAACTCCCCAAATATGTATTTTGCCTTCTAGTACCTACAAATATTAACATGCTCAAAGTAAACATGTTTCACACAAGTAATCATATAAAATAACGTAATTAAACATTATAAACATCGAATAAACACCAAATGATCAACATACTTTTAAAATTTTATTTTAGATCCTAAAAATTTATATTTCGACTATTAAAATTTAGCTATGAGTATATTTTATATCATATACTTATATATATATGTGTGTGTGTGTATATATTTCTCCACTCGTCATTTTTTTGTTTTTCTTATAACTTTTAAGATTTATTTCCACTTAAATTTTCAAATATGTTGTTATGACTTACTTATTTCCTCTAAATTTCATTAATTTAATTTATAACGGTGTCACGCATCATAATGTAAAAGTAATCGAAACTTAAACATACAAGTCGTCAAAGTTAATTCAACATTATGATTCTTTTTATAGTTTCCTCTTCTTTTCTTCTTACAACTTTAATATATGATGTATTCTAATATTTAAAATTGTACGTGCTTATTTTATCAACCTTTTTTATCTTGGGACGTGATAACATATTATCAATGTTCTAACGTGAATTTTTTTAAAGATCTACTTTTTTACATGATGCTCCGAGAATTATCAAGGATTTTTCCGCAACGCACATGTAATGAAAATGCCGTTTTTGGTTTAAAGTTTCAATTGTTATCAAAGACTTTCAATGTGTGTTATCAATAAATGTTTTTTTGGCTTATATATATTGTATGTTATCAATGCCCCCTTCAATGTGTATGCTCGCTACGACGTTTCAACGTTAGGTTTTTTCTTGATTTTATGCCTTTGCCGCAACGCGGTGTTTCATCTTTTCTATATAAGGTTTCGAGTATTATCAATAACTTCCGGGATTCATTTTTCTTATATAAAACTTGGTATGTTATCAATGTCCCTTCAAAAACATGCTCACAGCAACGTTTGTACGTTAGTTCTCTCACGATTTTACACCCCGTCCAACACGGGGCGTAATGCTAGTTAGTAATAGTATTAGTTATTAAGGTTCAGAGTTTGTGAGATTGAAAAACTTTATTCATTAACAAGATGAATGTTGTACATATACATGGAGGTCGAATACCAACTAGGAGATAAACTAGGAGTTTACAACAACTTTGACTATATATTTACAATGAGAATAATTCAAATTACAAACAAACAAAACGATAGATATGATCTATATCTTAATATGCCCCCGCAAGATGGACGATCTGGAGATGAGTCCAATCTTGGACAAGAGCATGCTGAAACGTAGTCGTAGCAGTGGCTTAGTTAATGCATCAGCCAGCTCATCGTCCCCGGCTATATGAGTGACTCGTAAGGACCCTGCTTGTACCTTTTCTCGGACAAAGTGGAAATCCAAGGCAAGGTGTTTCATGCGTGAGTGGAAGACCGGGTTAGCCGAGTAAGTTGTTGCGCTTAGATTGTCACAATATATAGTGGGGGTAGTGGTGGAGGTGAAACCAAGCTAAGTTAATAAGGAATGTAACCATTGTACCTCGGTTGTAGTAGCAGCTACGGATCTAAATTCGGCTTCAGTGGAACTCTTAGCTAATGTGCTTTGTCGTTTTGAGCTCCATGCGATGGGGTTAGCACCGAGATAGACAATGTAGCCAGTAGTGGTTCGGTAAGTGTCCTTGTCACCAGCCCAATCCGCGTCAGCGAATGCATGTAAATTGAGGGGTGAGTGATGCCTGAGGAGAATGCCATGATGTTGGGTGCCCTGGAGGTAGCGAAGTAGCCATTTTAATGATGTCCAATGTAAGGATGTTGGAGCATGCATAAACTGAGAGAACGATTAACCGTGAAAGAGACATCTGGGCGGGTTAAAGATAAGTATTGGAGATCACCAACAAGTGTCCGATAATCAGATGGAGATGGGTGTGGTTCGCCGCCATGCAACATGAGGGACTCGGTTGTAGACATCGGTGTGGATATCGGTTTACAATCACTCATTTTGGCTTTGAGAAGAAGATCACGAATATACTTGTGTTGGGAGAGAAGGATGCCATGCGGGTGAGGAAGAACCTCAACACCAAGAAAATTGAAAAGAGTGCTAAGATCTTTAAGAGAGAATTTGGAAGACAGAGAGCGGATGAAGGTGTTTAGTAAAGTGGGGGAGGGTCCGGTAACTATTATGTCGTCAACGTAGACGAGAAGATATATAGGGGAAGAACCGATAGTGCAAGTGAAAAGTGAGGAGTCGGAGATCGTAGGTTTGAGCCCTTGGGAGAGAGGATAAAACTTCAACTCATCATACCAAGCCCGAGATGCTTGGCGTAATCCATATATTGCTTTGTTTAATTTGCAAACATGGTTCGGGAAACAGGGATTGATGAAACCGGGTGGTTGAGCCATGTAGACATCTTTGGTCAACGAGCCTTGTAGAAAAGCATTATTAATGTCAAGTTGACGAAGAGTCCAATTTTGTGAGACAACAAGGGACAGAATGAGACGGACAGTGGCCGGTTTAACGACAGGGCTAAAGGTTTCGACATAGTCAATGTCGGGACGTTGATGGAAGCCTTTTGCAACAAGGCGGGCTTTGAGACGATCAACACTCCCGTCCGGTTTGTATTTGGTTCTAAAAACCCATTTGCAACCAACAAGGTTGGGAGCGTGAGTGGAGGGAACAAGGGTCCATGTGTGGTTACGCTCAAGGGCACTATGTTCATCCGTCATGGCTTTGCGCCAGAGCGGGTGTTTCGAGACTTGGGTGACCGTAGTTGGTTCATTGGCAGGCGAGCTGGTAGAGGAAAATAGCAGGTAGTCAGAGTTATGATATTTGCTGTTTGGTTTAGGATGAGGTCTAGTATGTGGTTTAGAGGGCAAGAGAGGGGTGGTGGGGAAATGGATGGGTGGGTGGGTGGATGGATGGATGGATGGGTGGATGGGTGGATGGGTGGATGGGTGGGTGGGTGGATGGTGGAGGTGGCATTGGCAGTGCGGGGTAGGTTAGAAGAAGTATGGGGAGAGGGAGAAGGCGATAGGGATGGTAAAGTGTTGGCAGTGGGGATCTCGAGAGGAGAAGGAGGTGAGGGGGAGGATACAGTAGGGAAAGGGGACAGAGGTTAGGTGGTTGAAGTGGAAGAGGGAACAGGAAGTGAGATGGGTAGCCAATGAGAAGGTATAAGGGATGGAGGGGAAGTAGAGTGAGTAAGTTTGAGGAAGTGAAATTTGTTTTCAACAAAAACAACATGGCGAGAGCAGTATATATTAGAAGTGGTGGGATCAAAAGCATAGTAAGCACTTTGGGAGGGAGAGTATCCGACAAAAATGCAAGCGAGGGTGTAGTTTGTTGGGGGAGTACGGTCGGAGCCATGGGTAGCATAAGCACCCGAAGCTACGAAGCTTGTGATAATTTGGGAGTTTGTTGAAAAGGAGTTGATAAGGAGATGAATTATTGAGTGTTTTGGTGGGTAGTCTTGTTAATGAGATAGGCGGCTGTGGTGAAAGCAAATGGCCAAAATATAGCAGGAAGCTTGGCATGGGAGAGAAGGGATAAGCCGGTCTCGACAATGTGCCGGTGTCGGCGTTCGGCGTATCCATTGTTGAGATAAGCGGCTGTGGTGAAAGCAAATGGCCAAAACATGGCAGGAAGCTTGGCATGGGAGAGAAGGGATAAGCCGGTCTCGACAATGTGCCGGTGTTGGCGTTCGGCATATCCATTGTGTTTAGGGGTGTCTGGTGGAGAAGTCAAGTGAGTAATGCCACACGAAGATAAGTGGGGAAGCAATTTTAGGTATTCTCCACCATTGTCAGAGAATAGTTGTTTGATATTTCTTTTAAAGTAGTTTTCTACTAATTTTTGGAAACGAATGAATGTGGAGAGAGAGTCAGATTTTTGTTTTAATGGATACAACCATATATATTTAGTGTGGTGATCAACAAATATTATGTAGTATTTAAAATTATCAAACGAAGTAACAGGGGAACACCATACATCTGAAAAAATAAGATCAAGTGGAGCTCGGGAAGTAAGCATAGAAAGCGAAAAGGGGAGCCGATGGCTTTTATTAATATGGCAAGAATTCCAATGATCGTTTAAACTAGAATGAAAAGAAATCAAAGACGATAAGAGCTTAAAGAATTTATTGTGTGGATGGCCAAGCCTATGGTGCCAAGTCATCGAAGGAGTCTTGTGAAGTGTGAAAACGGATGGAGAGAGGGGAGAGCGCAGCTCATACATGCCCGGTGTGGCCGTGCCCTGAAGAAGGGGTGCTTTCGTGTCCCAGTCCTTGATAAGAAAAACAAAGGAATGGAACTCAATTAGAAAATTGTTATCTTTACATAAGCAAGATATGGAAATAATATTTCATGATAAAGAAGGGACACAAAGAACGTGTTTAAGAACGAGAGTGGTGTGTGAAGTTTGATGAAAGCAATGCCAATATGAGTGATTGGTAAGGCCGAACCATCACCGATGACTAGTTCCTCAGTCCCGTCGTATGGTGCATGAAGGGAGAGGTTGCTCAAATCATTGGTGACATGGTGAGAGGCACCACTATCAAATAACCAGCTGTTGTTAGACATGTTGGAATTGTTCATCATATGCACTTGAGCGCTTTTAACCTGCGTGTTCCAAGCAAAAGATGGGATAGAAATATTCGGGTGTACCTTTTTGAAGATGGTGCAGTTGGTAAGGGAGTGACCTCTTTGGTTGCACCATTGGCACTTCCTTAAAAAGGTGCGGGTGTTATTGTTGTTGTATGGTGCGGGTGTTTGTGGGCGAGGCAGGATACCGGAGGAAGGCGAAGGTCATTGGTTGTTACGGTTGGTCCAGGGTTTAGCCCCACTTTTCGGTTGCATGTAAAACACCGATGTCGGTTGGTGAACGGGGCTGCTTGCTACCTGTGCCAAGGACAACTCGTGATTAATGAGTTTTTCATGCAACTCAGTGAAGGTAATGGGGGTGTCACGAGCGTGGATGGCATCCAGGATGGGTTCGTACGTGGATTGATCAAGACCATTTAAGATGGTATCGACGACGTCTTCTTGGTCCATCTTTTTTACCGAGAATTGCGAGTTCGTCGATCACGGTTTTTATGCTCTGCATGTAATCAGTAATGGTCTGAGTGGGAGTTTTGGACATCTATTTCAACCGATGCTGCAACTGCTTGATATGTCCTCGACTTAGTGAGGCATAGGTCGAGGCTAAGATCTGCCAAGCTTCACGTGAGGAGGAGGCGTTAGTCACGAGAGGAACAATTTGAGGGGAGAGGGTTCCCACTAGCGCACCAAATAGTAAGCGATCTTGATGAAACCAGGAGGCATAATCCTTGTGTGGCGTAACAGTTCCGTCTGCGGCGGTGATCGGAGTCGGTTTCGAAAGGGAACCATCTACAAATTTGTACAGATCGAGCCCGTGAAGCAATGCCTCGATCTGGGTTTTCCAGCCTACATAGTTGTTGGAGGTTAGCTTGAGGGCAGCGGGGAAGGTAACGACTGTGAGGTCCTTCATCGATGTGTTAATCTGAAGGGAAGGGTTTTCAAGTTTGTTGGTAGCCATGTTAGCGGTTGAGGAAGATGAGTTATTGTTGAGAGGAGAGGAAGAAGTGTTTGAGCCAAGCTCTAATACCATATTAAGGTTCAGGGTTTGTGAGATTGAAAAACTTTATTCATTAACAAGATGAATGTTGTACATATACATGGAGGTCGACTACCAACTAGGAGATAAACTAGGAGTTTACAACAACTTTGACTTGATATTGACAATGAGAATAATTCAAATTACAAAAAAACAAAACGATAGATATGATCTATATCTTAATATTAGTGTTCTAGGTCCGTAAAACATGTGCTTTATCTGCTGAGTTCCCAGTTATAAAATCTAACGGCCTATACATGTCCATGATATGGTGTAAATGGGTTTAACACAGTTCCATAACAAAAAATGCCCCCCTTCTTTCGCCGTGAACACTTGTCACCCGTATCATTTAAGGAGGGATCTATCTTAACATACTTTTAAGCCATCCCTGTTGATACCTCTTTTACAATTTACCATGACAATTTAAGTGTTAATTTTTAAAAAAACTCATTAGCATAACCACTAGAAATAATAGATAATCACTAAATATCTTATGTAGCAAATATCCTAATGCTTTCCCAAGAGCGACGGCGTACTAACATACATTAAACAATGAGCAATCATAATATTTAAAAAACTAGTGCATGCCTTTAATTAAAATAACATACACACCACCACTTCTTGCGACCTCGAGCATGGGAAAAGAGGTTAAGACGATGACCCCTTCATTGTTAGCATCTATGTGTTCGTACTCACAAAAGAAGTCAGCATGCGAAGGATTGTGTCATAATATAAAACATGCAAAGTTAGTTATTACAGCCATGGAGAGGCATCTTGGATGTGACATCCGGTAATTTTCCGTTACCAAACTCCGTTAGTTCCGTTAAGTCTTGCATACACGTGTCGTGAGCACACACAAGTTGTCGTTTAACGTTGGTGACCTAATAATAATTAATAATGTTAAATTAATGATAATCTAATTGATTAGATGATTATTGTGTTATGCTTATGTGTTTACGCGATTTAAATGTTAACGGTGAATTTTATCGCGTAACGTGGAAACGTGGTGTAAATTCGTATGTTTGTGTTTTATAAAGATAAAAATATATAATTGTTACTATGGGTTTATATGTGTAATATTATGATTAAAAAACATTTAAAAAGTGTTTAAAAGAGAGCCTTTTTATAAAATATAAAACACAAGGGTTAAAGGGTAATTATTGTAAAATAATTAAAACAAAACAAACCCTAACCCCTCCCCCCCCCCCCAAACCCCATCGGCCGCGACCACCATCCCCTCTCCCTCCCCTTTGCGAATTCAGCCAAGAACAAGCAAATTCCATTCGGTTTTGGTCGATTACAAGGTTTAGAACTCGTGGGAATCATCAATTTCAAGTTATTACACGTTAAAAGTGAGATTTTACATGTTTTTGAGGGTTTTTCATGTTGGCCGAAGGTTTCATTCGAATTTTGATGATGAATGTCAACTTTTGTTGTTGTTTGATGATGCTAGTAGGTTAGTTAGATAGTATACATGTTGTTTAACGTCGATTATGCAATAATGATACGTTTTTGTTGAATTGTTCATAGACTTTGATTCAAGATGAACCCTAATTCGAAATTAATGTTGATTTTATGAAGTTGATGGTTGTTTGATGATTTCATGATGTTAGTTTGGTTGGATGAATGCTATAATACATTGTTCTTGCAAGAAATTGACGAATTGAAGGTTTTGTTCATAGGTTACTAATAATAGTAACTTTATTTTGTCAAGAATGTTGAATTAGAGATAAATGGATGTTATGGATATGTTTATGATGATGTTTAGATACTAGATTGTTGTTGTGAGCTTTGGGAATCCAAGAACACATGCTAGAATCCATACATTACTAAAGATAGTAACTTTTTAGGGTATGAATTGATGAATTATGTTAGTTTGGTGTTGTTGATCATGCCTAGTTATGTTGTGAACTTGATTAGGTATGTAATTGATGAATTTGTGATTGTTATGGGTGGTAGATCACTTTTGGGTATTACTTTCCCAAAAGGAAAACTTTATATTTGATGAATGTTGGATATTATGAGTTGGACATGTTCTTGGTGTTAGGATCATGCTAGAGTGTTTATTGTGGGTATCTAATGTGTTATTTAAGTTGTATGGATGCTTAGTTGATCATGTGGGATTGATGAACTTTGATGATCATGTATGGTATTGAATGTTGATTAGTAACTAGAGCATCATGTTTGGGACTGGAAATTGATTATCTTGGTGTATGTTGAATGTAATGGACATGTTGAATGTGTTGTTAAATAGCATGGATGATTAATTGGTAAATTATCTGTTTTGGCCTATTTATGATAATTCATAGTTATGGGTCATATGAGTAGGTTATGCATGATTTGACCTTTGTATGATGCACTAGTTGTGTTATAGATACACTGAGCACGCTAGTTGTTAGGGACTTGCATGACTTGTATGATATTTAGTATTATGATGATCTAAGTAATACACTTGGGTAATGTAGCATCACATGTGATCCATTTGAATGATAATCATGTATGATGTATGATTATGTTTGCTTAAATGGTTTACAACACATAATGTCACCAACGGGTCAAACGAGTCAACTGGGTCAAACGTGTCTCTTTTCTGAAACCTTGAGTCTTTGGTTGTAGTGTACTTAGGGTTCTACATGTTCTCTGTTTACACGTACTTATGTACTTACGTGATCTAGGTAACCTCTCAAGGTTGTCTGTCCACTCTTACTTCCAAGTAAACCCTAAGTATTTGTACACATATCAGGTGATTTCATGCCCTACTCTTTATTTAATCTCTTTTGGGAGAGATAGCATACTGGTAATTTCACAAACGCTTTATATACTTAAGTTGTGTATAATATTAATATAGTGTTGTTTACCATGGAAAAGTCCTCACACTTTCGAATTGTTAATATTTAATAGCGGGGAAACTTGGGTAGTACTACTTGGTCTGACGAGCCCCACCTGTGTGACTCGAGGGCAACCGGGTGCAATATTGTCACATCCCGGGAAGCGTGAACGATACGGGTGGAATGTGACTAGCTTCTATCAGAGTGCATTGTTTACAGTGAAATAAACACAGTTATAATATAAGAAACATAACACAGACATGCCTTTATTAATACTAGAGGAATTACATCTTTTACATAATATACCAAAATTAGATGTAATTAGTTACAACTAGGTTACAGCATGTCTAAAACCTATGAAAATGTGCGTCTACGTACACACTTCCGTCTACGATGTCGAAGGTCAGTGTTACACAGACCCGTCCTACGACTTCGCCCCAACCATCATGAACCTCAAAGCTGAAATCAAAGGTGTTACTCATTTCCTGAAAAAGTACACTTAAACCAGTCAACAAAAATGTTGGTGAGAACATAGGTTTAATCCAGACAAAATATTTTGTTGATGTATCAATTACAACCAAACCTGCTCACAACATAATCATACTGTAACGAAATAATCATAAAATCAGATAATATTACATCCTAACCCCCATTCGGTTAGATGTAGGAAAATAGCAGTAACCCTCATCCGGTTTGTGTAAATATTCTCTTAAGTAGCGCTACCAATATTATTGACCGGTTCCTCATTCGAACTAATGGTTGTGTCGCAAATGACAGTAAGCAAACAAAAATATTTTCAAAATAATACATCAACCCAAACAGTATACTTTTTCCCCCAAAACTTTACTGAATATCAAACGGTTGAAAATGGGGCTATGAACTCACCGTGTCTTCTCACTTGAACCTAACAAAACAGTTTACAGTGTCAGACAATATTTTCTTTAAAATTTTTAGAACCTCAGATGTAAGTATCTGTTGAAGTTCTACCAATAATGTTACAAAAACTTCCCATAAATTGTTTATACATAATTTGTTCAAAAATTAGTATAAATTCTACATAAATCATCAAAATACCTACTGTTGTCCAAAAATCCTCAAATATTCATATAATCTTATCCAAAAATTCAGTAACATCTTATAATTTTTATAACATCCAAATTTTAACAGATTATTTTCTGTAAATTTCATAATATTATCATAAATGGTTAAAAATAGCTTCTATTCACGAAAAATTCCCAAAATTTTACTGAAGATTTCTTCTATAAAATCAATCATCATATAATTATCTAAAAGTCCAAATCATAACAGAGCAGTTTCTGTAATTTCTACAATAATTGAAATATTTAGAACAAATTCTTATACTGATCCAAAAATTATGAAAATTATATATTCTGTAGCTGCATATTTACTATTATACCTATGATTTTATCAGAATTTATTATTTATTTAAATATTTATTATGATTTATTTACTACAGAACATATAAAAATTTGCATCTTAATCATAATAAGGGATAAAATTCTGATATAATTCCAAAGGCTTTTATACCTCAAAAGAATCATTTTTTTATTTTGTTAGAATTTTCCCAAATTTATTTCTATTTTTGATATTTTCTTCTATTTTTCCATTATAAAATAATTTATATAAATTATATACTTTATCAAAATTTTATCAAAATATCCAGTTTAATATTTCAGTATACTAGTGAGAATATTTCAGTATGTGAGAATATTTCAATGTTTATTTCCACAATTGCAGTTGTTTAATATTTATTTGATTTTTCTTAAATAATTACAAGATTTAATCCTTGTAAATTCCAAATATATCTTTTTACCATAAGTTTCTGAGTTTTTACAACTCATTACTTATGATACATGAATCAAAACTTTAAGAATGAGTTTTGGTGTTTGAACACCACTAATATGTATACATATAGGTTTTGTAACATATATGTAATATTTATGTTTAAAAATAGTTTATAACCTTAGGGATGTCGATTTGATAATGTTCCTGCTGCTTAGATCCGAGAGGTAGGCCGTAGAGGTGGTGGATGATGATGGTAAATGCTGGTGGTGCGGGGTTTGTGGTTGTTGGTATTGTGGTTGTCGGGTTGTTGTAGTTTGATGTTGTTTGTTGTTATTGTATTGTAACCGAAGGGTGGGTGATGATTTTTAGCTTTGTACTTGAATGAGAGATGTAGAAAGTAGCTGAGAGTGTTTGTTAAAGGTGTTTGGTGATCGGGTGAAGGTGATGGTTGAGTTTGTATGAGGATCCGAGAGAGAAAAGGAGGTTCGGGTGTTTTGTGTTTGCAAGCACCGAAAGGAAAGGGTGTATATAGCCCCTTGGTTGTCTTCTATCATCATTACATTCATTCCCTAACTATGGTTAGTCATCTCCTAGCCTTGCTATGTGGCGGTTTCCAAGGTGTGAAAACAAGAATTGAAGGTGGTGTGGTGGCGGTTTTAGGAAGAGACCGAAAGAAGGAGAGGGTAAGGTGGCACATGTTGAGGGCATTCAAATGTGAATGGAATGTTTAGGGTATTGTGATGGAGGGCTAGATTCATAGTTTTTGACTTTGTAACATGGATGCATGGATCAAGGCAACATTGTGGCGGTTTTTGTGTTCAAGAAACAACCGAGGGGTTGTTTTGGGGTTGGTGGTTTTTGAATGATAGCCGAGGGTATTAGGGTGGTGATTTGGGTTGGTATGTTTTAGGTTTTAGTTTATAGGTTTTTGATTTAGTTTAGTTTAGTTTTAATATGTACATGTATATATACATATATACTTATAGATATATACATAAGTGACTTTTGTAAGCTTATATCATAAGTAAACATATATACATGCTAACCATACATACATATAAGCATATGAAAATTTTTCATGTTTTTATATGTATACAAACATGCATACGTAAAAATTTGTATATATATACATGTATGTGTGAGTTTTGGGTTCAAAAACATACATGCATACATAAATCACTAATATATAGGCATGCATGCAAACATGCACACGTATATCTATAATATATACATACTAAACATAACATTAATCTTGATTGTAACATAATATAATAAAAGAATTTTTAGGGTCGTCACATTCTCCCCCCGTTAAAAGAATTTCGTCCCGAAATTCAGTGGATACCTCTGAACAAGTGAGGATACTTCTTCTTGATTTCATCTTCCCTTTCCCAAGTGTATTCTTGTCCTCTTTTTGCATTCCACTTAATTTTCACTATGGGAATTTTACTTCTTCTTAACTTCTTTATTTCTTTTCCCACAATGGCTATTGGTTCTTCCACAAAATGCAATTTCTTATCCACCTGTATTTCTTGAATTAGCACTACCAGAGTTTCATTGGTTAAGCATTTCTTGAGATTGGAAACATGAAATGTGTTGTGTACTTCACTTCATTCCCGTGGTAATTCCAACTTATATGCTACAGGGTCAATTCTATCAACGACTTTAAATGGACCAATGTACCTAGGGTTCAGTTTACTGGATTTCTCAAATCGAAAGATACCTTTAGAGGGTGATATTTTTAGGTAGACTCTGTCTCCAATTTGGAATTCTAATGGTTTCCTCCGTTTGTCTGCATAGCTTTTCTGTCGATCACGAGCTGTTTTCAATCTGTTTTTAATCTCAGTGATCTTATCTGTAGTTTCTTGGATTAGTTCTGGACCTGTGAGTTGTCTATCTCCTGTTTCATTCCAGCATAATGGTGATCTACATTTTTTCCATATAAGGCTCCAAATGGTGCTAATCCAATGCTAGAGTGATAACTGTTATTGTAGGAAAATTCAATTAAAGGCAAGTGACTATCCCAATTTCCACCAAAGTCTATAGCACAAGCCCTTAACATATCCTCCAAAGTTTGTATCGTTCTTTCACTCTGTCCATCAGTTTGTGGATGATAAGCTGTACTTAAATTAATTTGAGTTCCTAAAGCTTTTTACAAAGTTTGCCAGAATCTAGAAGTAAATCTGCTATCCCTATCTGATATAATGGATACAGGTATTCCATGTCTAGACACAATTTCTTTAATGTAGATTCATGCTAATCTCTCAATCTTGTAATCTCCACGGATAGGTAAGAAATAAGCAGACTTAGTTAGTCTATCAACTATAACCCAAATTATGTCGTATCCATTTCTGGTCCTGGGTAACTTAGTTATGAAATCCATTATAATTTGATCCCATTTCCATTCTGGGATTTCTGGTTGTTGCAGATATCCTGAAGGTTTCTGATACTCCGCTTTTATTCTTGAGCAGAGATCACACCGTTCCACAAATTCTCCAACTGATTTTTTCATGCCTGGCCACCAGTATTGACTTTTTAAATCTTTGTACATTTTATTGTTTCCTGGGTGCACAGAGTATCTTGACTTATGAGCTTCTTGCAAAACAGTTGTTCTAATTAGGTTGTTGTCTGGTATCCAGATTCTTCCATTGAATTTCAGAATTCCATCTGCTTCTTCTTTTAAATCTTTTCTTTGTCCTTTTAGTTTCAGTAGATCTTGTTGTTGAGCTTCCCAGATTTGTCTTAACAAATCTAAGCGTAGTTCCATTTTCATTGCTCATACCGTAGTGGTTTTGTTCTTTCTTTTCTACTTAAAGCATCAGCAACTACATTTGCCTTACCTGGGTGATACTTAATTTCACAGTCATAGTCACTTAGTAACTCTACCCATCTTCTTTGCCTCATATTTAACATCTTCTGATCAAAGATGTGTTGTAAACTTTTGTGGTCCGTATATATTATACACTTAGTTCCATATAAGTAATGCCTCCAAATCTTTAGTGCAAATATTACAGCTCCTAATTCTAGATCATGGGTGGTGTAATTCTTTTCACTACCTCTGAGTTGTCTAGATGCATATGCAAAATACTTTATCTTTCTGCGTTAAAACACATCCAAAGCCTTGACGAGAAGCATCACAATAGACTATGAAGTTATCAGTTCCTTCGGGTAAAGCTAACACAGGTGCACTACATAATTTATTCTTAAGAAGTTCAAAGGCCTCATTCTGCTTTTCTCCCCATACATACTTTTTATCTTTTTGAGTCAATTTGTTAACGGTTGAGCTATCCTTAAGAAGTTTTCTATAAATCTTCGATAATATCCCGCTAAACCTAAGAATTGACGTATTTCTGTCGGAGTTTTTGGAATTTCCCATTTCTTAACTGCTTCTATTTTTGCTGGATCAACCTGAATTCCATTTTGGTTGACTATATGCCCAAAGAATTGTACTTCTCTTTTCCGAAATTCATATTTGGAAAATTTTGCATATAACTTTTCTTTTCGTAACAGTTCCAAGGTTAACCTGAGGTGTTGTTCGTGGTCTTCCTTACTCTTAGAATAGATTAGAATGTCATCAATGAAGACTATAACAAATTTATCTAGGTAAGGTTTACACACTCTATTCATTAGGTCCATAAATATTGCCGGAGCATTGGTTAACCCAAATGGCATCACAAGGATTTCATAATGACCGTATCTAGTTCTAAAAGCAGTCTTAGAAATGTCATCTTCTTGTACCCTTAATTGATGATATCCAGATCTTAAGTCTATTTTCGAGAAATAACTGGATCCTTGTAGTTGGTCAAACAGATCATCAATTCTAGGGAATGGATACCTATTCTTTATGGTAACCTTATTAAGTTCCCTATAATCAATACACATTCTAAAGGTTCCATCGTTCTTTTTAACAAATAAGCCTGGTGCTCCCCAAGGGGATACACTAGGACGTATGAATCCTTTGTCTAACAATTCCTGTAACTGAGCCATGAGTTCTTTCATTTCAGTTGGTGCTAAACGATAAGGTGCTTTGGCAATAGGGGCTGTTCCTGGTATCAATTCTATTTTAAATTCTACCTGACGAAGGGGTGGTAATCCAGGTAGTTCATCAGGAAAAATATCAGCATATTCATTTACAACAGGAACATTTTCCAAGTTTTTCTTATCAAGTTGTGTATCAAGGATATGAGCCAAGAATGCTAAACAATTCTTGTTGAGGTATTTTCGTGCTTTTTCACATGTAATCAGTTTCACAGTGTTACATGGCTTGTCACTATAAATGTAGAGAACTTTATTTTCCTTATTCAAAGGAATCTTAATCATTTTCTTATCACAAATGATTTCAACATGATTTGCACTTAACCAATCCATTCTTACTATGATATCAAATCCTCCTAACTTAATAGGTATCAGATTTATATCAAAACAGTATCCATCTAAATTCAAGATGCAATTAGGAATGATTTCATCAGCTTCAATTATCTTACCATCAGCTAATTCTATCACATATGTGTCACGTAATTTCTCAGATGTTAGACTAAGTAGTGGTCTAAAAGTATGTGAAACAAAACTGCGAGTTGCTCCTGTATCAAATAATACTTTAGCGTACTGGTTATTGATAAGGAACGTACCCGTAACTACTTCTGGTTCATGACGAGCTTCATCAGCTTGTATCACAAAAGCTCTTCCCCGAGGGTTGTTTTGGTTAGCTGGATTCTTACCCTTTCGTTGTGGACATTCGTTCCGGAAATGATTTTCACTTCCACATTGAAAGCAGACGGTTTTGGGTTAGTAGGGTTTTTGCAGTCTCGGGAAACATGTCCATTCCTTTTACAGTTATAACACACCACTGTCATACAGTTTCCTGTATGATATCTTTGACAGATGTTACACTTTGGTGGTTTTTCTACTTTCTTCCCTTGAGTTGTTCCTAAAAAGCTTCTTGGTGAAGGTCGGGCTACTCTTTTCTGGGAACTTTCTCCAAATCTTTTTCCAGAATGGTTTTCAGTCCATTTCCTTTTCTCTCCTACCTGTTGATGACCTAATGATCCATTCCTGATCATTTCATCTGTCAGACTTCCTGACAAGATTACTGCTTCTTGGAAGATTTTGGTTCTAGCAGATTTCACTAGTCCTCTTATTTGTGGCACTAATCCCCAAATATACCTTCCTATTCTTTTTGATTCTGGGGTTATCAAATGTGGTACCAACCTAGATAATTCATTATACCTATCAGTATATTCCCGGTGTGCAGACCCTTTCATCTCCAGTGTTAAGAATTCAGCCTCTAGTTTTTCTATCTCATTGTAGGGATAATATTTTTCTATCACTAGATTTCTAAATTCTTCCCAACTCAGCTTATTCATAACATTTCTACCCCTAGTATGTACCTCCATTTTCCACCAGGATTGTTCTTCTCCTTTAAGGGAATGAGAAGCAAACAGTGTCTTGAAGTTTTCAGCACAGTTGCTGATTTCCAGGACTCCTTCCATGTCATCTAGCCATCTTAAAGCTTGTACTGCTCCACCTTTTCCATCAAATTCCCGAGGTCTACAGGACATAAAGGTTTTGTAGGAGCATCCCTTTGAAATTCCATTTAGAATCTCTTCTTCCTGTCTTTCTTCTATATTCATGTTTTCAGGCCCTGCCGGTGGGTTTGAGGTAGTTCCAATATTCAGATTTTGTTGGAGTTGAGTAATTAAAGTAGGTAGGGTAGCTTCCGGTTGTTGGGATACTATCTGAGATATCCTATCATTCTCAGTTGTATCAGGGTTCACGGGTGTTTCTTCCCCAAGTCTGGTCCTGGGTCGTCCCACTCGAGCTGTTCTCCTGACAGGCTGAGTGTTTCTTTTTGGCGGCATGATTCACTATAGTGAATTTCAATGTTAGTATTAACACAAAAATTATTTAACATAATTCAAACAAACATGTTATCATAAAAATACATATATCAGTTAAGCTCTTATTTCTTTTATTCTAAAAAGTTAGACTATAAACTTTCAGTTTCTGCTAAACCATTTCCAGATCTTGGTGAAAATACTTTTCTTGGGTGTCTTGAGCTTTTTAATGTCCTTTTGGATTTTCCAGATTCCCAGCTGTATCTTCTTAAGTTTCTTAAGAGTCTGTCGGGCTGCCTTCACCTGATCCAACTTTGGCTTAATAATTCTATCTTCATCTTTAGGAGAATCAAGAGGTTGTCTTTCTAGATCCTCAGATTGATTAGCTTTAAATTTGTGTCCACATAGTATCTTTTTTCTAGGAGTCTTAATTGTATATCCTCCCACGTGTACTGGTGCACGTCTAACATAAAATTTTGTCTTATTCTCCATTTCTGTTGGGGTAACATCCATAGCTTGTTGGGATTCTGGTTCAGGTGTTATTTCTTCAGGACCGATATGGTATGGATCTTCTGAAGGGTCGGTTTCATAGTGATAACTATCTGAATTCATACTGCACAACTTCTTAACAATATTTCACAAAAAGAGTTAGTCAAATATTCATTAAATCTTTGGTTAGAATCTTAATCATAAAATCATGAAACTTCACATAATTCACATAAAATCATAAAGCATAATTTGAGCTTATGGTTATAGTCTAGTTATTTACTTAAAATAACTAATTCCCTATAATCAATGGCTCTGATACCAACCTGTCACATCCCGGCGGAAGCGTGAACGATACGGGTGGAATGTGACTAGCTTCTATCAGAGTGTATTGTTTACAGTGAAATAAACACAGTTATAATATAAGAAACATAACACAGACATGCCTTTATTAATACTAGAGGAATTACATCTTTTTACATAATATACCAAAATTAGATGTAATTAGTTACAACTAGGTTACAGCATGTCTAAAACCTATGGAAATGTGCGTCTACGTACACACTTCCGTCTACGATGTCGACGGTCAGTGTTACGCAGACCCGTCCTACGACTTCGCCCCAACCATCATGAACTTCAAAGCTGAAATCAAAGGTGTTACTCATTTCCTGAAAAAGTACACTTAAACCAGTCAACAAAAATATTGGTGAGAACATAGGTTTAATCCAGACAAAATATTTTGTTGATGTATCAATTACAACCAAACCTGCTCACAACATAATCATACTGTTATGAAATAATCATAAAATCAGATAATATTACATCCTAACCCCCATTCGGTTAGATGCAGGAAAATAGCAGTAACCCTCATCCGGTTATTACAAATATTCTCCTAAGTAGCGCTACCAATATTATTGACCGGTTCCTCATTTGAACTAATGGTTGTGTCGCAAATGACAGTAAGCAAACAAAAATATTTTCAAAATAATACATCAACGCAAACAGTATACTTTTTCCCCCAAAACTTTACTGAATACCAAACGGTTGAAAATGGGGCTATGAACTCACCGTGTCTTCTCACTTGAACCTAACAAAACAGTTCACAGTGTCAGACAATATTTTCTTTAAATTTTTAGAACCTCAGATGTAAGTATCTGTTGATGTTCTACCAATAATGTTACAAAAACTTCCCACAAATTGTTTATACATAATTTGTTCAAAAATTAGTATAAATTCTACATAAATCATCAAAATACCTACTGTTGTTCAAAATCCTCAAAATTCATAGAATCTTATCCAAAAATTCAGTAACATCTCATAATTTTTATAACATCCAAATCTTAACAGATTATTTTCTGTAAATTTCATAATATTCTCATAAATGGTTAAAAATAACTTCTATGCACGAAAAATTCACAAAATTTTACAGAAGATTTCTTCTATAAAATAAATCATCATATAATTATCTTAAAGTCCAGATCATAACAGAGCAGTTTCTGTAATTTCTACAATAATTGAAATATTTAGTAAAAATACTTATACTGATCCAATAATTATGAAAATTATATATTCTGTAGCACCCTATTTACTATTACATCTATGATTTTATCAGAATTTATTATTCATTTTAAGTATTTATTCTGATTTATTTACTACAGAACATATAAAAATTCGTATCTTAATCATAATAAGGGAAAAAATTCTGAAATAATTTCAGAGGCTTTTATACCTCAAAAGAATCATTCTGTAATTTTTTCAGAATTTTCCTGAATTTATTTTTATTTTTTATATTTTCTTTATTTTTCCATTATAAAATATTTTATATAAATTATTTACTTTATCAAAATTTTATCAAAATCTCCAGTTTAATATTTCAGTATACTAGTGAGAATATTTCAATGTTTATTCCCATAATTGCAGTTGTTTAATATTTATTTGATTTTTCTTAAATAATTACAAGATTTAATCCTTGTAAATTCCAAATATATCTTTTTAACCATAAGTTTCTGAGTTTTGCAACTCATTACTTATGATACATGAATCAAAACTTTAAGAATGAGTTTTGGTGTTTGAACACCACTAATATGTATACATATAGGTTTTGTAACATATATGTAATATTTATGTTTAAAAATAGTTTATAACCTTAGGGATGTCGATTTGATGATGTTCCTACTGCTTAGATCCAAGAGGTAGGCCGTATAGGTGGTGGATGATGATGGTAAATGCTGGTGGTGCGGGGTTTGTGGTTGTTGGTATTGTGGTTGTCGGGTTGTTGTAGTTTGATGTTGTTTGTTGTTATTGTATTGTAACCGAAGGGTGGGTGATGATTTTTAGCTTTGTACTCGAGAGAGAGATGCAGAAAGTAGCTGAGAGTGTTTGTTAAAGGTGTTTGGTGATCGGGTGAAGGTGATGGTTGTGTTTGTATGAGGATCCAAGAGAGAAAAGGAGGTTCGGGTGTTTTGTGTTTGCAAGCACCGAAAGGAAAGGGTGTATATAGCCCCTTGGTTGTCTTCTATTATCATTACATTCATTCCCTAACTATGGTGAGTCATCTCCTAGGCTTGCTATATGGCGGTTTCCAAGGTGTGAAAACAAGAATTGAAGGTGGTGTGGTGGCGGTTTTAGGAAGAGACCGAGAGAATGAGAGGGTAAGGTGGCACATTTTGAGGGCATTCAAATGTGAATGGAATGTTTAGGGTATTGTGATGGAGGGCTAGATTCATAGTTTTTGACTTTGTAACATGGATGCATGGATCAAGGCAACATGGTGGCGGTTTTTGTGTTCAAGAAACGACCGAGGGGTTGTTTTAGGGTTGGTGGTTTTTGAATGATAGCCGAGGGTATTAGGGTGGTGATTTGGGTTGGTATGTTTTAGGTTTTAGTTTATAGGTTTTTGATTTAGTTTAGTTTAGTTTTAATATGTACATGTATATATACATATATACTTATAGATATATACATAAGTGACTTTTGTAAGCTTATATCATAAGTAAACATATATACATGCTAACCATACATACATATAAGCATATGAAAATTTTTCATGTTTTTATATGTATACAAACATGCATACGTAAAAATTTGTATATATATACATGTATGTGTGAGTTTTGGGTTCAAAAACATACATGCATACATAAATCACTAATATATAGGCATGCATGCAAACATGCACACGTATATCTATAATATATACATACTAAACATAACATTAATCTTGATTGTAACATAATATAATAAAAGAATTTTTAGGGTCGTCACAAATATGTCCTAATGAACATTTGTCACGACCTGGTAAGTCGTGACAGGAGGCAAAAACTATCACAGTCAGCTTCAATTGTGAAATCACTATGAATTACTATTTGTTGTTAATAGACTAGCTATCTGTTACAATACACTGCTTATATATCACAACTGTTAAACTGTTTATATTTGAACGCCAACTCTTGAACTCACCAACCATTATGTTAACATTTTAGTATGTTATTCTCAGGTCGATAACTCAGCTTGCCAGTAGGAGCACAACACGGGTCCAGCATGCATTCTAATGCTCTATTTTATAGACACATTTACTCGTCTGCTAATTATGGGTTTTAAACATTTGGATGGCGCGTGTTTTGCCATATTATGTATTTTTGGTACTTTGTGTTTGTCTTGTTTACAAAACGCTTCCGCATGGTTTTAAAGTTTGAACTTTGGTTTGTTTTATTTTAAACATGGCATATAGAGTCGTTCTGAGTAACTATTGACCGTGATCCTGGTTTGTTCACACGCCTCGCGGTAAAACTCCGCACATGGATTTTGAGGGTGTGACAGCCTACCATGCCTTAAAGTTACCTAATGTGTCTTTCCTTATAATTCATTGGTTTGGTCTTACTTAGCCCTGACATGTGTTGTTTTACCTCAAGCTACCACGCATACTCTAGCATTACCTGATGTGCTTTTCCTTGCTACTTCTTGGTTTGGTCTTACTCGTTATTATCTTATCTTGTCAGACATTCCAACAAGCTTGGGCTACCTGACATGGACTTGGATAACCCGACCTTGCCTTATCCTGTGTTGCCCTGCCTCAAGCTATTTGGCTTGGCCTTACCCAACCTTACATTACCTTGGGCTACATCACATAGCCTTACCCAACCTGGCATTGCCTTAGGCTGCAACGCATGGCCTTGCCAACCTGACTTAACCTCAAAACACCTAAGCATGGAGTTATCACATGTCAATCTCTACAAGGCTAAGCACATGGACCTATCAAAGTAACTCATTGGGCTTGGCCCAAACCACACTAACCAAGCCTATTAGGGTTTGAGGATTCCCTGTTTATAAATAAGAGGCAAACCTCTCATTTAAAAGGATCCTATTTTTCTGCCTGGAAACCACAACACTTATCCATTCTCCCTCTGAAGTGTGAGTTTCTTCTCTAATCTGCACTCATCTTTGCTGGATTCCATCCCTGCAATGTCATAAGGCCATCCTATGTTGACAAGGTCATCCTGTGTTGACAAGGCTCTCTCTAATCTTCACTTATCTTTGCTGGATCCCCTCCCTACAATGTCGCAACGCCATCCTACGTCGACAAGGTAATCCTATGTCGATATGACTCTTTTTAATCTTCACTCATCTTTCCTGGATTCCCTCCTACAATGTCGCAAGGCCATCATGTGTCAACAAGGTCATCCTGTGTCGACAAGGCTCTCTCTAATCCTCATCTCCTATACTTGTCTATTCATTTGTCTCATATATATTTCTTATGCTTGACTATACAATATTTGGTACTGACTTGAGCATCAGAGCTGAGTGCCTTCGGGGTTAAACCCCCCGGGCCCTCTAACGTATATCTCATTTATAGTTACAGCCAGGTTCAAGTTCGGGAATGAATCACGGAGTCCAGACTTAACCATACCCGGTGACAATAAGCGATCGGATTTGGATGTAGCAATAGTTATCAAACAAGAAAAATTGTTAGAGAAAGTTGAAACACTTATGTTGCATAACAATGATAAAATCATCTAACCCTAATTTTAATAATGATAAAAGTTAATAGTTTATGTTACTATTTGCCGATAAAATTCATGTCAAATACATACCATTAGGGGAATGAGTGGTTGTTAAACTACATTTATTATGATAAACCATTAACTAAAATCTAGTGGTTGATATAAATATGATGTAACAGGATGTTGATATGTGTCATCTTATTATTTTGATATAAAAATGCAAACTAACATTTTACACCTATTATATTTTTATTGTCTATGTAAAAAGTTTACTCAATTATATTTTTACACGTTCATAACTTTTTATACTATTTATATTTTTAAATAAATTACACTATAAAACTAATCATATTTTTCTCTTTAATTTTATTATAGTCTTGCCTATAAAATCAATTTTATCCAGTGTAATAAACACTTACATCAATATAATGAACAATTATGTTATAATACTGGTGTAACAAACACTTATATTAAAAACTACACCGCTGGAACAAACACTTACATGAGTATAATGAGCACTTAAATCAATGTGATGAACAATTATGTTGTAATGACTTGTGTAACAAACACAATATTGTTATTATACCATTGTAACAAAGACTTAAATTAAACTAAATTCATTGTAACGACCAGTGTAAAAAACTTAGTTCAATCAAAACCACCAGAGTAATGAAAACTTTTAGCAGACAATACTGATCTGATATAATAACCATAGATGTAAAACCAACTTCAACGTAAAAAACCAGATCCAACAAACTAATACAAATTGTAAACTGTAAATTAAAAATCTATAAATTAAGAAAATGATCTAGATGAAATCTTGATGTAATATAGGTTACTACTGTGATGTAATAACCTATTACGTTAGAGTAACACAAGGGCCCTTATTTAGAAAATAAAAACAAATACAAATCTGCCAATTCCAACTGTAAAAATCAAGTCCAACTGTTTGTCGTCACCATTAGATCTAGAAACCCGATTCCAACTGTAGAAATCAAGTTTCATCTACCATATCTCAAATCCACCATCGTCATTTTACCACCAGATCTACCACCACCACCGCACCGGCAGATCATGCCAACATCTTGAAATGAAGGATGAAGAAAAAAGGAAGCTAAAATTCATGAAAACTTACAGAAAATCAAAATGAATTGAAGGATGAAGCAAGATGACTCGGTAGCCACTAGAGGGTAGTTGACGGTGATAACGCCGAAGATGGTGGTGCTTGTTGGTGCAGCTGATGACGCGTTGGTGTTGGATGATCTTTGTGGAGTTTTGTGATGTTGAAGAAGATTCAGCTCTGGGTATGGTTGATTGTGGGGAAGATGGTGGTGGTTTAGGGTGGAGAATCCATTGTTGCTGTCGTTGTTGGTGTTAGGGAAGATGGAGGGAAAAGTTATCTGATTTGGCCAAAAAGAAGCTATACAGAAATGACCATATTACCCCTCATCTAATATTAACCTTTTAAATGGAACCTCTAATATTTTATATTAAATCAAACACTATTATTGAGTTAGCGACTTATCACAATAAACACTAGTTAAACGCTAGTTAAACCATGATCCCTATCCCATAAACACTCAAGTAATCGCACAAATATAAACCTCAAAGTTTGATCTATAGAAGAAAACTAACACACGCTACATGCAAATCAAGATGACTAGTGACAAAGCAAATGTGGCAGGGAATGAGAAAGATCGAAACGATCACAAAAATTTTCTAAAATAATAATAAGATGTGCATAAGTATGATTATAATCAAACAAAATCATTTCCTTTAGATTTTTGTAAAGATTACAAATATTAAACAAAAATTGGAATCTGTGTAAAGTGATATCATTTGCAGAGATTTAAGATCACATTAAAATCAAGAGCATTATCAAAAGAAGAGTTGTGCTTAAACAGGAGAGTGTGGAATGATCTTGGTGTAGTCATCCTAAACATTGAGACCATCATTTTGAAATTGCCTGGTTACATTCAGATTCATGGTCATATATCCCCTAAAAATAACATTGAATCTACGCGTCGTAGTTTTACACCACCGTGTGTAGGCCGACTATTCCTCACATACATGTCACCGATAATGCCCTTGCACATATATACACTTAGTTAAAATTTATTGATATAAAATTAAAAATGTGTATAAAGCAACCAGGAGTTACATATATGATTACCCAAAACCGGTTGAATACGAGTCGATATTGGTCCTCAGGGACATACTTCCAAACACACAAGGGACCATTGAAACAATGGGCCTACACCGATGGACAACATTAGGATTTATTATTCTGTAAAAGTAAAGATAAAATGGATGATACGTTAGATTAAAAACTTAATTATTGCACAGTAAGATGCAATTTTTATAACCTGACTTGCATGCCATCTCCATCAAACTCAAGCACTACCCCCCTTCACAACGGTTAAAATTAAAAAGTTTTCTCTTGTGATCAGGCCCACAGCTCGAACAGATCCTCAGCATCCTGTCAGTAATCATCGATGAATTACCGACCGCTTAAAATGAATTTAGATTTCTTTTGTATGTGTGTCTTCCGTCACAGATAACCGAAGGCGGCCGAGTCAGTGATATGTGTCTATGATTTTCTTTTCCTATAGTAGAGTGTCTATAGACACGTTTTTATACATGCATATACGTAAAACATGTAGGGCAAGCATGATGTTCGATGCAGTTTATATGAAACTTGTTTTGTTACTATAAAGCAATTGTAATTTACCAACGCATGATGTCCCATTCAAAAAAAGCATTATTTGGAGTTAAATACAATTTTTTTCGTACGCACATTCTTTAACTTCAAGATATGAAAGATTCCTTTTGTTTTCTTAATCAGTTAATTGATCCCAGATCAAGGTTATAAATTATTGAGAGAGACTGATTAATCTAATTTTTTTAACGAAAATTCATTTAATTTTTTTAGTAATTACTGCATTAGAAATGATTTTGGTAATCTATGGTTTGGGTTTGGTTTAAACAAATTTGAGTCATTTTTTGAGTGGCTCAAAGAACATATTTAGATAAATGAGTCGTGTTGGTGTCAACGTATTTAAAAATTTTTATTTAATAATCTAAAGCATTTGCATACTTTTTACACCAAATTTTTAAAAAGTGTAAATATAAATTTTTGAATTTTTAATAGAAATGCTTGAAAATATAAATAAAAATATAAATTTAGAATTCAAAGTATTTACATGTAAAGCGCGTCATAAGAAAGTAGGACTAAAGAGGTTGTGTTCATGCTAACTCGTGAACACACATGGCTTATTCGGGTTCATGGGTTATTAGAATAATTATATAATTACCATGTCTTAGAGGAATTCACTGTAACAATAGAGATATGTAAAGACCCTATGTAATCTTATACCTTACACAATAACTATAATGTATTTATTCTTGGTTTATATCATTAGCATAGTTGAGCTCCTCCTAAAATACTAATTACCACCACATGTCGTGCCTCGTAATGAGATGCGGCCTACACTTTTAAACGCTAGTCGTTGCAAGATCAAAACAGTCGCGAGAACTCCTTGCTAGTTGCCACCACAAGACAACTCATAAGAGTCGCTAAAAAACTTGGTAGACACAATTTGCTCTCATTAGGATCCACCAGCAGAAATTGTCTGCTCCCATTAGAGTCTAGTACCAATAATAAGCTACTCTAATCAAGGTTTATTAATGAAACAACTTACTTGACGAAATCATAGCCACCATCACAAGCCCACACACTACACCCATGCATAATAGTTGTCGAAACCCTAACAACATTGGAATTTAGTATTAGAAACAACACGCTCTTTGAAACCTAGCCATGATTGTAGGCCATTAACGACAGATGCTAGAAACCTTAGTTAAAACAACCTCCTCTTTGAAACCCTAGCAACGACCACTATTCCGACCAAGATCCACCGTTGCTACCTGCCATCGTCGGATCTCACTAGAACTTATACATAAAACCATAGTCACATGGATCGCGGTACGTTCCGGTACGCGGTACGAAAACGGGTACGCGGTTCGTCAATATATAAAATTCGGTACGTGGGGGGTAGGTTCATTCGGTACGCCAATTCGGTACGCGGTACGGTGTACCATATAGTGCGATACACCGTATCCTATAAAAACAATCTATATTATATTTTTTAAAGATAATGAATGAATTACATATTAAAATAAGTAAATAACACATTTTATAATCATATTAAAAAACCTCCATAACCAAACTTCAAAACAAATAGTAAATTCATATCTTCTTGCAATTCGCAGCCATTCATGTGCATACATAAATTCACTACTCCAGCCTCTTTCTTTTTCCCTTTGAGCAGACATTCACATCTTCTTCTTCTTCTTCTTCAAGATCTTCATACCTTGTACTAGGCCCTTCCAAGTAATCATTTTCTGGATTCACATCCCACTTTTTGTTGGCCCTTTGCTGTAACTTTCTGAAAATCGAGATTGAAGAGGATGTTGGAATGTATAAACACTAACTTGTCTGCCCGTTTAGTATTTAAACGATTTCTCTTCACACTATGTATATACGAGTAAGTGCTCCAGTTTCTTTCCGCTGATGAGCTGCTAATATGCTGTGAAAGAACTTTAAGAGCAACTTCGGCTAACTCTTGTGTTTCCGAGCCATAACTGGACCACCAATCAATCGCATCCATGGTGACAGCATCGACTTGAGCTGCTTCCATTGAATACAATCCCTTCTTAATATGAAACCTTGCGAATTACTCTCGCAACATTTTCTCTTCTGTAGGACCTTCTGCTATCTTTTTGAACGCTTCCATAACCCCTTGAACCACTTCTTTGTCTTGATTTGGAGCCTTCCTAGAAACTCCACCCGGTGCTAGCATACGAAGGTACTTAGTATCATAAAATCTTGGTGACAATGCAAATCCCAAACAATGTAACGGGATCGTCATCTTTTCCCACCTACCTTGCACAATGGAGTGTAGTTGAGGGTAATATGATGCATACTTACTTTGCAGCATAACATCTTTAATTTCTCCTAACATGTTATCCATCTATTCATAAATTTCTCCCATTTTGGAACCTTCACCATCATAAAACTTGATCATCAGGTATATAGGTTTAGTAATACTTAAAATAGTCTCAACATCATCCCAAAAATTGACAAAGCGTGACCATGATTGATAAAGTATTTCACAATCACTTTGCCCCTTCTATATGTGGTTAGCATCCAATCAAACTCTTTTCCAAGATCTTTAAAAACCAAATTCAAGGTATGAACAGAACAAGGAGACCAAAAAATGTGTCTATGTACCTTTTCTATCTCTTTTCCAGCTGCCTTGCAATTCGCAGCGTTGTCGGTAACCACTTGTAGGACATTACTTGGTCCTACTGTTTCAATAGCCCCAAGTAAGTAGTTAGCTATCGCTACCCCGGTTTTATCCAAACCAGAAAAATCCTCTGCATACATAAACATTGCTCCTCGATTGTTCACTGCAAGAACATTAATCAACGGTTTGTGTTTAACATTGGACCATCCATCAGATACAATGGAAACGCCTTGTGAATACCACGTGTCCTTAACAGGAGTTAAGTCCTTTTCAACATCTCTAAAACATTCATCGAGCAATACCGTCCTTGCTCTTTCACTAGATGGGGGTTTATATCCTGCAGGTGCTTTGTTGATTGCACTAACCATCTCCAAGAATTGAGGATTACGTAATACATTAAATGGAATTCCATTAGCACACAATCCTCTCATAATTTTCATATCAACTTGATTTCTTTCCATTACACCAAAACTTTTTTCAAGGGGATTTTTGGAACACTTCTGTTTAGTAGTAGTAAATACCAATTTTTTGAAGACTTTGAAACACCTACCTTTTCAGCCTGCTTGACTCTCTTCAAGATTTTCTCATACTTTTCACGATCTTTAAGTAAAGCAGGACACCGTCTAATGTCTGTTTTCTTTCCCGGTGGAGAACCAAAAAAGTGAGCATGAATGCGCGTATATGAGCTAGTAGACTTCTGACCGCAATGCTTGCAAACCCAGACTTTTGAACCCCCTACATTCTTGCTATTACCAGCACCTACAAACTCACTTCTTGCAACAATGGTTTGTCATCAATCGCCTTTACCTGCTGAACTTCAGAATTCTGTTGTGTGAGATCGTCCACTTCAATTTTTGTATCGCTAAGAACTTGGAAATCTGAATTCTCAGAAGTTTCTTGTCTTGAGGTTGAACTTGAACCACCTTTACCAAAAGCCATTGCTGATTGCTATACGAGCTAGTAGAATTTCTGTTTCTTTGTATTCTATTTGGATTATTAGGTTCCAATTTATAATGAAAGCAATGAAATTGGAGCCAAAAATATCAACGGACATTGCCTTTTCGATTAATTAACAAAATGGAAAGTCTAAACGTTGCCTTTTCAATTCCCAATTGCGTACCGACTGATCGAATTCACGATTTTCTGCGATTGGATTCACGAATCGGTGCGATTTGATTTACGAATCGGTGCAAGTCGGTTCGCGAATCGGAGTAGCATGGTTCGATTCCCACTGAAAACGCAATTCGCCTATTTCAGCGAACTGAATCGCGAATTTGAGGGCGAATGGTACGCGAATGTACCCGAATCGGCTACGGCCGATCCGATTCGCGATTCGTGGGGTGGGGGAGCGAATCCTGTGACTATGCATAAAACATATCTTTAACTTCCAAGATATAAAAAAACCACGTCCTTAGTATTAGAATATATTATTATTGTTTTATGTTTTTTTTTGTTTTCTGCGCGACTATTTTGAGGCGAGGTCTGTGGCCATGAAAAACGAAAAAGGAGGCCGTGTTGTTGAGCAAAGGTTTTGAATGCATGGTTATCAAACTCGCCTCCCAAATCACACTGAAAAGTTTTAATGTTCTTGTGGAATTGTGTGGAGATGAGGTGATGAAACTTGACAAAAGTGGGAAACGTTTCAGACTTATATTTTAGCGGATATACCCAAATAAAATATGAAAATTTATCGATTAATACCATGTAGTATTTATATTCGGTTTTGCTTGTGATGGGTGAGGTCCATTGATCATAATGAATGATATAAAAAGGTGCAAAAGTAAAAGAATTAGATTGATAAAATGGTAAACGTTTACTATTCAAAAGTTGGAAAGAATTGCAGAGTTTAGACAATTTGTCTTCATTGCACGAAAAAGAAAATCATTTACTAAGCACATCTAACACTTGAGCATTGGGATGACCAAGTCATTCATGCCAAGGTGACGCAGGAGAGGTGAGAAAGCAAGCTTAAGGCGGAAGGTGTGGTGGTGTGAGCGGATAGAGATCTCCCGAGTTATTGTGGCGAGAAAGAAGGCGCCCCGTTTTGAGGTCCTTCAAAAAAAACCAAGTGGGTCAAATTCAATAGAAATATTATTGTCATGTGTAAAACGCTAAACTAAAATAAGATTTTTAATAACCGAAGGGATGTAAAGAATATTGGGTAATATGTAGGTACGGTTAGAGGTGGAATGAGAGCCGTTGTTGGATACACGGATAGGTAAGTGAGAGCCATTGCCAACCAGAATCTTACCGTGTACAGGAATATAATGGAACTGGGTAATGTTACCTGGATCGAAGGTGATATGGGAGGAGGCGCCGGTATCCATCGTCCATGTAGGATCGTGTTGTTGTTGGGGAAGATACATGGTGGAGAAGGCTGCACTAAGGTCAGATGGGCTTAATGCATCAAAGTTGGTTGGGCAAGAGGCATGCGACTGATCTGTTGGGTCATAAGGGGTGAAGTGGGTCTGTGGTGGTTGATAAGGATATGGATTGTTGTGGTTATGGAGTTTTAGTGGGGTTTGGGTCGATGGACCGGACCGCTAAGGTTGGTGCTGCTGGGTTGGATAAGGACATGGGGGGGTTGCCCACCATGCCCACGGTGAATATAGTGGGGCCGGTAAGGAAGACCATAGTGGACATGAGGCTGCTAGGAGCGACCATTGTTGCGACCGCGGCCGCCACGATTGTTTCGATAAGAACCTCAACCCTGGCCATGACCCCGCCCGGAGAAGGGCGCGCCGGGCATGCCGGGGTTGGGGTTGTTGCTAGACTGTGGAGTTGGTGATCGGGATGTAGCCAAAACCGAGGAGTTTGGGTGTTGGTGTGGTTCAAGGAGGATGACTTCGTCCTTTAGTATGGCCCGAGCCAAGTCCCAATCCGCTTCCTGTTGGTGAATCAGGGAAGCGATGGTATCAAATTCCACGAGTAACCCACAAACGAGTTGGAGAACGAGCCTATTCTCAGCGATAGGATACCCCATATCCTCCAATTGATTGGCAAGATCCTTGAGTTATTAAAAATAGTCTTCCAAATTAGCAAGCAGCCAAGGTCAGGGTGCAGAATTTTGTCTCCTGTGCGGCAGCCCGAGCCTTCATGTTGCTAAGGAATATCTTCTCCAATTTGACCCAAGCTTTCCGAGCAGTGGAGTCGGACTCCAATACTCTGACAAGTAGATCATCCGATATGGTACTGTATATCCACTGCAGAACATGTGCATCGAGTTCCTTCCAGCCCGCAAAGTTGGCAGCCATAGTTTCCGGGGGCGGAGTACCATCATTGTGATTCAATACCTTGTAGGCCACAACATGTAATCGGAATAGTTTGATCCATGAAGAGTACGTGACTTTGGTGCCATCGAGGGTGCGTATTTTGGTTTGGATGTCGGTGACCGAATATGCGGGATGAAGGGTCGTGGTTTTGACATTGGAGGAGCACTCAGGTTGGTCATCCCCAATGTTTTCAGATCGGATCGGACGTCGAACCGGACGCCTTACTGGTTTGTTGGTCGGACCGGTCGGACCGGTCGGACCGGTAGGACCGGATGAACCGGATTTAACTAAATTTTAATTATATTTATATATGTAATTAAATATAAGTAATTTATATATGATTTATACATATATTTTATAGTTATATATAAAACTTAACTATATTTGTATATCCGATGTACTAATTTGTGGTTTAACACCCCGTTTTTACCCACTAAAATCAAAAAAAAAATTGAAAACCAGTCGGAACCGGCCTGGTTCGCCGGTCCAACCGCCGACTCGGTTTGAACCAGCCGGTTCAAAGCTCCAAAAACGAACCTCCATCGACCGGACCGGACAGGCTGCCGAATCGCGGTCCGACCGGTCGGACCGGCCGGTCCAATCCGGCCCTGAAAACAGTGGTCATCCCTTGTATATGATTTGTCAGCTTTGGTCATGGTAACCGATGGAGGGACAAGATAAGGGTGTGGCGTGGGATCGGTTTTTTGAGGCTTTTCAGAACCGAGGATCTGATACCATAAAAGTTGTTTATGGTCTTGATTCTTTGTATATAGAATATAATGCAAACCTTAGAAACCTAACTAGGCTCATGTGCTTATTCTAATTAAACCCTAATAATATATTCTAATACTTAGCTTGTAGGAGAATATTAGACTTATATATAGTTATTATATCTAAGTAGTTTTCAAATGTAAAAATTTTCTCTATATGTAAACATTGGCGAACCTGGGAAATGTTTGCATGGGTGCTAAAGTGAAACAATTACATAACTTTAGTTTGCATGGGTGCTAAAGTGAAACAATTACATAACTATAGAGGGGTGCTTGGCATTTTGATATGTACATAACGCTAAAAAAAATTATGGGGGGCGGCTGCCCTCTCACCCTTCAACCTAGGTCCGCTCTTGTATATAAAGCCTCTTTGTAACCTTATTATACACAACAGATATACAATTACTCTCCTTTGTTTCTGCAGGTTCGTGTAAACTTCTGGGTTTCAAATCAAGTTCGACCTACCATTTATCAAAATACAACCCATGTACCAACCTATAGGAAACCTTAGCATGAAATTAAGCTATTTTATTTTCCCATAATTTATATTATTGTCTTACTGGTACTTTTTACGAGAAGAGAGTATGTGATTGCAAGTTGCAAGGTGCATCCAGTTTCTACAAACAATATAAAGACAAATTTACGAGGAAACGGCAAAAAAATTGTTTGTTTTAAAGTGTGGCAATAGGGGATGATGCGTGATAAGAGATAATAAGACATAATAAATGTTAAAACAAATATTTATAGTTGAGTGTTTTTAATGAAAGCAAGTTGATCATTTACGAGCTGAGGATCCTAATAATCTAAAGTAAATACGATCTTTTGGTTAAAACAAACAATATCAGTTTTTTTGTTAAAACAAATAGTATAAGTTGGTATAAGAGATCATACCTTTTGGCGGATGACCTCTCTATTTTCGAACCCCCCAAGTTTGGTGAAATTATTTAACTTGAACCTGTGTTTTGCACCAGAATAGAGTTCGGCGTAAAGCTTCATGATACCAGCCTCAAATAGGATTTTGTAGCCCAGATGATCAAGATAAGGTGCCAGATTAAAATAAGTCTATAATTTATAAAATATATATAATAATTAGCAACATAGTATGTTATTTAAAGTTTGAATATATTAAACAATCTTAACCTCCAATTGGGGCCATATGGCAGTCATCGCCTCATCGGGGACATCTTTCTAAGATTTATAGTTCAGTGGGACTGTAGTCCTTATAGTAACCCCGAGGAGATTTACGAAGTCACTTGAGTTATCCCCAACCGGTCTCATAGTTTGCTGGTCCTCAAAGTCAAAGACAATAGGGAATGGCTTACAACCATTCTTTTCCCATCGTTTGCGCAACCCCTTGTTTGTAGTCTTCCTCCTTTTATTAGATGACCCTACAAATTCAAGTGAATAAATAAAAAATACAAGTAAACAATACCTTGTAAAAATAAATGCAAATCAAGTAAACATCTTACCAATCGTCGTACAGTCTGAAGCGGGGTTCCATCCTCCAGGTGGAGGATCACCATGACCATCACCATCGTGTCCCCTAACATCCACGTCAGCCATCTGAAAATCCAAATACAACAATACGAACTAGTTTTTTCAAGATCAATAGAAATACAACCCAATAAACATATTAACAATATAAAAGCATAACAAAAGTCAATAAATATATTGATTTCAATTAAAGGTCTTATTACAAATTACGATTGCAATTCAATCGGATTCATCACTAGAATAACTGCGTGCTACGTTGTCGTTATCGAGTTCGTTATCGGATGTATCACTATCATTGCAAATTGGACATCTTTCCTTTTTTTGTTTTCCTTCCAAAACAGACAACAGTCATTCTTACAAGCATGGATCGACTTGTATCCTAACCCAACTTTTTTCATTAATTTTTAGCTTCATAATGTGACTTAGGCAGTGTGTTGTCTTTTGGAAATGCAAATCTAAGAAGTTCTAGAAGTTGGTCAAATGAATTATCAGTCCAATGATTCATGGCTTTCATGTGTGAAATCTTGGCCAAAAAGTCTAACGAAGACATCCAGTCACAACCAGGGTATAGCAGGGTGTCAGCAAGGTTAAATAACTCATCAAGATCATCATTTTTAGAACTCGAACCCTCTGTTGGCTCATTACTATTCTCTTCGTTATCAGAGTGGTGTTGAGTGCTAGTATTCTCCTGAATAACATCGTTGAGGGCATCACGCATCTGACATGTCGTTTGAGGTATGTGTTGTACTGTTGCTCACGCTTGTACATATCGTTCACCATGATGTATCCATACCTTGTAACATTGACAAAAACCCTTTGAGTGTATATGACGTTCAAGTTCTTCGATCGTACCCCATTCGACGTTATTACAGTTATTACACGGGCAACGACATTTATCTTCAGAGTTCAAGTGGTCCTTACACCTCACAAGAAATGCTTGGAGACCATTCCAAAATTCAACAGATTTTTTTGTTTCAAAACCCAACTCTTATCTATAGTCATAACTGTGTTGACAACAATGAATTATCAAAATTAGCAATCAAAACCGTTAATTTATAATAGCAAATACGTTTTTTCATAAACCTTAAATTAAACCTTAATTTATATACATATTCAAATCACAAGATCAAGTCAATTGCAAACTATACATTCCATATCAAATGTGTATCTTAATCACAAAATGGTATCATAACTAACACAAACCTAATTACAGTCAAGAATCACACTTTACAGCCACCAATCATGTAAACTATACATTACCAACAATCAAGTAACCTAATTACAGTCAAGAATCACACTTACAGTCAATAAACTTATTTGAGAGGCAAATCTTCAAATTCTAAACCCAAATCACCAACAATCAAGTAACCTAAGTTAATTTCAGTCAAGAATCGCACTTTACAGTCACACTTTACAGGCAAATCTTCAAATTCTAAACACAAACCAGTTAAAAACTAAGTCAAATCACCACCCGACTGAACCCAACTCACCACCCGACCACCCGATCGACCACCCCAACCTCAGCGGCACACCACCACCCGACACCCAAATCACCACCCGCGCACACACCCGACACCATCATACCTGCGCCCACACCCGCGCACCCACACCCGACACCACCAAACCAGCGCACCCACACCCGCGCACCCACACCTACGCACCCACACTCGAGAATCCGATTGAGAGCCCAAGAACATGAGAGGAGTAGAGAGAGAAACAAAATTATACCTGGGAGGGTCGATCGTGAGGGTGGTCACCTCCAGCCGCCGGGCGTGAGCTCGACGTTGCGAGTTGGTCGATCTCCTTCAGCCGGTGTCGTGAGGTGAGAGGCTAAGGTGCGCGATTTGGGAATTTGGTTATGGGGGCGGGTTATGGGGGGCGGGTTATGGGGTTTGGGAATTTGGTTTATATTTACGGTTTAAATTGTTAATTGTTAATACAATTTTTAACAATTTTTAAGGTTTATTTTTAAGGTTTAAGATTTGGGAATTTTATTTTTTTTAAAATCCCGTAATTTTTAATTGTTAATATAAAACTATAAACGTACTTAGATTTTTTATTTTTTTAAATAGATTTGTAAGTTTTTTTATTATTTTTTTAAAATCCCGTAATTTTTAATTGTTAATATAAAACTATAAACGTACTTAGATCTTTCTATTTTTAAAGTTTCATATATTATAAAAAAGTTTTAAAAAGTGAAAAAATTGCTCTTTTAACAATAAGTTTTAGATGTTAATATGCACATTTGTGTTTTAGTGATAATTTAAAAGTTGTTATTACATTAAATATATACAAGTGATACGTATATACATACATACATGTCATACATGCAGTGCCATACATATTATATATACATACACAGTATATCCATACATAGATACATATGATACGTACATACATACATACATGTCATACATACAGTGCATATATACAAGTAATATATACATACATTGTACATTATACATGTGATACGTATATGCATACATGTCATACATACATACATAATATATCCATACATAGATACATACATTGTACATCATACATGCCATACATATTTTACATGCATACACACTATATCCATACATAGATACATGTGCTACGTACATACATACATACATGTCATACATACGGTGCATATATACAAGTAATACATACATACATAGTGCATTATACATGTGATACGTATATGAATACATGTCATACATACATACATAGTATATCCATACATAGATACATACATTGTCATCATACATGCCATACATACTTACACAGTATATCCATACATAGATACATGTGATACGTACATACATACATACATGTCATACATACAGTGCATATATACAAGTAATACATACATAAATACATTATACATTATACATGTGATACGTATATGCATACATGTCATACATACATACACAATATATCAATACATAGATACATACATTGTGTATCATACATGCCATACATACATACACAATATATCCATACATAGATACATGTGACACGTATATGCATACATGGCATGCATACATACACGTATGTACATACACAGATACATTGTACATTATATATGTGATAAGTAAATACAAACATGTCATACATATTATACATACAAACACGATATATAGATACACCACACAAATACATGTAATAAATACGTGTCATGCATATATACATACCAAAAGACACTACATACATACATACATACATACATACATACATACATACATACATACATACATAATACATACATACATACATACATACATACATACATACATACATACATACATACATACATACATACATACATACATACATACATACATACATACATACATACATACATACATACATACATACACACACACACATATATAATACATACATACATACATTGTATATTATACACGTGATACGTACATACATACATGTCATACTTACAGAGCATATATACAGGTATTACATACATACACTGTACATTATACATATGATACGTATATGCAACATGTCATACATACACACACAGTATATCCATACATAAATACATACATTGTACATTGTATATCATACATGCCTTATGTATGTATATATACATAAATACATTGTACATTGTATATGTGATAATTAAATACAAACATGTCATACATATTATACATACATACACGATATATACATACACCATACACACATACATGTAATAAATACGTGTCATGCATATATACATACAAAAAGACACAACATACATACATACACACACATATATATATACATACACACATACACTATTGCAAATCTGAGCTGATTTTTCTTTTATTTACGAAAACTGAAATTATATTTAAATACAATATTTTATATTTCGATTTAAAAACAAAATTAAAATTCAAAAATACTTTCAGCGAGGACAATGTCCTCACAATATGTGACCCGGGATTTTTTCAGTTTTGAAGGGAATCGAAAATACGTATTTACGCGATATTTTTTAAGTTTGGTAGGAATTGAAAATTAAAAAAATACGTATGTATCTATAGCGTGGACATTGTTTTTGCTATAGATCTAGTCAAAAAAGTCCCGCCTTTTTATATATTTTCACAGTCAATAAAATTAATTAAAAAACAAAAAAAAACCTGAAAACTGTACTGCGAGAACGTTGTCCTTGCTAAAGGTCTGGTCAAACTAGAAAATAAACTGGCTCTACTTTTTTGTCTTTTAGTGTGCTATAGTAAGAACATTATGTCCTTGCTATAGAATTTTGTTGCTAAAAATCATTTTTCTTGTAGTGACATATATTAACTTCGATGAAACATTAATCTATAACTACTTAATAAAATTAATAAATAATTTTCCTTTAATTAACTAGGTAATGTCACACATGAAACTATTCCGATGTTAGATACGTGTTCATTTTCCAACCATCGTAATTATTTTTGAACGTAATGTGTTTGTTTTATTAGGGAATTAATTACTTCTTATTACGTAATATGATAATCAACGTTATTACGGTTTTATTTATTTTTATTAAAAGAGATTCCCAAACTCCAATTTTATGTTTCGTTTTTCTATATATTTACCAAATAGTTTTATAAACATTGTGTTAATAAGTAGTGTTCAAAGTTAATAGTTTGTTAACACTTTGTTAACTGTGCAATAGTTGAGGGGCTAATTGTGTAATGTTTGTAGTTGATATATGCGGATGAGATCAGGTAGTTAGAGTTAGTTAACTCAATTGCATAGCTTCGCATTTGATCATTGTAATTCATTGTAATCATCTTGTTCAATTCTATCATCGAATTCTTGTGTTCATCTTGTTTTCAATTATGATTCTTTGTATTCAAATCGAGTAGAATATATTGTTTTCTAAGTGGTATCAGAGCCACTAATCGGCTCGAACAAAGAAGGTAATCCGAAAAAGTAATTGGAATTGAAGATGGTGTCCACGAAGTACGAAATCGAGAAGTTTGATGGAAAGAATGATTTCGAGTTATGGAGGGTAAAGATGCGAGCGCTTCTTGTTCATCAAGGTGTAGTAGCAGCGCATAACGGTGAAGATAAATTGCCAGCAGGAATGACTGAAAAGGAGAAGAAAGATACACTCGAGAAGGCACACATAACTCTCGGTGACAGAGTTCTTAGGGAGGTGTCAAAGGAGATCTCGGCGGCAGGGCTATGGTCAAAACTTGAGAGTTTGTACATGACGAAGTCCCTGGCAAATCGACTGTATCTAAAGAAACGTTTGTAGACTTTTCAGATGGGTGCTGGTAAGACCCTCGATGATCACACTGATGAGTTTAGTAAATTGGTGTTGGATCTGGAGAACATTGAAGTGGTGTTAGATGACGAGGACCAGGCTATCATATTTTTGGCCTCTCTTCCTTCTTCTTATGAACATTTTGTGGACACCCTTATGTTTGGTAGAGAGACTCTATCAATGGAAGAGGTTCTTGCTGCCTTGAATTCAAAAGAATTGAAGAAGCGATCAGATGTTAAAGAAGAGCATGCTGATGGGTTGTATGTAAAGGGTAGAACTGAGCAAAGGGGCCACAAGAATAGGGGGTTCACCAGGTCCAAATCAAAGGGTAGACGTAAGTGCTATGTTTGTAATTCGGACAAACACCTCAAGAAAGACTGCCCTGAATGGAAGAAGAAGAAAAGTGAGTATAATATGCCTAGAAATCTTAATAGTCAGCAACCTCAGGATGAGAATGTTTATGGTTATGATAGTGCTGATGTGCTGGTTGTCTCTAAAAGTGAAACTGGTCAAGAATGGATCATGGATTTAGGATGTTCTTATCATATGACTCCAAATAGGAAATTCTTTAAGGAATTGAAGATGGAGGATCTTGGATCAGTGTAATTGGGAGATGACAGACCTTGTTTGATTAAGGGTGTTAGAACTATACCTTTGAAATTGCAGAATAGATCTTTGTATGAACTAGAGAATGTCAGATATATTCCAGAGTTGAAAAGAAATCTTGTGTCACTTGGGTCCTTTGAAAGAAACGGTGGTCAAGTGAGTCTTGCAAATGGTAAGGCTAAAGTGACTCGTGGGTCAATGGTGATATTGACTGGAACAAGGAAGGATAATAATCTTTACTTACTGGATGGTCATGTAAGTGGTGGTATTGTGTCAATTGAAAATGTTGAGAATGACAGCAATACCATGAGGTGGCATAAGAGGCTAGGACACATCAGTGATCAAGGCCTGACTGAGTTAAAGAAGCAAGATGCTATTGAAGGTTACTTGAATGTAAGTTGGATTTTGTGAGCATTGTGTATTTGGTAAGTCTCACAAAGTTAAATTCAGTAGAGGTGACGGTTATACAAAGGGGATCTTAGACTATGTGCATGCTGACTTGTGGGGGCCTGCAAGGGTTGCCTCTTAGGTGGAGCCAAGTATTTTCTGTCCATTATTGATGACTATTCACGAAGGGTTTGGTGTATGTGCTGAAAAGCAAAGATGAAACTTTTTCTAAGTTTAAAGAATGGAAAAGGTTGGTGGAGACACAAACTGAGAAGAAAGTCAAGAAACTGAGAACAGATAATGGACTAGAGTTTTGTAGTGGTGCATTCAATATGTTTTGCAAAGAACATGGTATAGCTAGACATTTAACTGTTCCTGGTACTCCACAACAGAATGGGTTAGTGGAGAGAATGAATAGAACACTATTAAACAAGGTAAGGTGTATGATGTCTAGTGCTGGTCTGCCAAAGGTATTTTGGACAGAGGCTGTCTCCACTGCTGCTTATCTTGTGAATCGTTCACCTTCATCAGCTATTAACATGGCAACTCCAATGGAGAAGTGGTCTGGGAACAAGTCAGGTTATGACCATTTAAGGGTGTTTGGTTCTTTAGCATACGCACATGTAAACCAAGGCAAGCTTGAACCTAGAGCAGTCAAGTGTATTTTCTTGGGGTACCTTGATGGCATCAAAGCCTACCGGTTATGGAGGGTTAGATGATGTGAGTCCAAAGGTAATAATAAGCAGAAATGTGTACTTTAAGAAGGATGTTATGTATAAAGATGTGATGGCACAGCAACCTGAAGAGGGAAAGTTTTCTGAAAGTAATGGAGTACTAACATTGAGGTGGAGCTATCACCTATAACAGATGGTGATTTATTCTCTGAAAGTGTAAATGCAGAGAGTGCTGCTTCTACTCATGATGAAAGTGACTACAGTATAGCTAAGCACAGGTCAAGAGAGTTATTATTCCTCCTGCTAGATTTAGAAGTAATGATGAGATTTTAGCTTTTGTTTTCAATGCTGCTGAAGAAGAAAGTCAATGTGATCCTGTGTCTTATGATGAGGCTGTTAATTCTAATCATAAGGATAAATGGGTTCAGGCTATGGATGAAGAAATGGATTCCTTGATCAAGAATGGGACTTGGGTTTTGGTTGACAAGCCTGAGGATCAAAAGATTGTAGACTGTAAGTGGTTGTATAAGGTCAAAGAAGGTATTAATGGTGAGGCTTCTAGATTTAAAGCAAGATTGGTTGCCAGAGGGTTTACTCAGAGAGGAGGAATAAACTACAATGAGGTGTTCTCTCGGTTGTGAAACACTCTTCTATAAGAGTGATTTTGTCTTTGGTGGCCACTAATGACTATGAGTTGGAGCAGTTGGATGTAAAGACTGCCTTCTTACATGGAGACCTAGAAGAAAACATTTATATGAAGCAGCCAACTGGTTATGAGCAAGTGGGTCAGGAGGATAAGGTGTGTTTCTTGAAGAAGTCATTGTATGGACTTAAGCAGTCTCCAAGACAATGGTATAAGAAGTTTGATGAGCAGATGATCAATCATGGATTTAAGAGAAGCTTGTATGATATTTATGTCTAGATTAAAGAATATGACAGTGATAAGTTCATATATCTTTTACTATATGTAGATGACATGCTGGTATGCTGCAAGGATAAAGCTGAAATAGTGTCTACAAAGCACATGCTTATGGAGGCATTTGAGATGAAAGATTTGGGAAATGCTAGTAAGATTTTGGGTATGGAGATCAGAAGAGACAGGGGTGGTAAAAGGCTGTTTCTCTCTCAAAGGTCTTATCTTAGCAAGGTTCTTTCAAATTTTAATATGTCTCGGTGTAAACCGGTACTTACTCCTCTTGCTTCTCATTTTAAGTTGTCTTGTCAAGACTGTCCTGATACAGAAGGTGAGAAGGAGGTCATGTCCAAAATTCCGTATGCTAGTGCTGTTGGAAGCCTTATGTACTTGATGGTATGTACTAGACCTGATTTGGGTCATGCTGTGGGGGTGGTTAGTAGGTATCTGTCTAATCTAGGCAAGGTACATTCGGAGGCTGTTAAATGGATATTGAGATATCTTAAGGGTACTAGAGAGTTGGGGTTGATTTTTGGAAGTCAAAGTGTTGGTTTATCAAACTCAGTGGCAATACATGGATATGTAGATTCAGACTTTGCCAAGGATTTAGACAGGGGAAGATCAGTAACTAGCTATGCTTTCTTAGTTGCTGGTGGTTTAGTGAGCTGGAGATCTACTTTACAAAAGGTAGTTGCTTTGTCTACTACTGAATTTGAGTATATTGCCTTGACTGAGGCTGCCAAAGAGGCAATATGGTTGAAGGGTTTTGTGTCTGATTTGGGTGTTAAATTAGAAGGTGTGTTAGTAAGTTGTGATAATCAAAGTGCTATACATTTTATCTAAGAATCAGACTTATCATGAAAGGACTAAACATATAAATGTTAGATTACATTTTATTAGAGATGTAATCAATTCTAAGGTGATCAAAGTTGAGTATGTGGAGACCAAAGAGAATGCTGCTGATTTCTTAACTAAAGTGGTACCTGGAGTGAAGTTACAGCAATGTTTGAATTGGTTAGGTGTTGGTTAAACTTTGACACTAAGATGGAGATTGTTAATAAGTAGTGTTCAAAGTTAATAGTTTGTTAACACTTTGTTAACTGTGTAATAGTTGAGGGGCTAATTGTGTAATGTTTGTAGTTGATATATGCGGATGAGATCAGGTAGTTAGAGTTAGTTAACTCAATTGCATAGCTTCGCATTTGATCATTGTAATTCATTGTAATCATCTTGTTCAATTCTATCATCGAATTCTTGTGTTCATCTTGTTTTCAATTGTGATTCTTTGTATTCAAATCGAGTAGAATCTATTGTTTTCTAACACATTGATTGATACATGATTCTTTAAATTAGTTTCATCCTTTAAAAATTTCAAATGAATTGACTTCACCCAAGTGTCAGATACACATATAACACATGAAACTTGAGTTTAAGGTGTGTATATAACACGTGAAAAACGAATTTTGAACATCTTTATAAGACAGACGAATATCTCGATACCGTAAAACACAAAAATGTTTTTTTTACCGTAGCATTTTTGACACATGCACTCTGTAAAACTATTTCTGAATGTGAACATCTATAATCTTTTTAACACGTTACATTTTTGTTATATCACAAAAATGTTTCTTGTAACACGTTACATGAATTTCATTTTGGTTACGGACATAACATACGAAATATATATATAATCGACTGCACATTTCACGTTTGGTTGATATGAGTTGTCCATAGTGGTTATTTATTTTAATTTCTAACCATAATTAATAAAATGGATACATCTTTGTATACAAAATTCTCTTTTTTTCACATGGATGTTCAAAAATGTAAGTATTGTTTTCATACGAAAATGCGAATCTGAAATTATTGTGATCAATAGAACCAAACAAACATCCTGATTTAATCATATGCAAATCTTAACATTTAATTATTACATAACAAATAAAAAATGCATGTGTAGCACAACAACATCCACCCTATGAAGACAAACCGCATGTGCGTTTTGGCCTTATTCTTTCCCACCGGAATCTGGCCGGCTCCGCCGTGTCTCTCCACCACACGGTGGTTGTTGGGTCTCTTGTTTTATTTATAAATACAAACAAACACCTCACTTTCATCATAAACCATCTCTCTAGTTTCTTCACTCACTCCCATCATTGTTTGTAACATGAGTCTAATGAAAGTCACTATGCTTCTCTTGCTCACCGCGACCCTCATCCACACCACAACCGCCAGCTATGGTAGCTGGCGGAGTGCCCACGCCACGTTTTATGGTGGCGGTGATGCTTCTGGGACAATGGGTATGTTTTAAAATTATTACAGTTGTAACTGATTAGTAGTAACTAAATTGATATATTTAATTTGTATATATGCCCATTTAGACAGTAGGTATGTAATTGTTTGCATTTACGTAGGTGGGGCTTGTGGTTATGGAAACTTGTATGCGGAAGGGTATGGTACAAACACTGCGGCACTTAGTACCGCGCTTTTTAACAATGGACTAAGTTGTGGGGGTTGTTATGAGATGATGTGCGTGAACGATCCACAATGGTGCCTCCCTGGATCGGTCACCATTACTGCCACAAATTTCTGCCCGCCGAACTTTGATTTGCCTAACAACAATGGTGGATGGTGCAACCCGCCGCTCCAACATTTTGATATGGCTCAACCTGCTTTCTTGAAAATTGCCAAGTACAAAGCTGGAATTGTGCCTGTGTCTTTTAGAAGGTATAGCAAAGCTATGTAGTCATTTTCAAGTTATTAAATATATAGGATTTTAAATCTAATGGATGTGAGTTTTAGAAAAGGCATAAGCCTAACATGAAATTCATGTGTTTGGATTAGTGTAAACGGGTCAAGGTTAGACATAACGAGTATGTGAACATGATTAGTTAAACATGTTACGTGCAGATCAACCTGATGGATTCGAGGGTGGATCCATTTGACCCATTTATTTTTATAATTCAAAAAAAAACATATATGTTATGTGTTACAACTTAATCTAGTTAGATCTTATATACCAAAAATTTAACAATTACAATAGAAATGGAAATTAGGTTATAACATGATACATTATATGCATTTGTCTTTTTGGTTTTAAATCCTTAAGATAAAGGATTAATATGAAAAAAATAAAGTAAAGTATTTTTCCCTAGGTTATCTGGGTCATGTTCTTTTCAACAAGTGTATGCATGTTGTTTTGGGTTTGTGTGACTGATATAAGTTTCAGGTTCATATCGTGTTTGGGTTTGTATATAATTTTTTTTTAGTGTCGGGTAAATAAAAATATACAATTCTAGTTGCACCCTTATTCTAAGACTACATAGATAATTGATCTATTCTTATCATTGTAACCAAAAATCAATCTAAATGTGATCAATTGAACCAAGCTGGGACGTTTTCTTATTGAACCGATGCAGGGTTCCATGTGTAAGAAGAGGAGGAATAAGGTTCACCATGCACGGCCATTCCTACTTCAACTTAGTTTTAATAAGTAACGTGGGAGGTGCGGGGGAGGTTCATGCCGTATCCGTCAAAGGGTCAAAAACAGGGTGGCAAGCCATGTCAAGAAATTGGGGTCAAAACTGGCAAAGCAATTCATATCTTAACGGTCAAAGTCTCTCTTTCCGAGTCACAACTAGTGATGGAAGAACAACTACAAGCTACAACGTTGTGCGTGCTGGTTGGCAGTTCGGCCAGACTTACCAAGGGAGACAAATTTAATGTTTCCAAAATTGAAAAAAGGTTCATTTAAATTTTGCTTTACAAAATACACAAGTAAAATCTTTTTACTACCATCTTTAAAACATAGACAAATATATGTCAATGTTTTTAAAGTCGGTGGAGTACTTACAATGTAGGCATTATTCATTCTTGGACCCGATACACTTTATGTGAGTTACTTATTATACATCTATGGTTTAATTTGAAAAGGCTTTTTGTGATTAAACAAAAGCTGAAGATTAATCAAAATTTGTATAATAGTTATTGTTTTGTGTCGTTTTTTGTTCGTCGTGAAGCAGAGGTGTTGATTAACATCCGCTAAACGTTGTACTGAACATGTCTCGATAAATGTTAATTATGATATGATTATTATATCAATTTATTTGTTTTCAGACTTCATGCTCTGTTGTTCAGTATATATATTAATTTGGGTTTGCTTAACATCAAAAGAGTTCCTTATAGATTGAAGATATTTATGAAAGAAATTTTAAAAAACATGTAACTCTAGCATTTGTAGGTTTATAACATACTTTAAATCAAGATACTAACAGACGATGCTAATCATATCAGGCGGCAGTGCGGCACTAATAAAAAACACACCATACATACACGTATATATGTGGCAACTTTCATAAAACTACGTGAACAACATAATATATACCCTTATATCATTTGCTTCAAGTACCTTGAGGAGGAAATATATGTCTAAAGAATAGAGGTGACACTCAAAGATAGACGATGTTTTTTATGAGGAAAATTTGAATGCTCGCATTATCCGCTCACAAAGTATGTACACACGTTGTTGTTCACATGCGTGGCGCATTCATACTGTTGAAATTTTGGACATAAAATAATTATATTTACATATTTGTTATATAAATAGTTATTTATTTATTGGTTTAAGGTCTCGTTTTATAACGAACTATACCGTGTCCAACTGAAGCTGAGATAAATTAAAATTGATGTTCGAAGTTTAGTTGTCAGAATGAAGAAAGTAAAACTTGGGTGATTATAGTAGGAAACTGCTTGTAATTTCTTGCATAATACTAATAAAGTCATGTATTGACTTTATTCTTGCAATTTTATGTTTGATCAACTCTTTTAATAATATTATGAATGTTTATTATGGATCATAATTTTTATTAAAATTGGCATTAAACATTTTATGAATAAAATAAGAGTTTTAATTTGATCTCTAAAACATTTCATAAATCAAATGAAAGTTTTGATTGTGAATCATAAAACTCACACTAATGTGAAGTCTTTAGCATTAGTATATCACTAAACTCATGATTAGAAAAGAAAGAGAAGAAAAAAATTTATTTATTTAGTGTCAACAAGTTTTATAGAAATTTAGAGAAAAACACTCTCTAAATTGTTCTTTTACACAGTCTTATTTAACATTTTTCCATATAAGATCATAACGCATATTTTACCCGGTGATCTTTTGGGCATAGGCACTCTCCGGCAGTACATACTGCTTTGGCTGTTGTACTCTGAGAGACAAACGCATTGTCTTGAGTAGAGACACGAAATCTATTTTAAGGGACCCGTGTCTAGCACGATCCTCAGCCACAACCGTCAATCCTTTGTTTGTTCATTTTTGTAATCAAGAGGTATAGTTGAAGATTCGAACGCGATAAAGACTCAAGTCAAGAATACTATATGAAGACTTGTTGGAGTATATACTAAAGACGGATGTTCGAATCAAGTTTGGTATATAAATATTGTTTATATTTATTTGTTTAGTCGTATTTGTAAACGGTATTGTACTAGAATATTTCTCATGGCTAACGAGAGTATCGTTAGAATTACTATTTTTTAATAAGTGAACCTATTTCTTACACATACTCTATGGTGAGTGTTTTGACGACTTGAAATGTTTGTTTTATAAGAGCTAAAAGTCGATATTTATTTAAAGAAAATTTACTTTCATATGCTTATTTTAGGAACTTTCCCTTTTAAAAGTAATGGTAATACAAGAGATTAGGGAATAAGAAACTTAGGATAAACGTAAACTAGCTAACATACCCAACAGTAGGAACTAGAATTAAGTTCTCAGCATTGCGGCGGAGGCGAAAAACCGTGGTAAATAACACAAATGTCATACCACCACTAACGACCAACACACTGAAGTTGCAGTGTGTTAATATGAAGAACTTAGACCAAAACATAAGACATAGAAAATTGTAACGTAAAGAAATCCTTCAGAATGGGAAAAGAGACGTAACGAACCACCACATTGTGTTATGTTAACTTACCAAATTTAGAACAAACGTAAAAATGTTGAATCACACATGCATGTTGTGTCGTGCTAACTTGCAAAATTTAAAACAAACGTAATACGATGATTTACGAAATGTGAAAAATATAGGGGAACAAATTTGAAAATATAAACGTTGTAAGATTGAATTATCATAAATGAGAGTTTTAGCTTAAAAGTAAAGAAAATCAAATTTGACAAGTTCAATCGTAAAAAAAGAAAAACTTTATGCTAAAAGAAAAAATAATTTTTTTAAACCCCCTATGCATAAGTTCAACACCATTATGCATAGAGGAATTGGTAATTAGTAATATATAAATTCCTTAAATGATAAGAATAAAAATAATACACACACTATATGTGTGTATATATATATATATATATATATATATATATATATATATATTATATATATATATATATAAAATTAAGATAATATGTTGCGTGTATATAAAGACCTTGAAACTACTAACCAATTTTTCGGGTGTATTGATTACTTCTCATGTTTGGGGCCTTATTGAGGGGTGGCTAGGAATTTCTTTGCCTTTGAATCATGCTCTAGATCATCTTATGAAGTGGCTCGATACCTTCCATGTGACTAAGAAAAAAAAGGAGTTGGTCGATGTTGTCTTTTTTGGGTCATTTGGAAGTTAAGAACTGTAAAACAGTGATCTTCCTTGATCATACCATTGGAGATACAAGACTTAAATACAAAACGAAAGGCTAACCTAGAGGCTACAATTAAGGGAGACTAGACTAGACTAGCTACAATTAGGGAAGACTAATATATAAGAAGGTTACAAAAATACATGCCAATAATATCACTAAATATTATTGGCTAACAGTCCCCCGCAGTATGAGCCGTAGGAGTGCGGAGGCACAAACTGGATCGAAACGTTGAAACAAGTGCTTCGGTAACCCCTTGGTGAAGATGTCCGCGTACTGGTAGTCTGCTGGAACGTGAAGGACTTTTATGGTACCAAGTCGCACTTTCTCCCGAACAAAGTGTATGTCCAGCTCGATATGTTTGGTTCTTTGGTGTTGCACTGGATTTTCGGCTAAGTAAACGGCTGAAATGTTGTCACAGTAGACAAGGGAGGCATGCGTTACGGGCAGGTGTAGTTCCACAAGAGGTTACGGATCCAGCTGTGTTCGGAGACTGCATTGGCGACTCCTCTATATTCGGCTTCTACGCTTGAACGGGAAATGGTTGCTTGTCGCTTAGAGGACCATGAGATGAGGTTGCCGCCCATGTATACGCAATATCCGGATGTTGATCGACGTGAGTCGGGACACCCGCCCCAATCCGCATCGGAATAAGCGGTTAGCTTGGTGGACGAGGTGGATGTGATTAGAAGACCTTGTGTTATGGTGCCTTTGATGTACCTCAGTATGCGTTTTAGAAGTTGAAAGTGAGGCTCGCGAGGGTCGTGCATAAAGAGGCATATTTGTTGAACCGCGTATGAGATGTCCGGCGGGTGATTGTCAAGTATTGGAGCGCCCCGGCCAAGCTACGGTAGAGGGAGCTGTCTGAAAATGAGGCACCATTGGTGGCACTTAGTTTGGATCCGACTTCCACAGGCGTGCTAACGGGTTTGCAATTTGTCATGTTGGCACGGGAAAGGATCTCCATGGCATATGTGGACTGTGAAAGAAATAAACCATTGTGTTGTTGATTTACCGAGATACCAAGAAATGATGTAGGGACCCGAGGTCGGTCATGTTGAATTCTGATGAGAGTGATTTGATAATGTTCTTCGACAAGACAGTGCTTGAGGCAGTAAGTATAATGTCATCCACGTAGAGGAGTAAGTAAGCCATTTGGTCTCCTTTTTTGAAAATAAATAAAGTGGTATCACAAACGCTACTTTTGAACCCACACCGAGTGATGTATCCGCGAAGCGTTGGTACCACGCCCGGGGAGCTTGTTTGAGACCGTATAAAGATCGTTGGTACCACGCCCGGGAGCTTGTTTAAGCTTGTTTGAGACCATACAAACGCTACTTTTGAGACCGTATTCGTTTTTCATAGCGGCATTCCAGTTTCCGTCTTTAAGTGCAGTGAGGTGGGATTTCGGTAATGGAGAGATAGGTGGAGTCGAAGTTGTGTTAAGGTTTAGTGGTTGACGCGTGGTTTGAATATCCCGGACTTGGAGCGGGTTTGCATGGGGTGAGTTGAGGAGAGTGGAATTTGGGAGTTCGTAATTGTTACAGGGATGTTTTGGTTGGTAAGGAGGTGTGGGTATGGGGTCCGAAGGTAAGGAAGTTTGGGATTGGGGTGAGGTATGGTGAACTGAGGGTGAGGTGTGGTCACCCCTGGGCGAAATGGGGTCGACTGAGGATGAGTTGTATTGGTTGTTAGGTGAAGGAGGTGATTGAGGTGGGTGGTTTTTAACCGAGAAGTGTGGCCTGGTTGTGGAGGTGGCTGGTGGGTGGAACTTAAGTGGGTTGGGCCTGGGGTGTAATATTGGTAGAGGATGGTTGAGTGAACAGCAAGGGTGATGGGTCAAGGAATGAGTGTGTGGGAGCTGGTTTAGATGGGTTTGCAAGAGGGAATGTAGACTCGTCAAAAGTAACATGCCTTGAAAAAATGGTTTTACCCGAGGGAAAGGTCCAAACACCAGTAACCGCGGTAGTTCGCTGGGTACCCTAGAAATACACACGGAGTGGAACGAAGGCAAGTTTGTGTGGACGAGTGGAGGAAAGGTTTGGGTAGCATAAACAACCAAATACACGCAAGTAGTCGTATGTCGGTTGTCGAAGGTAAAGAGTGTCATAGGTGTTAAGCTTTGGTGAAGTTTTGTGGGAAGAATATTGTGTAGTGACAAGCGGTGTGCAAGGCTTCGACCCAAAACGAAGAGGGAAGTTTGGCGTGGGTGAGAAGGGTAAACATGATTTCATTTAAACGTCGAATCATACGTTCGGATTTTCCGTTTTGTGGGATGTGTGTGGACACGAGAAGCGGAACTCGATGCCGTTTTGGTTTGCAAAATTTTTAAAACTTGTATTTATAACTCTCCCCCCATATCACATTGAAAAGATTTATTTATAAGTTAAATTGAGTCTTAACAAAGCGATGAAACCGGGTGAATTTTGCGAATGTCTCGGATTTAAATTTTAACGGATAGACCCACGTGTATTGGGTGAAGTCGTCCGTTAGAACCATGTAATACTTATAACCTGCATGACTTAAAATTGGTGAAGTCCATAGGTCGCAATGTAAAATAGCAAAAGGTAAATAAGTACAATTAGTTGAATCCGAAAAAGGTAGTCGTTTATGTTTCGACAACTGACACGATTGACAAACAAAGGTGTCTTTATTTTATGATAGAAATAAAATGCTTTGCATTGAGAAACTCCATCACTGGATGACCGGGATGCCCAAGTCTATCATGCCAAAACGGAGAATCTTGTGAGGATGCAAAGTAGGCGGTTGCGGAAGTGTTGGTGGTGAGCGGGTAAAGATCACTGTTACTGTTGTGACGGCTCAGGATCGTGCCATCCTTGAAATCCTTCACAGAAAAACCAAATGGGTAAACTCAATGGATGTCCAATTATCACATTGAATTTACAAACAAAATTAATTTTTAATATTTTGGGTTATAAAGAACGGATTTTAGGTGCAAGGGTTTGGATGGGTGTAGATGGTTGAGTTTCCCGACCCAAAACTGTAATGCGATTACCATTTCCAACAAATATTGACGCTATAGGTGAATACGTGGAAAAGTGTTAAGTTTGTCGTGCTCATAAGTCACGTGATCAGACGCACCTGTATCCGAATGCCAAATCATCGGCATGGTCTCCCTGCTCCAAAGAGAAAGCTTCAACTGCAGCAGCTAATTGAGCAGGCTCCATAGGATCGGTTTCTGTAAGGTGAGCCTGAGCTGATTGGTTTGTTGAGAGACGGAGTTCCGATTGCCAGAATTTGTCGTGGCCGTAGTCCCACGGTTGCTGCCATGGTTGGGATGGGTACGGACATGGTGGAGAGTCCAATACGGGTATGGTTGCTGTGGATGGGGAGCCCCATAGGGTGCATACTGCATAGGGTGAGGTGAATAAGGGCGTGGAGATTGATTGGTGGGTTTCGGCTTGTGTTCCTCCTGCCCGGGCGGGTGTCTCGTCTGGAAGGTGGTCACGGTTATTATGGTTGCGACGGTTGGGTTGATAGTCCCTGTGGTTTGAGGGGCGGGCTCGTTGGAGATGGTGGTGGTGTGGTTCGATTTGAGGAGTTCCAGGTGGGTTTCGTGAGATAGCAGCAACCACCAACGGGTTGGATGAGTTGTTCTCGCGGGCAGCTATTCGACGGGCTTTCGGCTTGGAGTTGATCCACCGCGGTTTCCCAAGGAGGTAGCGATTGGTTGAGATGGTCGCTGTGGTATCGTATTCACGAGGAAGACCACGAACCAGGTGAAGGATGCGTTGGGTGTTGGTGAGGGGCAATCAACAGCAGCAAGCTGATCCGTAAGTTCGCGAATCCGTTGGCAATAAGAGTCCAAATCTGGCATGGCGGAGAGAGTGAGATTGGTGAGCTCATGTTGGAGGGCATGGGCACGGGTCCTTTATTATTAAGGAAGAGCTTTTTGACCCGTTCCCATGCCTCATAAAGCCGTTGATGTGTCTTCAAGGACTCGAACAAGAAGTTCGTCCGATAGAGTCCCGTAGATCCATTGTAAGACGACCGCATCGATCTTCTTCCAAGCGGGGAATCAGCGTCATCTTTACCCGGGGCCGGCATGCCATCGATATGGTGAACCACATCATACCTGGTGGCGTGGAGCATGAAAAGTTTAACCCAAGAAGGATAAGAGACCTTCGTCCATCGAGCATACGGACTTTATGTTGGATATTGGTCACTGTATACACCGATGGAGACTGTTGGGTGTTGGGTTGGTGGAAGTAGAGGATTGATCGCCATGGAGGGTGGGGATATGAACTACTGCGAAGGTTCAAGGATGAGAGCAGCGGGATCGAGATCCGGCTGTGAAGTGATACCATGTAAAACAGTGATCTTCCTTGATCATACCATTGGAGATACAAGACTTAAATACAAACGAAAGGCTAACCTAGAGGCTACAATTAAGGGAGACTAGACTAGACTAGCTACAATTAGGGAAGACTAAATATATAAAAGGTTACAAAAATACATGCCAATAATATCACTAAAATATTATTGGCTAACAGAAACGAAGGTGTCTTTTCAGAGAAGCGAAGATGTCTTTATTTGAAGAACTTATATTTAATCATTTTTTTAGGTTTATATTAGAAATTGGACGTGACGTCCTAAATGGGTAGACTGATTACAATATCCACTATTGTACATTTGACTTTTTGAGGAGTCTAGTTACTTGCTAGTGGCCCTTATAATGAAAACTGATGTTTCAAAAAAGAAAAAAATATGTGCTTACACTACTAGAAAAAACTGCAATAGATGACGCCGCATTGCGCGTCATCTTTGGGGTCAGATGACGCGCAATGCGTGTCAAGGAAGGGGTAGTCATAAATGACAGATGACGCGCATCCGCGCGTCATCTGTTTATGACGCGCAAAAGATGATGCGCATTTTATGACGCGCAAAAGATGACGCGCAATGCGCGTCAAGGAAGGTAGTCATAAATGACTAGATGACGCGCATCCGCATGTCATCTATGAAATTTTTATGACGTGCAATAGATGACGCGCAATGCACATCATAAAATTAGCTGCATTTTTTAAATTTTTTATTTTTAATAAATTTACATGTTTTCTAAAATAAATTTTCGAATAACATTAAAAGCGAAATACATTAAATACCAACAAAGTTTACAAAGTTGTTAATTAACAACTATAAAGCATAAAACAAGTCCAATTCAATTAGTATCAATTACAAGTCCAACAATACTAACACAAGTCTAACAATACTATCATTTCAGTCACATATAATGAAATTCGATACATAGCGCGCCCATCTTCACGAACTTCATCCAAATCACCATCAGTGTATTCTTCTTTACCTTCTCCAACCTAAGACAACCAATTTCATCAAATTAAAGCTGTCAGTTTTGACCCAAAACCCCCTTTATGTAAAACACTTGTAATTTACTTGACTAGTTTATATCAACTACAAGGCAACAACAATGGTAATTACTCATAAAAAACTCATACATAGATAGTTATATTCAATATATAACACTACAAAGAAACAAATGGTAAATATAAGGTACGTAATCATCCAGCATAAGTGGAGCAAAGCTTTGGTAGGGTACTGTACAAAGTTAATTGTATTTGTCATAAGTTTAGTTCAATATAATCACAGTAAAGCTCAATAATACCATAGCATAGCCTTTCAGAAAAGGCTCTACAATACTATTACTCGACTAACCTTCATGGTTCTTTCAACAGGAAAAAACAAGCAACATATACGCCTTTGCTCGGATTGAAACATAGTCAAACACATTAAAGTTAGAATATAAACTGAGTTTACCGTCATGTAAATCGGTCCTTTGTAACCACAAACTTCAGTGAAGTATGGAAGAGCTCCAATATGATCCAAGTGACTGTAAGATAGAACCCATATTAGTTCATGTTGAGTTGATTCTTCAAATGATGTACAACCTCCCTCACATAAATGCCAAAAAAAAAGAGTATTTATCTTCTATGACACTCACAAGATTACAATAGTTAACTCAGATAAGAACTAAAAACAAAATGACCCGTGTACACTAAACAGATAAATAACTCATTGAACATTAATAAGTTACTGTAATTACTTATAAAATCTCTTAGTGTATTAACCACCATCATTTATCACAATTTTATTCATACTTCAAATCCAATTTGATTCAAGTAGTAATTAAATGTGCAGATGGATAAAGGGGAAGGTTTATCTTACAAGTGAGTAATAATAATGCAAGAAAGAACACTGCTGAAGTCGCCAGATTTTGAAATGTGAGAGAAATCAGGGTAACGACGGTGATCAACGTAGCCCATATGCATCCCACAATCGAACATAATCTTCTTCCCATTGATGGATACTACCACACAGCTCTTTCCTACCTCCTGTCCTGCACCTGATTGGTTTACGTTTAAATTAGCTATATCCTCTTGCTCAATTTAAGAAGATATCCACAAAATAACAGGAGATTAAAGATACGAATAAGAGACGAATACCTAGAACAAGACACTCGATGGCCATTAGTATCTGCAGTAATGAGTTGAAAGTAAAACCTAAAATGTAGGGCTCTCCAATTTTCTGATACAATTGTACGTCGGCGCCCTTTTTAGTTCAAACAAGGTGGAACCTGTCAATTTTAGATGAGATGGTTTGGTTAAACAATGACGAGATTTATGGTCACTTAAATGGGTTAGTTAAAAGTTAAACAGTTCAATTATTGGGTTAGTTATTAGTTAATTTAATTCATAGAGAAAAAAAAGAACATCAAGCAAATCAAGTCATATATAAAAAGTCAAACATGTCAGCTCTAATAGATATCAATGTGGCCTTCAGAGGTGAAAGTATGAAACAAACTTCAATCAATGCCACTTCATTTTCTAAAAAGCTTAACATGTTCATGTGCTACCCTTATGCTTTGGGGTTTAGCTGTACCATTAGAACATTTCAGTTCAAGTGTATGATAACCAACTCCAATTCAAAAAATAATAATAATAATAAATTCCACATAATTGAATAATAACCAACTTCAATTCAAGTTCACTAATATGAATTGCACAGAGACCAACATGATAATAGCACTAATTTGAAAATTTTAGACCCCAATTGCAAAATGCAATGTATCACCTTATGCAAACAATCAGTTGACAAAAATGCACCAAACACGCAATAGACACCGTGTAACCCCAGTAGCAAATTACCTTACTGGATGATTATAGATTCCAATTTATAGCAATAGGATGCATCATGAACTCCCCTTCCACATAACCATTAATCACAAAACAAAAGCAACCACAACTAGATGATTGAAAATTTTAAATGTGCAGTAACATGTTAAATCTTGATCATTTTTCAGAATCTATTTTAGAAGATGATTGCTTTAGGCTAAATCATAAAATCAAAATGGTATTACCTACTTTTTCTCTATTTTAGAAGATGATTGCTTTAGGCTAAATCATACAATCAATATTTTAATCAACCCTCCATCATCCGGAAAAAAAAAGGCAATATAGGCCACTAATAGGTTATAAATCTTAATCATTTTCCAAAGTAGTGGTTTTAGCAAATTTAGTAAGTTTCATCATTTTCTCCATAATAACATGGTCAACAATTCAACATGCACCTAAGATTTGATGGTCTTTAAATGTGCAGTAACAGGTTAAATGTTGATCATTTTTTAGAATCTAAAGCAGTGGTTTGAGCCAATTTAGTAAGTTTCATTATTTTCTCCATTAAAACATGGTCAATATGCACCTAAGATTTGATGGTCTTCGAATGTACAGTAACAGCACTAACATGCTATAAATCTTAATCATTTTTCAGAATCTACAGCAGTGTTTTGAGCCAATTAAGTAAGTTTCATGACTTCATCATTTTCTTCATAATAACATGGTCAACAAGCACCTAAGATTTGATGGTCTTTAAAGTACAGTAGTTAACAGCATGTAGAAGTAGTTTCATTTCAAACCTTACTGAGATACATGGTATGTTAAATACTTGAGCTTAGTCTGCTAGATATTGCAAACGTGACAACATCTTATAAAGCCAGATAGTCACAGTACAAAGTAAGATAAATGTCCATTATATAGGGGAACTGGCATGCAAGTACCATAACTATGCTGTAACTATAGTAGAATATGCATATTTGTCAAACATTGAAGTTAGAAAAAGAAGATAACTTTTTTTAAATATGATTAAACAAGGTAACCGTATTTGCTAATTTGCTTTTTTTCCATCTTCAACAAGTCAAATATGAATCCATAGTTTAACTGCCCTTTGAGGATTTCTATATTCATCTACTCTCTTCATTTCCCATGGACAGACTCTGAAAGTTAGCGATTGCTAGTGTAAAAAGGGACAGTTGACCTACATGACTCAACCAATTACTTGTTCATTTAACCTTTAAAATTAAAAAAAACCATCACCGTTTGACCTCCAATCACTGATATAATGACCAGTTCTGCAACGGTCACTCTAAAAAGCTACAAACTTTAAATCATATTCTGGCACCTTTCAAGGTTATCTATAGATTCTGCATAACTAGGCTACAATTATAGCACCATAAACCACAACCATACATAAAATCTTACAAACTAGCAAGGCAAATGCACATGTGAAGGAATGAATGCCATGATCACTTTAACCAAGAGTTAAAAATCATCTCATACGCACACAATACAAACCTTTAACAAAGGAATATGTATGTCAGCCAAAGTCCCATTCGGTGTCATCAGAGCTGTTTCAAACTCCTCCACAGAGAACTCCACTTTGATATTCAAAAGAGGCCTAAAAACATTAAAGAAAGATGAATAACCTTCAAAAAACCTAAAAAACAAACACTAAAACATATATTCGATCCAAGAATTTCAACTTAAAATCCTAATTTATAATATATTCACAATCAACCATAATTTAACAATCAAACAACAATGTAGCACCTATGACTTGCAGGAGGTGCTCGATCGGCGGTGGCGGCTGCTGGAGGTGCTCGGTCGGTGGTGGTCGGCTGCTGGAGGGGGAGGTCGGGTCGCGATTTGCCTGCAGGGGCGGTGGTTGGCTGCTGGAGATGCTTGGTCGGTGGTGAAGGTGGTCGGGTGCTGGAGGTGCAGGGGCCGGCGGTGGAGGTGGTCGGCTACAGTGGCCGGCGGTGGAGGTGGTCGGCTGAAGAGGGGTCGCGCGCGATATGATTTGGGGGAAACCGGGGGAGGGGTTTTTAGGGGGAAATCGATTTGGGTGTTAACAATACACAAGTTAATTAGATATAAGTTTGAAATTTTTAAAGATGACAAACCAAGATGATACGCAAAAATGCGTGTCATCCTTTCTAAGAATCTTTTAAAATATGACATATATTTTATGATACGCGTAAATGCGCGTAATCTTTTTCGCGCGTCATCTTTTGCGCGTCATCTATTAACAGTTTTCTAGTAGTGTTAGTATGCCTCCTCAAGCTAAGTTTATCAAGTAACATGAAGATTGAAGCTTAGACCGTAGAATGTCAAAACAAGTCTCTGTCAACTCTTTGGTATGTAGACGTAGAATGAAATGCAGTAGAAACATAGGGAACCCGAAGACTCTAAAGGGGTTCAGGCTCTGAGAAGAATGAAAAATACGATACTTAACTTCAATATTAGACCTAGAATGATGGATAATCTTAAAGGGGTTCAGGCTCTGAGAAGAATCAAGAAAACAAATGAAAATATATGGGGCAATTTCTGATATATTTATTCCAATGAAAAAGGAGTTCTTAAATATGCAGGTTCCTACGATACGCTTTATTCTCAATAGCTAGAATTAAGAAAATGTAATTTACTCTACCACTATCTATCATGCATGACAAAATATGAAAACATGGGATGCTAATGCTCCTAATTAAATGCAGGTAGTTGGAGACCACTTTTTTATTCCACAAGCGAGCTGGCAGCCTACTTGTCTTCTGGGCCGATCATTAATGGGCTGATTAGGAAATAGGAATGTCCACTTGGTTGGGCAACTAAATCGTATCAACACTCCCCCTTAAAAATAACATAGTCCCAATATTGCTAAGAGGTTGTTTGCAAATTGGGAGGCTCTTAGACCGGTTCAGCACCTTCGAAAACAAAGACCGGGTCAGTCACAAAACAAAAGGTGGTCAGCTCAGGTGACTCGGTCAGCAGCACCATTTGTACAAAACAAACAGGCTGAACCGCTGACCGAGTCAGCCGGTCAGCCGGGTCAGCCCGGTCAGCCGAAATCAAACACAGCCTAACTCTAGAAACTTGGAGAAAAAATTAACTTCCAATTTCCATGTAGCTTTTCCATCTGTTTGTCTTACCATTTGATCAATAGTTTGTTTCTCTTGTACGATAATCGATTGTTGATAAATGACTCTAGAAAATATTGAAGATGATCTGTGTGACCTCTAACTAGGAAATAGGTTCTAGTGCTATCTTTGGCTCTGCATAGCTTGCTTTTAGCAAAGAAACATGAAAAACGGGATGGGTTTTTGAACCTTCTAGTAGCTCAAGCATGTATGCGACTTTACCTATGCACTCAACAATTTTAAATGGTCCAAAATAACTCTGACAGCTTGGAAGAAGACCTCTCCTGCACCAATTTCTATCGGTAATTTTGTAAACGAAGAGAAACGAAGTCGTTCACCTAAAATTTCTTTTCCATCTGTTTCTTGTTTGCTTGTTTAACCATACGGAGCTTTACCTGTTCAATTGGGTCTTTGAGCTAGAGAATTGCACGTTGATGTTCCGGTAGTGAAGAATCAATTAAAGCTATCTTTGTATCCCCCGAAGAATACTCATGAATGGAACTGACATCTCTCCCGTATAAAGCTTTGAAGGGAGTCATGTTGATTAATGAGTGGAAACTTGTATTGTAGGAGAATTCAACTATGTAAAGATAGCATTATCATATCATTGGTTCCTTGAAAACAAATGCCACCTTATAAGCATCAGTTAACGACTTCCGTTTGACCATCCATTTATGGGTGGTAGGTACTTGAGTGCAACAGTTTGGTCTCCATTAGTTTGAATAACTCAGACAAAAAACGACTAAGAAACAATAGGTCACGATCTAAAATAATGGTTCTAGGAAGACTATGTAACAGGTATATCTCTCTCATAAATAACGATGCCAAAGATACCGCCGTATAATAAGTCGGAAGTAAGCAAATTTAGAAAGACGGTCCACTATAACCCAGATAGCAGTTTTACCTTTTGATGATAGAAAGTGAGTAATGAAATCCATGGAAATGTCTAACCATGGACCCTCTGATTTGGGGAGTGGCTGCAGCAACCCAAATGGCTTATGGTTAGGAGTCCTCGTTGCCTAACTGTTAACCTACATTAGTATATGGGTTGATTTGTATTTATCTTATTGTCTATATGTAATATTGTAACTTTATGTTTTATATATTCTTATCTCCTCACATTGGAGGAGATCATTGAGTGTCCACTTATATGGTATCAAGCCAGTAGTTTCTCCCGACCTTTTCCCTCCCCTAGCTCTTTCACCTTCTCCTTTTCATCTTCTTCTTCATCTCCACCGATTCTCATTTCCTCCATTGCCACCACCGCCCTACCTGATGCTCCTCTCCTTACCTTCTTGGCTCACCTCATTCCAATTAAACTATCCTCCACCAATTACCTCCTTTGGAAAAATCAAATGCTACCTTTGCTTGAATATCAACAATTGCTCTCTCATGTTGATGGTTCATCCCCCATTCCCAACCATACCGTTATGGCCAATGACAAGCTGACCGACAATCCATAATATACTCTCTAGATGACCACTAATCAAAGAGCCAAGATTCTTCTTAATGTAACGTTGTTGGAGGAAGCAATCGCGGTTATCATTGGCTTGCAAACTGCGTGTGAAATTTGGCTAGCCTTAGAATCTGCCTTCGTAACTCCTCTTTGAACGAGTCCACAACTTAAGAGACCAACTTTGGCTCCTTCAACGCGGTACTCATCCCGTTAATATGCCGGGTTGTTTAAATCATTATGTGATCAATTGGCTGCCATCGGCCATCCGTCTGCCCTGATGATCAGTCTCATTAGTTCATCTGTGGATTGGGCATCGCTTTCGAGTCCTTCTCGGCTGCCATGCGATCGATCCGGCCTGCTCCTTTGTTTGTCGATCTTGTTGATAGGACAGAGGGACATGAAGCCTTCTCTCGTTCTTTGCATGGCTCCACTACCCTCCTGTGGCTTTTTCTGCCCAAACAAGCTGATTCACTGCTCGTCCTCCTTGCCGTAAGTATCGATTTCCCACCGGGAATCGTGGGTACTCGTCCAGCACTCGTGGTGGACGTGGACGGGGCCGCCGTCCTCCACACTGCTAGTTGTGTCGTCTTGATGGGCACTATGCTAATGCCTGTCCAAGTCTCTCCGTATATGCCTCCCAATCGACTCCTACCGATGATTCCCTTGCTCGTGCATTTCTCTCTCAATGCAATGTGTCTTCATCATCTCCGGATTAATTTGTTGATTCCGGGGCTACGGACCACATGACACACAGTTAATAATGTTAACAACCCGACACCCACCTCAGGTACAAACTCAGTCATCTTTGGTAATAACCTTTCTTTACCCATCTCTCATATGGGTAACTCATCTCTATCTAACCGATTACAGCTCATTGGGTGTCCACTTATACTAACACACTTGGAAGTTACAGACAAATCACTTTAACTATTAAGTTTTAGATGTATTTAACGCTATTATAATTTTTAACTAATAAAAATACAATTTTTTTAATCAAACACTTATGAAATGATATTTCTTTAATCCTTTTGAACATTTTTTCCATTTATATTTAATACATATGTTAGGTATATCTTTAAATCCCAAACCCTGTTAGTGGATTTTCGATGGATGTGATGTCCTGGGTATGATTATGGTTAAGGTATATCCTTAACTCACTTTTTGTTTTCTTTGATGTTAATTTTCACTACAATGTAATAATTAGTGCTTAGTTTTATATTCATTATAGATTTTGATAATTTGCTTTGAAACTAGTATTTGTGTTTGTTAATGTTTAGTTTCATAATTAAGTTTTTTCTTAAATTTCATATTTACCATTTAGACATAATTATATTTATCTACATTATTATTTTTTTAGTAACTGACATTTTAGGTGTTATAAAAGCTCGCAACATAGCGTATAATGTGCTATCATATCATAATGTGTCTTTAATGTGTTAAATCTGAAGACACTTTGATTGTTCAATTTCACATTGGTTTACCGAGATATATTATTATAACTTATAACAGGTCGTCATGCATATATTGATCAACCATAATGGGTATTAAGAATAACAATAGCTTTAAATCCCTAACTTGTCGCTATTTAATCTAACCATTTATCAATGGTCCTAATCGGCCAATAATAACTTTACTTGATCATCAGTGCTCCAATTGACTATAATTTATCTTAATTAGCCAGCATTAGCTCTAAATGGCCATTGTTGGCAAATAATGACCCTAAAAATTGTAATTAGCTATAAGCGATCCTAATTGACAATCATTAGCTCTAATTGACCATATTTCACCATAATTGGAACCACTTCACCACTATTGGGGCCTTTTTTAACATCAATTACTCTAATTTATTGACATTTCTCATAACTAACTCAAGGATACGTATTTCATATACGAGTTAATTTAGATATTGATTTTTAGTCGCTAAAATATTTCTTCGAATTAAACAGGAGAATATTTGTTGATTATTGTAGAAAGAATGTCAGATTTGAGTAAGATCTATATAATTTTTAAGACTAATATTCAGTACTAGATAACTTTCTTAAATTGGTATAACCTACTCCAAATAAGTAGAGGTTAAGAATCAGTCATTGGTCCTTTCTTATATAGAAATGTGTTAAATATACAAAACTGAATGTTAGTCTTTAATTTGTTCACTCAAAAAAGATAGAATATATGTTATTTATTGGAGACTAAATATTAGTCCCTACTTATCTAATATAAAAAATTATTAATAAAAGAACATTCGTGATTAAATTACAGTGTGCTCTATGACTATTAAGAATTAATTTTAGTTGTGAATATGTTCCTTTGAAATTGTAGAATATAGGTTGATTTTGGGAGGCTGGATATTACTCCATACTTATTCATCCGTAAAACTCTATAGAGACTGAATATTAGTTTCGTATAAGATTACTTGTAAGAACTTTTAAAAACTGATTTTTAGTCTTTGATGGCTTTCTTAAAATGGTACAATTTGTGCCAAATAATAGAGACTAAAAATCAGTCATTGATCTTTTAAGCACGAACAAATCATTCGAGACTAATTATCAGTCCCTAATTCAATCCTACAGAAATATTAAAAACTAATTTTGAGTTTGTATTAATATCTCTCTTTATCAAAACCTGAATATCAGTTATTCTTACACCGTAACTAATTTCATTACTAAGCTCTTGTTTGGAACTAAATACAATAACAAAAAACTTTTCCTTCAAATTTCCTTACTATGGAAACGTATTTGTGACTGAAATTTAGTGTTAAATAAGCAGTCAAAGTATTAGGAACTGATTATGTAAGCCCCCGTTCCCGGGACGCTTACAACTGGTCGATCATTGCATAAAACATACATTTTTATTTATCTTATATAAACTTTGCAGCGGAAACAATTAAAATGACATCTCATTTCATTATAAAAGCTTTTGCAAAATGAAAATCGTTAATCAATTACAAAATATGTATTGTTACATTACATCACAAAAGCATTATATAAATGGATGCCATCCAAAAGAGCTGAGTAGCCGCCCCGTGCCATCCTCAGCAACCTTACCTGCAACTGGAAACACATAAAAAGTCAGCGTTGTTGAGTGAGTTCTAGTTTTATAATAAAACATACTTTACTTTCATTTAAAACCGTTTCTTTACTTTCATGCTATCACACATCATACGTACACATAGATAATATCATTATTATCTTCATCATTCGTTATCTTTTGCTTCTGTATAGATCCTGTCAACTGTACCCTCTTCACAGCACGCATCCATGATTACGGAGGTCGAGTGACCAGGATCCCGTTTCATACTTTATCATTATGTTTCTTCCGTTCATTACTTTCATTCGTTCATTCTTTAACTTTCATTCATTAATCGTACGTCTTTAACTTTCTTACTCTTTCATCTTTACCTCTTTTCTTTCCATCACCATAAACCTTACCTTTCTGTTTCATGGTACTGGACCTAGACCTATCATAGACCTTCTATAATGGTGCATCACACCCTCCTGGCCACAGTACCTAAGGTAAAGTTTAGGTGTACCATTGCCGTATGCAATACCCTTATGTTTCGTAGTACTTGACCTAGGCCTATCATAGACCTTCTATAACGGTGCGCCGCACCTCCTGGACACAGTACCTAGGATATGCAGCAATGGTTCTATACAAATGGTTAATCACAGTGTCAAGCTTTACCCTCTTCGTAGCACACAGCCACGATTATTAAGGTCGAAAGACAAGGATTCCATTGCGAGTCTGTTGTGACAACAAGGTCGCTCACCTCCTATACTTGCTTGCAAGCTTTTTTTACTCTCATTCTTTATTAATGCATGCATTCATTCATAATGTTCCTCTTTCATTATCTTTAACTTTACATTACTTATTACTTTTGTTTCATTCATTAACTTAACACGTAAAACCACGGGAAAGATAAACATACATCATAATAAGGAACATCAACATACACTATAGCATTACTATACAGGGCATCATCATACATACATAACATACATCACGCATAAACATGCAACATCATCATCATTATGCCCTACATGACTTCTAAGATCCCAACGGTCGTCTTACACGTACTTACGGAACTTCCACGTCAAAACTTACATCTGCACTCTCCACGAAAGTCAGTACTTTAACTATGTCCCCCCTCTGGTACAACAGCCCTATTTGGGCGTATGGGCACCCTTCAGTCGCATAGCCTCCATGCTACTGAACATCATGCGAATGGACCAATACGGATGAACACCAATGCGGATGAACATCCAATAATGCAAATGGACTCTCAATCGTGCGAATGAACATCCAATAATGCAAATGGACTCTCAATCGTGCGAATGAACATTATGCGAATGGACCTCATGCGGATGAGCACCTATGCGACTGGGCTCTCAGTCGCATGACTCCCCATGCGACTGGACCCCCAGTCATGCGACTGAACCTCAATCGTGCGACTGAACCCCAATCGCCCTCTAGTCGGTCGCCTAGCCCTACCTGATGCAGAATGCAGTTCATCCCGAACCCAATATGCCATTTTCGACCTCCAAGCTCATCCAAACCCAGTCTAATCCCAAATCAACCATCCCAAACCTTAGGAATGCATACTAAAACACCATTCAAGCACACACAAGCCCAAGAACATACTCCAATTGCATCACACGCAAACACACCTAAATGGGTCAAACATACACACATACAAAACAGGTTTACTATGTGTTCCAGCTCCAAATCAGTTGAAAATGAGTAAAATAGGGGTCCTAGAACTCACACAAACTACAAGAAGAAGAAGAGCTTCGTGTTGACTTACTACACGACGATTTTGCTCTCTTGAATCCACCCCAATCAACTCTTTTTCTCTCTTTTCTATCTTTTCTATCTTCTTTCTCTCTTCTTGCTGAATTTTGGAGATGTGGGGAGGGTGTGGGCTGCCCTCCCCTCTTATTCCCCTTCTCTTCCGAACTTTGTCTCGTTTTGGCAAGTTTGGTCCCCCGACTTTGAACTTTATTTCTTTTTCTTCTTTCGTCGGCTTTAAAGAAAATATCCAGGCGTTACAGATTATTAGTCACTAATAAACAAACAAACAAACATACCCAGTGTATCCCGCTGAAAAGCAAGGTCTGGGAGGGGTATGTGGTGGCAAGTCTTTCCTCTATCCTGAGAGATAGAGAGACCGCTTCCGAAGAGACCCCGACTCGTTAACAAAGACAGTACATATAACAATCATAAATACATATCATACAACACATAGGTAAATAACACATACAGAATTAGATATGGCGCACATCATAAAAAGCGACGTGTAACACCCAAAAAGGGTAGATGAACGAAAAACTACACCTGATGCGGGAGGTCCCGCCACATGTAACCGAAACCCGTCCCACCACAAATCCTACTAAAAGTCCTTAATTTTTATTCGAAGCCTCCACTCTCTCCTATCCTCGATCATGTGCTCAGAGAGGTGCAAGTCTATCATATCTCGCCTAATAATATCATCCCAAGTCAACCTAGGTCTACCTCTACTCATCCTACCCTCTACGCTGATGTTCTCTATGCTCTAACAGGTGCTGCCATCGTTCTCCTCTTCACATGCCCAAACCATCTTAGTCTTCCCTCTCGTATTTTATCTATGATACATGCCACCTCTAGCCTCTGGCGAAAGATGTCGTTTCTGATCCTATCCAATCTTGTGTGTCCACACATCCACCTCAACATTCGCATTTCTGCGACCTCCATTTGTCTCTCGTGCAATTTCTTTATGGCCCAACAGTCTGTGCCGTATAGCATAGCTGGACGTACTGCCATTCTGTATAGTTTTCCCTTTAATTTCGGTAGGAACCTCTTATCACACAAAATCCCTGATGCTGCTCTCCACTTGCACCATCCTGATTGCACACGGTGTGCTACATCGCTGTGTATCTCTCCGTCTTTCTGTATATACGAGCCAAGGTATTTGAACCTACCCGTCCGGGGGACCGCCATGCCCTGTATACTTATTTGGGTGTCCTCTTTGGCCTCACCACTAAAGTTACAATGCATGTATTCTGTCTTAGAGCGACTTATCCTTAAGCCCCTGCGTTCTAGTGTTGCTCTCCACTGTTCTAATCTCTCGTTAAGCACCCTCTTAGATTCTGATATTAAGACAATATCATCCGCAAACAGCATACACCATGGGACTGGCTCTTGTATAGACTTGGTCATTTAGTCCAATACTACTGTGAAGAGGAATGGGTTAATGCCGATCCTTGGTGGAGTCCCACTTCCACCGGGAAGAAGTCTGTGTCTCCGACAGGTGCTCGTACACACGTTTTGCCCCGTCATACATATCCTGTATTATTTTGATATACCTCTTTGGTACCCTTCTAAGTCGTAGACTTTCCCAGATGATTTTCCGCAGCACACTGTCATAAGCTTTTTCTAGGTCAATGAATACCATATGTAGGTCTCTTTTCTTTTCTCTATATTTCTCCATTAACCTCCTTATGACGTGTATAGCTTCTGTTGTAGAGCGTCCTGGCATAAATCCAAATTGATTTACCGCTATCTGAGTTTCTCGTCTAATTCTCGTGTCAACAATTCTTTCCCATAGTTTTATCGTGGGACTCAATAGCTTTATTCCCCTGTAATTTGCACAACATTGGACATATTAGTCTTTGATACTATGTATCCGAGACTGATACATCAGTCTCTTATAATTTAGTCCTTGATAACCCTTTTTCTTATAGTGAAGCTCATTAATTTTTGGTATTGGAAAGTGGTCACGAATCATGATTGGGTTTAAGGCCTGATAATCAACATAGAACCTCCAAGAGCAATCTTTTTTTTAATAAGTAGAAGAGGTGAGGTGAATGGGCTTTGACATGGTCGTATAACACTTATTGTAGCATCTCATTTATGAGGTTTGTCATGACCTGCTTTTGGTAGTGTGGGTAGCGGTACGGCTTGACATTGACGGGTTTAGTTTCGTCCAGTAACGGGATATGATAATCATTGATCTGGTTGAGTTGTATTGTCTTTGGTTTGATGAAAAGGTTATGGAAGGAGCAGATGAGATCTTTAATTATGGGGTCTACATGGGAAGGAGGTAGTGGGTTGGTGGAGTGGGTAGGGGAATCAAGGGTGATTGTGTGTAGTGCTGCAATGGACCTATGTTTGAAAATAGCGGACAATGTACTGGAAGAAACTTTTTGAATTGGGTTCACCATCCAAAGTGCAGGTTGTACCATCCTTTATGAAAGAGATCTCTAGAATGGAGAAGTCGGTTGAAAATCTTCTGAGAGTGCCCAAGCATCCATTACCTAAGATGACATTGGCGCCTTTAACAAGTAAAATGAAGAAGGTACCTTGACGTGAGCTTTTTATAATTGAAAGGTGACATCAGGGTAGTAGCTTTGGAAGGAGATATAGTCCCCTTTACCAACCATTAACAAGAATGGTGTGATCTCTTTTATAGCGAGATGGAGTGTTGAGGCTACATGCGGTTGAATGATATTATGACTACTACCATAATCAATCATTCACTGGTTTACTTCTGATGTGGTCGGTGATTCTTAGTGTTTGAGCAAACGAGATGCCAAGATATGCTGCATCCGGTAGGGACAGAAACTACGGCGGAGGAATCGCCTGTTTGTGGTTCCGGGTCATGTTCCTGTGTAGCGATTGGTTCATCATTATCGACACTTAACATGAACTGTGGTGCGGAGAGCTTGTGGCTCAGGAAGTATTTTTCCGGGAACTTAAAGCATAAGCCGTCTTTTCTACGTTAGAGTAGTGTCTTAGCAAAGAGCTTGTTAAGGGAAGATTTTGTGATGGTTTTAGTGGGGAAGGTAACAAGGATGGTATTGTGGTTATAGAGGTGGTTATAGATGGTGGTTAGGACAACGATGGTACGGTCCAAGATGAGGTTATGGTCTTCGTATATGAAATGGGCTTTGTTTTTGGGCTCTATTAAAGTTTTTCTTCAACCAAACGGGCTAAGGCATATGCTTGGTGGACGGTTGTGGGTTTTAAGATGGCAAGCCCTTTTTGGATGCCAGATTAAAGGCCTAATATGAAAAAAATTACATAGAGCCTATTGTGAACGGCCTACTATTAGATTGCTTACACGTTAGAACTTGGTTCGGTAAGCTGAAACCGTGGTTGTTTGACGTAGCTTAAACAGGGTAGCTTCATGATTCTCATACGTCGATGGACCAAAACATAATTCAAATTCTAGTTTGAACGTGTTCTAAGTGCCTAGAAGTTCATTGTTTGATAAGTGCTTTTACCACGAGAGTGCATCTCCGATGAAATAGAATACTGCTAGTGATAGTCTTTCGGTCGCTAGGATTTAGTAGTAGTAAAAATAGTCTTCCGCCTAGAAAATCCAGTCAAGGGCATTGGTGCCATCGAATAAAGGTAGGGTGATTTTGTGTCGTCGTGGGTTATTTGTTCGTGATGGTGACCGGTGTTGGGGTGGGGATTTTGGCCCGGTGGATGAGTCGGAGGCCACTTGATCACGAAAGTGATTAATTTGGTGTTAAGGTTTTGTGTGGCTTGGATGAGATCTGAAAATAGGATTAGTTTTGGATTGATGTGGCGATGGTAGCGACTATTAATTAGGTTAAATGCTTGGTTACGGTGGGGGGATGGTTTCGTTAGTGGAAGATGAATGTTTGCGAGGAGGCATAATGGCAAGTGAGATAAGAATAAAAGCACCAAATGATAGATAACCTTTTGAGGGGCTCAGGCTTCAAGAAGAATCAAGAAAACAAAAGAGAATATATGGCGAAATTTCCGATATATTCATTCCAATGAAAAAGAAGTACTTAAATATGCAGGTTCCGACGATGCACTTTATTCTCAACAGTTAGAATTAACACAACATGATTTACTTTATCACTGTCTATCATGCATGATTTTCCAGGGATGCTAATTCTTCTAACTAAATGCAGGTGGTTCGAGACCACTTCTTTATTCCAACAAGCGAGCTGGTATCCTGGCTTGCCTTCTGGGCGCTGATCAGGAATTTCCACTGGGCTGGACAACTGGGTTGTATCAGAGATATAGTGTGTTGTTTCTAGGAACTTCAGTTAAAAAGATGAGTAAAACACAATATCCTATGGTAGATCTACGATCATGGTGGCAACCAACCTAGGTAGCATCTACATAAATATGAATGCCAAGATGAGTAACCCTACAATAAGTCGGTCCATGAGTAATAGTACTTGTAAAATATCGATAGATGCGCTTGACCTCAACACAACCACAAATCAGCAGGATGATAGAGAAAGTGTGAAACCTTGTGGACTAATATGCAATCTCTAACGAGTCAAAACAAGTTATCTTTGTATTCTACATGACTACATCTGTTACATATATTTTAGTCTTACTTGAGATAATCTTTAAGCTAAAATTCGACTGCTGCAACAACCAATTTGACCGAAGACTAGTATTTGACTATTTGGCCCGAACCGGCCCAAAAATGAGCCCACATACTATTTTGAGTCTAGTTTGACCAAACAAACAGCCCATTTACTATATAAGCATATTATTAGCATAAATTAAACTAATTTTAAGTGCTTTAATCGTTTTTTTCTTTTAGACTATTAATCATAAATTGGGACCAACTCGACCCAGTAACCTTTTGTATACAAACTCAAGACCTGAAGCTCAAACTATTGTTTTTGACCAGCTATATTAACATTGCTACTATTTCAAACTAATTTAAACTTTATAAGCACCCTTAGGCTTCTGAATCGTTTAGATCGAACATCGGACCTAACCAGCCAGATACCTATTTTTACTTGATTTAACATTGAAAGCTCAAAGTAACATTATAATATACTTTCATGAATAAACCTGTATTTTCAAATCCCCTTTGATGTTCATAAAGTATTTAAGCTAATTTGTTAACAGGTTTTAGTTCGTTTTGTAAGATAATAAAAGTGAGAATGCGTTGGGGATTAGTTATCCATTCATATATCGAACAATATTAAGTGAAGCTAAAGAAAATATCATGAAACCATTTTTGATCATATGAAAGATGTTTTAAGAGGATACAGATGCAAGAGAAAAGAAAACCAAAAAACAAACAATGGGGTTTGAGAAGTTTTACATTATAACGATCCACTCATGATCAAATCCCGATCAATGGCCCTTACAGCGACGAAGCAACCGTTTTTGCAACAAACAACTTTGCTTTTTTCTGATTATAAAATTTAAGTCAGTGAGAGACCTCAGATCAAGAATAATTTTATGACATTTTTGCAACAACTTTACTTCGGTCAAAGACAACTTCAAGTAACAGATAATTGGTTTTAAATTGTTTTGGACTAGTTTAACTCATATTGTTTTTTATTTATATTTAACCTACTAAATACAATAACCAAAGGAGATAACAATGGAGAGGCGCTGGAGGAGAAAAGGAGACGCCGGACCACCATCACCGATTCAAGAAGACTTAAGGAAAAAAAAGAAGGGAACATGAGAAGATACGCAAACAAAAGAAGGGTTCTGATGGGTCGGAGATTCCTAGAGGAAGAAGGCAGAAGCTCTCAAGAAGTTCAAAGAGTTATGGTAACCCTAGGGTTCCAACAACTTCGTTCTTCATATCAAACCTTCCTGAAGGGATTAAGGAAACACTTTGTTTAAGCAGTTCCGGAAATTCGGTGATTTAATTAGTGTCTATATAGCTAGAAAAAGAGACAAAGGAATAACAGATTGGGTTTCCTAAGATTTTCTAATGTGTAAGACAAAACAAGTATGGAGGAAAGGTTAAAAGTGGTGGCGATCGATGGGGCGATTATCAGGGTAAATGTGGCTAAGTACGATAAGTGGGCAAAGGAAGAGAAAGGTAAGAGGACAATAAATTCAGGAAATCCTAACGAAGGAAAAAGGTTCAAAGAAAACGAAGCTTCATCGAAATATGTCGAAGGGAGGAGATACAATGATGCTAGGAAGATAAGTTTCAAGGAATTTTGACAAACAAGCCCACTAAAGGATCTAAAACGGTGTAGCTTGCCTCAGCCGTTACAAATCCAAATAAGCGGTGGTTGTCAGTATCTCTTTATGGAGAAGTGAAGAGATTCGAGGATTTGGGATTAGTTCCCGATCTGGTTGGTGCAATGGAAACTAATATTGTTTCTGTCAAGTATCTAGGAGGAATCTCTATATTACTTACTTTTGGGAACCAAGATTCTGCTGTGGCATTCCTAAAAGAGAAGAAGAATTGCTGGGATGGGCTATTTTCATGTTTAGAGTTATGGAAGGGAGAAGACGAGGTGGTGGAACGTCTAGCATGGCTAGATATTAGGGGTGTCCCCGAGCCTGTGGGAGGCAACTTTTGATCTTATTGGCAATGCGTTGGGCAAGGTTGTAGTGCCTTCTAAGGCTTCAGTTGAGGATGTTTCTTTATCATTTGGAAGGTTGGAATCCTAACAAGATCGGTGGATTTCATAGAGGAAATGGTGTCGGTAAAGAGAAAGGAGAAGGTATTTCGGGTGATGGTGTCGGAGGTTAGATCACAGTGGTTGCCGGAATTCTGTCCAACACCGTCGCGGGCAATGGTTGGGGTTCCGAGTTCTGGTGTTAGGGAGTCTAACGTTGCATGGGGACTCCTCCACCTGTAAAAGTTGGTGGCGATTATGGTTTCCAAAAGATGGTCAGCATGCGCAGCCTAAAAGTATTTTTGCTGAATGTGGCCAATTAATTTCACTATTGGGCCAGATTACGTGATGGGGCTTGGTCAAAAAAAGGAGAAGAATGTATTCTGGTGGATTGGGCTCTCCGAATATTGGATCGGTAATGGGAATGATTCTGCTAGAGATGTGGAAATATAATTTTGTTAAATGGACATAATAAGGGCAGGGATTTGAGGTCTACCTCTTGTTCTTCCTCATCGATGTCTGTTGATGATAGGGTGGTGAATCATTGGCTGCAGAGGTTCAAACCAGGGTGTGCGGTGAGATGGATGGGGATGGCAGAGAGGGTAATACCCTAAGCGTAGGGGATGAAGATAAAGGAGGAGGAATTTAGCTAAAGAAGTTCAGAACACGGTGGAGTTTGGAGAAGGCAGTGGAGTGGGGATGAGAAATTTCGAGTCTGAAGTGGAGGAAATAATCAGAGGAGAGGAGCTGTCTAACATGTTGTCATGAATTTTCTTTCCTTAAATATTCGAGGGGTCGGAGATGCGGCGAAGGCTAGGCGGGTAAGAAATCTGGTTCGCTCTCAAAAAATCTATTTTCTTTGTATTCAGGAACCCAAATGGTGGATGGCGCTAGAATCAGGTGTAATTCTTTTTGGAATTCTTCCGATTATGAATCGGATTATGTGGATTCTATGGGGAGATCGGGTGGTTGCTGTGCATTCCAAATTTTTTTGAAAATCAATTGGTGATTAAAAATAGATTTTATATGGTGGTGAAAGGGAAGCTGACAGGGAGTCAAAATTTGGTGAATATTGTTAATGTTTACGGGCCTAGAATTCCAACGATAGGAAGAGAGTCTGGAATGAGCTGCTTGGTTTTATTGAGGCTGGTCAAGGGATGTGGGTGTTAATCAGGGATTTTAATGCGGTTCGGTTCTATGACGAGCGGTTAAACTCGTAATTTGATATGGGATGTGCCACTACGCTGAACGATTTTGTCCATCAAGCGGTTTACATGAGTATGCTATGAAGGGGAAAAAGTTCACCTTTTGTAAGAGTAAAGGAAGAAAATTTAGAAAGATTGATAGATGTTTTGTTAACCAGATGTTGTTGATGTGTGGTCTGACGCTTGTTTCATGGCGCTCCCTCGTTACTTTTAGACCATTCCCTTATTGTGCTATCATTGAACCCGTTCGATACGGTCCAATTCTGTTTAGAGTTTTTAACTCTTGGCTTGAGATGGTAGACTTTGAATCTGTGGTAATGGAAGCGGTTTCTACCTTTAATTTTGTTGGGCCCCCTGATGTGTTTCTAGCAGAAAAATTCAAACATATTAAAAAGGCTGTGAAGTGTGGGTCAACAATAGAAAATTGAAGGAAAGGGAGAGATATGATAAAACATTGGATGACCTCATTAATCTTGATGGTATTCTTAAATTGAGATCTCTTAAGGAGGAGGAAGAGTGGATAAGAGTGGAATGCTTGAAGGATTTGGCTGAGATGGAAGAACAAAAACTAATGATTTGTTTCAAAAATCAAGGTGAAGTGGGCTACACATGGAGATGAGAATTCCAACTATTTCCACAGAATTATTAAGCATAAAGCTACTGCCAACAGGATACATGGTTTGGATATAAATGGTAGGTGGTGTGCTATACCAAACAAGGTTAAAAAGAGTTCTTTTGCTATTTTAGAGATCGTTTTACGGAGTCTCGTGATAATCAACCGACGTTGAGTGGTAGTGGATTTAAGAAGTTATCATCAGTTGAAGCGGATAGTTTGATTCAGCCTTTCATGGGTCATAGATCAAGGAGGCAGTGTGGGATTGCGGGATAATAAAGCTCCGAATCCGGATGGGTTCAACATCAAGTTTATTAAGAAGTTTTGGCATATTTTTTAGGATGATTTTTCAGGCTTTTTGAACATTTCATGGTCAGAAAAGCTGAATCAACTATGTTGTTCGTCTTTTATAGCTTTGGTTCCTAAGGCTCAGGATCCGTCGGGTGGAGAGGACTTCCGACCCATTAATCTAATCGGAGTTATTTCGAAAGTGGTCTCTAAAGTCCTGCTATTAGAATGAAAGAGGTCTTAAACTCCATGTTTCTCAGTCGTAAACTGCATTTATTGGCGGTAGGTCGATCCTCGATGGTCCGCTTATGGTGAACGAGATGATTTCATGGATGAAAAAGAAAAAAACAAAAGGAATGTTCTTTAAAATAGATTTTTAAAAGGCTTACGATCATATCAATTGGAGGTTCCTGGATAAAACAATGGAACATATGAGATTCCCTAGTAAATGGAGAAATTGGATTCAAGGAATTATATCCTCGGCTAAATCGTCGGTTTTGGTGAATGGTTCCCCGACCTTTGAGTTCCATTATAGTCGTGGAATACGTCAAGGAGACCCAATCTCTCCATTTTTATTTATTGTAGCCATGGAGGCTTTCACTGTAATGATTAATAATTCAGTTGCAAATGGTTTTTTTTAGAGCCTTTATGGCTCCAATTGGGGGTCCTTATATTTCTCACCTCTTATTCGCGGATGATGCAATCATAGTGGGAGAATGGTCAAAGGAGAATATGGATGCAGTGGCTAGATTTTTGAGGTGTTTCTTTATGACGTCGGGTTTGAAGATTAACTTGAAGAAATCGGTTCTTTATGGGGTGGGAGTGGAGAACCAGGAAGTTGAGGAGATGGCTAAAGTGCTGAGTTATAATCCCGGAAAAATCCCCTTCGTTTATCTTGGTCTACTTGTGGGGGCAAACATGAACCGTGTGAGAAATTGGCAAGTTGTTATTGATATGTTTGATAAAAGATTAGCGGATTGGAAGGCTAGAACCTTATCTATAGGGGGGAGGCTTACTCTTGTCAAGGCAGTTCTCGAAACTTTACCGAGTTATTATTTCTCCTTGTACAAGGCCCCGAAAAAGGTCATCGACACTTTGGAAGTAAGGAGGACACGTTTCTTTTGGGGGTAGCAGAAATAATGGGGGTACATGTTGGATAGCTTGGAGTCGGGTATTAACTCCTAAGAAAGACGAGGGCCTCGAGCTATGTTTTTTAAATAACTCTAATCTCTCCCTTTTATCTAGATGGTGGTGGAGGTTTAGGCAAGAGAAATCATCTCTATGGAGGGAGCTTATTGTGGCGATTCATAATACTCCTAGATCGTGGCCGCCTATTCCAATGAACAAAGCATTAAGTGGGACTTGGTGTTCAATCGCTAAGATTGACAACTATCTCACTTTTGCTAATGTTTCGCTAGCCAAGGCTATCAAAGGTGAGATTGGAAATGGCAGGGATTTTGGTTTTGGGTGGACCCGTGGCTGCTTATTGTGCCACTCCATGTTGCTTATCCTAACCTTTACCTGAAGAAAGAAAAAAGGGTGTACAATGGCGGATAGAATTTTAGATTCTAGCGGAATAAACAGGTACAAGTGGGCTTGGAAGAAACCAATTACAGGTCGGGTGCAAGTGAGCTGCTAAACCTCATTCTCAAATTACAAACTGTTTACCTCTCTAATAGAGAGGACAAATAGAAGTGGATGGAAGATGATTCTGGTTCGTTTTCGGTTTCATCGGTGAAGAGGATCCTTACTATGGGTGACCCGGCGCTGGAGCAGAGTTTATGGACTGGAATGAGTGGGCTCCATTGAAGGTCAATGTGTTCATGTGGAGATGTCTGTATTATCATATTCCTACATATGATGAGCTTGTTAAGAGGGGTATCATCATGGGCCCGGGAATGCTGCCTTTGCAACTCCACAAATGAATCTATAGACCACATTTTTAGCTCCTGTTTCATTTGAGCGCAGGTATGGAATCAAATTAGCATTTGGTGTAAGGTTCCTCCAATATATGCCTTCTCCTTTTATGATATTGTGAAGCTTCATAAGTTCGTTGATGGAAGTGCTATAAAAAAGAAAGCTTTCCAAGTTGTCATTATGGTGTCATGCTGGAGTTTATGGAATGCTAGGAACAATTTTTTGTTCTCTAACATTCCTATAAAGGTGGAAGACATAATGGCCCAAATCAAGTTTCTGTCTTTCTTATGGATTAGGAGTAGATGTAAAAAATTAGGTGTTGTGTGGGAGGAGTGGAGGAAGTTCTCTCTGTAATGTATTTGTGGATTGTTTTTGTTCTTGTACAACAACTAACTCTCTGTTAGTCTGGTTGTTTGTTTAATGAAAGGCTGCAGTTCAAAAAAAAAAACAAATAACATAATTAAGTTAAAAAAAACAAATACACAATTTCGTCTACCACCGCGGAAATTGAAATAGGTTTGGAGTTGAAAATTAAACCATTGCGATCCTTCCAAATACTCCACATTGTAGCCATGTATATTGTTAATATCGCCTTCTTCATATTGCTATTACCCTCGGTCAGGTTAGCAATGGACAACAAATATCTAATATTATTATTATTAGGGAATTCCTGACGACACCATCGAGACACTGTGGGCCCATATATTGGCAGCAAAAGGGCATGATATAAGCATATGCTCAACCGACTCATTAGCACCAAAACACACTGAAACTCAATACCCGTAGTAGGACCTTCCTTTCTGCCAAAGCCACCTTTGAAGGAATATTATTTAACCTTGCTTTCCACATAAAACCCGTTACTTTTATTGGCACCCACTTAGGATTAAGATCCGAAGGCTCTCTATTTAACTCCAATATATGTCTAAGATTGCTAACCGAGAATTCTCCCAACCATCCCCAAACCACAACCATTTGTCTAGGCCGTTACCGGTGTTACTTTCCTCTAGCATACCCAAAAGATCTTTAAATTGAAAATAAGTCGGTCCACTTCTTGGTGTATATCTCCACTTCCAAACCCCAGACCAACCCATGCATCATTGCGTTAAATACGGTTCGCTACTTTACAATCTTTTCTTTTTCTAATGCAAATAATTCATGGAGTTTTAGGAACAAAGGAGAATCCCCTAACCACCAATCCATCCAAAAACTTATTGATTCCCATCACCAACCACTCCTTTCATAAAACTTTGAAGACTAATATTTTCTTTTTGCAGCTCCGAATCCATGTTAACAATTTGATTCCAAGCGCCCTTAATAGATGACTTGGCAGGAAATGTACTATGCTTCCTTCGACTTAGATGAATGACTTTAATAATTTTTACCCAAAGAGTCCCACTTTCTATTTTGAATCTCTATTTTATTTAGCTAGCAGTGCCAAATTTGCATCTCGAATACTCCCTACACCAAGACCTCCCATAGATTTTGGAGCTAATACCTTATTCCATGCAACCCATGCAATCTTATTTTTGCTCGTGCTTCCTCCCCACAAAAAACTCCTAAGTCTTTCCAATTGATTAATTATACCTATCGGAGCTTTGTATATTGAGAAATAATATAATGGAATACCCAACACCACTTTAATGAGCGTAATTCTTCCCCCAAAAGACAAAGATCTTGCTTTCCATTCCGATAACCTAGCTTTGACACGCTCCACTATTAGACCCCAACTAGTTTCTCTCTTCATCTTAGCCCCTATAGGGACCCCCAAGTGTGAAAAAGGCATTTCACTAACTTTACAGTGTACAATTTTAGCAAAATATTCGACTTCATGCCCTTCAATTCCAACTCCAAATAAGCAACTTTTATTATAATTAATATTTAATCCCGAGACAAGATAAAAACAATTAAGAACTCTAGTCAGGTTCCTTAAGTTAGACAGAGACCATTCTCCTAATATTAAGGCATCATCTAGAAAAGATGAGATAAAGTCGGGCCATTTTTTGGTGTTTGAATACATTTGAAGATACCGCAGGTAACCGTCTTCTTCATCGCCACATTTAATGCCTCCATCACCATAAAAACAAGAACAGGGAAAATGGATCTCCTTGTCATAAATCTCTTGAAACCAAGAACTCCAGTATTGGGGATCCATTCACCAACACTGACATTCTAGATCTGACCCACACTCACCAAAGATTTAGGAACTTCATTTGCTCCATAGTTGAATCTAGAAATTTCCAGGACACCATATCATATGCCTTCTCAAAGTCAATTTTGAAAAGTAGAGCTTTTCTTTTTATTGCTTTTAACCACGCCAAGGACTCATTAATTATCAACGGGCTATCAAGGATATGTCTTCCGGAAATAAACGCATTTTGTTCACCACTGATAATATAGCCAATGATATTCTTTAGCCTGTTGGCTAATGTTTTTGATATTATTTTATTAAGACAACCGATAAGACTGATCGGGGCGATAATCCATATAGATTGAGGATCATTAATCTTTGGAATCAAGGCCAAAAAAGATGAGTTATAGCCCGGGCTAATTATCGCCCCTGAATAAAAGTAATCCATCGCCTCTTTTATGTCCGTCTCCAGTATATACCAAAACAATTTTATAAAATTGAAATTGAAACCATCCAGTCCTGGGGCCTTGTCACCACCACAATCCCAAACGGCTTGCTTGATCTTCAAGGTGGTAAAAGGAGCACATAAAGCATCCGCATCATGGTCTGAAATACCTTTAAATCCTTCATTTTTAAATCTAGGTCTATTATGAAAGTTCTCGGAGAATCTAGATTTAAAATGCTAAAGATTTTTTTTTACCTCATCCGGATCCTCCTCCCACACTCCATCCACCATTAGACCATTTATTCCAGAATTCCTGATATTAGTTTCAAAGGCCATATGAAAAAAACTTGTATTTTTATCTCTATCTTTGAGCCATTTGACTCTAGCTTTTTGTTGCAAATGCTTCCTTCTTGCCTCCTCTAAAAAAAATAGCTTCATTTTCCACTTCAACATCTGCTTTAATTCTTCATTAGTTAGACTTGTATTTTTCGCTTTCAATTCTAATTCCATTATTTTTTTCTAAAGATCTATGACTTCCCCATGCTCCTTTTTCTTCATTATATCATGCCATACTTTAATTGCATCCTTAACTGCCTTTAATCTAATCATAAACCTTTTATCAGGTGTACCATGAATGATAGCCTCCTTATAAGCTTTTACCACTACCTTATTAAAACCGGGTTTTTCCAACCATGAATCAAAGAACTTAAAAGGAATGGGCCCAAAATCGGTGGAAGAACACCTAAAAAATAGTGGGCAATGATCTGGGTATTTTCGATTTAGAGCCCTTAGTAGCGCATCAGGCCATAAGTTCCTAAAAAAGGAACATACCAACACTCGATCTAGCTTAGTTAGTTTCCGCCCATCCGGGGACATGTAGGTGAACCTACCCCCCATTGCATACTCGTGTAAATCAGATCTACGAATAAATTCATTGACCCGAGAAGGGGAAGACACTGATGGGTTCCTGACTTTATTAAAATCACCTAACAGTATCCAAACGCCATTGCTGATTGATTTAAATGATAAATTTCTTCCCATAGACGACCTTTTAAAGAAGAATCATGAGGAGAATATACACTCATGATATATACATATATATATATATCCATCAGAGCACACGGTGATTTTACCACAGTCAGAAGAAAAAACTGATTTTTAACCACAATTTGGAGATGGAATATCGCCTGATCCCATATAGAGACTAGCCCTCCAGATCTCCTATTTGTAGATACAAATTCATAAGACATAGCAGACTTACCCCATAAACCTTTGAAATCAATTGGCTCACATTCTTGAATTTGTGATTCACTTACCCCATAAACCTTTGAAATCAATTGGCTCATATTCCTGAATTTGTGATTCTTGAATAGCTATAAACAACACCTTTAGTTCCTTCTTGAGACTCTAAATCCATGTCTTTTTTGCACTTCCCCTTGCACCCATTATATTAATGGATAACCAATTCATTTTTTACACCGTATTTCACCATCTCCTGTTACCATCTCCTTTATTTGAGCTTCAAAAGCTTGTACCTGAAATCCAACTGTTACTCCCGCTTCAATCGTCTCACGCACTTCTTCCTCCGAACTGCTAGATACATCGTGTGAAGATGATTGTTGACTTGATCCTTGAGATGATTTTGATGAAATAGACGCCCTGGATTTGAATACCCAAAGCGCATCTTTTATTCTTAACGAATGCATTTGCACCTTCATATTTGTCTTTGATCTGGAGGATTGCTAGGAATTAACCATTCGAACATTAATTGGGCCTGAGGATATAGAGGGGGATTCAATGAATGTATTATTTAGGTCAATCTGAGAGTTTTGAACTTTTCCTGTGTTAATACTCAGGCTAACCGACCTCATAGGCCCAAGTATATGAGAGGACTTAACGAATCTAATTTGGCCTATATCAGGCCCACCACCGATTGCATCCGAATTAGCGATAACATAATCATGATTGCTAATTCCCTATGCACATACGCCGTACCTAGATTGCCCAGTTCCACATGTTCATCTTCTAAATCTACATTATTTTCCATGCAAACATGTTCCGCTTCCTCATGCACATGATTAACCGATTGGTCTTCCGGCTCCGATCGCTTACCGGATTCTTCCCCGTTTGAAGAAAATCTCGGTTCTCCGACTTGAGATTCAAAGAATTTTCATATTTTTCACCATTCTTGTTCTCCAATTCATCATCAGAAATAATATAATCCTCGTTCCCATCACTATCATCCAGCTCCGGTGAACTAGCTATAGATAGTGTGATACACGGACACCACTGACTTTTTCTTCCGAAACCCAAATTGAGTGTATTGTCTCCCCACACTTTAATAATAGCTCTTCATCTATGTTTTTTCCATTGGGAACTAGAACGCAACAAGAAGCCGAAGAGAGATCACTATCCTTTAGTGATATATCTAAGTTAACCACCACCTTGCCAAAGTAACCAGCGATCTTATCCACCACTGCTCCATCCCACTATTATAAAGGAATGCCTCTAATAACAATCCAAGCTAGACGACCAAACTTCAAATCTTTCCCTAGCCAGATTTGCAATCCATTGAACCACAACTGCCATGATTGCCTTCCTTCTTCAAGGAATTTCTTTGCACATGCCAAAGCAGGGAAAACAATAAGAACCTTTAAACCACCCACGTATTTTATATCTACCTCCGGCAGGCCAATAGGCTTAAAGTTTTTCCTCAAATTCTCAAGATGTTGCACGTTCTTTGTATCTCCAACAAGAGCCACCGAGGACCATGCTTTCTTTGCGTTATAAATGATTAGTTCAATCTCTACCGTATGTTTCCTCTTTGGACCACATAAGACATCTTTAAAAGACCTGTGTGAATGTTGTCGGATCGCTCTGTAGTCTTGGTATGTACCATGTTGAAATGTTGGGACTCCTTTTCTTGTTGTTGTCGTAAAATCGTCCACCTTCTTCCCCATCCACCTGCTGCATTCCTCCTTCTTGCCTCGATCATATGTAGCAACGTTTGCTAAAATCCTTTGATTATCAATCCTGACTGTGTTTAAACTTGTCTCCTAAACCTTCACATCTTTAACCCCTCCGTGTCTAACAAACGCAAAAGCCTTTCCATATCGATCTCTTTTCATTGGAACAAAAGCGTCCTTGATGTACCAAAAGATTACCAAAAGATTGAAACACCTTCCACACTTGCGCACTTGAACAGTCCCTTCGAATGTTTCCAATGTAAAAGGTGGTTATGGATTCTTCCTTCCTTGAGTGTCCACGCCGGACTTCCTTCCATTCTTCCATTCTCTTCTTGAGTCAAGGATTTAGCGGTTGGTGAGTTAAATTATTTTAAGATCATACATATATCAATGACAACCAAACTATATATTATTATTAATTTGTGAATAATATTCCAACATAATAATTCTTTAGTAAGTGTGGAATATGGAATGAATGTTTTAAATGAGGGCACTCAACAACTGGCAGTCTGGAACTCACAAAAAATCCTCGTTCATGATGAGCAGATGACGTGTCAGTGATCTTCGGGTAAAAATACCCTCTATAGCATATGTCTAGTGATGAAGGTATTTCCAACACCATTATATATCACCACCACCATCATCACCATCACTGGTGTGTTATCATCACCGATGTGTTATCATCACCGATGTGTTATCAAAGATCAGGTTTGGGTTTTTGATGACATTTTTGAGATGCTTTAAGTACATAACATACTCACTCATTTTTTTATTAAAATTAGTCATGTTTTTTTAAATTACCGGAAGAAACTAATTAAAATACAAGATGACATATAAGGAAGATTGTATTATTTTATTCTTTTTAAATGAGATTTTCTTTTTGTGTTATTGCTTAGGGCAACAACCAAACAACTATAGGTCTACATTCTCTATAAAAACCAAGTAGAACGTACAAAGGCTTATGCGTTCGCCATGTATGTCTATGCACGTCAAGATTTTGGCGCTCGACAAAGTGATTTTAGGGCGTCCATGGAGTATGGTTTTGGCTGTTTTTAATAAAGTGCTTTAGGAAAAACTTTTAACTACTGTTTTAGAAAAAGACAAACCAAATTGTCTTGGTTGCGAGTCCGTTAGACCGGCCAGTTTTAACAGTTTGACAGTTCATTTGACGCTTTAACGGTCTCAACTGATTCTTTGGCTTTTATTTTTCTAAATCGTTAGTTTGTATTAAAATTACTTAAAATGATAAAGATGATTTCTGAATATAATGCAGATACATAATTGAATATTTCAAAAATGAATAAAACATAAATAAAAGAAGTTAAAGGGACGTCAAGCTCGGTTTACAAGGTTCAAACATTCATACCCGCTAGACTGCTAGTCACACACTCACTCGCCCTTACACAACCAAATTCTCAAAATCAAACTTTGAATCGTTTAATCTGTTTCAATGGTTTATAAACATGACTAGTTATTTTCTATTTTATTCTAATTTTAATAGTTTTACAATCTTAGTTGATGTTTTGAAACTTGAAAGTTTGAATATAATGTAAACCGCTGGATGACTTCGAGTATTATAAGTAAGTTAAGAGAAAAATTAAATTCAATTAAACAAATTAGGTTCTGTTGCATACAAAGAAACCCATGACCTAAGTAGCTTGATAACATACAAAATATAACAAATTCAAGCTTAAAAACTTCGAAAGTATCCAACTCGAGGATAAGCTTCTCAACTATAGTTTCCTTCTAAACGTATACAAAACAATATTAGCAAATCTAAATGAATAAAAATGACTTTGAGAATCTTATTAGTAAGGCGACCACAAAGCTTGGCTATTAGCTACCACCAGGGTCCACAGGGTAAACTAGCCAAACCAAACACGGGCTCATCTAAGCTTGGGTCCAGCACATTAAACTTAAGAGCGTTTGAGCTCAAGTTCAGCTCATTTAATATAAGAGAGTTTGAGCTTGAGCTTCAACTTGACGCGTTTTGAGCTCTACATTTAGAACTTAAATAAGCTCAACTTATGATTATTTTTTAGCTCGATATTGGATTAATTATTTTATCTTTTTTGGATAGAAAGTAAGAAAAATATATTTGTATAGCCATTTGTATATTTATATTTTTTTATTTTTATTTTTTGATATTTTTTATCTAATACTTGAAAAAAAAAATTTCTCAAGTGAATGACATTTTATGTGATTAAGAGATTAGATTAACATTTTGATTAGATATACCACTTATTGTTAAAGGAATTTAGGCGTTTAAAAGTATTATTATATTTTATTTTATATATATTTAACACTACAACACGTCTTTTTTAAGAAATAGTTTTATTTTTCTTTCGCACCACCCACCCACCCACGTCGCCCTGCCACCGTCTTCATTTGGTAAGATCGTTCCATCCATTTTGGTAAGATCGTTTCATCCCGGGTTTTCATTTCTGGTTTTAGATTGCTGCTTTCTCATTATCTGATATATTGCTGAGTCTTGAGTTGTTTTTGCATTTTTGTTGAATCTGTCTGTGCATTTACAGTGCTGCTTTTCTATTTTAAGGTGTTTTCCGTGTGTTGTGGCTATTTCGTGAATTTGGACTGATTTTTTTGTGTTACGGAGGGTTAGTGAGGTATAATAGGTAACAGGAGCCATTACACTGCCGTGAGATCATGTTCGGTGAAGAGAGGTATTTCTACAGGGAGAAATAGTTATAGACTGCGAGTGGGATCGTGGAATGTAGGCGCCCTTACTAGTAAGTTAGTAGAGTTAATAGATGTGCTGAAGAGACGTAGGGTTCAGATAGCGTGCCTTCAGGAGACTAGATGGTGGGGTGGGAGAGCAAAAGAGTGCATTAGTTATAAACTGTGGTATTCAGGGTCAGATAGTACAAAAATGGAGTAGGTTTTCTAGTTGCTAAAGAACTTTAGGATAATGTAGTGAAGGTGAGAAGATACGATGATAGACTTGTGTTGTTAAGAATAATAATAGGGGATGAGGTAGTGGCACTTGTTAGTGCATATGCACCACAACTTGGATTAGGGGAAACGAAAGAAATAAGTTCTGGGAGACTTTAGATCATGTTATGGGAGACATACCTAGAGAACAAAAAAAATGCATAGGAGGAGACTTCAATGGGCATATCGGTAAGGATAATGATCAATTCCCGTCGGTTCATGGAGGGTTTGGGTATGGTTTGAGGAATGATGGCGGGAGGGAGCTCCTTGACTTCGCTTTAGCGCATGACCTAGGCATCATAAATTCGTTTTTTTAAGAAAAGAGACTCGCATCTAATCACATTTAGCAGCGGCGGGAGACACACGCAGATAGACTATCTGCTGATGAGGGAGAAGACCGTAACTCGTGGAAGGACTGTAAGGCAATCCCGCGAGAGACGGTAGTCACTCAACATCATATGTTGGTGGCTGATCTACGCGTGAAGAGAGCAATTGTCCAACAAACTAAGAGAACTGGACCTACGATTAGATGGGGCCAGCTCAAAGATGAAAAGATTACCATCTTTAGAGATAAGGTCATACCAATGATCCAAACTGGGCCACAGGAAGACGCAAACCAAATGTGGCAGGATATTGCAACTACAGTTCCTCAAGCAGCTAAAGAAACTCTTGTACTTGCAAAAAATAGGTCAGTAGGTCATAAGGAAACCTGGTGGTGGAACGAAAATGTACAGGAGAAGGTAAGAATTAAACAACAAAGTTTTAGAGACCTTTTACACTGTAATAATGATGAAGAACGAGCAGAGCTAAAGGATAAATACAAGGAGGCTAAGCGAGATGCGAAAAAGTCTGTGTTAGAGGCAAAGAACACAGTGTACGAGAGAATGTATAAGTGATTAGAGACGAAAGAAGGAGAAAATGACATGTTTAAGATTGCCAGAGCAAGATAAAGTAGAAGACAGGACCTGAGAATGGTGAAGTTTATAAAGGCTGCCGATGGAAAGGTCTTGGTGAAGGAGAAGGACATCAAGGGGAGATGGAAAACCTACTTCGATTACCTTTTCAATGGAAGGAACCCTAACCAACAAACTGCGATCGATAAAACAACTCAACCAAACCAACAAAACAAGTGTTATTGTAGAAGCATCACAGTCGATGAAGTTACGAGAGCGCTAAAGAAAATAGGAAGGGCTAAGGCGGTGGGGCCAGACAACATACCGACCGAAGTGTGGAAGTGCCTGGGAGACGAGGGCCTGAAATGGCTAACTGACTTATTCAACATTATCTTCAAAACTAGGAGGATGCCAGAGCAATGGAGAAGCAGTGTCATAGTTCCCATATATTAAAAAAAAGGAGATGTCCAATGTTGTGCAAATTACAGAGAAATAAAGCTATTGAGTCACACGATGAAATTATGGAAAAGAGTTATTGACACGAGAATTAGATGAGGGACTCAGATAGCGGTAAACCAATTTGGATTTATGCCAGGACGCTCTACAACAGAAGCCATACACGTCATAAGAAGGATAATGGAGAAATATAGAGAAAAGAAAAGGGACCTCCATATGGTATTCATTGACCTAGAAAAAGCATATGACAGTGTGCCGCGTCAATTCATTTGGAAAGTCTACGACTTAGAATGGTACCAGAGAGGTATATCAAAAATAATAATGGATATGTATGAAGGGGCAAAAACGTGTGTGCGAGTACTAGTCAGAGACACAGACTTTTCCCGATGGAAGTGGGACTACACCAAGGATCGGCATTGAGCCCATTTCTCTTCACAATAGTGTTGGACGATATCATCAAGTCTATACAAGAGCCAGTCCCGTGGTGGATGCTGTTTGCGGAGGATATTGTCTTAATATCAGAATCTAAAACGGTGCTTAACGAGAGGTTAGAACAGTGGAGAGCAGCACTAGAGCGCAGAGGCTTAAGGATAAGTCACTCTAAGACGGAATACATGCTTTGTAACTTTAGTGGTGAGGCTGAAGAGGACACCCAAATCAGTATCCAGGGTATGACGGTACCACAGACGTCTAGGTTCAAATACTTGGGTTCGTACGTACAGGACGACGAAGAGATACACAGGGATGTAGCTCACCGTGTGCAACCAGGATGATGCAAATGGAAAGCAGCATCAGGGATCCTGTGTGATAAGAGGTTCCCAGCAAAGCTAAAGGGAAAACTCTACAGAGTGGCAGTACGTCCAGCTATGTTATTCAAAACAGACTGTTGGGCCATAAAGAAGTTGCACCAGAGAAAAATAGAGGTCACGGAAATGCAAATGCTGAGGTGGATGTGTGGACACACAAGATTGGATCGAATAAGAAATGACGTGTTTCGACAGAAGCTAGAGGTGGCTTGTATCACAGATAAAATAAGAGAGAGAAGATTAAGATGGTTTGGGCACGTAAAGCGGAGGCCGATGCTAGCACCCGTTAGAGCAGTAGAGAACATCAACATAGAGGGTAAGAGGAGTAGAGGTAGACCTAGGTTGACTTGGGACGAGATAATTAGGCGAGATATGGTAGAATTGCAGCTCTCTGAGCACATGATCGAGGATAGGAGTGCGTGGAGGCATAGAATTAAAATTAAGGACTTTTAGCGGGATCTGTGGATAGGAAGGGTAGACATACACTTTTTGCGGGACCCCTGTTTTCCTCATTCTACCCTTATACGCGATTCTTGCTGCTTATTTGATGTACGCACGTCCTAAGTATTTATGTGTTTGATATCTGTGTGTTGTATGCCGTATATTATGATTGCTATTGTTATTGATCTCGTTAGTGAGTCGGGGGTCTCTTCGGAAGCGGTCTCTCTATCTCCTAAGATAGAGGAAAGACTAGCCTCCATCTACCCCTCCCAGACCCTGCACTTGAGTGTGATTTACTGTGTATGTATGTATGTTTGTTTGTTTGTATTTGTTTAGAATTCTGAGTTGTGTTTTGTATGGTATATATGGGAAGTGACTTACCAATGGATAAAGCTTTCCGAAACAACACTTCAAAGCCAAATCGTAAGGATCCCCAAGTTAGAGGTGAAATAAACAACAAAGTTTGGAACCAGAATCGATTTTTAATCCCAAATAAAACATAACTAGTTGAAATGATTTTGTAACATTCTTCAGCTGAAACCAGTTAAAAGCCAAAACAGATAAAATCTTGTTTCAAACAAAACAATCATTTACCATTGGTCCAGTGGGTTTGGTCTGGGGGTGTCATGAGTCATGGACCATGTATGTGGTCCATTGACCTAATCAAATCAATTTGCTTCATCCTCTCTTATTAGTTTCCATGTGAAGTTTTCTTGTCATCCCTCCTCCACTACTGCCATTTCTAGAGTATGACATAGTTAGGTGAAACAAGCACGCATTGATGACTTACACATCAGGCTTCAAAAGCTATATATTGTTATAAGCTAAAACATTTATGGTTTGGTATATAACGTGTGGTCCATATTTCAATCGGTCTAGCATATGTTGATTTATGATGCGTGCCTAGTGATTCTTCTTTCTTTTTTTAGGAAATGAATTTTAATACAAGAATCCATGATTCAAGTTCCATTTATCACTTTATATCACTTCAACAAATTAACAATATAATGATTACACTTATAGCAACCGCACTAGTCGCTAGTATAGGTCAACATATAGCGGCAACATGTCACCGTTATAGATAAATAAAAATATTTGATTGATGAAACTCTTTCTCAAGATACAGGGTTGGGCGGGATGGAGGGAAAAATGAGGACCACTCCAGAACAATATCTCAATCACATGTCATCGATATAGATAATTTATTTTTCTATTTTTACTTTTGTATTCTGTAGATAAAAGATAAAAGAAAAAAGAAGGGAGGAGAGTGTATCCTAGCCTATCCCGATGACACATCGTCAATATAAGTTAGGTATTATTTAATTATTTTTAGAATTTTTTTCCTAATAAAAAATCCTAGTCTACCTTAACAACAAGTCGTCGATACAGGTTATTTTTTGAATTCATTATTTTTTAAAAAGAGGCGTCATATTAGGGTGACCTATACCTACGACAAGTCGTCAGATAGGTGTTAGATCACATAAAAGCTATTCGCACTCTTTCTATCACACCCTCGCCAAGGCGGAAACATGAGTGATTGACGAAATCGTATTTTATGAACACATGGTAATGAGAAATACTAAACGTAATACATTCAAAAAATATTGTTCCACATCATTTACTTTAGTTATAAAATAAAGATTACAAATATGGACTTAAATCATAAATCTATATTAAACAATCTTTTGTTGTACCCTAAATGTGTAAAAGATCGATTCCAAAACTACCACACCAAGAGAAAAACTAAAAACCCGTTCAATACGTATCATGAGTATTGACTGTAGTTGTTGGAGATCTAAACATTCAATATAGGTGATTGTTAACTAATGCGCTCAACGAGCCTAGGGAATGAGGGTGCCTACCCCTATATTACTATCAATATGTTCAAGCTTCTCTATCCAATAGTTAATTAGTCCTATTTTAACAATGGAGAATTTAGCATATGATAATAATAATATAACAATAATAATAAGGCAACCTGATGCCTTAGTCAAGTAATAAACATAACATATAAAGTAATGATTCACATGTTGTTGTTGTAATTGTGTTTATCTCCCTAAAGTATTTAAAAATAAGAAAGGGGCTACAAGAATTGATCGTTGTCGTTGAGTGATTTGAGATTCCTGAATCCGTAGTGAGACGATGCTAAACTAAAGTGTTTCCAACATACATATACGTATGGTTTGTTAATAAGATTTGTGATTCAAGGTGTAAGTTATTTTAGGTTAAGCCTTCGAGTCTTTTATACAAGTGGTTGGATAACATAGACATGTTAATAATATTTAGTCTTTATTTGTAATGTGTACTTATCAAAATTTATAACTTTAAGAAGCTTTAGTTCATCTAAGGCTAAGGTCATTAAATATTAATTCAACTTTTATGTAACCATTTGTAATGAGCATATGAATTTTTTAAATAACTAAATACAGTCTCTAAGTCAATGAATGTATAAAAATTAAGACTTAATAGTTGCTTTTATAGACTTCTAAAATATTTTTATCCCAACAAAGTCACTATAGCTACATTCTAGTTGGACAGTCGTATTTTGGTTATTTAAGAGTCCAATCTTGATGTTCGTAGGCGTGCTTATATGCGTTAAAAATCTAACACGTTAGAATAACTTTTAACACAAAAATCATATTTGTTGCTTAAGTATTGTGATAGTTATGACCTTACAAACTTTGACCAACTGTTCTATTTGAAAAAAAAACAGTTGACACCTTGTTTTAATGGTGACATCTGGACCTATGATCAGTCTATGAGAAGTATATCTGGACAAAAAGCTATTACTAGGAACTCAGTGCCCCTATCGAGTGCGAAAGACTATCTTCAGTTTATCATTTTCTTGAATTCTCAACTTGTGATATCAGGACCTATGATCAATCTTTGAAATGTATATCACACCTTGCAACTTATCGAATTTATCATACATTCTTAGTAACCTGTACTAGTTTTGTTAAGTGAGTTTATACAGTTCTCTATGGTCGATGCACATCCTCAAAGGCTCATCTTTCTTTTTAATGAATAGGAGCAGGGCTCCTTTATGTGAGAAAATTAGTTAGATGAACCCTGTAAAGTTTAATATAAAGGCTGATGCAACTAAAGCAACCAAAGGCTTCTTGCATGCATGCACTTAGTACCAAGTGGAAGTTGCTCCAGAAGTTTTATACTTTTAACACGAATTATTCTAAGTATAAAATCTTTCAAAGCCAAAGTTGCTTCGAAAGCTTTATACTCTGCACAAGAATTATTCCAAGTATAAAATCTTCCGAAGCCAAAGACCAAATCTGCCGAAGCCAAAGATGAAGTCTTCTGTAGCTTAAATGAAAAGTATTCCAAAGCCAAATGAAGTGAAGACTGATATATTCCAAAGACAGAGAAGGACATGCTTTTCTCAGATGTACTTTTGTATAAAGCTGACCCACTTTTCTCTGCAACTCTAAAGACTCACCAACTTGCATGAGTTGGTGAAAAGGTCCATGCTTTTGCAACTATACATTGAGGTCTTGAGTCTGTAATTTTCTACTTTATGTACTTTTATCCTTTTCGTAATATATTAGGATGTGAGCTATGGTATGTCATAAGTCAAAAGTCAATTTGTCTTTTAACTCTACATTGATTTTGTGTCTTTTAATGTTCTAACTGTCTTTCCAAGTATAGCTAGTTGTAGGATGTAGTATAAAGTATCTTAGGGTCTTGTATTTTATTAAATAACTTATGCATTGTAACTCTTATAAGAGAACTTGAGATTAATATACAACATTCTTGAAAACCATATATATTGTTTTTGAGTTCTGTCTCACTGTTACTTGTATTCTTTGCATCTTGTTCTTAAATATGGTCCCCTATTTGAACTGTTAAGTGTTTTAACACTCTCCTCATTATGAGACTGATTGTATTGACCATCCATTAACCGGTCTTGCAATTGGTATCAGAGCACTCTGGGATCTTGATTATAAGATCTCACCATCTTAAATCTCCTCAATTCTCACAAAACACTTAACATCTCAAATGGTAGCATCTAAGTCTGATATGGAAACCAGTGCCATGGTAAAGTCCCCACTAATCACTCCTGATGATTTTGATATTTGGTGTTTAAGAATGAAAGGATTCATCAAGTCACAAGACAGCAGGATGTGAGAGTCTATTACCACAGAACCTTACATTCCATGCACCTCTTCATATGCTGCTAGAGGCGGCATGATCCCAAAGGAAGTGGCTGACTACTTTGAAGAAGATAGAAAAAGAATAAATGTAGATCAGAAAGCCATGAATGCCCTCCAAAATGCTCTTCCAAATGCCATCTACAGAGGCTTCAAGAAGTGCAAAACTACTAAGCAGCTCTGGGATAAACTGAAGCTAATGTATGAAGGATATACTGAAGCCAAAGAAAACAAGAAAAACCTTCTGAAGCAGCAGTTTGAGAACTTCACCTTAGAAACAGGTGAAACCATGACTCAAAAATACTTCAGGTATGTTGAGATTATGGACACTCTGGTGGATGTTGGAGTGAAACTAGAGAACAGGGATATTGTGAGAAAGTTCATGTCCTCTCTTCCTAGACAATGGACACACTACTGTGTGGTCATTAAGAGGACTGAAAATCTCAAGACCCTCACTTTCACTGAGCTGTATGGCATACTCAGTGGTTACCAGATGGAGATGAACATGCAAAATCCATCTGGCAACTCTAGCAATCAATAGAGTTCTGCCCTGCATGTGGTGGAAAGGGATTGTAGATAACCACAACACTATTTCATCTCTTACCCTGACAACTAACCAAAGGGCCCTTTCATCACCTTCTCAGAGACACCAAGGTAGAGCTACATCCAAGGAAGCCCATTCTAAGAGACAATCTCATCTGAAGCCTTTATGTCTCATGATGAAAGCATAGGCAACTTTCTCTTCACCCTTGAAGATTTGGACTGTATCCATCCAGATGACCTGGAATATATGAAAATAGTTCAATAAATGTCTCTCCTCACTCATAGAGCCAAGATACAAGAGGACAGGGAGAAAGTTTCCTAGCAATGTATCCAATGGAAAGTTTGGGTTGGATAAGAGCAAAGTGATGTGCTACAACTATAACCAAACGGGACACTTTGCCAGGGAGTGCAAGGAACCCATGACAAACTGTGGTCAGGGACAACCCAAGCCAAACTACACTGAGAGAGCTTCACACACAAAGAAGCCCAAGCAACAAGCTATAGTTGCTATGGAAGAAGGGGGATTTGATCAGAGTTTGTAGGTAGAAAATATGTCTCCCAACCAAGCACTGATGGCAGATATGAATGAAGCCAAGGTATTAGAACATCTTTGTACCCCAGAATGTATTGCTAAAGTAAATAGATATAGGTCTTATAACTTAGAGATGAGATCTGATCTTGAGTCATTGAACATCTTAAAATCTGATTTCAAAAGAGCTACAATTGAGTATAAATTAAAAATAGAAGACTTAAAAAAATATTTCAACTCTTAAACATGAGCATACCAACTACAGGACTCAAATCAAAGATCTCATAACTAAGTTAACTGAGTGTCAGGCTGAGCTAGTGATCAGCAAAGCTAAGGCTGAGAAATATGTTCTTGAAGAAGAGACCTTCAAGAACATAATATACTCATCCCTGCATTCCAAAGTGTGATATCAAAACAAACAAGAACTGGGATCTAGTGAGATAGCTCCTCCACACACTCTATTGTCTATAAGATCTCCCAGGTATGGAAATAGTCAAGATGAGCTTCCATCCATAGATCTTGGTGATGAAGAGGATGAAGAGGAGATAGTGAAAGATAGATCTGGAAAGAGTGAAGAAGATTATCCTAACAAGGGTCATTATTCTCACGAGGAGATGAAGAAGTCATCGTTTTTCTTTTATTGTCTGAATATTTAGTTTGACAAAGTCCAAAATAAAGAACTTGATCCAAGCAGCCAAGAGAAGATCAAAGAGACCACAAGAGATCAAGACCACCTTCATCTCCAAGCAGAAACAAGTTTTTATCTCTACAGGATTTGAAGTGGTAAAGACTAAGGATACAAAATTGAACTCTAGTACCAAGAGTTCAAGTTCATGTTCAGTTCATCCCTGTGTAGGAATGAAGGCTGATCAGTTGTGTAACACTGCTACACAGCATGAACCATCCACCTCCAAAGGCAAGCCTCACCCTAGGAAGCTTGCTACAATATCTGAAAGGATGAGGATAAGCTGGAAAGTGATCAAACTCAGTCTTGTATTCAATAGAAGACTCTCAGAAGAAAGCAAATTGACTGTATTATATGTGGCAGTTCTTCTCATTTTGCTAAGGATTGCTTCTACAATCCCCAAAGTACTGCCAACATAACAAAGAAGAAGACTTCTGAGAGTAGCAAGAAGAAGAAAGCTTCGAAAGAAAACTGTGTTTTTTTCAAAAGCTCCAAAATGAAAATGAAATCAAGTGAAAAATTGCCTTCGGAAGGAAATTTGGCCTCGAAAGAAAGGAATGCTTCCGAAGTACTGAAGCTTGCTGCAGTGAAAGCAAGATCTTCCAAAGGGACAGTCTCCAAAACTTCTGAAATTGTAAAAACTTCCAAAGCTTTGAAGGTCAAGTCTAATCTTCCAAAGATGGTGTGGAAGATAAAGGAAGACCATGTGACAGAGAATTCTTCATTAACAACAACAAATGATCCCCAAAGTCCCAGTATAGGATCAATTATTGTTGTATTGTCTTCAGTTCATTTTAAAGAGCCCAATACCACTAAGGCTTGGGTTTCCAAATGTAACTAACTTTCTTTTATTATACAGGAACAACCGAGGACCAAGAAGAATGTATGGATTATTGACAGTGGTTGTTCCAGGCATATGACATGCAATGGCTCTTTGCTCTAAAACTTTGAAAGAATTAATGGAGGGCCAATTGCTTTTGGAGGAGATACTGGAGGTTACATTATAGGAAGGGGCAAGGTCATAAATGGTAAGCCCAACATTGAGAAGGTAAACTTTGTTAAGGAGCTTGGGTATAATTTACTGAGTGTATCCTAATTTTATGACCAGAGACATAACATGCCCTTTACTGAGCATGAGTGCATTGTTCTCAAGCTCGGGTTGATCATTCCTCAAGAGCATATCCTGCTTAGAGCACCCCAGAAAGGGAACATGTACAAGATGGATTTACAAGAAACGTCCCTTTTAGGAGAAGTTTCTTGCTTTCTATCTAAGGCCAATAGTGATGAGTCTTTCCTTTCATATAAAAGAATGTGCCATGTAAACTTTAAGAATATGAACAAATTAATTAAGAATGATTTAGTAACTGGAATGCCAAATAAAGAGTTTACAAGTAATGATCACTGTGTTGCATGCCTGAAAGGGAAACAACACTTGGTGTCTCATAGGCCAAAGGAAAGGAACTCTATCACTACTCCCCTATACTTATTATACATGAATCTCTTTGTCCCCACCAGTGTAATAAGTCTAGGAAAGACCTCATACTGTTTAATGATCACAGATGATTTCACAAGATTCACTTGGGTTTTCTTCCTTAGAACTAAGGATGAAACTCCTGAGATCTTGAAGAGCTTCATTCTGAAAATTGAGAATCAAAGTGATCACAATGTCAAGATCATAAGATGTGATCAAGGAACTGAATTCAAGAACCAAATCATTGACACATTTTGTGATGAAAAGGGTATTATAAGACAATATAGTGCTCCCAGGAGTCCGTCCTCAGCAAAACGGTGTTGCTGAGAGAAGAAACATGACACTTGTTGAAGCTATAAGAACCATGTTGTCTGACTCTAAACTGCCAATCACCTTCTGGACAGAGGCAGTTAACACTGTCTGCTATGTGTAGAACAGTGTTTTGGTAGTCAAGACTCATGGTAAGACTCCTTATGAACTGTGGCACAAAAGAAGTCCTTTCACTGGTTTTCTCAGATCATTTGGATGTCCCTGCACCATCTTGAATACCAAAGATCAAGTAGCCAAGTTTGCTGAGAAATTAGATGATTGACATTTTATTGGATACTCTTGCCAAGCTAAAGCTTATAGAGTATACAATCTAAGAACTAGAGTAGTTAAAGAATCAACAAATGTGATCTTCAATGAGCACACTCCCTGTGTGAAAGGTCCTGGTCCTGATTGGTTATTTGATCTTGATTTAGTTACCAACTGTTTTAACAAATCTTAGGAAGATGTTGCAGGATCTACAGGTAATACATCAATAGAAGATCCTAACCCAAGATTTGAGCTGAGAAGACCAAACAAGAATAGTACTTCGGCTCCAGTTGTAACTAACCCTGCAGATGAAGCTCCTATCCACACAATAATGATAAATCAAGCTGATACATCTCAAGTGCCTGAAATGAAGGAATTTCAAATGTAGGAAGACAAGATAGTAGTGATAGTGATCAAGAATTTCTTGATGCTAACAACCGCTCCATTAAAGACAATATCAATGATGTCATACACTTATTAGATCAAGCTTCTCTTGATAAGTGTGCTGATGTGGTGGGAGAAATTTCATTACCAGATCTATCTAATCAACTTGCTGTGATCCTTCAACTTAGGATCCACAAGTAACACCCTACCATAAACATCGTTAGAGATGTTAACAAGGGGGTGAGAACAAGAGGACAAACCCATGACAAAAATATTTGTCTATACTCTTGCTTCTTGTCCCAGATAGAGCCAAAGAAAGTTGATGAGTGATGCGGTGTGAAAGTATATGTATTTTGATAAAGGATTTTTCGCACAGATTCAGTTTTAAATGGTTGTTACTACTACTAACTACACACACAAAAGGCAAGTGCACCTATCGTGAGGTAATATAGTGATGGTAAGAACCGAGTATCAATCTGTGGACACACTAAGACGACTCAACAATCCTTATGATTGACTATCAATTTTTGTTTAAGAGAATGATAAGTTGCATTGATGTAAATTAGGGTTTCAAAACTGAAAATAGAAATAATAAATAAAGTAAAACAAGTTGAACTTTTGGATTTAAGATCAGGGGATAAAGGCTATCATCCTAACTTGGATTACACTTATGTAACTGTGATGAAGTGGTGGTGTGATTAAATATATTGAATAAAGTAATTGTGTTAACGTTTATAAAGATGAGCTGGCGCGATTTCTCGTCTATCCGCTCCGTAGTGACCAGGACCATGTCAGGTTGAGATTTACTGCTTAGGTCAAGGCCCTAGTGATGTAGGTAAATCTTTTGTGTCCTTTTCGACATACGATTTCTGAAAACATAACTTAATGTAAGAAGAGAGTTGATCAAGTTCTATTCTAACATACCATTAATTTTAGAAAACCATAACAATTACTGTAGATTTCTCAGACTAATAAAAGGGAACCCGTAAATGGTCAGAAAGTTAAGATCTTATGATTTCTAATAACCATCTCTAGTTAATTAGCCATAGTTTGTTATGAATAAAAGTTGATCATATGTTTTTCAACCGTGTATGACAATCACAATTACAAATCATAAACTTATAACCCCCCGTTCAAATATAGGTGCTACCCATCGAAAGTTTTCCCAAGACCACCATAACATTAACACAATATTTATCACACCATTAATTCATCACAAATTACATAAGTTTCATCCAAGTAGGATGATAATAAGAGTTTAGCTCATAATGAGCTGTAATATAACAAACAACATAGAAGATAGATATGAATTCATCGGTAAAATAGAACAATCAAACCAATGATCCACAATGGATGATGTTTAGACAATTCCGAGCCTCTTCCAAGTGTTGTATGCACCTCCTGAGCCTCCAAATGATCTCTATGACTTGATTCCCGAGACAATTCTGCAGAGTATCACTTCCACCAAAAGCTTGCAAAATGATAAACATAGCCCTCTATTTATAGGCTTCCCGGAGTGTTTAAGCACGACCCCGTGACAAAAAGGCACTGCCCCGTGTTAGTACAATGCTTACGAAAGTTGGTCGGATCGTACACACAGGAATTGTCGGGCACGGCCCCGTGACAAATGGGGCACGGCCCCGTGAAAGGAGGGAACACGGCCCCGTGACTACTTTTGGGGAACAATTCTTTTTTCCTGTCAGATGTCCAATCACGGGGGTGTGCCAAATTAGCACAGGGGTGTGTTTCAGGCAAGGCATGGGGGCGTGCTTAATGAGGCACGGCCCCATGCTTGGAGTTTTAAGCTTGGATTTCTTCAATTTTCTTGTCCATTATGCTCCTTTTGTCCATCTTGCCCTTCACAACACCTGAAAACACAATTAAATGATTTTAAGTACATAATCATCATATTTCGGGAGATATCGAGGAATAAATGATGTGCTTTTGATAGTGTTTTTATGTATAATTTGGAGCACATCAAATATCCCCACACTTGAACTTTGCTTGTCCTCAAGCAAAATCACTTAAAATGACAACTCCACCAAAAACCAAATAAAGCAAAAGATAAATATGTCTTTCGGGAAATACGCAAGTAAAAATTATTTCATCCAAATGCAAACATTTTAGGCATGTATAGAATGATATCCTAGCAAGCAATGGGATTGTTAGTAAAGATTATAACCATGCAAAAAAATCCACACTCCTCACAAAATGCACTCACACTCGGCTGAACATATGGAATCATACATAAGATGAAGTATGACTAATACGCTCAATTTCCTAGCATGAGTACGTGTGAAATCATATGCTTACTAAGGGATCAATTCTCCACCTACTTAGATATTTACTTGCATAAATCATTAGGTCTTTGATGGGTTGTAACTTGGCTCGGGCTCGGGTGTGGAATGTTTGGAAAAAGTGGCTAAATGCTAAACACGACGGTCTTGGCTTATTTGTCTAAAGTAAACTACAAGGAAAGCAGTAAAAAGTTCCGTATATAATACTTCAAGCTAGAAGGGATATGCTAACTTGAGGACTCGTTTAAGGTCAGATTGTCAAGACCATATTTTGCTTTCAGAAACCTTACTTCATCCTTTACCCGAAGATACACAAAACTATCCTTTCGTAAGGATCGTTCGGCTTGAAGCCTAATAGCACCCAATCGGATCAGTTCTGTGTATTCGTATTGGGATTCAGTTTGGTTCTTTTTGCATTTTCCATCGTGAGACCAATTTCCACAATTCGGGCACCTTTCGTATCTTTTTGCCCGTCTCTTTATAGCGCTTTTTGAGATTCCACAAAATGGCGGAACTTGTTCCTTTTTTCACCATTTCTTTCTTGCATTGTACGTGAGGTTGTAAATTTGTTCGCGGATCTCCGGGGGAAGTCCCGGTTTTGCGTGATGAATGCAACAAAGCAAATTAAAATCAAAAGAATGCATTCCGGTTCTTTTAGGTCTGCCGGTAAAAGACCAAATTTTTCTTTCTTTTTCTCTTTTTCTCTTTTTCTTTTTTTTCTCTTTTTTTAATAAATAAACCAAAATCGTGTCTTTAACGAAAAACGGGTTTTGTTGAAGGCTTTTTGGTTGAGTGACTTGGTGATTCGGGTGATAAAAATAAAATGTTTAAGCTCAACGGGGCTAACTAGGGTTGACGTTCGGGTAAGGAAGATTAAAAGAAAATGGTTGGGGCTTGAATGGTTAAGGTTTCCTAATGCCTAACTCATTTTTATGCAGAAAATACTAATTAAGGTCTTGAATGTATACGCAAAGCAAGTTCTAATCACACGTATCATGAGGTACTCTCAATTGAATCCAGAATGAAAGTAAAATTGCAAAGGTTTGCAAAAGCTGTTTAAGGCTCAAAAATAAACTCACAAATGGATGGAATTGGGTAAAAGTGTTTCATTTTGCATGATTACATATATTTACTTGATTATTGCTTTTAAGGATATCACAAAAAATATTTTCAACTTTTATTTGGATTTTTCTTATTTACTTATTTATTTCCTGAAAACGTATATTTATAGTTTGGCTTATCAAAAAATTGTTTAAATTTTTGGCTTCGTGTCACAAAAATTACTGGTTAAGTGATTTCGTTGAAAATTTTCAATTTGGACCTGTTTTTAGCAAAGTATCAAATATGTATCTCGATTAATTCCATCCCCACACTTAAAATTCACATTGTCCCCAATGTGATAAATAATATAAAACAAGGAATGGTAACGAGATACTTCCCAAAAGATGATGAAGTCGATTTGTGCCTTTGCTTGTGAGAACCATCGGGATCACCTGAAATATCATCCATTTATTGAAAACATTAAAATCCTAAACACACAAAATAAAATAAAATGACATAAAGTAAAGGATACATTGGCACAAAACGACTGTGCCCGGGCCCTGAAAGTGATATGGATTTTCAAGGGCTTTGTGGCGGGATATCCCCCCACTCATGATACATTCGGTTTCTGATATACGTGACATCATTGCTCAGGTCGTCCACTCGGGAGTTCAGATTTTTGACTCGGTTGAAGGCTTGTTGCGCGTATTCAAATTGTTGGAGCATATATAGTCATATATAGTGTGTCCGTCGCTTGACGAATAGTCTAGGCTTAATGTTATACACCTTGTAAACACATGAAACTGGGTCATTCGCAGGAGCATATGCGAATGAGACTCAGTCGTACGACTAAGCCATGCTAATGGACAAGTCGTGCGACTGAGAGATGCGATTGGGGCATTCGTAAGACTGAACCATAAGAATGGTCCAGTCGTACGATTAAACCATACGCATGGTCCAGTCGTACGATTGAACCATACGCATGGTCCAATCGCACGAATGGGCCCAGTCGCATCTAATATGGGCCGAGGCCTATATATACCAGTTTCAATGTGTAGAAACTAAAGGGTTTTCATAGGGTTCCCGGTGCCCAGGTGCTGCCGGATGAGAGGGGAGATCATGCTCGATCTTCCCTTGCCAAAAGTTGTAATTCTTAAGTTGTAACGAGCTTAAAATCGTTATGTTTTATCAATGAAATCATTTGATTATTGTTCGTATCATTGTTTATCTTTTGGTTTTGATCCTTCCGTCAAGAACTCGCTCGGATGTTCATCGATCCAGTGACCCCACACAAATGATCTCCTTGCATGGTCACTGGTGGTCTGGATTGCTTCATAAAGGTCTAACATGGTGGGAAATTCTCCGGCGTGTGAGCTGGAGGCCCCGGCATCCTCATGATGCGTTGGCATATCGAGGTCCATGATAATTTTCTCAGGATCTGCCGGATCCCAGATTTGTCCCTTCCTGTCCATAAATCTTGGTTGTCCATTTGGTAAGGTTGTGATCATGTACATGCTTGTGCAAATGCTTAAGTCCGACAATCCTGACATTACTCCTTCAGTTCCCTCCGTGTTACACCCATAACTCTCGTATAAGTTCAGGATCCAACTTCCTCCAAACATGTGTGTCGGAGCACCTGCAGTTGCATTCCTGGCAAACAAGTTACAAAACAAATACCCAATATTGCATGGCAAATGATTAGTCATATAATATAAAATAAACAGGTCTCTCAAACTAACAACTCACTCGCTTTGGCCACGAGCTGTTATCGAATGGCTAAGCAACCGATGTATGTATCGTAGCAACGGGTCCCGAATCTGACTACTCTTGGTTTTACTTGAGTTGAACGCCCCTGTTCTAATCTTTTCCCAAAGTTCCTTTCTCATGGCACCGCTTTCTGCGTCCATACTTTCCTCATCTGGAAATGTATGATAAGCTGGCATTCCTAAGATTGCTTCCTCCTCCATTTCCTGCTCTGTATATATTCCCAGATAGACACCAAACAAAGCGATGGATGTTTTTCGCCAATGTCCACCTAGCTTGAATGTAACTGCTTCCTCATCCCAAGGGTCGGAGTCTTTCATGCTGAATCTGAAAGATGCTAAAAATTCAAGAGTTAGTTCATAAATGAAAGGTCTATTTTATGAAAACAGCCACTTCCACTGAAAACTCAATTAATTGTTATATCTTTCGAGCTATCCGACAGCCGCCAAGGTTTCTTCATCGGCTTGCAAATGCGACTTTTCAGTCCTTTGCAAGAGCCTTTGCAATCGATCACGACACCATCTTTCATGGTTTCCTCCAAATTGTAAGTATGGATGGTTCATGATCCTGAAATTTTGACAAATCAGTTAAAATTTACAAAACAGATTTTTGGAATAGTCTATCTATTTTAGGGATAAAAATTGATTTTTAAGAGCCACGTCACCCCTTTTTGTGAACTTGTGTTGAAAAGCAGTTGACACGTTCAAAAAGTTTGTTAAACATGGGGGTGTGTCTCTTGAAACGTGGGGGTGCGGCTAACATTTTGAAGCATGAAATTTCAACTCGAGCAAATGTGGTTTTGTTTGTAAATCTTTGATTAAGCATAAATTTGTTATTTTCTTGCTTGAAAAACCAAAGATTACACGTTAAACATTTTGAGCATTTGTTAATAATTTAAGATAAAAATATATAATGTTTCAACACTACTTGCCAATTCTTGAACTTGAACATGATTAACAATGAAATCACCACACATTATGAAGATAGTCTTGTTAACACTAAAGGGAAACATACTAATACTAATAACTAACTAATCATACTAATTAACACTAATCAACTTCAAGAGAACATAAACAAGAAGGAATAAAGCATTCATAATTCCATAACATGTTTAAGCACAAGCTCTTACATATAATCATTAGGAATTCGGTTGTTTAGAGACCTAATCACATAAATACATGCAAATGGCTATCATAATCATGGGAATTAGCATACTAACCTCTTGATTAAATCTCTTTAAAGGTGACTTGAAAGTATGAAAGAAAAAATTGAAAAACTCTCACAAGATGAAGAGGATGCGAGTTTGCAGGCAAAATTCACGTTTTAACATTCATCATTGATGGGGAACAAGACAAAAAGCTGAAACAAGTCAGGTGGTGTCATTTTTTGTCATCACGGGGCCGTGACTATATGGGCACGGGGGCGTGTTCCCCTTGTGCAGTTTCGGTTCAGTCTTTTGTTGTTCCGTTTTTCAATTTCGCGCGTTGCGTAATTTACCCGGCTAAGTTTTGTCACATCCAATTCATCAGAAAAGCTACGAAATTAGTTCTAGAATTTAAATAAGCAAGCCAAGCGACAATTACATTTTCCTATCTCCTACGATTACATAATACGTTAAAAACTAGGAATCTGAAACTGCAAAATCAGACTCCTTAACGCGCACTAGCGCACATGACCCTTCACGAAATACCTCTAGAAGAAGCCTCCACACATTTCGTGTGGAAGGGTCGGGATAGGGTAGTGCGAAGTGCGGTTGCTAAGTTCCGCAAGCCGACGATTGATGGAAACAAGCTCCTCGCTCATTTCCTGAACTTTCTGGATAAGTTCAGCCAAGTGTTGAGTGGCGGTGAGATTCATCTCAGTCAATTTCTTGATCAGCTCATGAAGCTTGAAGAAATATTCCTGAGTTGTTAGCTCTCTAGTTTCAGACCGGGGCTTCGTTGCAGGATTCCAATTGGAACTTCCTTGACTGGATTCTTTCATCTTTTCTTTGTGAGATTTTGAGCAGAAATGGGTGTGATGAAAGCTTGGAACAAGTGTGGTATTTATACACAGGTCTGCAAAGTTGATCACGGGGGCGTGCTTGGGTAGGCACGGCCCCGTGCTTGTTAGAAGTCGTCTTAAATTCGTCCTGTAATGTTCCAGAGTCGTCAGCGGAGATCATGGAAAATATTTATCAGAGTCACGGGGGCGTGCTTGGTGGGGCACGGCCCCGTGCTTGTGCTTGTGAGTCCTACAAAAGTTAAAAATTTCAAATAAAATCTATGTACAAGTGCCGTGTTTTCATTTCAGGTCTTCGGCGCGACCCTTCCCCACACTTAATCCTCGTCGGGGCGGAGGTGTAATTCCTCTGAGAAAATCTTGGTTGGCCCATCGTTATGTGGCTTTAAACGATGTCCATTCACCTTGAAACTTAAGCCGTCGTGGTTGTCAATTTTGATGGCACCATTTGGAAACACATTTTTAATCGTGTAAGGTCCAGACCAACGTGATTTTAACTTTCTGGGAAACAGACGTAAACGAGAGTTATACAGTAAGACACGTTTCCCCACATGAAATCGCTTAGTGTTCCTCAAACGAGAGTCATGGAATTTCCTTGTCTTTCCTTGTAAACCCTAGCATTTTCGTATGCTTGTTCTCTCAGTTCCTCTAGCTCATGGATTTGTAGAAATCGATTCTTTCCTGCAAGGCCTTGGTCTAGGTTTGCTGCTTTGAGTGCCCAATAGGCTTTATGTTCCAGTTCCACATGTAGATGACACGACTTCCCATAAACGAGTTTAGACAGTGTTGTGCCAATGGGAGTCTTAAAGGCTGTTCGAAAGCCCATATTGCATCATCTAGCTTGGCAGAACAGTCCTTGTGATTTTGTCCTATGGTTTTTTCTAGGATTCGTTTGATACCTCGATTAGTGACTTCAGCTTGCCCATTTACTTGTGGGTGATAAGCGGTTGTAAAGCGATGGTATACTCCATAACGAGTCATTGCTCTTTCGAGCTGATTGTTACAGAAATGGGTTCCTCGATCACTAATCAAAGCCTTGGGGGCACCAAAACGAGAGAATAATTTCTTAAGGAATCTGAAAACATTTCTTGCATCGTTGGTAGGTAGGGCTTGAGCTTCGGCCCATTTTGAGACATAATCAACTGCTACCAAGATGTAACGATTTCCAAATGATACCGGGAATGGCCCCATGAAATCAATACCCCATACATCAAATACCTCGCATACTTGAACGGGTTTCTTAGGCATCTCATCCCGTGTCGAGATGTTGGTTGCTCTTTGACATGCATCACAGGTGCGTACCATGTTGTGAGCATCCTTGAAGATCGTGGGCCAATAGAATCCCGAATCGAAGACTTTTTTGGCTGTTAGAGTTGCTCCATGGTGGCCTCCTGTGGGTCCTTCATGACAGTGCCTTAGTGATCGATGTCGTGTGGTCGGTCAAAAATATATATTAAAGAATACCTAATCACCCTTAATAGCAAAGGGTAAGCAGGGTGTCGAATCCACAGGGAATCACAGGAAAGTGCTAGTAACGATTAAACTAAAAGCATTAAACATTGAAAACGGAAATTGCTTGATTAATTGAATTGAGAAATAATTAATTTAACGAAATAAAGTTTAAGTTTTTAACAATTTTGAAGAAAAAGCAACCCACTTTAGGATCCAGGTTTGGCAAAGTTATAATTTTTCTTGAATGAAACCTAGTGAGAAGTCATTAATGGTGACTTACACATGATATGATTTAAGTGACAATTATGGATTAAAGTTTAAAGGACATTATTCACACAATTACCAATTTGAATAATGAAACCCTAATTCTAATAATCAATCACGTAATGATCATCGACAATCAAAGTTAAAGAAGATCAAAATTAGGTTAACATATAATCAAACCGTTTAACTAATCAAATCATAAATTAAATCCAACAAGAACTTAAAAGGTTCAAGATTTAATCTCAAATCTAGGTTACAATATAAGAAAAATAAGAACTTGCACAAACCCTTCCCCCGAAGTGAAGAATCACAATGGATTTAGCCTTGCATCATCATCGATTCTTCAACACGAGTGTAATTGATCATGTAATCCGGATGAAATCGACGTTCTTGATGTTAGAAGAGCTTGAGAATGATCCAAGAAGGTTAATTTTCATCCAAGATTGCAGTGTGTGAAGTTGTAACTCGAATTAGGGTTTTTCCTCCTTTTTATCCCTTCGAAATAGGTCTAATCTCAACAAAAACCCGCACCCCGGCGTCAGTGGCGCCTCTGGGGGCGTCGGTGGCGCCACCTTCCTGTGCAACCTTGATTTTCATGTGTAGTTTTTCGAGACCTTTCCGTTGATAGGTCATGGGTCCCATAACTCCCTTCCTAGCTCAAGTTATGCTCGTTTTAAAATATCATTGCCGTACAACTTCGATTTATCATATCTTGATTTCTCGAACTCCAATTATCATCCCATTTCTTCCCATTTTTCTGTATTCTTCACGTTTAACCTACAAACACCAAATAATCCCAAAGTAACTCTATTTCTCATACATTTATACGTAAAAAACGGAAATAAAGCCATTAAACGTTGAACTTTCACCACCCGATCACAATCCCCACACTTACCTTTTGCTAGTCCTCAAGCAAAGCTCAATTGTAATTTACAAAACCATCATTGATAATTTACCTCACTAGTCACCTAATAAAGATTAACTAAGGTCAAAGGTCATGCCCCGTTCACACAACGTACATCGTCTGGTAGATTCATGTTCTAACAAGTCAATCATAAGCAAAATAAGATGTCACCCAACTAATGCTATCATGATGTTGATTTTTCTCATGTACACACCCCTCACAATAATTCACTCCTCTCGGTTTATTTCTGAACTAGTAAAACATGTACTAGTGTAATCACTCACTAACCCAATATACTATGTTGTCCACATAGGCTTGTATAGTGATCACACCTCCACCATTTGCATAGATCTTGCGCACGTCTAAAGGACTTATGGGTTTTGGGTTTAGGCACGGGTAGGAAGTTTTGGCTTTTAAAAGTGGCTAACACACATCTACTTATAACCCAAATCATTAAACTATCCTTATCAACATGACTCAAAGAGCTAACTCACTTCAATCCTTTTTGGCCCAATAGTCTCTCTCTATTTTTTTTTTTTCTTTTTTTTTTTCAAATTTTTTTTTCAAATTTTTTTTTAATTTTATAATATAAACTTGACTTTGGATGCTCTTTCATGCTCTTTCACTTTGAATGGCTTAACGATTGGTTATCAACTAATAACTTGGGCTTCATGTCTTGGGTTTAACAAAAAAATGGTTTAAGGCTCAACGTGGCTACTAAGGGAAATGATGGATGAGACTGACAAACGTTTAACAAGTAGATGGGTTCCTAGATTGCCTTTATCATTCGTGTGCAAACACCTTGCTTATGGTATTGGTATGCATCAACAACACAAGTTCTGTAACAACATTAATATATGGCCTACCCTCAACAATTGAATATGTGTATGATGCGTATGAAGTCATAGGCTCAAAATCTCACCAAGTAGGAACTTAGGTTGCCGATGTGCACATGAGTTTATTATGTCAAGTACTTGTTAACACTAACTGGGTATCCATCATATTTCCACAAATGACCCGCTAGAACACTTTTTCTGAACTTGAGGAACATGGCCATGACCTAAGATCTATATCAATCTCTAATAAACAACAAGTGAAGGTTCTGGTTTTATAAACACACTGAGCTTTACTTGAAAACTTTTGCAAAAATTCACATTTGGCAAAATGGTTTTTTTTTTTCAAATTTTTCTAATTTTTACCTTAATTTGCTACCTTAATTTGCATAACCCCCCTCATCCCCACACTTAAGGGTGCATTGTCCCCAATGCACCATTCAGTCTGTTGGAGCAATTGTGGATTTAAGGGGAGTTTTCATCATCATATCCATGCTCTCCCAATCATCAAAACAAGTCATTACTCGGGTTGTACCACAACACACCTACCATAGATTCACTCATTTCCACGTACATAGTTATTGTTTTTCACCCCCAACCACAGATTAAACACACCAAAAGAGTGTTGACGAGAATAACAGCAACTAACATGTTTGAATATAAAACAGATAGAATGGAGAAACACGTGGACCTGATCAAGTGATCAGAGAGTGTTCTGATCTCATCCAAATGGAGGTCTGGGCAGTGGTGGTCCAAAGAAGGATTCCATCAGACTTTGGTGCATGGCGTGCATGTCAAAGCTTTCGGTCTCCCTCGTCGCGTGTGAGCTTCCATCTGGGGTTGTCGCCGTTGGTACCCACTGTGACGGTTGAGCTTGTGGGTACCTCTCATATTGCTGCCCGGGCGTGTATTGTGGTAGAGTACTCCAATCCACGGGTTGTGGTCGAGCTTGATACGGCAGCCCTGCATGGTAGTCATTATACTGGCAAACCTGTTCCTGATACATAAAATAATCGTTAATAGCTTGTTCACGTGCATACGCGGAGTCACGCGCATACATCCTCATGTCATCACGTAGCTCTCTGTCACGCCATTCTTGTGCTATCCATGCATCCCTCGATTGTTGCTCAAACTCCTCTGTCCTCCTATCATAGCTCTCTCTCCACCTTCTTTGTCGCTCGCTTTCGCGTGACTGTTCATCATACATGTGCCTCTGATCCAAGGTCCATCCTGAAAAACCAAAAGGTCTGGCTCTGACAACTGCTGCCTGGATTTCTTCTTCCTCAGTTGGCTCCCTTGTACCAGCATCCACATCCTCAAGTGCTCTCACACCACCTTGACCCATAGCAACATCATCCGTATCCGCCTGTCGAGGACCATCATTTCATTCTACCATTAATACTCGACCACTATCCTTGTCTCGTAGTTGATAGTGAGTGGCCGTCTTCTTGCATTCCCATGATTGTCCTCCCAACCGATTAATTTTAAACTTTAAAACAGTGATTGGAATGGCTAAGGCCTCATTGGACACAACCTTTTGCTTGCGCAACAACATGGTGATCAAACGGCAGTGTGGAATCATCAATCGCGCCCTACTTTCTCGGCTTTCCCAAATGTTCATCTTTACTAATTGTCGGTAAGACAACATGTGTCTACCAGTGAGGAGGGCATGAAGCACTCTAAGTTCATAGTGTCGTACTCTTCCTCTGTCAGAGATTCTAGGGATCACATTCTTGCTCAGGATCACTGTCAGTAGCTTTGGTAAGATCTTCATGTTACTTCTGTTCAGGTTGTCAGAAGTTAAGGCAGTGATAGGAACAACAAAGATATCATTTAAGACCTCCCGCAGGTAATCCCCAGTTGGTATTTCCAGAATTGAGCTTTCGTGTAGATATTCATAGGGCCCGGGTGCAGTTTCAAACTTTGCCACTTGAAAATTGTCTGAAAAGACATAACCATTGTTTTCCCACTAACCTTGCCAGTTAGTGTAGTGGTGTGTGGTGGGTTTGATCCATCCTTTCTTACAAGTGTAGACATCCATTCCATGATTTGATTCACATACACATGTGGCTTATCCATCTTGACAAATGTCAATACCTCTCTCCATCCCAACCTTTCAAAGCATTCAGTCACTCCAAACATTCGAAACTCCAGGAGTTCCATGGGCCTTTCACAAACCATGAGTGTAGTGAGGTCATTTTTGCCCTTGAATTTGTCCATGTACAGTTGTGGTTGCATCTCTCGTGGGAACTTGGACAATGGCTTCTTGTTCTCCGTCCAAATAGGATTCCCTTTAGAATCATAGTCGATGTCATCACCACTAGAGTTGGTGTCCATTACTTCATCCCTTTCACTTTCGGAACTTGTTTCGGTTATATTGCTTGTGCTTCGTCTCAAACGTTTTCCCGAAGGTTCAGAGGATGAGGCGGAAGCTTTGCCTTTTCCTTGAGAAGTTGATTCCTTGGTTCGTGGCATGATTCCTGCGATGAACAGATATCAATTTAGCTCCCTCATGAGTAAACAAACAATTATATGGATTATGAGTTCTATCACACCTAATTAATAAGGATTTTTAAGTCTATATTGTGTATATAGTCCCCAAATCAATTCTATGTCATAATAGAAGTATCACTAACCCATAATCTCAAATTAATACTCACGAGTGTCCCTTAATGTGGAGATCCACCATAAAGTTCATACTTGCCCTCATGAATTGCACATAACATGTGTAAAGTCGTTGGCTTTCCATTAAATTCCATGCAAATGATAAGGGCTTTTAAGTTTATTGACATCATAAACACCAAATCATTCATATGAAACAATTCATTGTCATCATTTTACCAACCTTTACTTCTATCATCATCATATCTCACCCTATTTCCCAAACTCATGTAGAATTAATCAACATAGCACAAATCACACAACTTAACATGCTCATCATTTGTATACTACTTCCTTAAGCAATTGATATGAAATTTAAGATTTTACACAAGGAAATAAACATACCATGGTCATCTAGGATCACAACATGTAATGAAGTAACAAAAGACATACCGTGGAACAATATGAGGTGTTTAGATGAACAAAACGAAGAAAGGAGTGATTTTGTGTAAAAAAAACCCCAAAAATCCGAACTTTAAACTCCCGTTTTCTCGCAAACGAGTGAGAATCTTGCAAAACTAATCGGTGAAACGTAATCCCCTCGAAAAACTAAGCAAGATGCACATATTATTTGCTTGATTTGGTTAAGAATCGAAGAAGTTGAAATTAGGGCTCCATGGTGTTCTTGAGGGTTTAGAGAGAAAAGATGGAGAGAAGATAATGAAAACGGAGGTTATGATCCATATGTATCCTCAAATCTGAACAAAATTGTGTTTTTGGTTGTGGATTTCGGGTAAATCGGGTAAAAAACGGGCCGACCCGCGCCTGACTGGGCCGCGGCGTCAGTGGCGGTGATGGCGGCGTCGGTGGCGGCGGACCGGCGCCAAGCCCAGCGTCGGTTACCACCGCCCGATAGTGGTTTGGAGATGTTGGGCGCCGATAGCGTCGGTGGCGGCGGTGACGGCGTCGGTGGCGGTGGTTTCCAAAAACCATTTTTTTTAACTACTAACAAAGGAGAAAAGCTAAAAACTCATGTAAATAGAAAATAATAATAATAATAATAATAATAATAAGTAAATTGTATTTTTTGTTTGTTTTTCGGAAATCATGCCACCTTCGCGTCGCACCCCACCACGAAAAATCATGATTCGCCCCGAATCGTCAAAAAAAATTCTGTGCACATACCTGGCTATCCATGAGGTTCCCCACATTTGGGTGTTGTCAAGTTCTTGCATACAAAAAAAAAAAAATCATATGATAGCGAACAAACGAAAAAATAACAACTAAACTCACTTTCGTAGGAATCACGGTTGCATTTAGCGGATGCAACAAGCCTTTTAAACCACTCGATACGCCCGAATGGACGAGTGAAGTCTCGTGAGGGTTTCTAGTGAACACACCCACAAAGTTCACCGAGTTGCCTCTCGGAAAGCGCTAAGTTTTAGGTCTTCAGCCAGACCGTTACCTGATCCTTACGGATTTGTTGTGTAAGTTGGTGCACTCACCAAGAAGCTCACCAATTCTTCATGGTTTCGCTCATATCCTTGCTTTCTAGATAATGTTTCAACCGATGTCCATTCACCATTTGTCGTACACCGTCTTTAGGGTCTTCAATCTCGACATCGCCAAACTTACCAACGCGAATGACAACATACGGTCCCATCCATTTGCTTTTCAACTTACCGGGAAACAGTTTCAACCGTGAGTTATACAACCACACTTCTGGCCGACTTCAAAAGTCTTCTTCCGTAACTTAGCGTCGTGCACCTCTTTCATCCTTGCCTTGTATGCGGCTGTCGTCTCGTATGCCTCGTTCCTTAATTCTTCCAGTTCGTTCAAACTCAACTTCCGTGCAATGCCTGCAACATTGTAATCAAGATTAACATTTTTAATTGCCCATAAAGCACGATGAGCGAGTTCGACAGGTAAGTGACATCCTTTCCCGTAGACCAACCGATATGGGGTTGTACCAATAGGCGTTTTGAAAGCGGTACGATAGGCCCATAAAGCGTCGTTTAACTTGGTGGACCAATCTTTACGGTCCGATCGTACATTTTCTGTAAGATTTCCTTAATTTGCCTATTGGAAACCTCCACTTGACCACTCGTTTGAGGGTGGTATGGTGTTGCTATTCGGTGATCTACGCCATAACGTTTTAACAACTTTCCAAAGTGAAAATTCTTAAAATGTGACCCCCCATCACTTATGATCACACGGGGAAGACCAAATCGTGAGAAAATATTACTTTGAACAAATTTACACACAACGTTATGGTCATTTGTTTTAGTGGCGATTGCCTCCACCCATTTTGACACGTAATCCACAGCCACTAAAATATATAGATTGCCATACGAATTTGGGAATGGGCCCATGAAATCAATTCCCCAAACATCAAAGATATCGACCACGAGAATTGGTTGCATGGGCATTTCATTACGTTTTGATATACTTCCCATTTGTTGGCATTTCAAACAATTTTTAGCAAAATTATACGAATCACGAAATATGGTGGGCCAAAAGAGTCCACAAGATAGGATCTTGTGACCGGTTTTCTGTCCGCTAAAATGACCCCCACATGCAAATGAGTGTGCATGTTCTAACACGTCTTGAATTTCGGTTTCAGGAATGCATCTTCGGATGATTTGATCCGCGCCGACCTTGAATAGATCTGGTTCGTCCCAAATGTAATATTTGACCTGCGACATGAATTGTTGTCTCTTCCTCTTGTTCCAATGGTCGGGAGTGGTACCTGCAGCCAAATAGTTTGCAAAGTTAGCATACCATGGTTCAGAAGAAATGGATAATAATTGCTCATCTGGAAATGTCTCATTAATCTCCTGATGTGAATCAGTGTTTTGATGCATCACTCTTGACAAATGATCTGCGACTACATTTTCGCTTCCCTTCTTATCACGTAAATCCAAGTCAAATTCTTGTAGTAACAATATCCAACGTATAAGTCGAGGTTTAGCATCCTTTTTCTCCATCAGATACCTGACTGCACTGTGATCAGAATAAACAATTACTTTACTTCCCCATATATATGAACGGAATTTGTCTAAGGCATATACTACTGCAAGCAATTCTTTTTCAGTTGTTGTATAATTTAACTGAGCATCGGCTAATGTTTTACTTGCATAGTATATTGCAACGGGTTTCTTATCCACCCGTTGACCCAAAACAGCCCCAATTGCAAAATCGCTTGCATCACACATAATTTCAAACGGAAGTGACCAATTAGGTGATTGCAAGATTGGGGCCTCCACTAATTTCTCTTTTAACGTGTTAAAAGCATGCAAACATTCTTTATCGAACACAAAGGGTACGTCTTTCAAAAGTAAGTTACATAAGGGTTTAGTTATGACGCTGAAGCCCTTAATGAACCGTCTGTAAAACCCTGCGTGTCCTAAGAATGATCGCACACCTTTAACATTAACCGGAGGAGGTAGAGTGGAAATTACTGTGATTTTGGCCCGATCTACCTCAATTCCCCGATTAGATATGACATGCCCTAGAACCGTTCCCTCTTGAACCATAAAGTGACTTTTCTCCCAACTTAGGACTAAGTTTGTTTCAACACATCGTTTCAACACTTTGGTTAATTCATGTAGACATTTATCAAAAGTAGAACCAAAAATTGAAAAATCATCCATGAAAATTTCTAGAGACTCCCCGACCATATCTGAAAAGATACTCATCATACACCTTTGAAAGGTGGCCGGGGCATTACACAAACCAAATGGCATTCGCCTAAAAGCGAATGTGCCATAAGGGCAAGTGAATGTCGTCTTTTGTTGGTCCTCAGGATGAATAGCAATTTGATTATATCCCGAATAGCCATCTAGAAAACAATAAAACTTCTGACCTGCCAATTTCTCAATGATCTGATCAATGAATGGAAGTGGAAAATGATCCTTAGATTTAGCAGCATTTAGTTTCCTATAATCAATACAAACACGCCACGCGGTTACCGGCCGAGTGGCGATTTGCTCACCTTTCTCGCTTTTGACCACTTGAATACCTGCTTTCTTCGGTACCGTTTGAGTTGGACTTACCCATGTGCTGTCGGAGATTGGGTAGATTATACCGGCATCCAACCACTTAAGTATTTCCTTCTTGACTACTTCCCGCATGTTTGGATTCAACCTTCTTTGTGTATCGCGTGACGGTTTGGCATCGGCATCAGTTATGATCTTATGCATCACAATCGAAGGGCTTATACCTTTCAAATCAGCAAGTGTCCATCCTATCGCAGCTTTGTATGTTTGAAGAACCTGTAATAATGAGGCTTCTTGATCTGCTTCTAAGTCGGCTGCGATGATTACGGGCAACGTGTTGTCTTCTCCCAAGAATGCATATTTGAGGTGCTTGGGAAGATCTTTCAATTCCAACTCTGGTGGGCTTTCCAATGAAGGCTTCATCTTTTTGTCTATATGCTCCTGCAAGTTCTCAACTTGATGTGTCCATGGGGGCCTACCAGCATCAACAACCATGACATCTAACTTTTGTGCCTCAATTTCTAGATCTGTCATATGATTCCAACCTGCATCATCACAAACAAAGCAAGTCTCTTTGGTGGCATCCTCACTTTCGTGAGGATTACACTCCTCAATGATGTCCGCCATAAAGCATTCATCATTGAGTAGAGAGTTTGGTGTATTAGCAAACACGTTTAAACGCAATTTCCTATTACCAAATGTCATATCTACCGTCCCGGTTCTACAGTTTATCAAAGCATTTGCGGTGGCCAAGAATGTCTACCAAGTATGACGTTAGGTTGCTTTGTTTTATCATTTGACACATAGTCTAAAACTAAGAAGTCAACCGGGTAGTAGAAATCTTCAACCATGACAATCACATCAGACACGATTCCTCTAGGAAGCTTAGGTGTCAAATCGGCTAATACTACGGTAGTATCGGCCTTACGAAGTGGACCAAAATCGTACTGATCATATAAGCTTCCCGGAAGAATACTTACACTCGCTCCAAGATCCAGTAACGCCCCTGCCATTTTAAGTCACCAACTTGAATTGGTATCAAAGGCGTTCCGGGATCCCGAAGTTTCAGAGGCAACGAACCCATTAACACAGCACTCACTTTTTCTGTTAAATCAAGCATTTTTGGAAATTTATTGTTTCGTTTTTGAGTACACATATCCTTAAGATATTTAGCATAAGCCGGTACCTGTTTAATTGCATCGAGTAAAGGAATATTTACCTTAACTTGCTTGAAAATTTCCCAAATTTCTTCTTGTTGAGGACCCCGTTTGTTTAAAGTTTTTGACTTTTCAGGATTTTCTAAGGCCTTTGGATAAGGTATGGTATTAACCTCCCTACCCTTACCATTGACCTTAGGTGACTCATTTTTAAGCTCAGATTTTGGTGTATCTTGAAAAGTTACTTTTTTCTTTTGTTTAACACTATGGGTGTCCGGTTCACACTCATCATCACTTCTCCCATCCTCACCGAGGTCCTCCACCACTCCTTCTTCGAATAGTGGTGGAGAAACCACGTTATTGTCATAAACTTTACCAGAGCGAAGAATACTTACCTGATTGATGTTTGCACTCTTTGTATTTCTTGCACCTGACGTTTGATGTTGAGGATTGACAGTGGTGTCACTAGGCAACGTTCCTGGATTTCTTCTCAATTGTGCCATCTCTTCCGCTAGTTGTCCAACTTGTTTTGCTAATGCCTCCACAGTTTTATCTTGTACCTCATTGTCTTTCTTAATCTCTCGGAGAAAGTCCATGATCTCGGATGAGTTGCTTGAGCTTCCTTGATCGCCATTAGGTTGATAATTTCGTTGGTAACCCTTGTTGTATCCTCCTTGGTTGTAATTCTGGTTGTTATACATCGGTTGTCGGTTCTGATACGGTTGACCTCCTTGATTTGGTACCTGAAAATGAGGATTAGATTGATTAGATGTGTTACCATACTTAAAATTGGGGTGATTACGCAAACCTGGATGATATGTATTAGAATTCATATCATATTGCTTTCGATCACCATATACTTGATTTACTTCTTCCTCAGGTCCACCCACTTTCATTGGACAATCCATGATAACATGGCCAAGATCACCACATCCTTCACACACGGAAAAGATTGGTCCGCCTTGAGGTGTCACATTTCCCCCATTGAGATTCAAACTTGCTAGCTGGCGTTCCAACATTTGATTAGCTCTCTCCAATTGTTCTAATCTTTCATTGGCATTAGTAGTGGTTGCAGATCTAACAATGGCGTGTTTCTTCTTCCTATTAGATTGAGCTTGCCGTTTTGAGTTCACCGCCATTTTCTCTAAGAATTCCCAATCTACCTCCACATGATTGGAAAGAATGTTCCACCCGTAGTAGAGTTCACATCCCGGATGTCATCAGTGGATAATCCATCATAAAATGCATTGATCAACTCCCATTGTGGGATACCATGATGAGGGCAATTCTTTAGCAATTGTTTAAACCGCTTCCAAGCTTCATAGAAAAGTTCACCTGGTTGTTGTTGGAAGTTCCGAATGTTAGCCCTTGCATCACTTGTTCGTTGAGGTGTGTAATACTCTTCTAGGAATTGTTGTTGCATATCTCCCATGTAAAAATGCTTGCAGATGGCAATGATAGAAACCATTGTTTCGCAGCGTCCTTCAAGGTGAATTGAAATAACACGAGCTTAACTTGATCCGGTGTAAAGCCTTGTCCTCCAATTGTGCCACACACCGCTTCAAATTCAGAAATGTGAAGGTAAGGTTCCTCGGTTCCTTTACCATAGAAAGAGGGCAACATGTTCAATCCTTGTGGCCTCACTTCGAAAGATCGACCATGTGCAATAGGGCTTACTATTAGATGAATTGACTGCAATTTGAGGTCTAAAATGGCTTTCAACTCCTCGAATTGGGGCACGATGATGGACTTGAGGAAGTCCATCATGATGTTGAGGAAAACCTGGTTGAGGATGTTGATTCATTGGTTGCCTTATAGCTCTTGGTGGACCTTGATTAGCCATTTGGAGACTGGATTAAAATGATGATTGTAGCCTCCTGGGTGCTGATAACCATAGTTGAAACCAAATCCATCTTCATCTCCCCCTCCATATCCAGCATTTGAATTCCCATGATCCATTCCATCATCCCAATTTGATACCCGGTCCCTTATATCTTCATCACCCTTAACACCATCATTCCGGCTCGAGTTGGATTGATTAAACTGAACCGAGGGATTTTGTGGAGCATTGTAGTTAACATTTCTAACCGGTTCTTGTTGAATAGGTGGATTAGGTTGTGGGTATACACGAGTAGTGTCACCCGTTGGAAATTGTGGTGGTGGAGGTATAGGGTTTCCTTGAACTGGGTTAATTGGTGGAATTTGTTGTTGAGGTGGTGGAGCATTATGTGGTGGGAACACTGGAGGTGGAATATCACCTAGAGGTTGCTCCCTTTGTGGAGGAGGTTGAGTAGACGGACCACTTTGATTTCCCGAGTTGTTCATACTGTTGAATGGATTACTTTCCGGTGTTTTGGAAAGCCTTCGTAAGATTTCACTAGCCTTAGCTGTTGAGGTTCCTTCTTCAGACCACACACTTCGTGGAATAGGAGCTGATGAGGGATTTGCCTTGTGAAAAACTCGGTTGTCTCTTGCTGTTTTCTCAATCTCAGGGTCAAAGAGCAACGGGGAAGTTCTTCCGGAATGTCTCGTATGCATAAGAATCTCAACTATCTGCACACAAGAAACAAATACGAGTGTAATTCCGAACAATAAAATAATAATAAACGAAAAACAAGAAAAATAAAATTTTTTTTTTTTAGATTTTTAAGAAAAACAAATAATTATTACTAACACTAAGCGCAACGATTCCCCGGCAACGGCGCCATTTTGATCGATGTGGTGTGGTCGGTCAAAAATATATATTAAAGAGTACCTAATCACCCTTAATAGCAAAGGGTAAGCAGGGTGTCGAATCCACAGGGAATCACAGGAAAGTGCTAGTAACGATTAAACTAAAAGAATTAAACATTGAAAAAGGAAATTGCTTGATTAATTGAATTGAGAAATAATTAATTTAACGAAATAAAGTTTAAGTTTTTAACAATCTTGAAGAAAAAGCAACCCACTTTAGGATCCAGGTTTGGCAAAGTTATAATTTTTCTTGAATGAAACCTAGTGAGAAGTCATTAATGGTGACTTACACATGATATGATTTAAGTGACAATTATGGATTAAAGTTTAAAGGACCTTATTCACACAATTACCAATTTGAATAATGAAACCCTAATTCTAATAATCAATCACGTAATGATCATAGACAATCAAAGTTAAAGAAGATCAAAATTAGGTTAACATATAATCAAACCGTTTAACTAATCAAATCATAAATTAAATCCAACAAGAACTTAAAAGGTTCAAGATTTAATCTCAAATCTAGGTTACAATAAGAGAAAAATAAGAACTTGCACAAACCCTTCCCCCGAAGTGAATCACAATGGATTTAGCCTTGCATCATCATCGATTCTTCAACACGAGTGTAATTTATCATGTAATCCGGATGAAATCGACGTTCTTGATGTTAGAAGAGCTTGAGAATGATCCAAGAAGGTTAATTTTCGTCCAAGATTGCAGTGTGTGAAGTTGTAACTCGAATTAGGGTTTTTCCTCCTTTTTATCCCTTCGAAATAGGTCTAATCTCAACAAAAACCCGCACTCCGGCGTCGGTGGCGCCTCTGGGGGCGTCGGTGGCGCCACCTTCCTGTGCAACCTTGATTTTCATGTGTAGTTTTTCGAGACCTTTCCGTTGATAGGTCATGGGTCCCGTAACTCCCTTCCTAGCTCAAGTTATGCTCGTTTTAAAATATCATTGCCGTACAACTTCGATTTATCATATCTTGATTTCTCGAACTCCAATTATCATCCCATTTCTTCCCATTTTCCGTATTCTTCACGTTTAACCTACAAACACCAAATAATCCCAAAGTAACTCTATTTCTCATACATTTATACGTAAAACACGGAAATAAAGCCATTAAACGTTGAACTTTCACCACCCGATCACTTGGATCTGTTCCGCTTCACTTCCGTATACGCATCTTCGAATGAATTGTTCCGCAATGATTCTGAATAGGTATGGATCCTCCCAATAGTAATGCTTAATGTCAGTAAAAATTTCTTCTTTTGCTGATAAGTCATTCCTTTGAGAAGGATTCCGCTTGCCAAATAGTTTGCAAAATCGGCAAACCAAGGATATTCATCAATTGAAGATTGGATGTTCAAAAGGAATTCGTGAGGAAAATTATCGTTTATTTTGAGTTCCTCGGGTTGTGGATGGTTCGAATCTTCAAGACGCGAAATGATCAGTCGCTAGGTTTTCTGTTCCTTTCTTGTCACGAATCTCAATGTCGAATTCTTGAAGCAGAAGTATCCATCGTATCAATCTTGGCTTTGCATCTTGTTTGTTGAACAGATAACGTAGGGCTGCATGATCGGTATAGACGATTGTTTTTGACAGGATTAGATACGAGCGAAATTTGTCAAATGCGAAAACTACTACGAGAAGTTCTTTCTTGGTTGTTGTGTAGTTTTCTTGTGCGTCGTTCAGGGTTTTGCTCGCATAGTGAATTGGGTGGAATTGCTTGTCTTTCCATTGACCTCACACGGCTCCTATCGCAAAATCGCTTGCATCACACATGAGTTCAAATGGTAACGTCCAATCTGGGGAAACCATAATTGGAGCGGTGACCAACCTCTCTTTTAACAGATCAAATGCACTGATGCATTTGTTGGAAAACACGAATTTTGCATCTTTCTCAAGAAGTTGAGTCATCGGTCGTGCGATTTTTGAGAAGTCTTTAATGAAACGGCGATAGAATCCTGCATGACCTAGGAAACTTCTAATTTCTTTCACGGTTGTGGGATATGGCAGTTTGGAAATAGTGTCAACTTTGGCTTGTTCAACTTCGAGGCCTGCTCGAGAGATCTTATGTCCCAACACTATTCCTTCGGTAACCATGAAATGACACTTTTCCCAATTTAGAACAAGGTTAGAATCCTCGCATCTAACCAGCATTTTCTCCAGGTTTTCAAGACATTGTTCGAATGAGTTTCCAAGACTGAGAAATAATCCATGAAAACTTCCATTTAGTGTTCAATCATGTCATGAAAAATTGCTACCATGCATCTTTGAAATGTAGCAGGGGCATTACACAATCCAAAAGGCATTCGTCGATACGCAAAAGTGCCATATGGACAAGTGAATGTTGTTTTCTCTTGATCTTCGGGAGCAATGGGAATTTGAAAGTACCCTGAGAAACCATCGAGGAAACAATAGAACATTTTTCCAGAGAGTCTCTCGAGCATTGGTCAATGAAAGGTAGAGGGAAGTGATCCTTTTTGTGGCGTCATTGAGTTTTCGATAATCGATACAAACTCTCCATCCTGTAACCGTACGAGTTGGAATGAGCTCATTCTTTTCGTTGTTACCATAGTCATTCCTCCTTTCTTTGGGACAACTTGGACAGGACTAACCCAAGGCGAATCAGAAATAAGGTAAATCAAACCGGCATCTAGCAGTTTGATTACTTCTTTCTTCACCACCTCTTGCATGCTCGGATTTAAACGTCTTTGAGGTTGAATGACGGATTTGAAGTTCTCTTCCATTAATATTTTGTGAGTGCAAAAGGATGGGTTGATTCCCTTGATGTCCATGATTTTCCATGCAATTGCTCGTTTATGTGCCTTCAGCACATTGAGCAATTTGTTCTTCTCCTCTTTTGATAGGGCGGATGAGATTATGACAGGAAGTTGAGAGGTGTTTTCAAGAAAAGCGTATTCGAGATGAGACGGAAGTTCTTTGAGTTCTAAAGCCGGAGGGTCTTCGATAGAAGGTTTGGCTTTAGGTTCTAATTCTTGATCGATGATCTCAAATGCTTCTTGGTAAGATGATGTCTCATCAACTTCCAAGTTCTGGAATGATTTAGTGCTCACAGATGGGCTCAGTGGTTTGGATTTCTATTAATTGAGTACTGCAAGCTTCAATTTGACAAGTGTTCTTCAGATGACAGCTTATGATTGAGTCGCAAACATCAATATAATAGAGTGAATCGTCACGATGTTGAGGATGTTTCATGGATTGTCCTATGTTGAACGTCACTTCCTCCTCATCCACTCAGAATGTGAATTTGCCGGTGCAAACATCAATGAGGGCTCGAGCGGTTGCTAAGAAAGGTCGACCTAAGATGAAAGGAACATTCTTATCCCAATCCATGTCGAGGATCACAAAAGCAACGGGAAATACAAATTTGTCGATTTTAACTAAGAGATTTTCAACAATGCCCCTCAGATATTTGACAGAATGGTCAGCTAATTGGATGCTCATACGAGTAGGTCTAGGCTCACCTAAGTTTAACTTTTCAAAAACTGCATAAGGCATGAGGTTAATACTAGCACCTAAATCGGCTAACGCGTTGCTAACAGAAAGATTTCCTATTAGGCAAGGTATGGTGAAACTCCCTGGATCAGTCATCTTTTGAGGTAGTTTGTTTTGAAGAACTGCTGAGCATTCCTCATTCAAAACTACATGTGATAACTTTTCCTGTTTCTTCTTGTTTGACAATACACCCTTTAAAAACTTAGCATAATTTGGTATTTGGGCTAAGGCTTCCACCAATGGCAGATTAATGTGGAGTTGCTTGAACAATCCCAGAAATTTGCCATATTGTGCCTCCATTCGTTGTTGCCTCAGACGACCGGGATATGGAGGTGGTGGGACATAAGGTGGCGGTGGTACGTATTTCTTGGCTGGTTCTTCAACAACGACAGGTTGCTTTTGCTTGTCACTTGTATTACTTGGCGTCTCGAGTTCTATTTCTTCAAGGATGGGCCGTAATACAGGTGCATCACCTTGAGTGGTTTTGCCACTCCTTGTGGTGATGGCTTTGACTTGAGCATTAGGGTTTGTTACAATATTGCTAGGCAAAGCACCTTGGGGTCTTGCGAATAGTTGTTGTGCTATCTGACCTACTTGGTTTTCAATGGTTTGCAATGATGCTTTGTTGCTTTTGATGTCAGCCTCGGTTCTTTGGAACCTTTCCTCGTTTCTTCGATCAGATTTCTGGATGTACTCATCTGTGGCTTGTGTGGTTAACAGCAATTGCTTCAATAAATCTTCCATTGATGATGTTCCACGGTCTTGATTACTACTGCTTGGACCTTGATATGGTGGTTTCTGTTGTTGGTAAGGTGGCCTATGGTTGAATCTAGATGATGATTGGTTGTTACCAGCTTCTCTGTAATTCGGGTTGCTCCTCCAATTTGAGTTGTTGTTATATGAGTTGTTTGGGTGTCCTACGTAGTCAACATCTTCAACCATCATAATGCCTTGTGGACATTCATTGGTCTTGTGTAAGTTTCCACATGTGTTGCATCGTGTTGGAGTCTTTTTAAGTTTAGCTTGCAATTGTTCGAATCGTTTGGTTAAGGCTTCTAACTGGGCTGTGATCAGCGTTTCAGAGTCTACTTGATGAATTCCTCTAGAGTTGATTTTGTTTCTTAAGGGATTGTAAGCAAATCTCTTCTTAGCTGCCTTCTCTAGGGCTTGGTATGCTTCTGTTGTTGTTACACTTCCGAAATCTCCTCCCGCACTTTGATCTACAGCTTGTTTGTGTGCTCCGCTGATTGCATCATAAAAAGTTTGACACTGCAGCCACAGATCAAGTCCGTGATGTGGGTATCTCCGAAGGAGACCTTTATATCTCTCCCATTCTGCGTGTAATGATTCATCATCGTCTTGGTGAAAGCTTGTGATGCTGCTTCTCAATTTGGCAGTGCGATCGGGTGGAAAGTATTTTAACAGGAATTGTTCAGCCATTTCCACCCATGTGGTGATGGAACCAGGCGGAAGTGAATCAAGCCAGTCAAAGGCTCGGCCGCGAAGTGAAAATGGTAAAAGTCGTAGTCTAATAGCATCGTCTGAATAGTTGTTGATTTTGAAAGTGGCACAGATACGAAGGAATCGTGAGATGTGAGCGTTAGGGTCTTCGTCTTGCAATCCGTGAAACTGAACAGAGTTCTCTACGAGTTGGATAATACTAGACTTAATCTCGAAATTGTTGGCCGCTATTGCTGGTTGGATAACACTAGACTCATAACCGTCGATTGATGGTGTGGCATAGTGCGTCATCTTCATTTCCTCGTCTTGATTAGCCATGTCTCCTTCGGATGGTGTATCTTCCGAGATATCTTCTTCGATGATTGTTGCTACTTGTTGTGGTCTTTCACGTAACCTTTGTCGGAAAAGTCGTTCAGGTTCCGAAAGAGGTGAAACAAGTTCAGGACTAGACGAGTCGGACATACACTATCTTAAGGAAGCATAAACTTATTAAGGCTTAAAATGAATCAGGCAAATGTAACTAAACTAACTAAGGCAAACTAACTACAAAATTAAAATTAATTTGAATAAAAATATTAACAAGATATAAACATGACAGTCTAAAATTCAGATTGTCTTTCAAACTTGCCGTGTGTCCCCGACAACGGCGCCAAAAACTTGATGCGGTGTGAAAGTATATATATTTTGATAAAGTATTTTTCGCACAGATTCAGTTTTAAATGGTTGTTACTACTACTAACTACACACACAAAAGGCAAGTGCACCTATCGTGAGGTAATATAGTGATGGTAAGAACCGAGTATCAATCCGTGGACACACTAAGACTACTCAACAATCCTTATGATTGACTATCAATTTTTGTTTAAGAGAATGATAAGTTGCATTGATGTAAATTAGGGTTTCAAAACTAAAAATAGAAATAATAAATAAAGTAAAACAAGTTAAAACTTTGGATTTAAGATTAGGGATAAAGGCTATCATCCTAACTTGGATTACACTTATGTAAATGTGATGAAGTGGAGGTGTGATTAAAGATATTGAATAAATTAATTATGTTAATGTTTATAAAGATGAGCTGGCGCAATTCTCGTCTATCCGCTCCGTAGTGACCAGGACCATGTCAGGTTGAGATTTACTGCTTAGGTCAAGGCCCTAGTGATGTAGGTAAATCTTTTGTGTCCTTTTCGACATATGATTTCTGAAAATATAACTTAATGTAAGAAGAGAGTTGATCAAGTTCTATTCTAGCATACCATTAATTTAGAAAATCATAACAATTACTGTAGATTTCTCAGACTAATAAAAGGGAACCCGTAAATGATCAGAAAGTTAGATCTTATGATTTCTAATAACCATCTCTAGTTAATTAGCCATAGTTTGTTATGAATAAAAGTTGATCATACGTTTTTCAACTGTGTATGACAATCACAATTACAAATCATAAACTTATAACCCCCCGTTCAAATGTAGGTGCTACCCATCGAAAGTTTTCCCAAGACCACCATAACATTAACACAATATTTATCACACCATTAATTCATCACAAATTACATAAGTTTCATCCAAGTAGGATGATAATAAGAGTTTAGCTCATAATGAGCTGTAATATAACAAACAACATAGAAGATAGATATGAATCATCGGTAAAATAGAACAATCAAACCAATGATCCACAATGGATGATGTTTAGACAATTCAGAGCCTCTTCCAAGTGTTATATGCACCTCCCGAGCCTCCAAATGATCTCTAAGACTTGATTCCCGAGACAATTCTGCAGAGTATCACATCCACCAAAAGCTTGCAAATGATGAACTTAGCCCTCTATTTATAGGCTTTTCGGAGTGTTTAAGCACGGCCCCGTGACAAAAAGGCACGGCCCCGTGTTAGTACAATGCTTACGAAAGTTGGTCGGATCGTACGCATAGGAATTATCGGGCACGGCCCCGTGACAAATAGGGCACAACCCTGTGAAAGGAGGGAACACGGCCCCGTGTTGATTTAGGGCACGGCCCCATGTTGATTTGGGGCACGGCCCCGTGACTACTTTTGGGGAACAGTACTTTTGTCCAGTGAGATGTCCAATCACGGGGGTGTGCCAAATTAGCACGTGGGTGTGTTTCAGGCAAGGCATGAGGGCGTGCTTAATGAGGCACGGCCCCATGCTTGGAGTTTTTAGCTTGGATTTCTTCAATTTCTTGTCCATTATGCTCCTTTTGTCCATCTTTCCCTTCACAACACCTGAAAACACAATTAAATGATTTTAAGTACATAATCATCATATTTCGGGAGATATCGAGGAATAAATGATGTGCTTTTGATAGTGTTTTTATGTATAATTTGGAGCACATCAATGGGGCTTGCAGGATGGAAGTTGGATTGAAGCTATGCAAGAGGAGCTACTTGAATTCAAGAGACAAAAAAATTAGAGCCTATGTCCTCTTCCTCAAGGGAAGACTATCATAGGAATCAAACGGGTGTTTAGGAATAAGAAAGATGATAGAGGACTTGTCGTTAAGAACAAGCCAAGACTGGTTGTTCAAGGGTACACATAAGAAGAAGAAATTGATTACGCTGATGTCTTTGCTCCTGTAGCAAGACTTGAAGCAGTTACGATATTCTTGGCATTTGTTACATCCAAGGACTTCAAGGTCTACCAACTTGATGTCAAGTGTGCATTTTTTATGGGTGATTGATGAACAGGTGTATGTCAAACAACCATCTGGCTTTGTAGACCCAAATCATCCTAATTATGTTTGTAAGCTTGATAAAGCTGTTTATGGGCTGCACCAAGCTCCAAGGAAGTGGTATGAGACACTATCTCAGTATCTCTATCAGTATGGCTACAAGAAGGGTACTATAGACGGAACTCTCTTCATTAAAGGAACAGGGAATGACTTGATGTTGGTTCAAGTATATGTAGATGACAATTTCTTTGGGTCAATAAATCCAAAGCTCTGTAAAGACTTTGAGAAGCTGATGAGGAATAGATTTGAAATGAGCGCCATGGAGGAACTGAATTTCTTTCTAGAAATTCAAGTGAAGTAAGTTGACAATGGCATATTCATAAGTCAGTCAAAGTATGTACATGACATACTTATAAGATTCAACATGACTGAATGTAAGGTTGCAAAGACACCCATAGCTAGAAATCACTCCCTTGGACCTGACCTTGGGGGATAGTGTGTAGATGAACATCTTTATAGAGCTATGATTGGGTCTCTCATGTACCTTACAGCCAGCAGGCCTAATATCATGTTTTCTACATGCATATGTGCAAGATATCAAGCTAACCCCAAGATGTCACACCTGGTTGTTATCAAAAGAATTCTTTGATATATCAAAGGTGCCCCTAAGCTAGGCCTTTGATATCCAAAGAATTCTGACTTTAATCTGTATGCTTATACAGATAGTGACTATGGTGGCTATAACATGACTACACAGTCCACATCTGGGGGATGTCAATTCCTTGGTACAAGGATAGTCTTATGGCAATGCAAGAAACAATCCTGTGTATCTGCATCAACTGCTAAAGCTGAATACATTGATGCTGCAAGCTGCTATGCTCAAGTACTTTGGATTCAGAATCAGATGCTAGACTATAGATATAACTTCAATGAGACTCCCATCCACATAGACAACAACAGTGCTATCTCTATCATAGAGAATCTTATGTAGCACTCAAGGACAAAGCACATCAATATCAGGTATCATCTAATTAGAGATAATCATGAAAAAGGATTGATAAAACTAATCAAGGTTAACAAAAATGAGTGTTCACAAGGGTTTTGATGACCAGAGATTTAAAATATCTTATATCACAAATTGGGATGATTAACCTTGAATAGATTTCTTAAAACTTAATTTATATGATTTCTAAAAGGAAGTATGTGACGTAAGTTGTCTAATTTATTACCTACATTAGCCTAGTTTATCTTGGGAGAAATATTTTTCAAATAATCCTTAGCATTTTGAAAATTACCAAGTGTACTTTCTTTCGGAAGACATTAACATTGCCTTTAGAAGAATTTTAAGTCTTCAAATCACATAACTACTTAAAATAAATTTACCTTCGGAAGAAATGCAACATTCCTTCTGAAGCCAAAATATGCTTCTAAGTACTTATATGTATTTGAAGAACAAATTTCTTCCGAAATCAATTATGTCTTGGAAGATTTATTCTCTTTAAGAATAAAACTTTCAACTCTTAATATCTTCCGAAACCAAATACTTTTCGAAAGAGAAAACACTAAAGTAACTTTTCTTCTAAAGCTTTTCACTAAGCTTAGGAATATCTTCTGAAGCCAAAATTCTTCAAAGTTTTCACAAAACTTCCGAAGACAAAGGAAAGTTCCAACTTGCAAGAAAACTACCTTTTTGGGTACTTTCTCAGAGGTGGGACCGAAATTCAGACTTCAAAGGTTATCCTTTTGCATAACATTGTATCAAGTCCATTCATATAAATATACCCAACGGTTCCCTCTCTTTTACTATCTTCGTCATCTGCAAATTTTCTAAACCTAAATTCCCACTCACCGCCTTGTTCTACCTTTCTTCACCTTAAAGCTACCATTAATGGCCAGCCTTGACCGTAGAAACCAACCAGAATTTTCCATGCAGCTTCACAGGCAACAAAATCAGGTTACTCTCTTAAACTCTTAGAAATATCCAAGTTTCTTAGAGCTTTGTCGCTTTCTTTCTCTGTCTCACTACTTCACCTCCCTCACCATTGATCCTCCAATCTATGAGGATCAACTTTTGGACTTTTGGAGGACATTCTAAGAGGTCACCATGGATGGGGAGCATGCACTGTTTGCCACAGTGCAGGGGAGGAAAATCTTCATCACTCCATCTCGATCAACTCTCATCTATAAATGGATAATGCAGAAGGTGAATTGTCCTTCCTAAAATCTGGTGTAAACCATTCCTTTGAGTAGATGGGCTATGAAGGTGACTTCTCAGTCAAAACCTTTAAGAAAGGAAAGTTTCTCCTCAATGGAAATACCTCCTCCATGTTATTATCCACAGCTTGTCTAACAAGCATGGAGGTTGGGACGAAATTCCAGAAGACCTCTCTTTCATAGTCCATGGGATGGTTCATGGGGTCAAGTTTAGGTATTCACAATTTATGTATAATAATTTGCTTGCAAACTTGGCCTCCTTAGATGTAACACTTGAAAAGTCATAATGAGTCATCAAGAATAATGAGCTTAATTAGTGGGTATTTAATAAAGGAATGAAATGGGTTGTGGGGTAAAGTAGGTTATGGGCAAGAGCCTAAGAAATTAAGGCCCATAATCAGCCCTTTAACAATTCAACCAGCCACCATCTCCCTCATTTGAACCCTAGCCTCCTAAATTCATAGAGAGAGAAATTAGAGAGAGAAAGTGAAGAAAACTCAAGATTTGGAGCTTCAAATGTTAAGGGATTGAAGATCTTGTGTGGAGCATCAAACCATAAGAAAGAGCAACAAATCCAGGTAAGAATCAGCCTTTAACCCTTCTGTAGATCAAACCCGGATTCTAGGGTTTTGGGTTTTGAAAAGATGCAAAGAATCGCATAAAGGTCACATTTTTCATATGAAAACATGTAAAAATCTTAGATATAGCCACATGGATGATAAACTAAGAGATTGGACGTAAAAAGTTGCGATTTTGGGTTAAAAACGGGCTTGTTCGTAATTTTTATGCGATCTGCGAAACTGTCTGTGCATCCAGCGAAATTGCATATTCAAGCTGTGAAACTGTGGGTTTTCTGCGAAACTATAGTTTCACAGATAATTTCACAGCTATGGAATTCCAACGAAAGTTGGGCGAAACTGTCATGCGAAACTGGCAGTGAAACTGTCAGCGAAACTGGCAGCTGAACCATCAGCAAAACTGGCAGCGGAACTGTCAGCGAAACTGGCAGCGAAACTGGCAGCGAAACTTCTTATCTGGCAGCGAAATTAGCACGAATTTAGGCAAAAATTAACCCCTTTAAGTGTTAACTATGTGTAGGCTGGGTAGTGTGATCCTATCCTAGAAAGCTTAGTTTAAAGGTTACTCACGGTATCCAGGTGAGTTCTGGATCCCCTTATTTAAAAGTTTTTCCATGTTTTGGGGCTATTAGCATAGTAAACATAAGGTTTTTAAGGTAAGGATTTCAAGTGGTTTTAACAAGAAAATAAATTTTCCAGCCAGGGGCGTTGCCCTTGGACCCCACTAGGGGCTGCCCCTAGGACCCCGCTGTCAGGGGCTACCGCCCCCGAACCCTCGCAGTCCCGCGAAGGGTTGGTTATGTGTTATGATGACTAGTACTTGGTATGTTGTGTACTTAATAAGTTATGTATTATATATTAAGTGAAAGATAATATTAATGAGAAGTGGAACTTAACGAATGTTACCCCGGGCCCGTTTGATGATGAAAAGTCTTGCAAGCACTATGATAGACTTCACTTATGTGAGTCTGACGTATAATGATGGATCCATATCATGAGCGGGCTGTGGGCCTTGCAGTGTGGATCAACTATCATGGGTTAGCTACCATGATGATGTGTACCGACGGGGATCGACATTCGTTGTCGATCAACATGGAGCTCTTGCTTTGTGCAATCTCGCTTATGATGAAGTGAAAGATAATAAAAGAATGAAAGATAATGAACATGCTTAATATGATGCAAGAAATGTTATGTAGTATGATGTATGCGTGGTCATTATATGGAGGATAAAGCTTATATTTTCTTATTTATCTAAAACTAGAACTCACTCAGTAAAACTAACGTTTATGCATAATAGTGGGCAGGTAAATGCTGATGCTGAGGATAGCACCAGGGAGCTACTTGGCGAGCAATGGATGGCACTTCTATCTATGAAATCTTATTGTAAACTAAGACCATGCACTGTATTTTTATTCTGTTAAAGACAAATGTATGAGTACAATAGGATTTCCAAGTTTTAAATAAATGTTTATTTAATTCCGCTGTAATGTTTTGTTTATAAAGTGATCTTATGCTATGATTAACCACCTGTGACGTTTCCCGGAATAGGGCCTTACATTAGAATATTATATGTTCCCTAGATATGTCTAGCACATTCTCACTGTGAACTGTGCTCACAGTTGAGGGCAATAGGTAGTGTTCTAAAATTGGGAAAAATGAAGCCCGACATCTTTAAGACTATCAAAATGCCAACTGTTGGCTTCTCAGGGGTAGAAATAGCCCTAGTCCCAAACATGTTAGAGCTCATTGCTCAAGGTGATAACCTAGCCGCACCAGCTAGTGTAGAACCCACACCTTCTACTTCAATACAACCCACACAGCCACAAATAACCATCACCTTCCAAAGAAAATCCAAACAAACCCCTACACAAGTTATTCAACTTATACAGGCCCCTATATGATCACCCATACAGGAGGAAGTGAACACTTAAGCTCCCACTTCTCCTGAGGAGCAAACCGCTCCTATCTCACAAATGATCAGTCATGAGGTTCCTCATGCTCAGAATGACGAGCTCATCACCCAAGATGCCTTAAGCCTTCACTCAGAGTCTCAACACTCTAGTGAACTGTAACCTTTCAGATTTTTGTTAAATAAAAGTTAACGTCGTTAAATTCTTGTACGGACCATTTATGTCACTTATGAAACCTTGAGGGCTTGTTTATGCTTATTTCTTAGTTTGTCTTTAAAATCATTAAATTAAATAATTTAATTATTAAATTGAACATAATAATAATTAATAATAATATTACTAATAGTAATACTAATATAATTTATAAAAATTATTTAAAAATGGTTAAAACCTAAAGTATTAAGTCCATGGGGTATTGTAAATGTAGAAACTTTAAATAAAAGTTTTTACATAAAACAATAAATTTGAAGCTACAGGGACTAATAGTGTAAAATTTCTTAACTCAAACCTTCCCCCTCACCCCGTAAATCCGACCATTCCTCTGGCCGAACGCCGGTGACGCTCAAAACCGATCAAAAAGTCCCAAACTTAAAAGCAATTGATGCCAAACGATTCGGGAGAGCGTTTTGAACCTGAATACGAGATTTAATTGGGTTTTAACTCGGTTATAATGACAAACGAACCTGAAACCGAATCCTCAATCGAGTTCCACCCGTTCCAACTCCCAAATCATGTTAATAATCAAATTAATTGAACAGAAACGTTTGGATAATCGTTGCAAAGCTAAAGCATAGTTCAATTCGATTTTGAAAGGATCTCAGAACTAGTTTGATCAGTTAGATTTAATTCGCAGCGGAAAAGTATAAGAATTAGACTCAATTCAAGCAAGAACACACATGATATTTCAACGAAACAGTACGGCTATAGAGAGAGAAAGTATTTCTGCAAAAGGAATGTTTTCATTCAACACACACTTCGGCGATTACAAAATTAGGCCAACTTCCCTTTTATAAGGAAGGTGACGTCAGCAGATGTCACTTGATAGTGACATCTAACTGTTTACAAATAACAACTGAAAGTAAACAAAACTACTGAAGATGTCTACAACAGCTGACATCTTCTTACAATAAAAGCTAAGTGTACTGCTACTATAATACTGAAACTATAACTACTGAAGCTACAACGTCTGAAGAACAAGCTCTTCAGACATTTTACATTAACTAAACTATTGAAAGAAACTACTAAAATAAAACCATCACAACTACTGAAGAGAACTTCTTCAGCTGTTGTGACAACCTCTGAAGACTTGAACTTCAGACTTTGTCTTCAGTAGATGAACTTCAGACTTTGTATTCAATAGATACTTTTAGACTTTGTCTTCAGTAGATACTTTCAGACTTTGTCTTCAGTTCTTAATCTTCAGACTTTGTCTTCAGTAGATGAACTTTAGACTTTGTCTTCAGTAGATACCTTCAGACTTTGTCTTCAGTAGATGAACTTCAGACTTTGTCTTCAGTAGATACTTTCAGACTTTGTCTTCAGTTCTTGATCTTCAGACTTTGTCTTCAGTACTTAAACTTCAGACTTAGTCTCAGTACATGTCTTCAGCTGATGTCTTCAGCTAATGAAGCCTTCTTCAGTACTTGTGATGTCTTGTGGGACTTAAAGGTTTTCTGATTAGGCTCATTGGTTCTTTTGGTCCAACAAACTCCCCCTGAATCAATGCAGCCAAAACCTTTAAGTTTATTTGAGTCCCACTTATTTAGCAGAAAAGTTGTCTTTTTTCTGGATCAGCTCAGAAATGACCACTATAAGCACAGGCCAGGGAAGAGGTTTCAAAGATCGATTGGCAAAGATGGATGGAAACTCTGTCTTGGGGAACTGGACACAGAGCTGTTACCCCATCCATGAAACCTACTTCCCTGCTATGAGTCTGTAAGACTCTCTCTGTTAGGACCGTGTACAACGGAGTACTAACTGATTCAACATGATACCGAATCAAATAGCGCGGAATTCTATTTGATTGGCGATCCAATCAGGGAGAACGTAATCCGGATCAATACTAACGATTAGAAACATTAAAATTGATTAGCAATGATCAGGAACGCTCTATGAAGTTAGAAGGGACGCTCTGTGCAATCTGGACGACTAGGGTTGAGAATAATCGAAGTGTTACGTTTTTCCACGAATTAAGTGGTATTTATAGGTTACAGCTCTCATTCGTACGACTGAGCCAAGCGACTGGCTCAGTCGTGCGACTGAGTCATACGATAGGTTCATTCGGACGACTGAGTCAGTCTTATGACTCAATCGTACAATTAACTCAATCACCTGGTTCAGTCGTATGATTGGCCCATTCGCATGGTCCAATTGTGCGACTGAATCAGGATACTTAGTTAAACACATTCTTGAACCTTCAATGGTTTAAAACTATGTCTAACAACTGTAGACCTATATAACATGTCATATATGCATGTAACAATGAATAATATAATAGATATAACATTAAACAACCAACAAACCTATATAGAAGAGTTTTTCATTATATTGATTAAACATTACATATGTGTTACAAGAAGAAGTTCTATTACATTTAAGCTCACTAGACTAGAACTGGGGACATGTGTACCAACAAACCCCCCCTTGGACCTAGTTCTATCTAGACTTTGACTTCTTTCTTGAACTCTTCAAATCTCTTAACCCTTTCTTCTCGTGAAACCCCAGCATGAATATCAAGTGTGAAGCATAAACGTATAACGTGTTGAACATGAAGTGCTTGCACGATATCCTGAATGTCAAAAAATAGTGGCTACTTGTACAAGATGTAGACATTTGAAGCAGACAAGTTTCTTAGCCACATAGGGCCGTATACCTAATCGTCTCTATCATCCCTCCTTTATCCAAAACTATGACGGCCTCACCAGTTGCCAGTCATAATACCACCATTTAAAATGGGGTGCAAAATTTGTGGCATTTCCCTCAGTGGAATACGCGACATTGTGCGCGGAGGGTGCCATCTCAAAATCACCTTTGGCCTTCTGGAGATGGAGTCAACCTCGGTCTTATGAATCAACCTATTGGGCTGTTGAGGTTTAAAATTGACCCACCTCGTAAGATACTCCTTCTTCAGAGCCTTCTCGAACCATCCAGATATCTTCCCGGGGACAGCATATAGGAGGCTCAAGTTAGCTAAACGATTTAGCATAAAACCAGGGAGAGTTTTCAGATCGTGTGGGAATCTAAAATACTCTATTCCCTTCTCTCTCTCCACGACATATACTTTAAGATCCTCAAAGTATGCCCAGCTGATGATCTTGTCTGACACCTTCTGATGTTTCTGACCTTGTAGAGCTGGTGTAGGCGTTTGTCTTTGTAGGCACTCTTTGCTTTTTCATTTCCTCCAGGAAGGCTGCCCACTCAGCCTTTTTAGATGCAAGATTAGCAGCATCTGCTGAGGATCCTCTGCTGTAGCCTCTTTAGCAGCAGTCATTGTCTCAACCTTATCGAATGTACTGCTGTCAAATGCATCTCCCAGATCTGGTAGCACTTCGCCTTCGGCGTTAGTGTACTGGGGATAATGATCAGCAGTCACATCCTCTATCTCCACCTCGTCGACATCCTGTAGTTCTTCATCACTGACTACGTCGACCTCAGGTGCATCCTTTACCAGCTCATCAGGTTTAGACTGAATAGTTTAGCAATCTGCTCATCAGTTTGATCATGTATGATCTCGCCCTCTTCAGGTGTGTAACTGACAGAGCGATGTACTATTCCTTGCAAATCGAGAATCATTGTCAATTGTGTCTCGATTTGAAGGGGTACCATATTGTGCTCGTCAGCCTGCTTGGATGAATCTGCATAACAATTTACCAAACATACTGCAAGTTAGTATACATTAGGCACATAACCAATGTCAATTTAACTTTTCATTCATTTACTTTAAACACATATTAAATACATGATTACAAGGACAAAAGTTTAATGATAAATAAACATCTAGTCCTGAACTTTGCCTGAATCATGCTGGATCTTCGGGAGACGGGGAGGTAGGTGGGGCAGCAGATGATGCTCCCTGGTCTTGTCTTTTCTTGGTTCATTGCTCATGACCAGAAGCAGAGTCAGATGCAGCTGCCCTCTTCATCATCATCGTCGTCCTTTTCTTGATCCTTGCTATCACCCACCACAACATCATCATCACTATCTTTTCTTCATCATCTTCCTCATCATCATCATCATCATCATCACCATCATCACCGTCTCCCTCTCTTATCTTAAGAGGATCAGCTTGAGACCCCTTCAGCTTGAGCATAATCTTCTTATTTGCAGACTCCAACTCCTCTATCTTTTGAGTCGACAGGACATTCCGTTCCTGGAGTTGGGCAATCTGAGTTGCTTGAGAAGCATTTTGCTCCTCAAGCTGAAGCAGCCTCGCTGTCTTTTCTTCATCAGCAGCTAGCAACTTTAGCACCATCTTGTTGAGTGCTGCTAGCTGTTCCTCCACTCCAATGGGAGGGAGTGGTGAACTTGTAGTAGCTGATGACGAGCCAGCTCGGTGGCTAGTGGTGGTGGCTGTGGTGGTGGTGAATATTGGAGGTGGAATGTGAGTGGATTGAGGAGTGGGATGTACTGTGGTAGTAGGTTGGGTGGAGGTGACAGGTGGTGGAATGGGTGTAGTGGTGGTTGTGGTAGCTTGGGTGGTTTGGGTGGTTTGGGTGGTTTGGGTAGTGGTGGTGGAAGTGGTGGAAGTAAGAAGAGTAATCCTTTGGCGTTTGGGCTTCTTCCCGTGGGGCTGAGCAATTCTATTTAGCCTGGATCCCTTGGATCCTGATGCTCCCCCTTGGCTGATGGGAGTGTCTGGGGTATAAGATGGGTCTGCCGTAGAACTCCCAGACTCTCCTGGGCGTCCACCAACCGCCCTGATTCCTCGCTCCGTAGCCACTACCCGACTTCCCACAGTCCGGGTGAGTGGCTCTTCATCTGACTCCTCCTCCTCCTCCATCTGAAAATTAGGGTGAATTGGAGCTGGTTCGGGTTCTCCCTGGCCATCTTCTCCCTGATCAGCATCATGATCATCATCAGAGTCATCGGAGGGTACGACGATTGGCTCTGTATCAGACTCACTATCCTCGTGGCGCCACTTCCTCTTTGAAGGCGCCACATAATCTTCCCGGGCCAGATGCCCAAACAATCTCCTTACCGGGGGTTTTACCTGCTTCCCCCGGTAGACTTTCATCCTCCCCAATGTAGTGTCGTCCATAACCTTTAGGATGACTGCATCTTCTTGAGCTTTGGGCAGTTGAGGAAGCTTTTGATCAATCATCATCTGAAAAAATCGAGCGTACATGCAGAATCCCTCTTTTCCTTTGGCTTCGATATTTTCCACTGTATACGTGAAAATCATCCTCAAGAAACCAAAAGGGTGGTTCAGCACCAGAGCAACGTATGTGTTTTGCATCTGGTCTGAGAGCTCGTCAAAGCCACCCTTTCTGGATGCTATGCATCGCAGAAGTACGTGCGCCAAATATTTAAACTGCGGGCACAAGTTGCTCTTGTTGAGCATTCTCGTGTTGATATCCCCAGAATATTTGGCCCTCAGAAAGCAGCCACGGACGGTCAGGGGATGTAGTCGTATTGGGCAGTCTGCATCATTTCCAAACTCAAGGACCGTCCGTATGTCCTTCTCAGTAATCTTAATGGGCTCCCCAAAGATAGAGCTCCGGATGAAATAGGTATCAGTCGACCTATCCACCACTGTGTTATCCCAGAACGCCTTCTGAACCGAGCGATAGGGAGTGCATGGAGCTGAGATAGCTCAATATATCCTCGATCGTTGTAGAAAGCTGATGATCCCTGTGAAATCTCCCGCATTGCGTGAAGTCAGATCGAGATAAGCACAGATGTTGTGCTTATAACTCATTGGCCATCTGTTCGCCATCTGTGACACAATACAGGTAACTGTTAGAACATGTGGAAGATAGCTAGTTTCAGTCAATGATCTTCAACCATTTGACTTAATCGTGCGACTGAACAAACGAATGAGTTTCAGTCGTACGATTGAACTATGCAACTGAGATTTAGTCAAACGAATGAGTTCATGCGGACGACTGAGTCATGCGATTGGCCTCAGTCGCATGTCTTCTCATACGTGTATCTCAATCGTGCGTCTGAACTCATTCGCAAGGTTCAGTCGTACGATTGTGTCATTCATCCATCTCAGTCGTATGATTGAAACAATCAGATAGCTCAGTCGTACGATTGAAGTTCATCATCATGTCCAGTCGTTCATTCGACTGTTTGTCCATTCAAATTTGTGTTTTGAGCAATACTTGATGTTAAACGTCGACCTTAGGCTCAATAACTCAGAAACAGCCGACTAAGCATCTTTTACCATTAATTTGATCTTTAAGTTCAGTTTAAGTGGTTTATTGGTCGCTTTAAGGTTTGGTTACTGTTAGGTCAAAATGTGGGTGATTCTTGGTGTCTGTTCCCGGTTTAAACGTTGATGCACCTTGATTATTACCTGTATAATCGATATCCGATGTTAGAACGCACAAGTAGATGGTAAATATGAATCAAACGAAATTTTGGCAGAAATTCTTTAGGTCGTACGAATTGGGGGCGATTTGGGTGAGTGATCGACTGAGGCTGATTCGACTTGTATATATACTAGGGCAAATCCCAGTCGGGCGACTGGTCCGAGTCGCATAGGTCAGTCATGCGACTGAGTCTAGTCGCATGAGTGATTCATGCGACTGAGTCTCAGTGGTACGATTCACCCAATTGTTCAGTTCCAATCGTACGATTGAGGTTCAGTCAAACGACTGTGACAGTCGGTCACCTTCAATCGTGTGCTTGGACTCATTCGCATTGTCCATTTGTACGATTTAACTCATTCATGTGTTCCAATCGTACGACTGGACCATACTTATGATTCAGTCTTGCGGCTGGGCCATACTTGTCATCTTTTGACCATTTTACCATTTCAACCCTTAGTTCCATTTAACAGTAGATAAAACATTATGAGCAATTTGATCATCTCAGATATGATCATTTTAATAAAACAGTTTGATCACCTCAGACGTGATCCATTTATCCACCCGATCACCTCAGACGTGATTCATTTATCCAACTGATCACCTCAGACATGATCCTTTTAACTATTCAAAAACAAGTTATAATAGATTAAACGTTAAGTTCATTTTGTGACATTATCTGCAACGAATAGTATAGCATAGTCCGACACTGACCACACATAACAAACTAAAGTAAAATACTAAACTAAGTACAAAAACGAAAATATTTTTGTGATTTTTGTTAGGTCAGGTTAGTGTAGCCTATTAACATTGACATCATATCAAGGACAGACTCATATGGAATCAGACAGACATAAACACCATTACTTGGAATCTTTTATCTGTATTTAACTTAAACCCTTGCATAAATTACATATCATAGTTATTCACTCATCTAAGACTTCTAAGATCTAACTGGGAATCATGCTTGACATGATAAGTAACACCCATTGATTTTGAGCCTCAGGCAATGCAGCCACGACGATTGTCAGTATACTTGTCCATTTAAATCCATACACAGACTTTTGACACGCATCAGTGATTAATTAGATGAATTAGGTCAACAAGTATTTGTGTGTTTCACAGGTATATGGTAATCAATCTTCCTCAGGAGATTTTTGAGCAGTCTTGGGACTTAGAAGATTTGGTTCTAAGAATTTTCAAAGAGATGCTAAGCCTCAGGTCAGTGCCATCGCACAGCAGAGAGGCACAAACAGCAATGAATTCTTAGAACGGATAGGTTATGCTAAGCCTCAGGTCAGTGCCATCGCACAGCAGAGAGGCGCAATACCTATCTTCTTCTTAGAGCAGTATATTAGAATATACATTGTTTTCAGTGACATTTGTCATCTTTTGCTCTGTTTTTCAGGTCTTTGCTCACATTTGTGGCATTTGCTTGCTCCTCACCCCTTATTGGAAATTGATTGATTGTGCAGACCAGGGATACCATGAAAACCCACAACTTGTTGAATTATTTAAGTTTAAGCCAAATCACTGATGATGTCTACTAATCTATTGTGTTGAATCTACTGACACATCGTACAATGCACTGGCACCACCCTAGATCTACTTTCTCCGGGTAGTTACAGTACCAACCAAGCGTACTATCATTTTCCCAATATGTTAGACCTAGACTTCTCTGATTTGTAATTTTCTGTGATTTAATTAACCTTGCAAAACATAAAATCCTTTTGGTGTTCCAAGTAACGCGACACCTGTGTACTATCACTTTCCATTTCATTGAGTCACATTTCCAGTATTTTGTTTTTGCCTTTTCAGCTTAAGTAACCTCCCCCCTTTTTTTAAGTAAATAATTACTGAACATAACCTAATCTCCCTAAAATACTAAAACAGAAAATCTTTTTGTGTTTTGGATTTTTAATCGACAAGGAAATTAAATGAAATAAAACTAGAAAATAAGAAATTAAAAAATAAACAAGTGTTGGATTACGCGTCTGTGTCTTCTAAGATAACATCACTTTTCTTTTTAACATTGTTGACCTCTAACAGATATAAAAATCTGGGTTTATCAAAGGCTTTTGTATAGAGGTCAGCGCGTTGAAAATCTGTATTAATTTTTATCACATCGATTAAATTCTTTTCAAAACAGTCACGTATAAAGTGATATTTGATTCCGATGTGTTTGGTCTGGGATGTTGGACCGGATTTTTAGTTACTGCAATTGCAGCAGAATTATCAACAAATATAGGAGTAGAAGAGAAATGCAAACCGTAGTCCCGCATTTGCTGTTGTATCCATATGATTTGAGAGCAACAGCTGGCGGCGGCAACATATTCGGCTTCACAGGTAGATAGAGCAACTGATGTCTGCTTCTTACACTGCCAAGTCACCAATCTCCTCCCGAAAATTGACATCCTGCTGACGTAGACTTGTAATTCATTTTGCAGCCTCCATAATCCGAATCACTATATGCCGTTAGCTCGAAGTCATCATCATGGGGATACCACAACCCCAGTGTGGAGTACCCTTCAAATAACGGAAAATCCTCTTCACCCCAATCAAGTGATTCACTTTTGGCTTCGCTTGATATCTGGAACATAAACATGTGGCATACATGATATCTGGACGCGAGGCAGTGAGGTACATAAGAGATCCGATCATCCCACGATACATAGTGGCATCCACCAAATCCCCATTCTCATCAGGAGCCATATCATGATTTGTGGCAAGAGGGGGTACCGGCAACAGTGACATTTTCCATATCAAACCGACTCAGAATGTCGCCTACATACTTAGTTTGATGCAAGAAAATACCGGTTGAGGTTTGATCCACCTGTAATCCTAGGAAGAACTTCATTTCTCCCATGGCACTCATCTCAAACTCTGCCTTCATCACAGATTCGAATTCTTTACACAACTCTTTGTTTCTGGAACCGAAGATGATGTCATCCACATAGATCTGCACCATAAGCAAATCACCATCCTTTTCTTTAATGAACAACGTACAGTCAATCACACCCCTGCGAAAGCCGTGTTCAACAGATGGGTGGAGAGCTTTTCATACCAAGCTCGAGGAGCCTGATGTATCCCATACAGAGCCTCGTCTAACTTGTAGACTCTGTCCCGATGATAGGGATCCTCGAATCCCTCGGGTTGACTGACGTATACCTCTCACGGATTTCCCATGAAGGAATTCACTCTTCACATCCAACTGATAAACTTTGATCTTCATATACGATGCATAGGCAAGAAATATCCGAATTGCTTCCATTCATGCCACCGGTGCAAACACTTCATTGTAGTCGACTCCCTCGACTTGTTTGAATCCCTGAACAACCAACCGTGCCTTGTTTCTGATAACAACACCTTGGTCATCCTTCTTGCACTTTAGTACCCATTTGGTACCAATCACTTTACTCCTTTTGGCCTGTCAACGAGTGTCCATACTCCAAGTTTCTTGAACTATAGAAGCTCTTCTTGCATCACGTTGACCCAGGCTCATCTTTGAGGGCGTCGCTGACGTACTTAGGCTCGATTTGTGAAACAAAACATGAGAAAGCCCCGTCATTGACATATCCCTTTTCCATGACTGCACATAATCAGCAGAGTACAGCTGATTTTGTGTCTGCACACCGGATTGAATATCCCCAATGATAGACGTGGGGGGATGATTCACACTGATCCTAGTCACTGATGTTGTAGGAACACAACTTCAGAATCCAAGTTTGTGACTACTGGTTCAGTATCCGGATTTCCCAATGCCGGTTCGGCAGCTGACGGGCTAACGTCTTGATTTACATTATGCTCACTGTCTGGTTCAGCCGCCTCTTCATCATCTGATGAATCATCACTCTCATCCTGAGCATGAGCTGAGGAACCTGAAGCACCATCTGCAGGTGTTGTGTTGCTTGAATCCAGATTTGGTGTATTTAGAACATCGTACATCATCTGAGTAGCAATCACATCATCTGAATCAAGCTGAGGAAGATTAAAGGATTTGAAAAATCCATCGTCATCGAAGAATGATGATGGACCTTTTCCAGCAGGGGGTGGTGTATCTTTGCACATCTACGTTGCACCACACTTCAACCTGACCTGTCGAGTTATTGTAAACTCGTTTGTCTGGTATGTTGTATCCTAGAAAAATCCCTTGATCAGCTTTCTCATTAAACTTGCCTTCCTGAGACTTCTTCAACAGGGTACATGGAGCTCCAAATGGTTCCAGATACTCCAAGTTAGGTTTTCGCTTCTGAAGTAACTCATAGCAAGTCTTGCCATGCCTTTTGACTACTAATACACGGTTAAGTGTGTAGCAAGCATTTGCAACTGCTTCATTCCAGAACTGTACTGGAAGCTTAGAATCTGCCAACATTGTCCTTGTATTCTTGATCAAGCTCCGATTCTTTCGTTCTGCAACTCCATGCATCTGTGGCGTGTATGCTGAGGTGAACTGATGAACAATTCCTTCTCCTTGCAGAAAGCATCCATCCACTGATTCTTGAACTCTTTGCCGTTGTCTGAACGAATCTTCCTAACCTTCAGGTTGTAGAGTGACTCCAGCGTCGTGACTAGCACCTTGAATGATTCAAACGTTTCTGACTTAGCTTTCAGAAACATCACCCAAGTAAAGCGTGAGTAGTCATCTGTGACTACAAAGCAGTACCAGTCTCCTGCTATACTCTTCGTGCTTACAGGACCAAATAGATCCATGTGCAGTAGCTCCAGGGGCATCTCTATAGAATTGACATGCTTGGTCTTGTGAGATTTCCTGGTCTGTTTTCCCTTCTTGCATGAGACATAAAAATCAGGAAGTTTGAAGTTCTTGACAGTAACTCCATCAACTAAGTTGTTATGAATCAGATGATTCATCTTCCTGTGATTAATGTGTCCCATTCTTCTATGCCATGAGATGGATTCCTTTTCTGTTGCTTTGGATAAGAAACACCGAACTGTAGACTCAGATGAAGAAGCATTAGACATATCCAATACATATAAATCATTACCTGGATGCTGACATTAAGACCTGCTCCTCTGGAATCTCCATCTCTTTCTTCAGTATGTAACACTTGCGATTGTAAAACATCACTTTGAAGCCCTTGTCACATATCTGAGACACTGAAAGCAGATTGTTTTCTAATTGTTGTACAAAATTGACTTTGTCGAATCTTACCTTTGCATTACCTACTTCGCCTTGAGCGGTAATGTATCCTCCTTTGTTACCTGCAAAGGAAACGTGTCCCCCTTTAATTTGTTTGACATTGAAAAGGAGAGACTTATTTCCTGTCATGTGCCTGGAAGCTCCGCTATCTACAATCCATGTATTGGTAGCAGCACTGTAGCGGACAACCTGCACATAATTGAAAACAATTAGTTAAGGAGGGGAACCCAAGCCTTAACTGGCATGGGTTCCCAGAGGCATCACACATTATGAACTCTACCCACTGTCCTTTGTCAGTTGGTGGGACCTCAACCTTTAGTTTGTCACTGCTATCAGACACATCAGACATTTTAGCTTTCCACATACCATCTTTATGAAAAGATTGTTTGTGATAGACAGTGGATTGATTAACAGTTTGAACCTTTGTATTAGTTTCCAAATCTGGTTTCACATCAGGCATCACAGACTTGCCAATGACTTGTCTGTGTTGGATGTGGTGTTGAGGAGATGTGTAAGACCTAGCAGGTGTGTTAGACCTAACTGGGGTCTTAGATCTCTGTTTTGGGAACTGAGTAACTTCTTTTTCCAGTTCAACTTTCACCCTAGGTGTCTGATAGCAGGGACAACTAGAAGATATGTGACCCCGTCTACCACAAGCATAACAGGATCTCCTTTCAAAGGGACTAGAAGTTCTCTTGTGGGGTGGGGAGTAGATCTTAGGTATGTGCTCTTTGGTCTCGGTATTTTGATGTTCACCTTCCTTGACAAACTTAACTTGTTTAACATTATGATTATTTGCCTTTGAAGATGAGTGTTATCTTTCTTAACTTGTTTATTTTGAGTGGGTTGGAAATCTTGGATTGTGTGTTAGTAGACTTAGAATCCAACCCAAGAGATGCTTGAACATTCTCTTCCATCCTTTTTTCATTTCCAGTTGTGCCTGAAGTTGAGGGATTCTGATCAGTACCTGAAGAAACAGTCTTAACTACTATGTCTGGGTCACTGACCAGAGGAGTTGTCACCACATGATCTTTAATTGGATTATTATTGATTGGACGTTGTTTGGTGTTCAAAAGAATCTCATGTGGTGGGGGTACACCTTTATAACCCAAACCCTCCCCGTTGTTGCGTTCCTTAACCAAGTTTTTCAAAATGTGCGAGGAGCTCGCAAGACTATGAAGTTTTTGTTTAAAAGACTCATTTTCAACTTGTAAAACTGCTTTATCCTTTTGATGCGGTGTGAAAGTATATATATTTGACAAGGGTTTTCGCACAAATTCAGTTTTAAATGGTTATTACTAATACTAACTACACACACAAAAGGCAAGTGTACCTATCGTGAGGTAATATAGTGTGGTAAGAACCGAGTGTCAATCCGTGGACACACTAAGACTACTCAACAATCCTTATAATTGACAATCCTTTTGTTTAAGAGAATGATAAGTTGCATTGATGTAAATTAGGGTTTCTTTAGGGTTTTAAACTAACAATAAAAATAATAAATAAAGTAAAACAAGTTGAAACTTTGGATTTAAAATCAGGGAATAAAGGCTATCATCCTAACTTGGATTACGCTTATGTAATTGTGATGAAGTGGTGGTGTGATTAAAGATATTGAATAAAGTAATTGTGTTAACATTATAAAGATGAGCTGGCGCGATTTCTCGTCTATCCGCTCCGTAGTGACCAGGACCAACACAGGTTGAGATTTACTGCTTAGGTCAAGGCCCTAGTGATGTAGGTAAATCTTTTGTGTCCTTTTCGACATACGATTTCTGAAAACATAACTTAATGTAAGAAGAGAGTTGATCAAATTCTATTCTAACATACCATTAATTTTAGAAAACCATAACAATTACTGTAGATTTCTCAGACTAATAAAAGGGAACCGTAAATGATCAGAAAGTTAAGGTCTTATGATTTCTAATAACCATCTCTAGTTAATTAGCCATAGTTGTTATGAATAAAAGTTGATCATACGTTTTTCAACCGTGTATGACAATCACAATTACAAACCATAAACTTATAACCCCCCGTTCAAATGTAGGTGCTACCCATCGAAAGTTTTCCCAAGACCACCATAACATTAACACAATATTTATCACACCATTAATTCATCACAAATTACATAAGTTTCATCCAAGTAGGATGATAATAGGAGTTTAGCTCATAACGAGCTGTAATAAACAAACAACATAGAAGATAGATATGGATTCATGATAAAATAGAACAATCAAACCAATGATTCACAATGGATGGTGTTTAGACAATCCCGAGCTTCTTCCAAGTGTTGTATGCACCTCCGAGCCTCCAAATGGTCTTCAAAGCTTGATTCCCGAGAGAATTCTGCAGAGTATCCCTTCCACCAAAAGCTTGCAAAATGAAGAACTTGGCCTCTATTTATAGGCTTCCCGGAGTGTTTAAGCACGGCCCCCGTGTTAGTACAATGCTTACGGCAGTTGGTCGGATCGTACGCGCAGGGGTTGTCGGGCACGGCCCGTGACAATTTGGGCACGGCCCCGTGAAATGGGGGATCACGGCCCCGTGGTCATATGGGGCACGGCCCCGTGTTGACTTTTGGGGGACAGTACTTTTGTCCTGCAGATGTCCAATCACGGGGGTGTGCCAAATTAGCACGGGGGTGTGTTTCAGGCAAGGCATGGGGGCGTGCTTAATGAGGCACGACCCCATGCTTGGAGCTTTAAGCTTGGATTTCTTCAATTTCTTGTCCATTATGCTCCTTTTGTCCATCTTGCCCTTCACAACACCTGAAAACACAATTAAATGATTTTAAGTACATAATCACCATTTTTCGGGAGGAATCAAGGAATAAATGATGTGCTTTTGATAGTGTTTATATGTATAATTTGGAGCACATCAAATATCCCCACACTTAAACTTTGCTTGTCCTCAAGCAAATCACTTAAAATGACAACGTCACCAAAAACCAAATAAAACAAAAGATAAATATGTCTTTCGGGAAATATGCAAGTAAAAATTATTTCATCCAAATGCAATCATTTTAAGCATGTATAGAATGATATCCTAGCAAGCAATGAGATTGTTAGTAAAGATTATAACCATGCAAAAATCCATACTCCTCACAAATTACACTCACGCTCGGCTGAATATATGGAATCATACATAAGATGAAGTATGACTAATACGCTCAATTGCCTAGCATGAATACGTGTGGAGTCATAAGCTTGCTAAGGGATCAATTCTCCACCTACTTAGGTATTTACTTGCATAAATCATTAGGTCTTTGATGGGTTGTAACTTGGCTTGGGCTAGGGTGTGGAATGTTTGGAAAAAGTGGCTAAATGCTAAAGACGACGGTCTTGGTTTATTTTTCTAACATAGACTACAAGGAAAGCAGTAAAAAGTTCCCTATACAATACTTCAAGCTAGAAGGGATATGCTAACTTGAGGACTCGTTTAAGGTCAGATTGTCAAGATCATACTTTGCTTTCAGAAACCTTACTTCATCCTTTACCCGAAGATACACAAAACTATCCTTTCGTAAGGATCGTTCGGCTTGAAGCCTAATAGCACCCAATCGGATCAGTTCTGTGTATTCGTATTGGGATTCAGTTTGGTTCTTTTTGCATTTTCCATCGTGTGACCAATTTCCACAATTCGGGCATCTTTCGTATCTTTTTGCCCGTCTCTTTATAGCGCTTTTTGAAATTCCACAAAATGGCGGAACTTGTTCCTTTTTTCGCCATTTCTTTCTTGCGTCGTACGTGAGGTTGAAGATTTGTTCGCGGATTTCCGGGGGAAGTCCCGGTTTTGCGTGATGAAGGCAACAAAGCAAATTAAAATCAAAAGAATGCATTCCAGTTCTTTTAGGTCTGCCGGTAAAAGACCAAATTTTCTTTCTTTTTCTCTTTTCTCTTTTTTTTAAATAACCAAAATCGTGTCTTTAACGAAAAATGGGTTTTGTTGAAGGCTTTTTGGTTGAGTGACTTGGTGATTCGGGTGATAAAAATAAAATGTTTAAGCTCAACGGGGCTAACTAGAGTTGATGTTCGGGTAAGGAAGATTAAAAGAAAATGGTTGGGGCTTGAATGGTTAAGGGTTTCCTAATGCCTAACTCATTTTTATGCAGAAAATACTAATTAAGGTCTTGAATGTATACGCAAAGCAAGTTCTAATCACACGTATCATGAGGTACTCTCAATTGAATCCAGAATGAAAGTAAAATTGCAAAGGTTTGCAAAAGCTGTTTAAGGCTCAAAAATAAACTCACAAATGGATGGAATTGGGTAAAAGTGTTTCATTTTGCATGATTACATATATTTACTTGATTATTGCTTTTAAGGATATCACAAAAATATTTTCAACTTTGATTTGGATTTTCTTATTTACTTATTTATTTCCCGAAAACGTATATTTATAGTTTGGCTTATCAAAAATTGTTTAAATTTTTGGCTTCGTGTCACAAAAATTAATGGTTAAGTGATTTTGTTGAAAATTTTCAATTTGGACCTGTTTTAGCAAAGTATCAAATATGTGTCTCGATTAATTCCATCCCCACACTTAAAATTCACATTGTCCCCAATGTGATAAATAATAAAAACAAGGAATGGAAACGAGATACTCCCTAAAATATTATGAAGTGACTTATGTCTTTGCTTGCGAGAACCATCGGGATCACCTGAAATATCATCCATTTATTGAAAACATTAAAATCCTAAACACACAAAATAAAAAGAAAATAACATAAAGTAAAGGATAGATTGGCACAAAACGACTGTGCCCGACCCCTGAAAGTGATGTGGATTTTCAAGGGCTTTGTGGTGGGATATCCCCCACTCATGATACATTCGGTTTCTGATGTACGTGACATCATTGCTCAGGTCGTCTACTCGAGAGTTCAGATTTTTGACGCGGTTGAAAGCTTGTTGCGCGTATTCGAATGATCTCCTTGCATGGTCACTGGTGGTCTGGATTGCTTCATAGAGGTCTAACATGGTTGGAAATTCTCCGGCGTGTGAGCTGGAGGCCCCGGCGTCTTCATGATGTGTTGGTATATCAAGGTCCATGATAATCTCCTCGGGATCTGCCGGATCCCAGATTTGTCCCTTCCTATCCATGAATCTCGGTTGTCCATTTGGTAAGGTCGTGATCATGTACATGCTTGTGCAAATGCTTAAATCCAACAATCTGGCATTACTCCTTCGGTTCCCTCCGTGTTACACCCATAACTCTCGTATAAATTCAGGATCCAGCTTCCTCCAAACATTGGTGTCGGGGCACCTGCAGTTGCGTTCCTGGCAAACAAGTTACAAATAAATACCCAATTTTACAGGGCAAATGATTAGTCATACAGTATAAGATAAACAAGTCTCTCAAACTAACAACTCCCTCGCTTTGTCCACGAGCTGTTATCGAATGGCTAAGCAACCGATGTATGTATCGTAGCAATGGGTCCCGAATCTGACTACTCTTGGTTTTACTTGAGTTGAACGCCCCTGTTCCAATCTTCTCCCAAAATTGCCTTTCTCATGGCGCCGCTTTCTGCGTCCCTACTTTCCTCATCTGGAAATGTATGATAAGCTGGCATTCCTGAGATTGCTTCCTCCTCCATTTCCTGTTCTGTATATATTCCCAGATAGACACCAAACAAAGCGATGGATGTTTTCGCCAATGTCCACCTAGCCTGAATGTAACTGCTTCTCATCCCAAGGATCGGAGTCTTTCATGCTGAATCTGAAAGATGCTAAAAATTCAAGAGTTAGTTCATAAATGGAAGGCCTGTTTTGTGAAAACAATCGCTTCCACTAAATACTCAATAAATTGTTATATCTTTCGAGCTGTCCGACAGCCGTCAAGGTTTCTTCATCGGCTTGCAAATGTGACCTTTCAGCCCTTTGCAAGAGCCTTTGCAATCGATCACGACACCATCTTTCACGGTTTCCTCCAAATTGTAAGTATGGATGGTTCATGATCCTGAAATTTGGACAAATCAGTTAACATATACAAAACAGATTTTTTTTAATAGACTATCTATTTTAGGGACAAAGATTTATTTTCAAAAGCCACGTCACCCCTTTTGTGAACTTGTGTTGAAAAATAGTTGACACGTTTGCTTTTTAAGAAAAATTTGTTAAACATGGGGGTGTGTCTTTTGAAACGTGGGGGTGCGGTTAACATTTTGAATCATGAAATTTCAACTCGAGCCAATGTGGTTTTGTTTGTAAATCCTTGATTAAGCATGAATTCGTCATTTTCTTGCTTGAAAAACCAAAGATTATACGTTAAACATTTTTATCAATTGTTAATAATTCAAGACAAAAATATATAATGTTTCAACACTACTTACCAATTCTTGTAACTTGAACATGATTAACAAAGAAATCACCACATATTATGAAGATAGTCTTATTAACACTAACGGGAAACATATTAATACTAAAAACTAACTAATTATACTAATTAACACTAATCAACTTTCAAGAGAACATAAACAAGAAGGCATGAAGCATTCATAATTCCATAACGTTTAGGCATAAGCTCTTACATATAATCATTAGGATTTCGGTTGTTTAGAGACTAATCACCTAAATACATGCAAATGGCTAATCATGGAAATGGCATATCATAATCATGGAAAATGGCATACTAACCTCTTGATTAACTTCTTGAAAGGATGCTTGAAAATATGAAGGAAAATTGAAAAATGATAACAAATGAAGAAGAAATGAAGTTGCAGGTCAAAACTTCGGGTTTAACACTCATCATTGATTAGGGAACAAGACAAAATGCTGAAACAAGTCAGATTTTGTCGATTTTTGTCGTCACGGGGGCGTGCCTATGTGGGCACGGGGCCGTGATCACCTTATACAGATTTGGTTCAGTCTTTTGTTGTTCCGTTTTTCAATTTCGCGCGTTGCGTAATTTAACCAGATAAGTTTTGACGTATCCAATTCATCAGAGAAGTTACGAATTTAGTTCTAGAATTCAAATAAGCAAACCAAGCGACAATTACATTTTCCTATCTCCTACGATTACATAATACGTTAATAACCGGGAATATGAAACTGCAAAACCAGACTCCTTAACGCGCACTAGCGCACATGAACCTTTACGAAATGCCTCTAGAAGAAGCCTCCACACATTTCGTGTGGAAGGGTCGGGATAGGGTAGTGCGAAGTGCGGTTGCTAAGTTCCGCAAGCCGACGATTGATGGAAACAAGCTCCTCGCTCATGTCCTGAACTTTCTGGATAAGCTCAGCCAAGCGTTGAGTTGCGGTGAGATTCATCTCCGTAAATTTCTTGATTAGCTCATGGAGCTTAAAGAAATACTCTGAGTTGTTGGTTCTCTCGTTTCAGACCGGGGCTTCGTTGCAGGATTCCAATTGGAACTTCCTTGACTGGATTCTTTCATCCTTTCTTTGTGAGATTTTGAGCAGAAATGGGTGTGATGAAAGCTTGGAACAAGTGTGGTATTTATACACAGGTCTGCAAAGTTGATCACGGGGGCGTGCTTGGGTAGGCACGGCCCGTGTTTGTCAGAAGTCGTCTTAAATTCGTCCTGTAACGTTCCAGAGTCGTCAGCGGAGATCGTGGAAAATATTTGTCAGAGTCACGGGGCGTGCTTGGTGGGGCACGGCCCCGTGCTTGTGCTTGGGAGTCCTACAAAAAGCTAAAAATTTCAAATAAAATCTATGTACAAGTGCCGTGTTTTCGTTTCGGGTCTTCGACGCGACCCTTCGCCACACTTAATCCTCGTCGGGGCGGAGGTGTAATTCCTCCGAGAAAATCTTGGTTGGCCCATCGTTATATGTCTTTAAACGATGTCCATTCACTTTGAAACTTAAACCGTCATGGTTGTCAATTTCGATGGCACCATTGGGAAACACATTTTTAATCGTGTAAGGTCCAGACCAACGTGATTTTAACTTTCGGGAAACAGACGTAAACGAGAGTTATACAGTAAGACACGTCCCCCACATGAAATCGTTTAGTGCTCTTTAAACGAGAGTCGTGGAATTTCCTTGTCTTTTCCTTGTAAACCCTAGCGTTTTCGTATGCTTGTTCTCTCAGTTCCTCTAGTTCATGGATTTGTAGAAATCGATTCTTTCCTGCAAGGCCTTGGTCTAGGTTTGCTGCTTGAGTGCCCAATAGGCTTTATGTTCGAGTTCCACAGGTAGATGACACGACTTCCCATAAACGAGTTTAAACGGTGTTGTGCCAATGGGAGTCTTAAAGGCTGTTCGAAAAGTCCATAATGCATCGTCTAGCTTGGCAGACCAGTCCTTGTGATTTTGTCCTACGGTTTTTTCTAGGATTCGTTTGATACCTCGATTAGTGACTTCCGCTTGCCCATTCGCTTGTGGATGATAAGCGGTTGTAAAGCGATGGTTACTCCATAACGAGCCATTGCTTTCGAGCTGGTTGTTACAGAAATGGGTCCCTCGATCACTAATCAAAGCCTTGGGGTACCAAAACGAGAGAATAATTCTTAAGGAATCTGACAACATTCTTGCATCGTTGGTAGGCAGGGCTTGAGCTTCGGCCCATTTTGAGACATAATCAACTGCTACTAAGATGTAACGATTTCCAAATGATACCGGGAATGGCCCCATGAAATCAATACCCCATACATCAAATACCTCGCATACTTGAACGGGTTCTGAGGCATCTCATCCCGTGTCGAGATGTTGGTTGCTCTTTGACATGCATCACAGGTGCGTACCATGTTGTGAGCATCCTTGAAGATCGTTGGCCAATAGAATCCAGAATCAAAGACCTTTTGGCTGTTAGAGTTGCTCCATGGTGGCCTCCGTGGGTCCTTCATGACAGTGCCTTAGGATCTGTTCCGCTTCACTTCCGTACACGCATCTTCGAATGAGTTGGTCCGCACCGATTCTGAATAGGTACGGATCTTCCCAATAGTAATGCTTAATATCAGTAAAGAATTTCTTCTTTTGCTGATAAGTCATTCCTTTGAGAAGGATTCCGCTTGCCAAATATTTGCGAAGTCGGCAAACCAAGGATACTCATCGATTGAAGATTGGATGTTCAAAAGGAATTCGTGAGGGAAATTATCGTTTATTTTGAATTCCTCGGTTGTGGATGGTTTGAATCTTCAAGACGCGAAAGATGATCAGCCGCTAAATTTTCTGCTCCTTCTTGTCACGAATCTCAATGTCGAATTCTTGAAGCAGAAGTATCCATCGTATCAATCTCGGCTTTGCATCTTGTTTGTTGAACAGATAACGTAGGGCTGCATGATCGGTATAGACGACTGTTTTTGACAGGACTAGATACGAGCGGAATTTGTCAAATGCAAAAACTACTGCGAGAAGTTCTTTCTCGGTGGTTGTGTAGTTTTCTTGTGCGTCGTTAAGGTCTTGCTCGCATAGTGAATTGGGTGGAATTGCTTGTCTTTCCTTTGTCCTAACACGGCTCCTACCGCAAAATCGCTTGCATCGCACATGAGTTCAAATGGTAACGTCCAATCTGGGGAAACCATAATTGGAGCGGTGACCAACTTATCTTTTAAAAGATCAAATGCACTGATGCATTCGTTGGAAAACACGAATTTTGCATCTTTCTCAAGAAGTTGAGTCATCGGTCGTGCGATTTTTGAGAAGTCTTTAATGAAACGGCGATAGAATCCTGCGTGACCTAGGAAGCTTCTAATTTCTTTCACGGTTGTGGGATATGGTAGTTTGGAAATAGTGTCAACTTTAGCTTGATCAACTTGAGGCCTGCTCGAGAGATCTTGTGTCCCAACACTATCCTTCAGTAACCATGAAATGACACTTTTCCCAATTTAGAACAAGGTTAGAGTCCTCGCATCTAACCAGCATTTTCTCCAGGTTTTCAAGACATTGTTCGAATGAGTTTCCAAAGACTGAGAAATCATCCATGAAAACTTCCATTGAGTGTTCAATCATGTCATGAAAAATTGCTACCATACATCTTTGAAATGTAGCAGGAGCATTACACAATCCAAAGGCATTCGTCGATACGCAAAAGTGCCATATGGACAAGTGAATGTCATTTTCTCTTGATCTTCGGGAGCAATGGGAATTTGAAAGTACCCTGAGAAACCATCGAGGAAACAATAGAACATTTTTCCAGAGAGTCTCTCGAGCATTTGATCAATGAAAGGTAAAGGAAAGTGATCCTTTCTTGTGGCGTCATTGAGTTTGCGATAATCGATGCAAACTCTCCATCCTGTAACCGTACGAGTTGGAATAAGCTCATTCTTTTCGTTAGTTACCACAGTCATTCCTCCTTTTTTGGAACAACTTGGACGGGACTGACCCAAGGCGAATCAGAAATAGGGTAAATCAAACCGGCATCTAGCAGTTTGATTACTTCTTTCTTCACCACCTCCTGCATGCTCGGATTTAAACGTCTTTGAGGTTGAATGACAGATTTGAAATCCTCCTCCATCAATATTTTGTGAGTGCAAAAGGATGGATTAATTCCCTTGATGTCCATGATTTTCCATGCAATTGCTCGTTTATGTGCCTTCAGCACATTGAGTAATTTATTCTTCTCATCTTTTGATAGGGCGGATGAGATTATGACAGGAAGCTGAGAGGTATTTTCAAGAAAAGCGTATTCGAGATGAGACGGAAGTTCTTTGAGTTCTAAAGCCGGAGGGTCTTCGACGGAAGGTTTGGCTTTAGGTTCTAATTCTTGATCGATGATCTCAAATGCTTCTTGACAAGATGATGTTTCGTCAACTTCGAGTTCTGGAATGATTTGGTGCTCACAGACGGGCTCAGTGGTTTGGATTTCTATTAATTGGTATCGCAAGCTTCAATTTGACAAGTGTTCTTCAGATGACAGCTTATGATTGAGTCGCAAACATCAATGTAATAGAGTGAATCGTCATGATGTTGAGGATGTTTCATGGATTGTCCTATGTCGAATGTCACTTTCTCCTCATCCACTCGGAGTGTGAGTTTGCCGGTGCAAACATCAATGAGGGCTCGAGCGGTTGCTAAGAAAGGTCGACCTAAGATGAGAGGAACATTGTTATCCTCATCCATGTCGAGGATCACAAAATCAACGGGAAATACGAACTTGTCGATTTTAACTAAGAGATTTTCAACAATGCCCCTCGGATATTTGACAGAACGGTCAGCTAATTGAATGCTCATACGAGTAGGTCTAGGCTCACCTAAGTTCAACTTTTCAAAAACTGCATAAGGCATGAGGTTAATACTAGCACCTAAATCGGCTAACGCGTTGCTGACAAAAGATTTCCTATTAGGTAAGGTATGGTGAAACACCCTGGATCAGTCATCTTTTGAGGTAGTTTGTTTTGAGAACTGCTGAGCATTCCCGTTCAAAACTACATGTGATAACTCTTCCAGTTTCTTCTTGTTTGACAACACACCCTTTAAAAACTTAGCGTAATTTGGCATTTGGGCTAAGGCTTCCACCAATGGCAGATTAATGTGGAGTTGCTTGAACAATCCCAGAAATTTGCCATATTGTGCCTCCATTCGTTGTTGTCTCAGACGACCGGGATATGGAGGTGGTGGAACATAAGGTGGTGGTGGTACGTATTTCTTGGCTGGTTCTTCAACAACGACAGGTTGCTTTGCTTGTCACTTGTATTACGTGGTGTCTCGAGTTCTATTTCCTCAAGGATGGGCTGTAATACAGGTGCATCACCTTGAGTGGTTTTGCCACTCCTTGTGGTGATGGCTTTGACTTGAGCATTAGGGTTTGTTACAGTATTGCTAGGCAAAGCACCTTGGGGTCTTGCAGATAGTTGTTGTGCTATCTGACCTACCTGGTTTTCAATGGTTTGCAATGATGCTTTGTTCTTTTGATTTCAGCCTCGTTTCTTTGGAACCTTTCCTCGTTTCTTCGATCAGATTTCCGGATGTAGTCATCTGTGGCTTGTGTGGTTAACAACAATTGCTGCAATAAATCTTCCATTGATGATGCTCCACGGTCTTGATTCTACTGCTCGGACCTTGATATGGTGGTTCTGTTGTTGGTAAGGTGGCCTACGGTTGAATCCAGATGATGGTTGGTTGTTACCAGCTTCTCTGTAATTCGGATTGCTCCTCCAATTTGAGTTGTTGTTATATGAGTTGTTAGGGCCTCCTACGTAGTCAACATCTTCAATCATCATAATGCCTTGCGGACATTCATTGGTCTTGTGTGAGTTTCCACATGTGTTGCATCGTGTTGGAGTCTTTTTAAGTTCAGCTTGCAATTGTTCGAATCGTTTGGTTAAGGATTCTAACTGTGCTGTGATCAGTGTTTCAGAGTCTACTTGATGAATTCCTCTAGAAGTGATTTTGTTTCTAAGGGTTGTATGCAAAGCTCTTCTTAGCTGCCTTCTCTAGGGCTTGGTATGCTTTGTTGGTGTACACTTCCGAAATCTCCTCCGCACTTTGGTCTACAGCTTGTTTGTGCGCTCCGCTGATTGCATCATAAAAAGTTTGACACTGCAGCCACAGATCAAGTCCGTGATGTGGGCATCTCCGAAGGAGACCTTTATATCTCTCCCACGCTGCGTGTAATGATTCATCATCGTCTTGGCGAAAGCTTGTGATGCTGCTTCTCAATTTGGCAGTGCGATCGGGTGGAAAGTATTTCAACAAGAATTGTTCAGCCATTTCCGCCCATGTGGTGATGGAACCAGGCGGAAGTGAATCAAGCCAGTCAATGGCTCGGCCGCGAAGTGAAAATGGAAAAAGTCGTAGTCTAATAGCATCGTCTGAACAGTTGTTGATTTTGAAAGTGGCACAGATACGAAGGAATCGTGAGATGTGAGCGTTAGGGTCTTCGTCTTGCAATCCGTGAAACTGAACAGAGTTCTCTACGAGTTGGATAATACTAGACTTAATCTCGAAATTGTTGGCCGCTATTGCTGGTTGGACAACACTAGACTCATAACCGTCGATTGATGGTGTGGCATAGTGTGTCGTCTTCATTTCCTCGTCTTGATTAGCCATGTGTCCTTCGGATGGTGTATCTTCGAGATGTCTTCTTCGATGATTGTTGCTCTTGTTGCGGCCTTTCACGTAACCTTTGTCGGAAAATCGTTCAGGTTCCGAAAGAGGTGAAACAAGTTCAGGACTAGACGAGTCGGACATACACTATCTTAAGGAAGCATAAACTAACTAGGCTTAAAATGAATCAGGCAAATGTAACTAAACTAACTAAGGTAAACTAACTACAAAATTAAAATGAATTTGAACAAAAAATATTAACAAGATATAAACAGGACAGTCAAAATTTAGATTGTCTTTCAAACTTGCCGTGTGTCCCCGGCAACGGCGCCAAAAACTTGATGCGGTGTGAAAGTATATATATTTGATAAGGTTTTTTCGCACAAATTCAGTTTAAATGGTTATTACTAATACTAACTACACACACAAAAGGAAACTGTACCTATCGTGAGGTAATATAGTGTTGGTAAGAACCGAGTGTCAATCCGTGGACACACTAAGACTACTCAACAATCCTTATAATTGACTATCCATTTTTGTTTAAGAGAATGATAAGTTGCATTGATGTAAATTAGGGTTTCTTTAGGGTTTTAAACTAACAATAAAAATAATAAATAAAGTAAAACAAGTTGAAACTTTTGGATTTAAATCAGGGAATAAAGGCTATCATCCTAACTTAGATTACGCTTATGTAATTGTGATGAAGTGGTGGTGTGATTAAAGATATTGAATAAAGTAATTGTGTTAACGTTTATAAAGATGAGCTGGCACGATTTCTCGTCTATCCGCTCCGTAGTGACCAGGACCAACACAGGTTGAGATTTACTGCTTAGGTCAAGGCCCTAGTGATGTAGGTAAATCTTTTGTGTCCTTTTCGACATACGATTTCTGAAAACATAACTTAATGTAAGAAGAGAGTTGATCAAATTCTATTCTAACATACCATTAATTTTAGAAAACCATAACAATTACTGTAGATTTCTCAGACTAATAAAAGGGAACCCGTAAATGATCAGAAAGTTAAGGTCTTATGATTTCTAATAACCATCTCTAGTTAATTAGCCATAGTTGTTATGAATAAAAGTTGATCATACGTTTTTCAACTTGTATGACAATCACAATTACAAACCATAAACTTATAACCCCCCGTTCAAATGTAGGTGCTACCCATCGAAAGTTTTCCCAAGACCACCATAACATTAACACAATATTTATCACACCATTAATTCATCACAAATTACATAAGTTTCATCCAAGTAGGATGATAATAGGAGTTTAGCTCATAACGAGCTGTAATATAACAAACAACATAGAAGATAGATATGGATTCATTGATAAAATAGAACAATCAAACCAATGATTACAATGGATGGTGTTTAGACAATCCCGAGCTTCTTCCAAGTGTTGTGTGCACCTCCCGAGCCTCCAAATGGTCTTCAAAGCTTGATTCCCGAGAGAATTCTGCAAAGTATCCCTTCCACCAAAAGCTTGCAAAATGAAGAACTTGGCCCTCTATTTATAGGCTTCCCGGAGTGTTTAAGCACGGCCCCGTGACAAAAGGCACGGCCCCGTGTTAGTACAATGCTTACGGAAGTTGGTCGGATCGTACGCGCAGGGGTTGTCGGGCACGGCCCCGTGACAATTTGGGCACGGCCCCGTGAAATGGGGGATCACGGCCCCGTGGTCATATGGGGCACGGCCCCGTGTTGACTTTTGGGGGACAGTACTTTTGTCCTGTCAGATGTCCAATCACGGGGTTGTGCCAAATTAGCACAGGGGTGTGTTTCAGGCAAGGCATGGGGGCGTGCTTAATGAGGCACGGCCCCATGCTTGGAGCTTTAAGCTTGGATTTCTTCAATTTCTTGTCCATTATGCTCCTTTTGTCCATCTTGCCCTTCACAACACCTGAAAACACAATTAAATGATTTTAAGTACATAATCACCATTTTTCGGGAGGAATCAAGGAATAAATGATGTGCTTTTGATAGTGTTTATATGTATAATTTGGAGCACATAACCTTTTTAGTTTCTCAATGGTCTTTAAATAGAATTTAATATCATTCTCTTGGTTGAAGGCAACAACTTCAGTCTCTTTTAATTTTTCTTTAATGCCTTAACCTTTCCTTGTAACTGCTTTCATTTTGTTTTAAAACTCTGTAGTCTCCTGCACAATTTTAAGTCCTTTACTAAGTTATCATTATGATCTAATAACCTAGCAAATTTTAAGTCAATGCTTTCCCTAAATTTTTTACATTCAACACATGCATGTTTAGCAAACAGTTCATCTTTTGTTTCTACCTGTGCAGATGTGGACGTTCCGGCCATAAAAGCATTTTGAGCCTGTGGTTGTGCTTCAGATTCAGCATTCAGCTCATTCTCAATGATTTGGTTAACAGCAGCTAAAGTCTCTTCCATTTCAGCAGTATCAATCTCAGCTGAGCTCTCCCCTCACTTACTGAGTCTTCATTCAAATCTTCAACTGATGCTATGTTGGCTTCACTGTCAGATAAGAATCGGAAGGACCAATCCTGTCCTTCATCACCTTGAGCAACCATAGCTTTGGAGTCACTGCTTGTTGGAGCTGTCTTTTTCTCCTTATCTTGTTTGTGAAAGATGAGAATGGATTCCCGTTGCCAGTCTTCTTTGGTTTTACACATTCCCTCTTAAAGTGGCCTTTTCTCCACAGTTGAAGCAAGTGACTTTGGACTTGTCAAAACCAAATGTAGTATCTTGGTAGCCACTAGATTCTGTCCCGTCTTTTTCACAAACTTCTTAGCTCGTCGCAAAGCACTTGCTAGAGCCCACATTATGTCCATCCGTTCTAACTCGTTCTCATCCACCTGCTCGTAGTCTTCATCAGCTAGGTGGCAGTTTCCAATCTTCCAGCCACTAAACCATCATAGGAATGAACTACCGCAGCAAGTAGACCCATGTGTTCCTTTGCAACCTCTACAGTTACTTTTCCTAAATTTTAAGTCATTAACTTCGTTGATTGGGTAACTATAGGACTTTGTAGAACCCCAAATGCACCGTGTGACTCACTAGCAGATGATGAGCCTTGATCGGTGATGGTGATGCATTTGACACAAAAGCAGTTTGCAGAGGAGCACTGGAGGCTTTGGAAGTACAAGTAGAAGTAGGAGTAACATTGTAGAATGATGGATCTTGAGTGTAAGCTCCTTTCTTCGTTCTATACTTGTGTCGGACCTCTTCCTCTCTCAGTTTCAGAATGAAGTCATTAATATCCAAAGTCTCTAAAACTGAGTTATAACGTAAAGTGGAAATAAAGGAATCCCACTTCTCTGGTAGACCCTCAGCCAAGCTTGTAACTTTATCTTCTTTAGACGTCTTAACCCTATGAGTGTGAAGTTCACTCATCAGATGGTAGAAGTGATCAATGATCTCATCCAAGCTTTCATTCCCAATAGATGAGAAGTTGTAAAACTCTTTCTTCAAGGCTTTAGCCTTCAGTGACTTAAGTGTTGAATTGCTATCGTATCTCTTCTCAAGAGCGTCCCATAACTTTTTGCTCTGTTTGTGCTCTGAGTATTGATGAAAGATGTCTTCAGAATCGACTGTTTCAACATTGCATAAGCTTTCTTTTCAGCATTATAGGCAACCTTTTATGCATCACTTAGTCCACTTAAAGTCAACGGTATTCCATCAGCACCAACGGGCATGTTATATCCAGTCTCAATCAAGTTCCCAAATTGGTATCCACACCATTTAGATGAATTTCAAATCTTTGTTTCCACTGAGGAAATTCATCAATAGACAGTAGTTTAGGTGGTTTATTATGGTTTCCAATTTTATTTTCCAGTAACAGAAGGTTCTGAATCCTAGAGTCCTTACCGGCTGAGAAGGCAAAATTTTCGGAGTCCATTTGTCTTAGTTTAAACTTGAAGAGTGAACTGTTTGGGCGACTGGAGTGTACAACTGAGAGGCGACTGACACAAACAGTGTGCGATTGAACTCAATCGTACGACTGGACAGGCGATTGTGACACTTGAGCAACTGGACAGACCGACTGACTCAACCGGGCGATTGAACAAGCGACTGAGTTCAATCGTACGATTAAACTGGGTGACTGGACTTCAGTCGTACGATTGAGATAATCGTGCGACTGAGACTGCTGAAATCGAGGTTTTTCATAAACTTTGACCTAAAACGCAAGTTTTTACACCCTAGACGGCTGTAACTCGAAAAAGATTGAATTTTCAGAACATGCACACGTAAAACTGATTTTTTTGAGCAGAAAGAATGGATCTATTCGCTTAAAAACGTTGACTTTTTCCGAAACTAGATTGAATCCACGAAGAATCAAGAGCCTACGCTCTGATACCACTTGTTAGGACCGTGTACAACAGAGTACTAACTGATTCTACGTGATACCGAATCAAATAGCACGGAATTCTATTTGATTGGTGATCCAATCAGGAAGAACGTAATCCGGATCAATACTAACAATTAGAAAACGTTAAGAATTGATTAGCAATGATCAGGAACAATCTATGAAGTTGGAAGGGACGCTCTGTGCGATCTGGGACAGCTAGGGTTGAGAATAATCGAAGTGTTACGTTTTTCCACGAATTAAGTGGTATTTATAGGTTACAGCTCTCATTCGTACAACTGAGCCAAGTGACTGGCTCAGTCGTGCGACCGAGTCATACGATTGGTTCATTCGGATGACTGAGTCAGTCTTATGACTCAATCGTACGATTAACTCAATCAACTGGTTCAGTCGTGTGATTGGCCCATTCGCATGGTCCAATCGTGCGACTAAATCAGGATACTTAGTTAAAACATTCTTTAACCTTCAATGGTTCAGAACTATGTCTAACAACTGTAAACCTATATAACATTGTCATATATGCATGTAACAATAAATAATATAATAGATATAACATTAAACTACCAATAAACCTATATAGAAGAGTTTTTCATTATATTGATTAAACATTACATATGTGTTACAAGAAGAAGTTCTATTACATTTAAGCTCACTAGACTAGAACTGGGGACATGTGTACTAACACTCTCACATAGGCCTCCAAGAAGACAATTTGTTCTTCTTGGATAAGTTCTTCAGCTCCTTCTTCAAAGAAGAACTCAGGCCCATAATACTCAAATAGGTATCTGACCTGTTTCCCATTTCTTGACTCCACAGTTGTTATTTCTCTGTAAGTAAATTCATCAGGGTGATTACCCTCTAGCAACAACTGGAATTCATTATGTCTGACTTCCTCAAGCCTCTTGTATATTAACCCCTTTTTCACCATTTGTTCTCTAACAACTTTTGTGGGGGAAGATTGTCTATATAGGCTTTCTTGAAGTCTTCTAGGATCTCCCAGGGTGATACTACAATGGCCAGCATGATCACTGCATCTACAATCTTTTTCACTTGGCCATTTTATCTTTGAGGAAAGTTTTTCTTATGAATTCTATTACTCACCCTGGGATCAGGCCAGATCCTTACTCTCTCCTTCTGATATTGAAAAGTAAATCTGAGAGCATATAACTTCTGAGCATTTTTCCTCATTGATAGAATAGATGAAGTTTGAGGGAAATCTTTGTCAACCAGACTCAACAACTGCTTATCATGTTGTTTATGTAACTCTTCTTCTTCAAGTTTGACTTTCACAGTTTGCATTTGGATGGCAGGGGTGATTGTTGTTGGTTGACTCTTGGCCTTAGGCAATTGAATAACAGCTGAAATGGGTAGCATGTCCTCAACATCATCATCATCTTCTTCTTCTTCAAGCCTCAACACCTTTCTCTTCCTCTTCTTAGGTGTATCATCGGCTGTTGGTTTCTTGGGTAAGGGAGTTGGTTTTATGGGTTGTGATGTTAGTTGTTTTGGTGTAGGAGATTGTGCAGGTTGTTCTAGCATTTTTGTTGTAAGAGAGGCTTTGGACCATTTTGCTAGAACATTCCTGCTCCCAGCTCCAGCTTCATCTAGGGCTTCTATGATCAACCCCTTGTGAGTACCTCAGACAAACAGATCTTGTTGGTTATCTCTAAGATGCTGTCCCTGGACCATGATTTGACCTCAAGGACTGATCTCCCCATATACTTCGAAATGAATCTGGCCATAGCTTCAAGTCTTTCCTTCTCCTTCTCACTATAGCCAGACCATCAGTGTTCAATCTCCTGAATCTCCAACTTCCTTATCTCAGAATCAAGCTTATCAGTGTCAAAGCCTTGCCTAAACAGCTTATCAATGATTTTATCCATTGACCTGCTGTGTTGGTCATCAGCTTCCTTAACCATGTCTGCTAGCTTCTTTTTAAGAGGAGACTTCTCATTTTCACCCTTCCTTTTCTTATATGTTACATGAAAGTCTTTTTCTCTTTCTTTCTCCTTCTCACTCTCCTTCTCCTTTTCAATCTCCTTTTCCATCTCCACCTCCTTCTCCACCTCTTTTTCCTTTTCTTCTTCAGCTCTCTTCCTTTTGATTGCTTTCACTGACTTAGACTCCCCTTTTTGGTTGCATTGGATTCAGGGGTTTGAATGTCAGAAAGCCTTTTAGTAACTGCATCATCAACCAGGGTATGTATACTTGTGGAAAGCCTCTCATCAAGGGCTTGATGCATAATATCAGTGATTATAAGAGTGATGAGAGGCAGGGAAGTTTTAAAGATAGCAACCATTTGTTCAGAGGGGTTCTCTCCCTGTGAAATGATGCCAGAAGTAGAGGCTGGTGGCTTAGTAGATGGGAGTGGCTCTGTGTATGGGGAACCTTCAGAAGAAGGTGCCATCTGTGGGTGAATGTGGGCAGATGGACTTAATTCTTGAGACATTTTGGCAAGTAGCTCTTGTAGTCTACTTACCTCATCCTCAAGAATAGTGTTTTGGGCTAAGACATCATAGAAGAAGCCCAGGTCATCATCAGTGTTTGTTGAATCATCTGACCTCCTGATTATATCAGGATGAACATGTGCTGAGTGTAGATCAGTATTCACATGTGCCCCTTTGTCTTGGAACTGGGGACTTCCTGCCTCAGGATTTTGTCCTTCATCAGCAGTTGCCTCTGGTGAGGTCTTAGAGATGGTACCAACTTCAGCTTGTTCATGTGTTGAAGCAGGAGAAGTGGCAGCCTCACCAGAAGTTCTTATCTCCTCCTTTACACGGGAAGATAGAACATTGTAATCCCTATGCTGTAGGCTATCAGCAACACTTGAATCCTCCCTCTCAATGGTTGAGGTTTTCCCAGTAGTAATAGGTTCCTGGGGAGAGGGTGGAGTGTTGAGCTGAGTCAGCACTTCTGCAATTATAAATGTTGGGCTTGATAGGGCGGTTGCAGTGGGAGATAGGTGTGAAGCAGTTTGCACCTGGGGAGAATGGTGCTCTTCAATGGCAACCTTCTCAAATGAGAAGGGTTCTAGAAATGTGGCTTCCCCTGAAATGGTTGCTTCAGGATCCTTTTGAGAGGATTCCTGAGCGGCTGTGGTAGGTGGAGTCATTAGAACAACTGGTGGATTACTACCAGTAGTTACTTGCTGCTTTTGTGTTACAGGGGCATCCTCTGGGGACTCAACTCCCTGAGTAGCCTTTTTGGGCTTCGTAGTTTTTGGCTTGGTGGGGACTTTGGGTTTGGAGGATGAGGCTGTGGGTTCCCGCTGCTTGGGTTTTAGCAGCTTGGCAGCCTCTTTTAGGTGTGTGTCTGAGTTGTGCCTGGAGTATACTTCAAGCAAAACAGCCAAAGCAGGGACTCCTAGGCCAACAAGACCCTCAGCTTTTAATTGATTTTCTATAATGGCCATAAGAAACCTTGGATATAGTGTCCATCTGTTAGCCACAGGTTTCAAAGCCATATCTTTTAATTCCAAAAGATAATTTCAGAAAAATTTAGATTTTGTTGCTCAAGGATAGAGTACGATACCTGCTGCCACCTTGATGACATTTGATCCCATGAAGATGATTTGGGGGCAAGGCAGACATTTACCATGCGAAATATTAGGCGTTCAGCATCACGAAAGTGCTTCTTCATGATTGTGGTAGCACTGAGGTCGCCTTCATATCCATAATGGGTGAAAGTTAAGTCGGTTGTGTCCTTAGGATATTCAGTGATGAAGGTGGCATCATTCAGATTTAGGGTTTGTCGAATGATGTCAGAAGTGATGACCACCTTCTTTTGGTTGACAAACGACTGGAGAGTGACCTCGGCATCATTCTCTCCAGTTGTGAGGGTGACGTTTGTCCAGAATTGTTTGAGGGATTCGGCGTGTATGATTGGATTCAAAAGAAAGGCCGTTTTGTATGGGGAATCAACCATGGCGTCATCGAACTTGGTCCAAAAAGCCGATTTGGTAAGGTAGGCTACACAGTTGTGGCGTGGTTTGAGTTGCATGGTCGCCATTAATGCAGGAGGGAAGGTTGGAGTTTTTGAATAATAGGGTTGTGAGAATGAAAAACTCTGAAGTTAGGGCTTGGTATTTATAGGGTATGGTTATGAAACGGCTGAAAGAAAACGGCTGAAGGTTTTGGTGTTAGTCATCAGGAGTTTGAAACGACTGAAGACATGGTTTGAACCTTCAGAGGATGTAAACAACTGAAGACTTGGTGTTAGTCATCAGTAGTTGAAAACTACTGAAGACGTGGTTTTGGCCACAGTTGTTTGGAAATGAAACATCAGGTGTTTAAATCAGCTGAAGAGTAAATTTACTCATCAGCTATTGTCGTCAATTCATAGGCTTTAGGTGTTTCATTCTGACCTCAACATTTACTCGTCTGATGTGCAAACGTTTCATTGGTCATCAGCTCTTTAGAATATTTATTCTTCAGCTCTTCTGAACAAATGTTCAGAAGATCTGATGAAATAAATTATTCTTCAGAACTTATGAACAAATATTGTCTTCAGTACTTATATGTAAGATTATACATCAGTACTTTTGGACAAAATTTGTTCTTCAGTACTTATTTGTTAGAAATAGGCATCAGGAGTTATAACCACATCAGAAGTTGTAACTTCATCAGTTCTTTTCAACAAATAATGTACTTCAGTACTTTTAAGTATTTTAGTCGTCAGTCTTTATAACACTTCAGTAGTTATGACAAGTGCTGAAGACAAAATAACTCATCAGTACTTATTTTTGACTTTTGTATACTAATGCTCATCAGTACTTGGGATCTGAGAGCATCAGTATTAGTCAATTTATTCCAGCTGCAGCATACCAATCCTTAGCACCAGATTTTGAAAAGTAGCACTATCCAAAGGCTTAGTAAATATATCTGCAAGCTCATCAGCACTAGGAACAAACTTTGGATCAATCAGACCTTTTTCATAACAATCCCTAATAAAATGATGTCTGATCTCAATATGTTTGGTCTAAGAATGCTGGACTGGATTCTTAACAATACAAAGAGCTGAAGCACTGTCCATTAATAATGGATGCTTAGTCTCTGTAATGCCATAATCCAATAATTGATTCTGAAGCCAGAGTACCTGAGATGTACAACTTGCAGCAGCAATGTACTCTGCTTCAGCAGTTGATGTAGCAATTGAAGTTTGTTTCTTACTCTGCCAAGAAACTAAACAATTGCCTAGAAATTGGCATCCACCAGAAGTTGATTTTCTGGTGACTTTGCACCCTCCATAGTCACTATCAGAGAAAGAAACTAATTTGCAAGAGTGCCCAGTAGAATACCAAAGACCTAGAGATTGAGTTCCTTGCAAGTATCTAAAGATCCTTTTGACTGCAATCAAATGGGATTCTTTAGGTGCAGCCTGAAATCTAGCACAGACACAAGTTGCAAACATAATGTCTAGTCTAGAAGCTGTAAGGTACATCAAGGAACCAATCATACATCTGTAAAGGGTTTCATCAACCGCTTTACCTTTCTGATCAACATCCAGTTGTGTGGTGCTGCTCATGGGAGTAGAACAGGGCTTACAGTTTTGTAAATCAAACTTTTTCAAAACATCCTTTGTATATTCGGACTGATGAATGAAAGTTCCATCATTGCTTTGTTTGATTTGCAAACCCAGAAAGAACTGTAATTCTCCCATGGCACTCATTCCAAACTTTTGTTGCATTAACTTTGTAAATTCATCATACAACTGTGGATCAGAGGATGCAAAAATAATATCATCTACATAAATTTGAACAAGTAGCTTATGTTGGCCAACTTTCTTTATGAATTAAGTTTTATCTATGGAGCCTCTAGTGAAATTATTTTGAAGAAGAAAATTTCATAATGTTTCATACCAGGCTCTAGGAGCTTGTTTCAATCCATATAGAGCCTTATCAAGCTTATACACCCAATCTGGATGTTTATTGTCCTCAAAACCTGGTGGTTGACACACATAAACCTCTTCTTTTATTTTACCATATAAAAAGGCACTTTTGACATCCATTTGAAAAACTTTAAGATTGTGGAAAGCAGTATAAGCTAAGAACAATCTGATTACCTCTAGTCTAGCTACAGGGGCAAAGGTTTCATCATAATCAATACCTTCTTCTTGTGCAAACCCCTGTACTACCAGTCTGGCCTTGTTCTTAACAATTTGACCCTTTTCATCGGTTTTATTCCTAAACACCCATTTAGTGCCTATTGCACACTTACCTTGGGGTAAGGAACTAGCTCCCACACTTACTGCTTTTGAACTGAAGAAGCTCAAGTTGTATGGCTTCAACCCATTCATTGTCTCTTAATGCAAATGATAGTTCCTTGGCTCTTGCTGACTGATGAAGAGAGCATAGAAGCAAAAATTGGACAATTGACTTCTGGTTGAGACTCCAGCATTGATATCACCAATGATTTGAGACATTGGGTGATTCTTCAGCTCTTGATAAACAATGAGATCTATGCAAGTGTTTGTAGGAGATTCAGCAGCAATAGATGTTGATGCAGATTCTTGAAACCATATAAGAGATGGCAACTCAAATGAAGTAGATGATTCAGAAATCTCATCAGCATTTGTTATGGATGGAGCTGCTGAAGCTACAGGAGCAACAGGTTTAGATGACTCAGGCAGTTGATCACTAAACCTGAAAAGGTGAGTACTGTCAGCATCATCATGAGTACCACCAGGTGAAGAACTGTTTGCAGTTGGTGATGGATTATCAGGAACTACAACAGCTGGAGACTGATAAGGAACATATTGCAGTATGTCCAAATCAAATAGCTCCATAGGGTTTTGTGGAATTTTATCCTTTAGAGATTCATTAAACTTCACTTGCAAAGTCTCTTCAACCATCTTTGTTCTGCAGTTGAAAACTCTGTATGCCTTGCAAGTAGATGAATTAAGTACCCTGCATCCACCTTTGATTTAAACTTCTGAAGGGGATTCTTTGTGTTGAGAATATAACAGGGACACCCAAATGCTCTAAAAATGAAATCAAAGGGGCCAAATGATGTAGCACTTCATAAGGAGTCTTCATCAACCTCTGATTTACTAATACTCTATTTTGCACATAGCAAGCTGTATTGATAGCTTCAGCCCAAAAGTTCAGTGGCAAACCAGAATCAGCCAACATTGACCTGATAGCTTCAACAAGTGTCCTGTTCTTTCTCTCCAGGACTCCATTTTGTTCAGGAGTTGTTGGAATGCTGAACTGCCGCTTGATTCCCTTTGACAAGTAGAATTCATCAAGTGTGTGATTTCTAAATTCTGTGCCATTATCACTCCTTACACACTTGACTGGAAGGGAATACTGTTTCTCAACATACAACACAAAGTTCATAATAGCTTGTGCAGCTTCATCTTTGGAGTGCAAGAAGAAAGTCCATACAAATCTGGAGTAATCATCCACAATTACCAGACAGTATTTCTTCTTTGCCATGCTCATCACTCTTACAGGACCAAAAAGATCCATATGCAATAATTGTAAGCAGGCAGTGGACTTTGGCTCTTCTATTGGAGGGAATGATACTTTGTGTTGCTTCCCTTTTAAGCAAGCAGAGCAGTTGTCATCACATTTGAACTCCTTCATTGGCAATCCTCTTACTAAACCATGGTGAATCAGCTGGTTTATGTTTTTGAGATTCACATGACCAAGTCTTCTATGCCATAGAATTAGATTCCTGAGGAGTAGCCTTGGAGAACAAGCAAGGATGGCCTTTTAGATCGATTTTCTTTGACAAGTCCAAGGCATATACTCTGCCTGTCCTGTTGGCCTTCAGGAGAGTATGATCATCCAATACCTTATCAATCAAACTCAGAACTTTAGAAGACAGAATCCCGCAGTTTTGACTGGTGAAAATTGCAACATGACCGTTATCACACATTTGACTGACACTCAAGAGATTATACTTGAGATTCTTCACATGGTTGACATCATCAAACCTTATTTCACCATTGGAAACAAAGCCTTTGCCGATGATGTAACCCTTAGCATCATTACCAAAAGAAACAAACCCCTTCTTTCCTTAAGAGTAGTCATTAAGAAGACAGCTGCTCCCTGTCATATGCATGGATCCTCTACGTCCACATACCAGATGCTTCTTTGGCATGTGAAGAACCCTGCATTTATCACAAGAAACTAGTTAGTTTTTGAGACCCAAACCATTTTGGTTTTAGGTCTGTTCTCATCAACAGATTTTACACTAACTGGTTTGTCATGAGTTGCAGCCTGTGATGATGGAGATGGTGCAGAAAAGGTTCCTTTGTTTTAGGCTTGGGTTTCCTTTTCTGTGGTTTAATCACGGGAACATCTATTTGTTGACTCTCCCCAATAGATGTTGAACCATCATAACAAGTTGTGTCTGATTGTTTGCTAAATCCTTCAGCTCATCAGACACAACAGTGCTTGATTTTGATGGATTCCTGTGTTGCACCATCTTCCTGTGAACACCTTCAGCTGTTTCCTGATTAACCCCTTCCTTCTTTTTGGATTTCATTAAGGATTTTGGGGTTTCAGGTTGAGATGCTGCTGGAACAAACTTGGTTTCAAACTCAACTTTCATTTTGTTAATTTTTTTTAATGTTCTTGTCTTTGTTGAGTTTTGAACCCTTTCTGTACCAGCAGTCATTGGTGAGATGATTGAATAAGCCACATATTTCACATGGCTTTTTCTTTATCTTCAGTTGATCAACTGCTGAAGAAGATGAAACTACTGAAGATTTGTTCTTCAGTACTTTCTTCCTTTCAGTACTTGTGTTAAGTACTGAAGGATTCTTAACTACTGAAGATTTGTTCTTCAGCAGTTTGCTATCAGTACATTCAGACTTCCGGATAGATTCTTCAGCAGTTTTCAAACCCTTTTTACTTTCAGTAGTTTGGGTTTGTTCTTCAGGTGTTGTGACTTGCTATTCAGTACTTTGAGTACTTTGTGAGACAACACCTGAAGTGATCAACTCTTTTCTGATCATGTGATTGTCAGCATTGGAACCATCAACTGTTTCATTATTAGCTGATTGGTTTTCAGAGGGACGAATGCTGACTTCATCCTCTAATTTTGGTGCATTATCAGAGGATGAATCACATGATGAGGTGGATTGGTTATTGCTTTCTCCTTCAGATTCTACTTCTAACCTAGGAGTAAAATCTGTAAGAGGAGCAGTGTGATTATAACCAATTCCAAACTTCACATTAGAATCTGTTTGTTTGCTGAGAAGCATTTCAAAACCCTTGCATGATGTTACCCAGCGTTCACACTCTACCTGGGTAGATGCAAGAGTTTCTTTGAGGTCCTTATACTTCTCTAAAAGTACCTCTTCCTTTGCCTTGTCATCAGTGATTTGGCATTTTAATTTGTAAATCTCATCATTCTTTTCATTTAGCACAGACTCAAACTCAGCTTTTCTTTTGGAAAGAACTTTTTCTAGCTCATTTTTCTAGCTCAAGATTTTTATTAATTAAAGCTACATTTGCTTCTCTAATAGATGCAAATGTGGCTATGCATGATTCAGAACATAACTTGGCCTTGGCCTCTGAATATACCTGTGATATCTGTGAAGTTGAAACACTTGAGGAAGAACCATCAGTAGACTCCAGGGCCATAAGAGCAAGATTTCCAAAAGGATTGTCACCACCATGTTGACCAGCACCAGGAAACAGTTGTTCATGATGACCAGAAATGTCATCTGGTAAACTGCTCCAATCAACAACTCCAGGGGTGAAAAAGCTATGTTGTGGTTGAGATTGTTGATGAGATTAAGATGGTTGAGGCTCAGGAAGGGCATGTGGTTGTTGAGCTATTGGTGCTTGAACCTGGCTTGTCTGTGGCATGTAAAAGTAGGGGTAAGAATATGGCATAGGACCTTGAGGGACAAGATAAGCAGGTGATGATTGAGCTTGTGACGGATGACCAGAACTGGTGGAATGTTGCCCTTTGTTTTGTGAGCTATTTCTTGGAAGGTCACAAAGGGTGCAGATGAGTTAGATCCAGATGATCTACACTCTCTTGCAAAGTGTCCAAGCCTATGGCACTTGTGACACCTCAACTTGCTCTTGTCAAAACCTACTTTGGTTTTGCCAGAGAGACCTGGGAATTTCCTACCAGTTCTTTTGTAGAACTTTTGAGATCTGATATTGATCATTGCCATTTGGCTCAAAATATCCATCTCTTCCAGATCATCATCTGGAATTCCCTTCAAATCCTCCAACAAAAAGCATAAATTATCACTGTTACCCCTGAATTACAATCCACACCAACAAAAGCATGTTCTCCTATGTTTGTAGAGAAATCAATATGCTCATCATATGAACCTTCTGATGCAGCATACTCTGACTCCTGACCAACCAGTGTAGTGTTGCCTGGTACAAAGTCATCAGTGAGCTTTCCAGATGAGGACAACTTCCTTTTCTGTTCTATTTCTCTTTCAAATGTCAGCAGTTTCCCATGAAGTTGGGTGAGAGATAGTGTATCCAGATTTGCACTAGAGCGTAGGACAATAGTGTATGTGTCCCATCTCTCAGGCAGGGATCTGAGGAATCGGTTGTTCATCTGGCTGTTTGAATATTCTTGTTTGACCATTTTCAACTCAGAGATCAAACAGGAAAATCGCTCAAACTGTTGAGTCAGAGACTCACCCTTCCTATGAGAGAATGTCTCATATTGTTGGGCAATAATTTCCCTAGTGTTTGCGAAAACCTCATCAGTTCCTCCAAATTGTTCCTTCAGAGCAACCCGGAGGTCATGTGTAGTTTCATGATGCATAAGCCCTGAATAGATTTCATTAGGCAGTGCCATGACCAGAATTCTATGAGCTTTAGCATCAATTTCGAATAGCTTTAGATCTTCATCCGAATACTGATCAGGTTTCTTCGGAACCCTCTCATTTGTTTCCGGAAGACTCACCATAGGCTTGTATGGTCCATGCACCACAGATTTCCAACATCCTGCGCTGTTGATAGACAGGTGATGGAGCATACGTCATTTCCATATGTTATACTCACTCCTAACAAGCATCGGAGGCTTTGTTAAGGAGCCAGTATTGTGAGGATCATTGGTTGGTGTCGCTATTTCACAAATTCCAGCAAATTCAAAGTAATTTCAACAAATCTAGCTCAAAAACACGTAAAACCTCAAATTAATTGACCAGAAGCAGCAGAAACTCAAACTCTATAACCAATTCTTGCAAATTTGCTAATTCGATCAAACGTAGATATCAAAATAGCAGTTTCAATGATCAATTGTTAAATCGATAATGATTAACCCACTCTGATACCATTTGAAAGGATCTCAGATCTAGTTTGATCACTTAGATTTAATTCGCAGCGAATAGTATAAGAATTAGACTCAATTCAAGCAAGAACACACATGATATTTCAATGAAACAGTACGGCTATAGAGAGAGAAAGTATTTCTACAAAAGGAATGTTTTCATTCAACACACGCTTCGGAGATTACAAAATTAGGTCAACTTCCCTTTTATAAGGAAGGTGACGTCAGCAGATCTCACTTGATAGTGACATCTAACCGTTTTACAAATAACAACTGAAAGTAAACAAAACTACTGAAGATGTCTACAACAGCTGACATCCTCTTACAATAAAAGCTAAGTGTACTGCTACTATAACTACTGAAACTATAACTACTGAAGCTACAATGTCTGAAGAACAAGCTCTTCAGACGTTTTACATTAACTAAACTACTGAAAGAAAACTACTGAAATAAAACCATCATAACTACTGAAGAGAACTTCTTCAGCTGTTGTGACAACCTCTGAAGACTTGAACTTCAGACTTTGTCTTCAATAGATGAACTTCAGACTTTGTCTTCAATAGATACTTTCAGACTTTGTCTTTAGTTCTTGATCTTCAGACTTTGTCTTCAGTAGATGAACTTCAGACTTTGTTTTCAGTAGATACCTTCAGACTTTGTCTTCAATATGAACTTCAGACTTTGTCTTCACTAGATACTTTCAGACTTTGTCTTCAGTTCTTGATCTTCAGACTTTGTCTTCAGTACTTGAACTTCAGACTTAGTCTTCAGTACATGTCTTCAGCTGATGTCTTCAGCTAATGAAGCCTTCTTCAGTACTTGTGATGTTTTATGGGACTTAAAGGTTTTTCTGATCAGGCTCATTGGTTCTTTTGGTCCAACAGATTGAAACAACCATTTAATCACCTAATTATAACCGAAATATTTGAATCAAAGTCAAAACCCATTCGGGTCGAAAACAGCCAAATCGAAACTATTTAACAGAGGGAAAATGTTCCCTTCGATCCCTTTCAACTCTCAGTAACCCCAATTTCATGATTCATTCACTCAATCGACAAATCCCAGTACCACTGTTCTTCACGAGTAAACCGAGCGAAACCTAGCTTAAACACTATAATCTGATCGCAATCAAGTAAGTGTAATACATCTTTGTGCTCGATTATACCCTGGGATCAAAAGCCCTAATGTTAATTGGGTTGAAACATTTGAATTGACGATCAATTTAGTTGATTTCGAATTAGGGTTTATAAGGAATTGGGGGTTCTCTATACTTTGTGTTTTTAAACAATAGAAACCAACTCTTAACACGGCTACGACCCTCAACTCACTGGTAAACCACACACATGCCTAACCAGAGGCCCTGGGTTCGAACCCGGGCAACCTCACTTATTTTTTAGGGCTTTTTAGCCTTTAAAAAATATATAAAAAATTCTAAAAATTATAAAAATAAATTTTATAAACTTTCCTTATTTTAAAAGTTACCTAATTATTTTCTGTAAATTTATTTATTTAAACACCTTAATAATTTTTATAAAATATTATTTACAAATGTTATAAATAGTAATTTTTATAAAAATGGACTCTCAATAATAATTTAAATCATTAATTTATTATTGGACACTATATTATTTTTAATTATGGATTAACCATGATAATTGTGGAAATTATAAATATTTTATAATTTCACAAATTATTTACAAATGTTATTTTAGGTTATTTTTTATAAAATGTACTTTAACTAATCGTTTAGGTTAACAAATTGTTATTAGTCAATACGTTATTTTAATCATTATTAAATAATGTTTATTTCACAAGATTATAAAGATTTATTTACAGTTTATATTTAAATCTTATCAATTATTATACCTAATTTCTTTTCTATATTAAAACACTTAAAAGGTAAAATTCTTTTCATTGAATCAAAATATAAATAATTTCATTATATAAATATATTTACTTGTTAAAACCCCACAATTCTATTGAAACCCTAGTTCTCGTTAGAACGTTAATCTTATTCTTAACCTTAATCTTGTATTACATACGTTTAGGTGCCTTGAAAAGGAATACGTTGAATTATCGTTTAATTTTATTATCATCTTATATACATACATCAAGTGAGTTTTTCCATACCCCTTTTATATATTTTCACACTTTGGGGTGAAACATGTTAAACTTATATTCATTGCACTTGTAAACTCTTTGAAACTTGTAAACACTTGGGTAATTCTTTATATTAGTCGTGGTTAGTTGAACTTTTGTAATTACCATGTTATGACTATTATATGTACAATCATTAATTATTGCTAGCCTGGTGACATCATAGATCTATGGGCCTGACAAGCCTATTTGGTGGCCCTAGTGTCGTATTCTTGAGCACTATGGGAAGCAAGTACACTTAGCTAATCGTATATTCTTGTAATCTTGTAATCTTGTAATCTTGTAAACTGTCAAGGTTCGATTGTTACATTTGTTCATACATCCCTAATTACTTTATTCACTAACTTATGACTTGAATTGCCATCTTTTATATATTTATGTATGAAAACTATGGAAAACTCACCAACTTTATGTTGACCCTTTTATCTTTAACATGTTTCAGGACTTGTTACCGCTTAAGTGCTCTTGAAGACTTGATCACATCTAGGATTGGACCTAGAATAATAATATGACTTATACTGTTACATGACCCTATGGAATCTTTTGCATTTATGATTGTTTGAATCTTATGTCTTATACTCAATGTATGTTATGAACCTTGAAAATGTATAATATTGACACTTTGCAGATAGCGTTGTGTGGCATGAACAATCTTAACCCTTACATCTCGACGTTTCCGCCGTTAAGGTTGGGGTGTGACATGAACAACGTTCAGGGGAAAGTTACCATCCCCGGCCTCTAGATTTAAACCAGTCAATTCCCAGTCTAGACTTCTATGATAATGAGGATATGGCACTTAGTGAGTATCATGAATCTCTCTTCTCTTTCCCTACTCAAAGAGAAATGAGTACTCCTGTGTCACCCATATCTAGCCCACATCATCCACCCCCCACTAACGTGGATCTTCCTAAACTTGTTCAGGAGATCCATATGGAAGAGTCTCTCACTTCTGTAAGTGATTACATCATTAAGACCTCAACCATGGTAACCCAGCCCATTGATAATTCCACTGAAGTTGTCAGTGACTAGGGGAAAACCAGCAACCAAGAATAACAAGCTGGTGATGAGGAAGAAGACTTAGGTCCAATTCTCTTATCCCCTAGTGGTTCTTCTATTGAAGATGAGGGGAATCTCAGACTAAAGGTGCACAGACTGACAAAAACATGCACATATTTAGTCTCCAATGTCAGTCCCTTAGAATTTCAAGTGACTACCTTACAAAGAAGGGTCAATGACCAGCAACTTGAGATTTCTGATCTCAAGAAACAACTAGCTATGAGACCCTTCAGGAGGACTCGACTAGGAACACAAGAACCTGACGATGTGACAACTTTCACCTCCAGCATACCTATGCAAGTGGGTGCTACTACCAAAAAATAGGAGGAAGTTGTCACAATCACAGAACCTGGGAGTCCTTCTCAGAGTATGGACATTAAGGAATCACCAACCTCACTTGAAATTGTCCACACTCATCAACCTTCTCAAGTTCACACTGACATGGACTCTTTTATAAAAATTCTATATAAGGAGGGATACCAAGGGCAGCTGAAAATGAAATTCTAGGATGGAGGTATGATGTTGATAGAAGAGCCCTAGTTTGCATGGATTTCAAGGACAACAAGAGGTCTTTAACTTTTAGACCTTTAACTTCTATGACAGTCTTTCTCTAGTCAGTATGCCACTTGTCAATCCAACTCAACATAGACAAGCTGGCATCTTGGCTGAGAGAATTCAAGACAGGATTGTTAAAGAATTCAGACAAAGAAGAAGACAAATGCAAATAGGTAATGTCATTGGTTAACTAGATGTTAAGGTGGAATCCAAGATTAGCTTCAAAGGGGAAACCTTAACTAAAGGCCCAATGATAGAAACTGTGAGCATTGCCACAGAAACAGCTACTTTAACATCCTTTACCCTTAGTGAGGCACCAATTGGTGAAGGTGCTTCACAACCTCTCTCTGGGCAGAGCTTGATTACTAAACCAAGCAATAAAGGTCAAAGCTCTCTCCACCCTGAGTCACCAAGGCCTGTAAGTGACAAAGGGAAGAGGAAAATAACCTCTGAGGAGATTGAGGAGGAGGCAAGAGGGAGGAAGAGGAAGCTAAGGGAAGAGACTTCAACCGGCTCCTCAGGCTTTATAGAAGCTGCAATCAGGACAACCCCAGGCCAAACACTAAAGATGATTAGTTGAGGGCTGCCAGATTGAACTATTTAGGAACCAGGAACTACAACATTGATGAACTTATCTCTCTTCCCTTAGAAGAGTTAAATGAACTGGTAGATTTAGACTGATAAAAGAGAAGTAGAGGCAGAGGATGCAGAATTACTCCTTGTGAGACTGATTGTATTGACCATCCCTTAATCGGTCCTACAAACCCTTTGTCTAGTAATTCTTGCAACTAACTAAACAGCTCTAGCAGGAGCCATTGTAGGGTGATTTTGCCATAGGTGTGGCTCCAGGAATCAAGTTGATTTAGAACTCAACTTGTTAGGTTATGGGTAATCTTGAAAGATCCTCGGGAAACGCTTTAGGGTGTTCTCGCACTATCAAAATATCTTGGATGCTATTCTTCTTAAGATTATTTTTAACAACATAAGCTTAAAAGGTGCAACACCAATTCCTTAGGTACCTTCATGCTTGTATACATGAAATGAGTCTAAGGTTCTTTCCAGTCTTCTCTCCATGGATGGTAAGGGTTTTTGCCATTGGGTATTAGGATGTATGGTTTTCACATGACAAACAATCCTCGCTTAATTTTTTAATAGCAAATCCATTCCTACGACTACATCAAAACTTCTGAGTTTGATGAGGAGGATGCCTATTTTAAATGTGTGGTCATTTAGGTTTAGTGAACAATCCTAAATGATACTATTATCATCGATCAACTTTCTATTAGCTAGTTCTATGGTGTAAAGTGTGGTTATGTTATTAGACTATAGACCAAGTGGGAATTCCAACTCAGTTGACACAAACGACCTATCATCACCCGAGTAAAACGAAATAGAGGTATAGAAATTATTGAGAAGGAACGCACCTGTCACAACATTAGGATCCTTGCAGGCTATGTTGTTTCCAAGCATAAAGGCTCACTCTCGAGTTGCATTAGCTTGGTTCTTATTCAGCTTAGGACACGTGTTACAGAAGTGATTAGTAGTTTGACATTCAAAACACACCCCCAAATTGTTGTTGTTATTTTTGTTCGAGTTATGATGTTTTTGTTGTTTGCTTGAGGGTTTCCATTACCGTCATTCATCGGGGATTACAGAGCTTGTTGTTGCCCTTTCGGCAGTACATGGTAAAATTCCTTCTTGGCATTTTTCAAATATAGGTCAAGGGCCTTGTGATGTAAGGGCCACTTGTTACAATTAAGGTTAGTGCTAGTTTACCCACCTTTTCGTACAGGTACGGCCGTGGTGATTGTTTAGGAGTGGTGGTGGTTGCAACAAATTTTTTGGTGGTTTAGTGCCTCTTGCATAAACCTGATCAATCTTCCTTATTCCCAAACTTTCAATATAAATAAACATTCAATATATGTGAACAAGTCTAGGTAATGGAGGCGTTTGCCCCAATATTAGTGTCCATATATTCAGTGTCTCTGTTTAAGATTTAATTGGCCGTAATATGAAAATGGGGAATTTAGCACGTGATAATGATAGGAAATACATACAATATTCTAGTAACAAACATAACATATAAAGCAATCACTCATATGTTGTTGTTTTAAGCATGTTTCTCCTCCCAAAAGCATTTAAAATGAAAAAGAGGCTACGAGAACTTACCGTTTTCGTTGAAAGATTTGAGATTCCCTAATCTAAAGTGGGTGATGCTAAACCGAAGCTATTCCTACATATATATGTAGAGTTTACTAAGAAAATTAATGATTCAAGGTGTAAGTCCTTTCAGGTTAAGCCTTCAAGTCCTTTGTGCAAGTGCTTGGATAATGTGGCATGTTAATATTGTTCGGTTTATATATGTAATGTTTACTTATCAAAATGTATAATTTTAAAAAGCTTTAATTCATCTAAGGCTAAGGTCATTAACTATTAGATTCAACTTTTATATAACCATTTGTAACAAGCATTAAGGCATCTAAATGAGTTGGAAAAAAACATTGACATTTTTAATGATTAAATATAGTCTCTAATTTAATGAATATATATATATATACATATATATATATAAACATATATATATATATACATATATATACACATATATATACACATATATATATACATATATATACATATATATACATATATATACCTACTATATATATACATACATATATATATACATATATATACATATATACATATATACATATATATATACATACATATATATATATATATATATATGTAAAGCCCCGTATCCCAGGAAATCTCACAGTTGGTCATTCACGGCAAAAGCATAGATTTAAGGCAATCATTTACTTATATACGTATATATATATATATATATTGCAGCGGAAAAATACAGAAATTTCAATTCATTACAACGTAGTTAAACTAAAATATAAACATTGTCTTTAAACATCAAAAACTCTTTAAAGTCTTCTTAAATTCCTCTTCATTAGGGATGCCAGTCTTTAGATGCCAAGAAGCTTCAGATCCATGCTCCCATCCATTAAGCCCTAACGCTCACCTGTCAACTGATATGCATATAAAAGTCAGCTTCGCTGAGTGAATTCTAGGTTTACTTAATTAAATAACTTTTGTAAAAGGTATTAGCTTTAACAGTTGAAAATAATTACCATCTATCAGAAAATCAATACACACGGGCTATCACTTTATCGATACTTTATCATTTCTTGTTAATATTACTCTTCTTTATCCGCCAATTCTCTGTCACTATCGGTGCCTATGATAAACACAGGACTTTACCTACACGCCCATCCAGGCCTTACTGTCATACCCAAATAGGCCATTATTGTCATGCCAATCCAGGCCTTACTGACCTGCCTGTTCGAGCATTTACTTTATCAGGGTGAGGGCACAACGAATGCAACCCTCCTTTATCAATTGCTTGCAAGGCTTTACTTTATCAAGGTACACGTTATGGGCCCAATAACCTTTCTTTACGTTTCACTTTCATGTTTAAGTTATACATAATATAATACAACACATTACAAGATAATTCATCGCTACAAAGGTCATATCACAATAAGGAAAGCACGTTATCAATTCATTAGAAAACCCCATTTCCATATAAGATAGTGTATAAAACTTTACATTAAACAATCTGATCATAAAAGTATGTATTTTATTATGCATATCACCCCAAAACATTTAAAACATGTATAAAATAGGGGATCTAGAACTCACCTGAACTTAGCAAAATAGCCTCTATTTAAGTAACTTAAGCTATAGTCCGAATAAACAAGCTGCACGGAAGTTAATACACAAAAACGTCATTTTCTTCACAATTTCGCTGACAGTTTCGCTGTCAGTTTCGCTGTCAGTTTCGCTGGCAGTTTCGTTACCAGTTTCGCTGGGCAACACTTCTGCCAGTTTCGCTTGACAGATTCGCTGCCATGAGCGCCCAACTTTCGTTGGAATTTCCTAGTTTCGCTAAGTCTATGGGTCAACCTAAGCACTAGCGAACTTACCAACGAAACTGTAATTTCGCACTAGCGAAACTGTAGTTTCGCTAGAAATCTCCTAGTTTCGCTGGATGCACGCACAGTTTCGCTGGATAAATACTCAGTTTCGCTGGATCGAGGCCCAATTTCGCTGGACGAACGAAAACTAAGAACCAGCCCGTTTTTAACCCAAAGTCTTAACTTTTTACGTCCAAATCCTTGGTTTACCATCCATGAAGCCATATCTAACCTTTTTAGACGTTTTCATACGTAAAAATTTGACCTTTATGTGTTTCTTTGAAACTTTTTCAAAACCCAAAACCCTAGAATCCGGGTTTGATCTACAGAAGGGTTTAGAGGTTGATTCTTACCTGGATTTGTTCCTCTTTTCTTAGGGTTTGATGCTCCAACACCCAGATCTTCAATCCTTCAACCTTTGAAGCTCCAAATCTTGAGTTTTCTTCACTTTCTCTCTCTACTTTCTCTCTCCATGAATTTGGAGGCTAGGGTTGCAAATGCTGGAATGGAGCTGATCATGCATGTTTAAGGGCTGATTAAGGGCCCTTAAACCCATCAAAACATAACCCATTAAGGTAAATTTAGTCCATAGCCCACTAATTTACCTTTCTTTCTTAATTTAACCCCTAAAAGCCCATTATTATTAAATGGCTTGCTTCGGGAAATTTTGGGGCGTTACAAGTCTCCCTCCCTTATTTAGGTTTCGTCCTCGAAACCTGCCTCGTCGTTAAACAGATCGGGGTATTGTCGTCTTATTTCCTCCTCGGATTCCCAGGTGGCATCGACCCCTTTCGGTGTTTCCATTGCACTGTGACTTGCTTGACTACTTTGTTTCTCAATTGTTTCTCCTTCCGGTCTAGTATAGCCACTAGTTGCTCTATATAATTCAGCTTCTCGTCCACTTCGATGTCATCTAGAGGCACGACTGCCTCATCCGGTGCTAAACATTTCCTTAAGTGCGATACATGAAAGGTGGGATGAATCCCACTTAACTCGTTGGGGAGGTCCAACTTATAAGCTACACTCCCAACTCGAGCCACTATCTTGAATGGCCCGATAAATCTTGAACTTAACTTCCCCCTATTTCTAAATCGAATAATCCCTTTCCAGGGTGAAACCTTCAACATTACTTTATCCCCAACTCTGAACTCTATTGGTTTCCTTCTCTTATCAGCATATGACTTTTGTCTGTCCTTTGCTGCCTTCATGCATGCTCTGATTGTTTCCAATTTCTCTGTCGTGGCTTCCACCACTTCCAAACTCCCTAGCTCTTTCTGACCGACATCACCCTAACAAATAGGAGTTCTACACCGTCGACCATACAATAACTCATATGGGGGCATCTTAATACTGGCGTGGTAGCTGTTGTTATAAGAGAACTCTGCTAGTGGCAAATGATCATCCCAGTTACCGCTGAATTCAATAACGCATGCCCGAAGCATATCTTCTAGTGTGTGGATCATTCTTTCCGATTGCCCATCGGTCTGCGGGTGGTATGCGGTACTAATATGCAACCTCGTGCCCATTTCTTCATTGAACTTTTTCCAAAACTTTAAGGTGAACCGCGTATCTCTATCTGAGACAATCGATACGGGCATACCATGCTGCGCCACAATTTCTCGGATAAACAGTTCAGCAAGCTTTTCTGAACTAATTGCTTCCTTAATTGGCAGGAAATGCGCGCTCTTAGTCAGTCTATCAACTATCACCCATATCGCGTCGTGGCCTTTTGTCGTGCGGGGTAATTTGGTGATAAAGTCCATGGTAACGTGTTCCCACTTCCATTCTGGTACCTCTAATGGCTGAACATAACCATAAGGTCTTTGGTGTTCAGCCTTCACTTGTAGGCACGTTAGACATTTATTTACATATGCAACCACATCCCTCTTCATCCCAGGCCACCAATAATCTTTCCTTAAGTCGTGATACATCTTATTTGCTCCTGGGTGTATTGAGTAGCGGGTCTTGTGCACTTCATCCATAATCTTCTCTCGCAAGTCGCCATGCCTCGGAACCCATATCCTGCCGTGGAAGGTCTTAACACCCAAGGTGTTCTATTCATCTACTATTCCCACCATCCTTTCCTTCTTGATTTGTTGCTCTTTTAAAGCGTCCATTTGCGCTTCGCTTATCAACCTCATAACATCTGGGGTCACTACTAGTTGGCACGCCTTCACCCGGATTGGTTCATATCCTTCCTTTCGGCTCAGGACATCGGCTACCACATTTGCCTTACCCGGGTGATAATGGATTTCACAGTCGAAATCCTTTATCAGCTCCAACCACCTCCTTTGTCTCATATTTAGGTCTTTCTGCTCAAAGAAATATTTCGGACTTTTATGGTCGGTAAATATGGTGCACTTAGTTCCATACAAATAATGTCTCCATATCTTCAATGCGAACACTACTGCGGCAAGTTCCAAATCGTGAACCGGGAATTAACCTACGTGTCCTTTAGTTGTCTGGACGCGTAAGCTATAACCTTTCCTCTTTGCATTAACACACAGCCTAACCCGCAGTAAGAGGCATCGGAGTATACCGTTAGGTCTTCATCTCCCTCCGGTAGGGTTAGTACAGGAGCTTTGGTTAATCTATCCTTCAATTCCTGAAACGCATCTTCCTGTTCTTTCCCCCAGTCAAACACCACGTTCTTCCTCGTTAACCTTGTTAATGGGCAAGCTATCTTTGAGAAATCTTTGATGAACCTTCTATAATAGCCAGCCAATCCTAAGAAACTATGGATTTCGGATGGCGTCCTTGGGGAATTCCATTGCGTAACTGCTTCAACTTTTGCTGGATCAACCATAACTCCCTCGGAATTTATAACGTGCCCTAAAAACTGCACCTCCCGTAGCCAGAATGCACATCTAGAGAACTTCGCATACAGTTTCTCCTTTCGTAATGTTTCTAACACCTCTTTGATATGACAAGCGTGGTCTCCTTCATTCTTTGAGTATATCAAGATATCATCAATGAAGACTATTACTTATCTGTCCAACATCGGGCGACACACGCGATTCATTAAGTCCATAAATGCCGCAGGAGCATTGGTTAGCCCGAAAGACATAACCAGAAACTCATAGTGGCCATAGCGCGTTCGGAAGGCCGTCTTTGGGATATCTTGCTCCCTTACCTTCAGTTGATGATATCCGAATCGGAGATCTATTTAGGAGAACCAGCTTGCCCCTTGCAACTGGTGAAACAGATCATCTATTCTGGGTAGAGGGTATTGATTCTTCACGGTCAGCTTATTCAATTCCCTGTAATCTATACACATCCTCATGCTGCCATCCTTCTTCATTACAAACAACACAGGAGCACCCCATGGAGAAATGTTGGGCCTAATGAATCCTTTGTCAAGAAGTTCTTGCAGTTGTGACATGAGTTCCTTCATCTCGGACAGGGCTAGGCGGTATGGTGCTTTGGAAATGGGCTGGGCACCTGACAGTAAATCAATCTGAAACTCTATCTCCCTATCTGGTGGTATCCCGGGCAGATCCTCCGGGAAAACATCAGGAAAGTCCCGCACCACTGGTACATCTGACAACTCTTTCGCTTTATCTTTAACATCCTTGACATATGCTAGATAAGCTCCGCACCCTCGCCTCATACATTTCTCCGCCTTGATCATGGAAATGATCCTTGGAACCTTGCAATCGTTATCACCGTAGATCGTAACTGGACTACCATCTGGAGCCGTTAATCGGATCATCTTTTGCTGGCATACTATGTTAGCATCATGGGCAGTTAACCAATCCATCCCTAGTACGACATCGAAACCTCCTAATGGCATGGCAAACAATTGTGCGGGAAAGTAATGACCTCCTAGTTTAATGTGGCAATCCTCTAACACTCTGACTATTCTAATGGACTTACCATCGGCCGTTTCTACTTCAAAAGCATCATCTATTTCCTTAGTTTGGATGTCTAGAGTAGCACAGAAGGATACAGATATAAAACTCTTACTGGAACCACTATCAAATAATATGGAGGCACGAACACCATTGGCAAGGAACATACCTGACATCACGTCCGGGTCTTTCCATGCCTCCTTCTGGTTCATGGTGAAAGCCCTTGCGCTGACCTTGGGCTTTCTATCATCCCCCTTGTTATTATTCCGCTCCTTCCCGAGTTTCCCGGCTTAGCTTTCTTGCAATCCCTGCTGTGGTGCCCCGACTCATGGCAGTTGAAGCACTTGTTCACTCCGGGCATTCTCTAGCCATGTGACCAGTTTTCCCACACCGGTAGCACCCATAGCTACCCACTCGGCACTCTCCGGGATGCCTCCTCCCACACTTCCCATATTCCTTAACTTCCTCAACCCCCTTCACAATCACTTGTTTTGCATCCACCCTTGCTTTCTTGTTTCCCGGTTGGTAGTTACCATTTCCCTACCTCTTCCCGTTATTATTCCAAACCTTCTTCGTCTCACCTACTGTCACTGGCCTGCGATGATCGTACAACCTTCCACTGAGGTCCACTGCTGACCTAAAAGTACTAGGTCGGGCAATGACCATGTCCCTACGAATGTCCAGGGGCAACCCTTGTATGTACCTTTTAATCCTCTTGGATTCAGGAGTCACCAAGTCAGGCACCAGACGTGCCATTTCATTAAATTTTGGAGTGTACTCCTGATGTGTCATGTTTCCAGTCTCCAAACTCACAAACTCTTGTTCAATCTTGTCAAGCTCTCTTTCCGGATAGTACTCCTCTATCACCAATCTCTTCATTTCCGGCCACTTCATCCTCTTAATAGCCTCCTCCCCGTAAGACTCAACGACGTTATCCCACCAACACAGTGCTGGATCCAAAAGGGAATGGGAAGCAAACTTCACCTTCTGGTTTTCCCGGCACTCGCTGATCCTTAGCACGGCTTCCATTTCCTGATCCAACACTGAGCAGTAGCAGCGTTACCAGTGCCGTCAAATGTTGGGGCTTACACCTCTGAAAAGCCCCGTAGCTGCACCCCTTTGCCACCTCTTCAACCTTAGAATCGTCATTGTTATCCATACGATCTTCCTCATCGCTCATCTCCTCAGTCTTGACCGTTCCCTTCTTATCATCCTTCCTTGAAGTCGTACTCTTTTTACCGTCACCCTTAACCTGCTCCGCAACCTCCGCAAGCAGAGCGGGCATCACTCCAGATAGGATCTGGTGCACCTCTGGGCAATAGCTTCCTTTACAGTTTCCTTCAGCTTTGCATGGTCAGTGGTAGGCCCCTCGGCTCCCGTTTCTAACTCAACCTCCTCCTTAACCGGTTCGTCAACCGGCTTTCTGGTTGACCTTTTGGTCGGTTTCGCAGTTTCACTTGCAGTTTCTTTTGCCTTAGTAGGGGGCCTTCCCCTAGTGCTTCTCCGGGTGACCATAGCTGGAACTGCTTTCTTTGGTGCCATTCTTTCTACTTCCTATAAGATTCATAATGTTAATATGGTCTTTCAAGGCAAGTTCAGATCATGACAAGTTTTATAAGTTTTTAATAACAGTGGCCAGTTATGATTAACTACTTATAGAACTTCTCATGTCCTAAACTCTCCTATCCTGAACCACACTAACACTAGAACCTACTATACCTATTCTATGCATGTATTGGTCACATAAATTCAGATAGGCATCACAGATAACGTTATCATACCCTATCCTCGGTTCTAACTTAAATAACAAGGCACTACCCATCGGAATAAAACTTACAACATATTTCGTTACCTCTTGGCATGGAGCTTTTTGGACTGGCATCCTTGACACTTGGTCCCATTGTCTGTTTAAGTTTAGGTTTATAAAATAGTTTTCCCAAATCTCTTAAACATTGGCTCTGATACCAACTTGTAAAGCCCCGTATCCGAGGAAACCTCACAGTTGGTCATTCACGGCAAAAGCATAGATTTAAGGCAATCATTTACTTATACGTATATATATATATATATATATATATATATATATATATATATATATATATATATATATATATATATATATATATATATATATTGCAGCGGAAAAAATACAGAAATTTCAATTCATTAAAACGTAGTTATATTAAAATACAAACATTGTCTTTAAACATCAAAAACTCTTTAAAGTCTTCTTAAATTCCTCTTCATCAGGGATGCCAGTCTTTAGATGCCAAGAAGCTTCAGATCCATGCTCCCATCCCTTAAGCCCTAACGCTCACCTGTCAACTGATATGCATATAAAAGTCAGCTTCGCTGAGTGAATTCTAGGTTTACTTTGTTAAATAACTTTTGCAAAAGGTATTAGCTTTAACAGTTGAAAATAATTACCATCTATCAGAACATCAATACACACGGGCTATCACTTTATCGATACTTTATCATTTCTTGTTAATTATTACTCTTCTTTATCCGTCAATTCTCTGTCACTATCGGTGCCTACGATAAACATAGGACTTTACCGACACGCCCATCCAGGCCTTACTGTCATACCCAAACAGGCCATTATTGTCATGCCAATCCAGGCCTTACTGACCTGCCTGTTCAAGCATTTACTTTATCAGGGTGAGGGCACAACGAATGCAACCCTCCTTTATCAATTGCTTGCAAGGCTTTACTTTATCAAGGTACACGTTATGGGCCCAATAACCTTTCTTTACGTTTCACTTTCATGTTTTAGTTATACATAATATAACACAACACATTACAAGACAATTCATCGCTACAAAGTCATATTACAATAAGGAAAGCACGTTATCAATTCATTAGAAAACCCCATTTCCATATAAGATAGTGTATAAAACTTTACTTTAAACGAACTGATCATAAAAGTATGTATTTTAGTATGCATATCGCCCCAAAACATTTAAAACATGTATAAAATAGGGGATCTAGAACTCACCTGAACTTAGCAAAATAGCCTCTATTTAAGTAACTTAAGCTATAGTCCGAATACACAAGCTGCACGGAAGTTAATACACAAAAACGTCATTTTCTTCACAATTTCGCTGATAGTTTCGATGTCAGTTTCGCTGCCAGTTTCGCTGGCAGTTTCGCTACCAGTTTCGCTGGGCAGCACTTCTGCCAGTTTTGCTGGACAGATTCGCTGGCATGAGCGCCCAACTTTCGTTGGAATTTCCTAGTTTCGCTAAGTCTATGGGTCAACCTAAGCACTAGCGAACTTACCAACGAAACTGTAATTTCGCACCAGCGAAACTGTAGTTTCGCTAGAAATCTCCTAGTTTCACTGGATGCACGCACAGTTTCGCAGGATGAATACTCAGTTCGCTGGATCGAGGCCCAGTTTCGCTGGACGAATGAAAACTAAGAACCAGCCCGTTTTTAACCCAAAATCATAACTTTTTACGTCTAAATCCTTGGTTTACCATCCATGAAGTCATATCTAACCTTTTTACACGTTTTCATACGTAAAAATTTGACCTTTATGTGTTTCTTTGATACTTTTTCAAAACCCAAAACCCTAGAATCCGGGTTTGATCTACAGAAGGGTTTAGAGGTCGATTCTTACCTGGATTTGTTCCTCTTTTCTTAGATTTTGATGCTCCAACACCCAGATCTTCAATTCTTCAACCTTTGAAGCTCCAAATCTTGAGTTTTCTTCACTTTCTCTCTCTACTTTCTCTCTCTATGAATTTGGGGGCTAGGGTTGCAAATGCTGAATGGAGCTGATCATGCATGTTTAAGGGCTGATTAAGGGCTCTTAAACCCATCAAAACATAGCCCATTAAGGTAAATTAGTCCATAGCCCACTAATTTACCTTTCTTTTTTAATTTAACCCCTAAAAGCCTATTATTATTAAATGGCTTGCTTCTGGAAATTTCGGGGCGTTACATATATATATATATATATATATATATATATATATATATATATATATATATATATATATATATATATATATATATAAGTTAATCCTTAAGAGTTACCTTTTATTGGCTTTTAAAATATTGTTTTTCCTAACAAGGTCACTACAGCTACCTTAGGGACAGCCGGTCGCATTTGGTTACTTGAGGGTCAATTCCTGATGTTAATAAGCGTGCTTATATGTGTATATATATAAGTTAATCCTTAAGAGTTACCTTTTATTGGTTTTTAAAATATTGTTTTTCCTAACAAGGTCACTAAAGCTACCTTAGGGACAGCCGGTCGCATTTGGTTACTTGAGGGTCAATTCTTGATGTTAATAGGCGTGCTTATATGTGTTTGAAAGCTAAAAAATTAATATAAATTTTAAATTTAAAATCATATTCGTTGCTAAAGTATTGAGATAGTTATGACCTTACAAACTCAGACCAAATGTTCTGTTTCAAAACATCTTTTGACACCTTGTTTTGTTATGGACATTTGGGGGATTAGATCTCCCCGAAAATTTACGAGATCAGTTGGATTAGAATAATAACACTTTAAAATTAACTTTTGGGTCAAGAATTGTATTGTTTGGTTATGTTTTAACCAAGATATAGCCTCCCAAATTTCTGTTAGTGTTTGTGTTGGTTACTGTCTAGCATGTAACTTTGTCTCTTCTTCATGTTTTGAGATATTAGCCTTGGCCATGTGGGTACTACTTGTTAGAAAGAATAAGTCCATGTTACACAAGTGTAACAGAAAACCCTATTTTGCTCAAGTTGATCTTGGTCTTGTTATTTGACTTTTAAACAAAAAATAGGGCCTTATAATCGACTAGTTTAACTTGTAAGACGCTTAATTAATGTAGTTTTAGGGCCATACTAGATTGTAGAAGCAATAATCATGAAGTAGAAAGTCAAACTCTGTCAAGTGGCAACAGCAGGGGGTCTTTTGGAGTTGGTTTAGTGCATGTATGAGGGTGATTTTGGTGTGTAAGTGAAGCTGTAAGTATGATGTTTATATCGAGAGCTTTGGGAAGGGATTTCAACATTAGATTCCAAGCATCTTTTAACAAACAACACTTGTGATAGGGCTTTTTGGGGCAACACGAGTTGCATCTCCAACCAAGGAGCAACAGACCAGAACCCTCCCCCTTTGTAGTTGTTTCTAGCCATCTTTAACCGAAGTGAGGTGGTGCTGGTTAATGTTTTCTAAACTTTAGTTCCAGCCTGTTTCTTACAGCTCGCTTCGAGTAGCCTAAGGGAATAAATACACTTTATAATGTCATTCGGTGCTGATGAGAAAGTAATCAAGGCTTGATTGTTTTCCTTACGTAAATACTAGATAAACTTGGTTTCTATTGGTCATTTAAGTCCATTATGTGTGTGTTATTTGTGGTTGTTGACACTCGTTCGAAATGAATCGAAGGAACGCCGTTGAATAGGAATCAAACCTTGTATTAGTTTGGCTCTAAAAGCATAAAAATTTGAACTTAGTTGTTTTTCTTTAGGATTTTCTAATGAGTGTGAGAAATGGATTTATTTGAAATATATTTATAGTTCGTGATTTTATTCTAGGCTATCAATGACACTATAGTCCATTTTTATTGAGTTAACTGAACAACACTAATAGCATTAATGGACCGGATGAAATTGTTTTAAATATACAAATATTGGAATAAAAAGGTCATGTTTAAAAATTTTGGAATAAATTGATTATTTTAACCAAATCTTACGGACAAAAACCTTGTGGACTAAAACAGTAACTTACTCAAAAGGAAATTTTTAAGCTGAACCTAATAAACCGCTATAAAAAGATTAAAAGATGTATATTTTTAGGTATTTTTTAAAACACTACAATGCAACCTATTAGCTAGCTAGGTAGTTTGATGTCAACGAAGTGAAAATTACCTAAGTTGATCTCAATAAATGATTAGTTTTGTAACGTTGATGTGTTCACCTAGCATGCACGTTATGTTAATCAACATATCATCTCACATATACATTGACTGATCAAGAATATGTAAACTCCACAACTTGATCACTCATCCCAAACATGATAATCTAGCAACATCTTGTAGAGGTGCACACCTTGAACAGATCATCATCGGAAACCGGTTTGGAAACCATATTCGACTCTGATACAATCAATACGTTTGAAACGGTTTAAGACCCTATATGTTGAAACTAGTTATAACCTATCCGATCTGGAAAATCTGATACAGTCTTTTTCCCCTTGGAAAACGGCTTCTAATCCAATGCGATTTGACCCAATCCAATTTGACTTGTGTTGACTCAATCCGAATTGGTTTTTAAAGCGATCTGATTTGGCTGAAAGCCGATTTTTCTACGTACGCACACAAAATGAAAGATTTAATAATAAAAAGTAATGCTATAAAGTTCTCAATCACCATATAAAAGTATATGTCACGAAAAACACTTTTATCTTTTATCGTTTAACTTATCATCTTTCCTCTCACTGTATTGGTTAAGGATCACATGTAAGTGCATTTGTTGTTTACAATTCTCTACTTAAATGATTTTCATTAAAAGCGTCCATACAATATATGTATTATATATGAATAGTGATCAAAGTTATAATTAACAATTCAATTGGGAGTAATTATGAATATATATTTTTTGTTATTGATATTGATAAATACATTATTCAAGTTAAAACTTAACATTCCATTTATCATTTAATTTATGGAAAAATAAAAGTTGGGTGTCATGCAACACTAAATAAAAAGCGGCCTTTAACTTTAGACAAAGCAATGAAAGCCAAAGTTGCTTTACACTACATTTGCCCTCATTCCTTCTTAGCATAATGCAACCTATGGACCCCTTTTACACCCTTTGTTCCAAATTCAACAATAAATAATAAAATAAAATAAAACAATATCCACATTTTTATACATTAAGAAATTAAAATATTAAATTTACTTTAATCTCGACACATAAGTTGTTACTCCAAACTCAACTAAATCCGAATGTAGATCATAACAAACATCTAAAAGCAACATTTGAATTACAACAAAACTTTTTTAGATGTTAGAAACCAAACCATATAAAGACAGAACTCTAATTTGGACATCAATTTGGTTACTTTTTATTCATAAAATTTACAAAAACACAAAATTTAAAAGTGAGTTGGCATGATTAGTGAATCCGGATAATATATTGAAATTGATGAAATTGAATAGGATCAATAATGTATGTAAACCTCCATAAAGATAGCATAATGGTAGAGTTCTCATGTTTAATTCATCTTTTTAACTCTCTTGAAGACAATATTCCTTAGTTAACAAAGTATCTCTGGAATCTTGTGAGTTTAAATAGATTCTCACAGTCACTAAACATGAAATATGAATGGTATTTTATTCGTATTAAAACTCATGAATCGCTACTCATAGTCGTACATAGCCATGTAACTAGACAAAAGCCATGTGACCTGTTTATCTATAATAGATCAAACAAGCATGTGACATGTAATTGAATTCTAATCAAGTTTTACATGTGTTGTAAAGAAGTTTGAAGTGTCAAACACAAATTCAGTTTTAAATTACAATTCTTGAAGATAAATTTCTAATCTCAAAGTTGTACCCCATTTATAGATCAATTCGCAATTAAACAAGATTCTAATCAAATTGACAACTAACTAGCACAAAATGTATATGAAGTAGTTTGGCAATTGAAATTACATCCAAAAACAATTCATATATCACCTTAAGATCGATTAGCGCAATTCTCACACTTCATAGTGTTGTTCTGTTGTGGCGCATAACCAAGTGTGAAACATCACCCCCATGCATGGTTCCGTGTATTGAGGCTCAAGCCTGAAGTTGGTTTACAGAAAATAAATAAATAATGATGTATTAATGATCCTTAGACCAACTAATTAAGGTGAGATACCAATAACATGTAAATAATGAAAGGTCATGAGTTTAAGTCTCAATCTGAGTAAAAATGTTCAGAGTTGAGCCAGGTGATTTTCGATGAGTACGATTAAAATAACATATATTATTCGAAACAGTGCATTTACCGTTCAAAACCATAATAAATAATAATGTGACACTAATGTTACATGTTTGCTTAAAGTAAAGGGTCCTAATGGGGACACCGCATGGGTTTTTGGGGGTGGGCCGGTTCAAACGGTCACGGTTAGGTCTTGCGGTCACATTTTGGCACCTAACCGTGACCACATGGGCTTGCTGTCACGGTTTGGGGTGTTTGTCCCCGTGACCACATGGTCTTGCTGTCACGGTTCGGGGTGGTAGTTCCCGTGACCTCCTGACAACAAAACGACAAAATGACAAAATGGGCTGTTAAAGTTGAAAAGCGGTCACCAAACCGTCACGTGGAGGCCAAACCGTGACCTCTAGGGTACACGGTCTCAGTTTAAGGTACGACGTAGACGTGATTTTGACAAAAGGCCGGGATTCCCGGCACAAACCGTCACGTGGAGGCCAAACCGTGACGGTTTGTGCCCCAGAATTTCACCTTATATACATTTCACCTTCGAACAATCAGCATATCCATTTCCAAACTAAAAATTCACAATTTCATAATCCACACTCGAGATTTTTCAGCCTTCGTCATTCCAAAAACGCGTTAATTCGAAAACAATGTCGGGTTCGGGAGATCATTATCAAAAGCCGAAGCTTCCAGATTTGAATGTCATGACCTCGGTGATTCTGCTCTTGGGCTCGCAATCTCAAGTTTTTCTTCTTGACTTACCCCGATATCGACGCTGGTAAACTCTCTGAACTCCGTGCGCGCAATGTTAGTGGTGAAAAACTCGCTCGGGTTGCAGTTCGCCTCGGGCTTTACAAGTACATCTGTCACAACAAAGCTGATGTTCTTAGTGATAAGGTATTACATTATCAAGTCTACTGATATTCATGCCAATTATACATTCTGTGTTGCTATTAAATTTAGGGTTTTTTGGTGTTTGAGGAGTGCATACTATTTGAATTGAGTTTACTATTAGCCTATTAGGCGTACCGATTATACGTCATGCATGCTATTGAATTTGGGGGTGGTGTTTTGATTTTGTTAGGTTTGGGAGTTTCTTATTGCGGTTGAGGAAGAAGAAGGGATAGTTGTGCACGGTGGAAGAAGGAACCGACCCTGCATAACCAGTTTTCCAAAGAATCTGCGCTGCGTTTTGTTTTCACAAAAATTAAAGTCAACGCGTTCTGAATCAAGATTAAAGATAACAGATTACAAAGACTAATTAAGCAGATTAGAAAAAAAAGATGAACTGAATCGCACGTTTGTAGTATTAAAACCATAAAATAGTGTTTGTTAATGATTTTAAAAGTATATAAACCTGAGGATAAATCGGTGCACCACCATATGCAACAGCAACTTTCACACCAGTTTCATAGCAGAATTTCATAGCTTCTTTAAATATCTAACAAATAATACAGATCATAAGAACAATAGTTATATTATATATTCATGAAAAGATAGAAATGATGTGACGGTGAAACTAGTAATCGATAATCAATCATCATTGTACAGACTAATGGGGACATCGCATGGATTTTTGGGGTGGGCCGATTCAACTGTATTGTGCATCTTATTTCTTCATTTGGCAGCCAGACAATTGGAAGGGGATTACCCGATGCCCAGTGTGAGCTATCATTGGCCGAGATATGCATATCAAGAAGCACTAGAATGGCAAAATATGTATGAGGGTCGTTTAAATAATTACGTTAGAATATGGATCGTCATAGAGGCACCAATGTCTCCTGTAAGATATCATTATCCGATACTTCATCATATTAATGAATATCCCTTTATTTGATGATGATGATGATGATGATGATGATGATTATGATGATGATGATGATGATAATAATAATAGTAATAATAATAATAATAGTAATATTAATAATATTAGTAGTAGTAATAATAATAATAATAATAATAATAATAATAAAACAGCTGAAGGATTGCTCATCAGTAGTTTTGTAAAACAAAGTGTCACGGTTTGACCAATACGTGACAGTTAGGGTTTCTCAACCGTCACGGTTAGGGCTAACCGTGACCTTTTGGGGTATGCTCATCAGTAGTTAATTAAACAGCTAAAGGATTGCTCATCAGTAGTTTTGTAAACACAGTGTCACGGTTTGGTCTTGCGGTCACATTTTGGCACCTAACCGTGACCGCATGGGCTTGTTGTCACGGTTTGGGGTATTTGTCCCCGTGACCGCATGGTCTTGCTGTCACGGTTCGGGGTGGTAGTCCCCATGACCTCCTGACAAAAAAATGACAAAATGGGTTGTTAAAGTTGAAAAGCGGTCACCAAACCGTCACGTGGAGGCCAAACCGTGACCTCTAGGGTACACGGTCTCAGTTTAAGGTACGAAGTAGACGTGATTTTGACAAAAGGCCGGGATTCCCGCACAAACCGTCATGTGGAGGCCAACCGTGACGGTTTGTGCCCCAGAATTTCACCATAAATACATTTCAGCTTCGAACAATCGGCATCCAAACTAAAAATTCGCAATTTCATAATCCACACTCGAGATTTTTCAGCCTTCGTCATTCCAAAACGCGTAAATTCGAAAACAATGTCGGGTTCGGGAGATCATTATCAAAAGCCGAAGCTTCCAGATTTGAATGAGGTGCCACATATCGAAGATTCGAACCAGGTTAAACTAGTATATGTTTTATTATAACTTATTATTTGAAATATCTAACCATTATCTTTTATAGGAATATTACGTATACGAGAGTCACCCACCGTGGGGGAGGAGGAAACCAACCCGTCGAACACATTTGCTCAAGAGGCGTACAATTCTTTATTTGGACCAACAGGTTACGGTGAAAGGTACAAATATCCCCTTGCAATTCTTACGGGCATGCCCCGAACACGTACCACTCGCAAATAGAGCTGGATTACGGACATCCCCCGTACCAGTCAGAACTAGAAATTACACATGTGTCGGATACTTTTAATGGGAATGACACAGATGAGAGTGACGGTTCGGTTCACCTCAAAAAAAACCATGGGGACACCGCGGAGCATGATGAGGATGAGGATCGGATAAGAAAGGCTACGGTTTCTTATAAAACCAATCAAGTACGAAGAGTTTTTATTCTTTTGTTTATTTTATTTTTATTTGTTTTATATATTGTTTTTTTATGTCTAGCTTTATCATTTTTTCAGTATTTTGATTCTCGTGAGGACTTGGAGAAGTGGGCTAAAACGAGAGGACGTGAGCATGGGTGCGTCATTGTGGTGGGTCGGTCACGAAAAAGGATGTGGAACTAATATGCAATCGTAGTGGTGAACCTAAATTCACTGGCACAAGTAGACGTACGTGTGGGTCCCTTTAAACTCGTAGGGAAGTACGTAGGAAAGAGTGACAGTTGGATGTTAGAGGTGAGAAACGAGACGCACAACCACGATCCTGTTGTGTATGAGGAGGGCCACGCGCATCATAGAAAGATGACCGCCGAAGAAATTGATCTTGTCGAGAAATTACACAGGCAGCACGTGCGGCCACGACATATCCATTCAGCCGTAAGGGAGCAGTTTCCCCACAGCGTCTGTGTTGTTCAAGACATATATAATCTGACTTCAAAGTTTAGGGCTGAGGGGAGAGAAGGCATCACACCAATGCAGGAACTTGAAAACCTGCTACAATCTAAAGAGTTCGTGTATGAAACACGAACGAATGCAACTACTAAGGCGGTGGAAGATGTTTTCTTTTGTCATCCTACTTCGTATAAAATGTGGCGCGCATTCCCGCACGTGATGTTGATAGACACGACGTACAAGACCAACATGTACAACATTCCGTTTGTTCAGGTTATTGGCGTTACGTCGACGTCGAAGTCGTTTTGTATCGCGCATCCATTTATATCGAGGGAACGGCAAGACAACTTCACATGGGTACTGGAGCAGATCAGAGATATGCTCGATGGGTGTGTGGAGCCCCGCGTTTGTCACAGACAGGGACCTGGCCCTGATGAGTGCGTGTGACACAGTGTTCCCGAGTGCTACTAAAAACCTATGCAGGTGGCACGTTCGGGAGAATATCAAAAGACGGTGGAATATCCTTTTCAAAACCGACATGTGGAAGGATTTTTCATACTGGTGGAAGACCTTGTGTTCGTCTCCCACAGAGGCAATGTACGATTACATTGCAGGAAGATGGAAGAAAAGTTAAATGAAGATGGTAAAAGTGGTAGAATTTCATATTTATTTTTACTCTAACAATTTATTTGTTCATTTTCTAAAATTTGTTATTTTCTTTCAGAGGTATGGAATATATTTGGAATAATTGGTTGGTGCCGTACAAAGAGAAAATTGCTACTTGTTGGATGTACGACCGCCTTAACTTTGGTGAATTTACAACTAATCGGGTTGAGGGCCAACATGCCAACTTCAAGAGTTACCTCACAGGGACCAACAATACGTTGCACACACTTGTCGGATATGTTTGTGACCTCGTGCGCGGCCAGGAGATTGAAATTTGTAGAACATTCGAGGTGTCCCGTGTGAAAATTAAAAAAGACCATCGACTGTCATTGTTCTCAAAGTTGCATTATAAAGTATCAACTTTTTGCCTTAGCCTCCTTGAATCAGAGTTGACGAAAATGGAGATGATTCAGGAGTCTGGGGGTTCATGTGGACACCAGTTGTTCACGTCCATGGGCTTGCCATGTGCTTGTCGTTTGGAGATACACGTCCGAGAAGGTTATATTTTTCTTAATACATTTTTTACTGTTGTCACACGATTGTATATTTTTTACTAATAATTTAACCTTTAAATCCAGTCACAAGTATTCCACTCGATGCGGTAGATCCACACTGGAGGAAGCTTGATTTCGAGCCAGCGTACGTGGCGCCGCCTGAACCCGACTACGATGTGAAATTTGATGACTTGAAACAAAAGGTTATGTCGTCTCCCAATCCTCAAGTAAAGAAAAAATTGTTTAACAAAGTATTTGACTCTTTGTTTAAGAGTAAGTCAAAACTTAAAGAACCTGAGGTGCGTCATGACCGACGTGGTCATCCAAATATTAAGGAGCAACAAAGAAGAGCGGACTCTAATACATCACAGTATGAGGGTGCTAGACACAGCTCCTATACTTCCTCGCAACAAACTATGCCTGACCCGGCGAGGCATAGCTCATATACCTCTCAGTTTAAAATGCCCAATGACCGTTCTAATAAGGCAAAGGCTGCTTCAAATGTACCGATTACGGGAGCTGCCCTAGGGTTTTCTTTAATATTAAAACCAAAGGACGTGATAAAAGTTATGAGGTTTAAGGATCAGCTGCCCCAATGGATTCACCGGTACGTTTCGACTATAAAAGATGTGCGGCCTGATAGTAACTGCGGTTTTCGGGCGATCGCGGTGGCTTTAGGGAGAAAGCAAAATGAATGGGAATGGGTTAGGCGTCAAATGTTGTCGGAGATGGACAGAAACATGAGGTATTGGCGGAGCAATTTGAACCGTGAGATGCCTGGCTATTATGATTCTGTTCGTAATAGCTTAAATTGGTTTGGCACGACTAAACCCGCACCCGATACCCATGGCTAACTTTTCCGGCCCATGGACTTGTAATTGCAGAAACATTCAACTGTATTGTGCATCTTATTTCTTCATTTGGCAGCCAGACATGGTTCCCGCTGAGAACAGCCCCAGAGCCATTATTCACCTATCCAGTTGTCGCACTTGCTCATATTAACGGAGCTCACTTTATTTGCATACAATTGGAAGGGGATTACCCGATGCCCAGTGTGAGCTATCATTGGCCGAGATATGCATATCAAGAAGCACTAGAATGGCAAAATATGTATGAGGGTCGTTTTAAATAATTACGTTAGAATAATGGATCGTCATAGAGGCACCAATGTCTCCTGTAAGATATCATTATCCGATACTTCATCATATTAATGAATATCCCTTTACTTGATGATAATGATGATGATAATAATAGTAATAATAATAATATAATAATAGTAATATTAAAATAGTAGTATAATAGTATAATATAATAATAATAATAATATAATAAATAATAATAATAATAATAATAGTAATAATAATAATAATAATAATAGTAATAATAATAATAATAATAATAATAATAATAATAATAGTAATACAATAATAATAATAATAGTAATAATAATAATATAATAATAATAATAATAATATATAATAATAATAATATAAACAGCTAAGGATTGCTCATCAGTATTTTGTAAACAAAGTGTCACGGTTTGACCAAACATGACAGTTAGGGTTCCTCAACCGTCACGGTTAGGGCTAACCTTGACCTTTTGGGGTATTGCTCATCAGTATATTATAACAGCTGGAGGATTGCTCATCAGTAGTTTTGTAAACAAAGTGTCACGTTTGACCAATACGTGACAGTTCGGGTTTCTCAACCGTCACGGTTAGAGCTAACCGTGACCTCTTGCCGGGCGAATGTCCACTGTTCGGGCGCATGGGTTCGCTATTTTTATAAAAATATTTACTCAGAAATATTTTAAAAAATCAGGCAAAAGGTCACGGTTAGGGTAACCGTGACCTTTTGCCTAATTTTTTAAATTTTTCAAAATAAAAAATTTTATAAAAAGCACCTCACTAAACCGGTGGTAGTGGGTTTCGAGCCCACACCACTCCCCTATTGCCCTACCGTCTTAACCGGTCGGACGGAGTGGTTCGCTGAAAGGTTTAGAAAACATTACTTTTAAACTGAATTGGACCAAATGGTCACGGTTTGGGCAAACCGTGACACCTTTGTTCACATGTGTGTTGTGGAATGAAGCTGTCACAGTTTGTTGACACAAAGTATCACGTGGTGTCCTAACCGTGATACCTTGTATGTATAAGAGGTCACGGTTTGGTCTAACCGTGACCTTTTGGGGTTCCCTAAACCCACACATTAACCGTTTATGATCATTTACGTACATCGAATCCGATATTTTTTTCATGAATATGCACACACATCAACATATATATACAATAAGAACAAATACACTTCGTAAACGTACATACAACATGCGTACGTGAACAAACCGTGACGTTTTAATGATACCCTAAACAATCTTATCGGGAACACATCAACATATATACACCTTATATTTTGTATGTATGTATGTATTATGTATGTATGTATGTATGATGTGTGTATGTATGTGTGTATGTAGTGTGTATGTATGTGTGTATGTATGTGTGTATGTATTGTGTATGATGTGTGTATTATGTGTGTATGTATGTGTGTATGTATGTGTGTATGTACGTGTGTATGTATGTATGTATGTATGTTATTATGTATGTATGTATTATGTAATTTTATGTATGGTCGTATGTATGTAGTATGTATGTCTGTATGTATGTATGTATGTATCTGTATGTATGGTCTATGTATTGTGTGATGTATGTATGTGTGTATGTATGTCTGTATGTATGTGTGTGTATGTATGTATGTATGTATGTATGTATTGTTGGATCATGATAAGGCTGGTGCAACCAAAATCACTTCATAGTCAATTTTTGGTACTACATTCAAAGGCTTCCGAAGCTGAGAAGAGATGCTTCCGAAGACAAAATCTGAAAGAGCTTCCGAAGACAAAGTCTGAAGAGCTTCCGAAGACAAAGTCTGATGAAAGAGCTTCCGAAGACAAAGTCTAATGAAAGAGCTTCCGAGATAAAGTCCGAAGAGCTTCCGAAGACAAAGTCTGAAAGAGCTTCCGAGACAAAGTCTGAAAGTGCTTCCGAAGACAAAGTCTGATGAAAGAGCTGAAGACAAAGTCTGCTTCCGAAGACAAAGAAGACTCCAAGCCTCGGAAGAAGCAGTCTTCCGAAGTATAAGTGCCTTCGGAAGAAGTTATTCTTCCGAAGTACTTTATCCTTCGAAGACATTGCTATGTCCAGCAGATAAAAGTATGGTCCCTGACAGTCCGCTGCAGACCTCTGATACAGCATGGCATCTTCCTAAAGAGCCATGTTGTTGACCATACTTTATTCTACTGTTCACCTTTTTATGATAGTACATGTTACCAACTTTAGTTGGTGACAAAAGGTAAGTCAGGGACATGTCCTGACTACCAACTCTCAGGCAAAATGTCTGAAAGACCTCACCTAGAGTCTTGTAGTATAGATGTAAGGTTAGAGGTGTCCAGCTGTATCAAAGTATATCCGGCTGTAGGTAGTATTATATATATCTTCTCCCTGTAACTCTTTAGAGAAGCGATTTGAGTCCAAGTGTCTTGTAATCCTTTGAGTTGAGAAGCAATATATAAAGTACCTTGAAAATTTACTTGCTGTGTTAATTTTCTTACTGCTTTACTTGTTATATTGTGATCAACTCTTCATAAGACTGCTTGCTGAGTGTTGATTCACTGTGAGTTGAGAGAAACCACCCAAATCCGATCCTGCAATTGGTATCAGAGCTCCAGGCTCTTGATTGTGAGATCTTACCATCCTAATCAACCTGTTTTTCACTCCTCACCACAATCCACTCACTCAAATGGCTGCTCTCTCCAAGGCTGATATGGAAACTGGTACCTTGACCAAGTCCCCTATGATCACCCCTGAAGACTTTGACACATGGTGTATCAGGATGGAAGGCTTTATCAAGTGTCAAGATTCAAGGATGTGGGACTCCATTGTCAATGGTCCTTTCATACCAAGCACTACATCTGCCACTGGTAATCGCATCATTCCAAAGATGTTGATGATTACTCAGAGGAAGACAGGAAGAGAATAGAGCTAGATCAAAGGGCTATGACTTGTCTCCAAACTGCTCTCCCCAACTCCGTCTACAGACGCTTCAAGAAGTGCAAGACTGCTAAAGATTTATGGGAAGCATTGAAGCTGATGTATGAGGGATCCAAGGAAACCCAAGAGAACAAGAAAGATCTCTTGAAGCAGCAGTTTGAGAACTTTACTTTCAAGGCCGGTGAGACCTTGACTCAACAATACTTCAGGTATGTTGAGCTAGTAGATACTCTGGCGGATATTGGAGTAGCTCTTGAGAACAGAGACATAGTTAGGAAGTTTATGTCTTCTCTTCCTAAACTATGGACTCACTACTGTGTTGTCATTAAGAAACTTCGGACCTTAAGACTCTTTCTCTCACAGAGTTGTATGGTATCCTAAGTGCATTTCAGATGGAGATGAATATGCAGAACTCCTCTGATCACTCCAATAACCAACTGAGTTCAGCCCTTCATGTGGTTGAAAGGGAAAGCATGGAACCACAACATCAGTTGCTATGCTACCCTGACAACTCACATACTGGACCCTTCATCACTCTACCCTGAGACTCCAAAGTCTCAAAAGGTTCAACACAACTCCTTTCAGGATAGTTGTGCCTTTGTCTCTGGAAGTGGACACTCTGGTGATTTTCAATACTGCTTTGATGATCTTGAGTGCTTCAGTCCAGATGATGTGGAGTATGGACATTGTCCAGCAGATGGCTCTTTTAACTTACAGCGAAGAAGTTCTTCAAGAGAACTGGAAGGCAATTCCCTCAAACCCAGTCAACAGCAAGTTTGGGTTTGATAAGAGCAAAGCAAGGTGTTACAACTGCAACCAACTTGGTCACTTTGCTAGGGAATGCAAGGCTCCCAAGAACAACCCGGGAACCCCACAGGCCTCCACACATCCCACTGCTCCCAAGCATGAAGAAAAGTCAACTGAAACAGCTGCTGTTGCTCAGGAAGTTGACTGGAGCTTCATGGTACAGGATGTGACTCCCGCTCAAGCACTCATGGCCGGAACAGATGATGATCAGGTATATGAACATCTTTGTACTGCTGCCTGTATTGCTAAAGTTAAACTGTATAAGGATTACATTTCGGAAATCAGATATGGTTGAGTCTTTAAATGTGCTAAAATCTGACTTTAAGAGAGCTGAATCTGACTATCAAAGGAAAATTGATGAGTTAGAGAAAACTGTCTCTTTTTAAAACATGAAAAGACTAACTATAAGACTCAAATCAAAGATCTGATCTCCAAACTTTCTGAAGTTCAAGCCCAGTTAGTCACAGCTGAGGCTCAGGCCAGGAAGCAAGCTATTGCTGAGCAAAGCTTCCAAACTATTCTTGCATCACCTCTCATTCCAAAATGTTTTATCAAAACAAAGAAGGTTGGGAACCAGTGAAATAGCTCCACCACACTCTTATGAGTCTATTAGACTACCTAGATGTGGTACTGAAGAGCAAGAGGTTCCAACTGCTGACCCTTCTCCATTGGAACTAGAGGATGAAGTGAAAATAGTGGCCTCCACAGGGGAGAAACAGGAGGATACACCCATCTCCACCTGTGATGATCAAATCCTGACCACCAAGGCAAGAAGAAGCAGCTAAGGCTGCTAGAAGGACTGCCAAGAAGGTTGCAGAGTCCAAGCTTAAGTTTGACCCTAAGCAAAAGGGTGTCTTCATTTCTGCCGGATTTCAAGTGGTAGGTACTCCTGATTCAGGAAAGGAGTGTAGTACCAGCACTCCTGTCCTACTGAAGGATCAGAAGTTGAAAGGGAAAGTTGCTGATGAAGAGAAGAAACCCAAGAAACAGCAACCTGCAAGTTCCCAGAAGACTAACATTGCATGCATAATGTGTGGTCTGCACAACCACATGGCTAAAGATTGTTACTACAATCCAGCAAGCACACATTATGCAAATAATGTTAGAAAGAAGGAGTCAGAGAAGGTTTCTCAGTTGGACCACTTCAAAAGGTCCAAATGATGAAAAAGGGAAAGTTGGTCTCGGAAGCCAAGTTGCTTTCGGAAGAAATTGCTTCTTCCGAAGGGAAAATGGCTTCGGAAGCCAAACCTTCTAAGGTTCGGAAGAACAAGAAGGCTCCCTTGAAACCATCTCAGAAGAAGACTACTTCGGAAGAAAAGGTGGTGAAGGCTTCTTCCGAAAAGAGAGAAGCTTCGGAAGAAGACCATGCTGCAAAAGCTTCAACAAGCTCATCCTCAAAGATCAACCAAAGGATGGATTGGAAGATCAAGGAAGATGCTGCAGCCCAAACCTCTTCTTCAACAATGACCTCTATTGAACCCCATTGCATATCTTTTGGTTCAATTATGTCACTATCTTTGGAAGAGCCCAAGACCTGCAAGGCTTGGGCTTCCAAACAACTAACCATCTCATCTTATGTGCAGGGACATCCATTTGACAAGAACAACAATATCTGGATTGTAGATAGTGGATGCTCCAGGCACATGACAGGGAACAGATCTCTCCTTCAACAATTCCAGAACTTTGATGGAGGGCCTGTCCAATTTGGAGGTGAGGCCGGAGGATATATTTCTGGCAGAGGAAGTATATCCAATGGCAAATAAACATTGACAAAGTTCACTTTGTCAAACAGCTTGAACACAATCTGTTAAGTGTTTCTCAATTCTGTGACCAGAAGCATCAGATGCTTTTCACAGAACATGAGTGCATTATCCTCAACCAGGGATGACAATTCCTCCGGAATTGGTGCTTCTCAGATCTCCCAGGAAAGGGGATATGTACAAGCTAGATATGAACAATGCTTCTCCTATGGGTGAAGTATCATGCTTTCTTTCCAAAGCTGATAGTGATGACCAACACTATGGCATAAACGCATGTGTCATGTGAATTTTAAAACAATGAATAAATTGGCTAAAAATAACTTGGTACATGGTTTGCTAAAAGGAATTTTTCTGCAAAGATAACTGTGTTGCATGCCTGAAAGGGAAACAACACAGATCATCTCATAAATCCAAATGTGTTAACTCTATCACTACTCCATTACACTTATTGCACATGGATCTCTTTGGTCCCACAAGTATAATGAGCATTGGAAGGAAATCATACTGCCTTGTGATCGTTGATGATTTTACAAGATTTACATGGGTATTCTTTTAAGAAGTAAAGATGAAACTGCTGAAACTTTAAAATCTTTTATTCTTAAAATAGAAAATCAAATTGATCACAAGGTTAAGATTATTAGAAGTGATCAAGGGTGGTCGATATTTAAGAACTTCGTTCTTGACTCATTCTGTGACTCAAAAGGGATTGCCAGACAATATAGTGCTCCCAGAACTCCTCAACAAAACGGTGTTGCTGAGAGGAGGAACAGGACACTATTGAGGCTCTCAGATATGTTAGCTGATTCAAAGCTGCCTCTAACATTCTGGGCAGAGGCAGTCAGCACTGCATGCTATGTGCAGAACAGGGTTCTTGTAGTGAACCCCATGGAAAAACCCTTATGAGTTATGGAACAAGAGGCCACCGTTCATTGGCTTTCTAAGGTCCTTTGGCTGCAGGTGTACCATACTTAACACAAAGGACAACTTGGCAAAGTTTGCTGAGAAGTCGGATGATGCTATCTTTATTGGATACTCTTCTAGCTCCAAAGCTTATAGAGTATACAATATCAAGAATCAACAATTTGAGGAGTCATCCAACATAGTTGTTAATGAGCACACTCCTTGTGTTAGGGGGAATGGACCTGAGTATATCTTTGATTTAGAATTGTTTCCAGACTATTCTAAACCATCTTGTGAGAATGTTTCAGCTGGAACAGGTGCTCAAAGTGATGCTGATGCTGATGCAGGTCAACTATATGAGCTTCCCAGACCTATTCCAAATTCTCCAAGAGCTGAAGGGCAACAAGCTTCAACTATTCACAGATCTGATAGTGTAACTATCTCCAGAAATAGTGAAGCTTCAACAAGTGAATCACTTGATCAACATCAAAGTTCCTCAGGTGATCCACTACAACACCAGGTTGAGGGAAGTGGTATTCTGAAGGAACAGGCAACTGTTAATACTACTTCACAACCAACCATTGATGATGTTTCTCAATCATTCAATCAGTCCTCATTGAATGACTCTGAAAAAGCAGTTGGACAGAGTGATCCAGTTCCTGATCAGAATATGTCTAACCTAGACTTATCTCTGCAACTGGAAGTGATTCCTCGTCTTAGGATTCACAACACTCATCCAACTGAGAACATCATAGGGAATGTCTCTGAGGGTGTGAGAACAAGAGGACAAACTCATCATGGGAATGTCTGCTTGTACTCATGCTTCCTGTCTCAGATGGAACCAAAGAAGGTAGAAGATGCCTTAAAGGATAGTAGTTGGGTTGAATCGATGCAGGAGGAGCTGCTTCAATTCAAAAGACAAAAGGTCTGGAATCTATGCCCACTACCATCTGGTCAAGTACCCATAGGCACAAATGGGTATTCAGGAACAAGAAAGATGATAGAGGCTTGATTATCAAGAACAAGGCAAGGCTAGTAGTTCAAGGGTACACACAGGAGGAAGGAATTGATTATACTGATGTCTTTGCACCTGTTGCAAGACTTGAGGCAGTTAGAATCTTCCTTGCTTATGCTGCATCCAAGAACTTCACAGTCTACCAACTTGATGTCAAGTGTGCTTTTCTATATGGGGATATAGATAGGGAAATCTATGTGTGTCAACCTCCAGGAATTGAAGACCCACAGCACCCTAACTATATGTGCAAGCTGGATAAAGCTCTTATGGGCTGCACCAAGCACCTAGGCTGTGGTATGAGACCTTGTCTCAGTTTCTCCTGAAGAATGGATACACTAGAGGTACCATTGACAAGACTCTTTTCATCAGAAAGAGTGGAGAAGACATTTTGCTAGTACAAGTCTATGTTGATGACATCATATTTGGTTCTTCAAACGACCAAATGTGCAAGGACTTTGAAAGCATTATGAAGCAGAAGTTTGAGATGAGTTCCATGGGAAAAATGGACTTTTTCCTTGGAATCCAGGTGAAACAGATGAAGGAAGGGTCTTCATAAGTCAATCTAAGTATGTCTCAGACATCTTAGAAAGATTTGAAATGAAGGACTGTAAACCAGCCAAGACACCCATACCCAGAAACCATAATCTTTGCCCTGACCTTGAGGGGGAGGATACTGATCAACATCAGTATAGAGAATTATTGGTTCTCTGATGTATCTCACTGCAATTAGACCAGATATCATGTTTGCCACATGCATTTGTGCAAGATATCAGGCTGCTCCAAAGGTGTCTCACCTAGCTGCTGCAAAGAGAATCCTCAGATACCTCAAGGAGCACCTAAACAAGGTCTCTGGTATCCAAGAAATAGTGATTTCAATCTCTATGGATACTCTGACAGTTACTATGGTGGCTGCAACATTGACAAGAAATCAACATCAGGAGGATGTCAATTTCTTGGTGGAAGGATTATCTCATGGCAATGCAAGAAACAATCCTGTGTCTCTACATCAACTGCTGAGGCTGAATACATGCTGCTGCTAGCTGCTGTGCTCAACTGCTATGGATTCAAAATCAGATGTTAGACTACGGATTCAACTTCATGACTACTCCTATCCATATTGACAACAACAGTGCTATCTCCATTACTGAGAATCCGGTGAAGCACTCCAAGACAAAGCATATTGATATCAGGTATCATTTCATTAGAGATATTCATGAGAAACAGCTGATAAAGTTAATCAAAGTTGACTCAAATGAACAATATGCTGATTGTTCACAAAGGCATTTGATGAACAAAGATTTAAGTATCTCATATCAGCAATTGGGATGATAAACTTTGAATAACTACCTCTTTTGAAAACCTTTTAATATGTAAAGTCTTGTGTCAATACAATTTAAGCCCGTTACAAAAGATCTTTAAATTATTCCAAGTGTAAATTCCTTCCGAAGAGGAATTAACTCTCGGAAGATATTCTTGAGTATCTTCCGAAGCCAAATTCCTCAATGGAAATTTTCTTCTCGGAAGAGTTTTTGGTCTCGGAAGAAGCGATTGATTTTATATCAGATCTACTTCCGAAACTTATACAACTCTCCATTCGGAAAGACAACTTTACCTTCGGAAGCAATGCCTTGCTTCGGAAGATAAAGTGCTTTCAAAGGACAATATACCTTCGGAAGCAATATCATGCTTCGGAAGAGAAATTGCCCTCGGAAGAAAATTACCTTCGGAAATGTTTTACCCTCGGAAGTAAAGGTTTTTAGATGTAACGGATATCTTTGGGCCCCACTCTGTAAAAAGTAAAGATTTTGTTGATGATGGTCAGATTATTTAAAATTATCTTGCCGCCACTATCATTTCTTCTCCGCCGTAAACCACCATACCACCCACAGTAACCCCAAAACAGTTACCCTATTACCACCACTACCACTATTCACCCCTTTTAAATAATCTTGACTCATCAATTTCATCTTCTTTTACCACTTTACAGCCCTAACTGTTCCCTTCACTGTCAAACCCTCAATTTCACCAAAATTTCAAGCTTACCTTTTTCTCCAATGGCGCTAAACCCTCAGCACAACCAAGTCGCGTTACTTGACTCGTCAAGGGATGCCGACTTCACCCAAATCATCACCTTTCTCACCGAATCCACCTACCTCACTGCACTAACAGTTAACCCCACCGTATACTCCAACCATATGTCAGATTGTGGAGCAACGGTGAAACTGCAGTACTGAATGGGGTTCAAGTCCTGAGAACCCGAGTTTGTGGCCAAGAGTTGGTCATCAATGAACAGCTCATCAGGGAGCATCTCGAGCTTCACGATGATGGGGCTCCTACTGAGTTCCCCAAGGAAGACTTGGAAGGCACCTATATCCTCATGGGATATGGAGGTGATGTCAGCAGGTCTACAGTATACAAGTTCAACTTCTCTTACCATTGGAAGTTCCTGCTACACATTGTCCTACATTGCCTCTCCAACAAATCAGGGGGTTGGATCAAATCCCATATGAACTAGGATGCCTAGTTCATGGGTTGGTGAGAGGCCTCAGATTCAACTACTCACGATTTGTGTTGAACAACCTAATCGCCAATCTGAGCAGGGATACATTCTTCATGTATCCCCGATTTCTTCAACACAATCAACTGTGAGATGGAACCAAGCAAGCTTGTCTGTGCAGCTGCTCTTCCTGTTGCACACATGAGGCCTACCATCTTCAAGATACTGAAGAAGATGTCCACCAACTTCACTGGACGGTACACTCCATTACCTCCAGAGATGACTGAGCGCATAGCTCCTGGTGACATCCCTGTTATCCCCACAGGTGATGAACCCACACCAGCAACATCCACCACAATGCCAAAATCTTCCTTACCCATCAAATTCACTTACCAGAGACACCCCAAACGAACCCTTGTTCAATCTAATCTGATTGAACAAGCTCCTTCTGTTCACACCCAAAGGACTAGAGTGGAATCATAGGGCTCCCACTCAGTCCGAGGTCACACCATCCTTCACAATTGACCTCAATGTGGGTTTTGAGCCTCCTCAGTCTCAAACCCCTGAGCCCGAACCCCAATCCTTAAGCCCACAGGGTGAGTCTTTACACTCCCCTGTGCACCCTTCTAGGGACAGCCCCACCATAGGCTCAATGCCTGTAGACATTGATCTAAGTCCCGGGTCAGTAGGACTAACCACCCTCTCTTTCACTGACCTTTTACTCCGAACTGATGAAGAGATTACATCTCTCCATGGCCATGAAGTTGATCTACAACACCCACTAAAAGATCAACAGAGCCAAGAGGGATCCCTTGTCTCTAGCCCCCATCAGAAGCCAGCTACTGAGGTGAGTCCCACTGATGTGGAGGAGACTCATGTAGGCTCAGCTGCCACTACTCAGAGTCTCTCATTGAGCTCTCAGGACAGTGGTAACATAATTAGGACTGAGTCTACGGCAACTTTGCCCATTGACATCTCTGAAAGAGATGACTCTGAGCAAAGGAAACCAGGGTGCCAAGAAGCCACATCTGGTGGTGAGAGTGAGCATACTAGGTATGTTATCTCATCTCCCCGTGATTCTTCTCATAAATGAGGGAAGTATACAACTAACATTTCAGTACTTGCTTTCTAAGGTCTCCAACCTGGAATCACAGGTGAGGATCTTAGAATCAAGGACTGCCACTCAGCAACTTGAGATTAACTCTCTCAAGCTAAACTAGCTGAGAAACAGACGGAGAGGTCTGTTAGGCATGTACCAATTCAGGTCTCAATGACTTCTTCCTCTAGCTCATCTAGCTCTCAAGATGATGCTACCAAAAGGGGGAGAAAGTTCAGAGACAAACACCACAGGAACCACAGACCCAACTCATTTCTTCCCAAATCATTACACTACCTGAGTCATCTCAATCCTTTCTGGAGATTGACTCAAGGATGCTTCAAGATCTCTACAGACTTTTCACAAAGTTTGTATTGAGATCATCCCTAGAACAGCCCAGCCCCGACACCACACTAGCATACTTTAGGGCTGAGGAGCTTCAAAGACTGACTGCACCTACTACCACTGTGGAGGAAGTTGGTCAACCTAAGGTCTTCATGGAACCTGAGATTAGCTTCGAAGGGGAAATGGGGACTGATGGCCCAGCAACTGAAATAGTTGGGACAGAATCTGCAGCAGTCTCATCTTCCGAAGCTCTAGCTGAAGCTTCCGAAGCTTACATGGAAGCCTCGGAAGAACAAGACAAGTCTTCCGAGGCCGAAATAGAAGCTGCGGAAGGCTTATTTCAGATGTCTGAGGAACTGACCATCACAGATGTCATTGCTGAAATTGCATCTGAGGTGAGCAGGGAGGACATTTCTGACATTCCTCCAACCCAAGCACCAGCTGAACTTCTCTCTCAATCACAACCCTCCATCCAAGAACCACCACAGTCAAGCACCATCAAGACAAAGGCAAAAGAAATTGACTGCGGAAGAGCTTAGGAGGAGGAGAAGATTGAGAAGGCCAAAAAGAAAGGTAGGTTTCCTACTGAGAAGCTGCTAGCTGCTAGTTCTAAGGCAGCTGTAGCCAATCAGGAAGAAATCAACCAGAAGAGAAGAACAGCACTCATTGACCAGCTCATCAATCTAGGAGCTGCTAATGAGGAGATACTCCTGCTACCATTAGAGGAGTTGGTGACTTTGGAGAGGTCAACCAGGCTACAACAAGAAAAAGAAGCCAGGTTGGCCTTGGAGAAGGAAGAACAAGAGCAAAGGGAGGCAGCCCTGAAGCTGAGAGAGGCTAGGATCAAGTTCCTACTCTCAAGAGGCTTCTAGTCTTCCTGAACTGTCTCCACATGATGATGACATGATCCTGCTGCTCCACAACAAAGAGCAGGATCAAATGGAGAAGGAAAGAAGAAGGCTGCTAGGGAGAAGTGAGGTGAAAAGGAAGAGGGAGGAAGAGAAGGAGGTCACTGCTACCAAGAAGTCAACTGACAAAGCCTGGATGAAGGACTACCTCCGGGCTCATGGCTTCTCTGGTAGGCAGGTGGGACCTATGTCCGAAAGGACACTCCAGCGGATAGTCAGTGAAATTAAAGCTGACATCCGTTTGGGGAAAAGGAAGGAGATGTATAGGAGGATGAAAGGAATGGTCTTCACCCCAGCCACTCAACCACAGCCACAACCCACACCAGAACCAACCCCTTTTCCCATTAAACAGAACCCACTGATGAAACCTTCACCCCTCAACCCACAACTCTACCCAACCTACCACATCACCTCAACCACCCAAACTACCCATCCTAAAACCCAAGACTCAACCCAAAACCACTAAACTTAGCCTACCCAACAACAACCAAGACCATCCCTTCAGCCTCCTAACATCTCTCCCTTAAGGAAATAAAGGAGTTCAAGACGAGGCTCATCACTGCACTACCTTGAGCAGCATCTCCTGTGAGGGAGAGGTTATCAACATCACCTATTTTGATAACTCTTCAAGCTCCCTCACCCTAGGCCAATTTCTTGAATTGCCTAGAGACACCTTGGGCCAGGCTGCAAGACTTCTTGGTCTCAACTCCGATACCCTCAATGCTGAGGAGAAGAGGCTAAGAAGAAGACTGGTGACTCTGCTGGATACCAGGAAAGAGGACAGGATTTCTGGTCAATATCCTGGACCTAAAAATGCTATAATCCAGTGGAGGTTTGATGAACCTTCTCACAACTTTGTTGTGGAAAGG
>CM044005.1:78971442-79098942 GCA_024085815.1 Flaveria linearis | reverse complement strand
ATTTGTACAGACTAATAAACCATGATGACGTCAGAAAAAGGTAGACCACACCACCGGACCATGGTGCAAGATCCTAGTGCCACAACCCTACCTCTCCCCCCAACCATCCTTGTCACACTACTTCTACTAAATGCGTCTCGAAATCTGGATTCTAGCACGACTAACATCCGTAATCTTTTTGCTTTGAAACAAATCCCAATGTTTTCCTTTAACCGACGTATGAAACTTCCAAGCTGCTTCAGATGTTGTAAAGTTCACAAACGCATATCCGGTATTCAAACCGTGCATGTACGTATATATCAACGTCAAAACTTAGCTTACAGTGAGTACGTTAATAAAACTCCGATCGAACGGTGTTTTCCGCCTTTTCATTCTCAAGTTTACAGTGATAAAATTACGGAAATAAAAATAAATGTTTAATGCTTAAGGAAGATACACGAAATCAAACTCCGATCGAACGGTTTTCCCGCCTTTTCATTCTCAAGTTTATAGTGATAAAATTACGGAAATAAAATAAATGTTTAATGCTTAAGGAAGATACACGAAATCAAACTCCGATCGAACGGTGTTTCCTGCCTTTTCATTCTCAAGTTTACAGTGATAAAATTACGGAAATAAAATAAATGTTTAATGCTTAAGGAAGATACACGAATCAAACTCCGATCGAACGGTGTTTCCCGCCTTTTCATTCTCAAGTTTACAGTGATAAAATTACGAAAATAAAAATAAATGTTTAATCCTTAAGGAAGATACACGAAATCAAACTCCGATCGAACGGTGTTTCCCGCCTTTTCATTCTTTAGTTTACAGTGATAAAATTACGGAAATAAAAATAAATGTTTAATTCTTAAGGAAGATACACGAAATAAAAATAAATATTTAATGCTTAAAGAATAAAAAAAATAAAAGTAATATTTCACGGTTTGGCCAAACCATGACATATAGCCCCCCTGCGCACAATCAATACCCCCATAATTACATACTCAATCAATACCCCCATAATTACATACCCAATCATTGACCCCAGATCTAACTGTCACGGTTAGGAAAAGCACGGTGCGCCGATAATTTCCGAAAGTAAAAGAGCGTTGTGATGTAAATTTTCTCTATTTTTCATCGAAAACATCACTTCCTTCCGAATTTGTCAGAAATTAACTTTTTCATGATGTGATCGAACTTCTGATCTCCTGTCGACACTCAAAACATAAAGATCCAACAACTTTACATCAAATCACCATAATTTCACCTTCAAATTATCACTATTTTGACCTGAAACAAGTCAAAGATCTGGCAAAGAGTACCAGATTTGCTCAAATGCTTTAACAATTACATCATGATACTCATCTGAATTCAAAGAAAGATAACAAGCAAGAAGCTCCTCTAAACCTTTAGTTGATCTGATATTATTCTCCACTATCATCTCCATCATCGATTGCATGAAATCTTTCTCAGGGTCAAACGATGATTTCACCATTGCAAAACTTTCCGACAAATTCTTTCTGTATGCAGATTTTTGCACAATTCTTTCAATCACCGCTAGTTTCGGAGAATTCGATCTCAGCTTAACGCCGGAGGTTGACTTTCTCGCCGGAATTTGGTTGCTTTCTTTGACTTTCTTGCCGGAAAGTGACGTATGCCGTTTCTTGATGTGGGTCTCGCCGGTTTTGTTATGATCGAGGGAGTTGAACCTCGATCTCTGGCGAAAAATCGACCTTTTTCGCTTCGTTTACGTCGAGTATGATGTGGGAAATGGAGGACCTGAGTCGACATGTGCAGGAGGTGAGTCTTGACTGAGTTGACTCGGAGGAGGGATGAAAAATCTTGAAGGGTGTGAGTTGACTCGGTGGGTTTTGATGAAGGTTTATTGATGTTCATTGTGTTGGGTTTTGATCTTTTTGAAGGTTTTCTTTGTGGGTTTTGGAAATGTGGGAATTTGGGTGATTTGTGAAAGGAGTTTGTTGGCTGATTAAGATGGTGGTTTTCTGGTGGTGCTATGGTGGTTGAAGAAGAATAATAAGAGCTAGATGGTGGTTTCTTGTGGTGGTTGGTGGTGGTGGTGGTGGTTTTTTGTTTGCTCATGTCTTTGAGTTTGTAGAACCAAGCATTTGGGATCATATATGATAATCTAAACTTGTAATTGCCCATTATCAATATCTCTTTCACTTTCTCTTTCTCTATCTTTGCGTCTATTCTGGAGAGAGTTAGTTTGATCTAGTATGATGCATAAGTGGATGCATAAATAGGAATAGAGAAGAATAAACTTTTGCTTTGGGAAAATCACTAAAGTAGCTATTTTATAAGATATTTTATATATAATTATGTCTATAATTATGAGATTTGGTCACATATTATAATTATTCCATCAACTTCGGTGAAAATTATTGTGCAAGTCCCGTTTATATTTGGGTATCTAGCTTTTCAGCGCATAAGAGATTTTCTATTGATGTATGAGGTTTAAACAACGAGAATCGAGAGAACAAAAAAAAAAAAAAAAAAAAAAAAAAGCCAAACTCACTGCATGATTGTATTAATTGGAGGTGCACATGTGAGTGGATTTATATTCACATGCTGACAGTAGTAATTGGATACAGCAGTAATTGAATATGCACATGTTACCCTCAAAAGGGTGTTGTTGAGTATTAACATCAACTGAGGGCTGGACATAGACCAACTAGTAAGTTGGTTGTTATGTGACCTTAAGATTATATATTCAAGTAATGGAAAACAACCTCTTGCACTAAATGTAGTGTAAGACTGCGTACATTAGATCACTAAGCGATTCGGCCCCTCCCCGATCCGCATAAAACGGGAGCAATTCAAGCACTGAATGCGCTCCTTTTTTCTAGGTGTTAACATGAAGATGTCCCATATTGTAAAATTATAAAGAAGTTTAGCAATAGAAAACTTACTTTATATGAAGAACATGGCATCCAATCCTGAACATAAAAATCTCACTCAACCTCTGACAGGATCTCAGCCTCTACTTTGATCAATCAGATTGTTTTGCAGCGGATTTAGCACGAAATTAGCACTTAAAGCAAGAACACAAAATATTTTGCATGTAAAAGTACAAACATAGAGAGAGAGAAAAGTTCTGCGAAAAGAAGATTTTCTATTACTCAACACGTTTCGGCACCTAATACAGCATGGTTCACCATCCTTTTATAGGCGGCAAAAGGATGGGCGATGATGTCACTTGACAGTGACATCAACCGATTATTAAACTTACAACTGATAGAACATAAAACTACTGAAGATGTCAACAGCTGACATCTTCTTACAAAAGTGTTCTACCTATTACAAGTACTGAAAAGGAAACTACTGAAAAGCCTACAACGACTGAAGAACAAACTCTTCAGTCGTTTATAACTACTGAACTATAACAGCTGAAGAACAAGCTCTTCAGCTGTTGTACAAACTACTGAAACTAATATAAAACTACTGAAATGAAAAACCATCACAACAACTGAAGAAGACCTCTTCAGCTGTTGTGACAAACTCTGAATCTTCAGCACTTGGTTCTTCAGACTTGGGCTTCAGATGATGTATCAGTTGATGACTTCAGTAGACGACATCAGCTGTTATCTTCAGTCTTTGTCTTCAGACTTTGTGCATCAGTAGATGATCTTCAGTTCTTCAGTTCTTCAACTTTGATCTTTAGCACTTGTTTTCAGTACTTGAAGTCTTCAGTACTTGTATGTTTCAGTACTTCAGACTTCAGTACTTGTCTTCAGCACTTTAGTTTCTTCAGCTGTTGTACTTCAGATCTTTGATCTTCAGACTTTGATTCTTCAGACTTTGTCAGAACAGCTGATGGGAGTCTTCAGCAGTTGTTATAATGACATATGGGACTTAGAGGTTTTCCTAATCTTGGCTCATTGGTTCTTTTGGTCCAATAAACTCCCCCTGAACCAATGCAGCCAAAACCTCTAATTATTTATTGTCCCACTTATTGTTGGCATAAAGATTGGTCTATTTCCTTCTGGATCAGATCAGAAGTTGACCCTGATAAGCACTGGCCTGAGAGGTAGTCTCTAAGATTTGATTGGCTGAGTATGGATGGGAGCTCTGTTTTGGGGAATTGGACACAGAGCTGTTGTCCCATCCATGTGTAACACCCGAAAGTTTGATCTTTTGATAGGTTGTGCGACTGAGCCTTAGTCGCCTGGGATTTATGCGACTGGAGGTTCAACCGCATGCTATTCGGCCGATTGAAGCTCAACCGTACGATTGAACTTCAACCGCCCGAATGAAGGACGAACCGCATGGAACACATGCGACTGGGGTCCAATCGCATGGTGTTCATGCGACTGAAGGTCCAGTCGCCCCTGGACCAGATGCGAATGAGCTATGGGTATAAAAGGGGAGCAGCTCCATTCTCCTTCCCAACACTTATCATTTTCAGTCGGGAAGAGAGCAGAGAGCGACCGAGAGCAGAGAAGAAAGAGGGAAAGTGCTGACCGAGCTCCGGATTTGTCGTGAGGCTAGCCAAATCGAAGCTCATCAACTCCTACCTGTTAATGTGAGTTCTAGGACCCCTCATTTACATGTTTTCTAACGATTTTGGGGCTGGAAACATATATAACCCTATTTTTGAAATAGTGTAAGTTTGACCCATTTGGTAAAATCTTGAGTAATGTGTTTATGGTATGAATTAGGACTAGAATATGCTTGTATGAGGTCCTAGTAGGAATCCCTGAGGCTTGGGAGGGTCGAATTGGGCTGAAAATGGGTTTATGGTGACTGTGGGGACGGGAGTTCGCGACTGTAGTGTATGAAGAACTCCAGTCGCTGCCAGTTAGGGTTATGCGACTGAAGGGCCATTCGGCCGAATGAGGAACAGTTGATGTCCAATCGCACGATTGAGGCTCAGACGCACGATTGAGCCTCAGTCACACGGTAGGCTATGCGATTGGGGGTTTCGGTCGCATAGGTCCAATCGCAGGGTAGTTCAGTCGTACGGTTAAGAGTTAGTCGCATATAGCCCAGTCGTATAGTGTTTATTCGTGCGGAAGGAAGTCCAGTCGCACGATTGTATGCCCATTCGCATGACAGCCCAATCGCACAGTCCAGTCGCATGGAGGACATGCGACTGGGATAGGTTCAGTCGCCCATGAAGGGCTGATGTGAGTGATGATGTTATGTATGATTACGTATGTATGATGCTATATATGATGATGAATGTATGATGATGAATGTATGATGATGAATGTATGATGAGTGTGTATGTTCCTTGTGATTGTGTATGCTTATCTTTCCGAAACTTTACGAATAACGAGAATGAACAAATGAAGTATTATGTAACGTAAAGTGAAAGATAATGAAAGAGGAACATGATGATGAATGCATGTATTAACGAATGAACGAAAAGAAGAATGATGATGAATACATGCATTAATGAACGAACGAATTAAGTCTTGCAGCATTGAATAACGCGATTGGTCCTTCTCTGTGATCGACCATGGTCATGGTACCTCTACCGCTTACCTCTAGTACCGTGGCATACGTTTTGTTGTTCATATGTTGACTTCGGCCCGGTAGCTAATAACGATCGGGGTGTAGCATATGGTATTGGTACAATTCACCTTTCGATGTGCAAGTAAGAAGAATGATGATGAACACATGCATTAATGAACGAATGAATTAAGTCTTGCAGCATTGAATAACGCGATTGGTCCTTCTCTGTGATCGACCATGGTCATGGTACCTCTACCGCTTACCTCTAGTACCGTGGCATAAGTTTTGTTGTTCATATGTTGACTTTGGCCCGGTAGCTAATAACGATCGGGGTGTAGCATATGGTATTGGTACAATTCACCTTTCAATGTGCAAGTAAGTATGAACGGGATCCTTGTCATTCGACCACAGTAATCATAGCCGAGTGCTATGAAGTGGGTAAAGCCTGACAGAATCCATACGAAAAGTTAAAGATAACGATGTATAACGAATGATGAAGACAATAATGAATATTATCTCTGTGTACGTATGATGTGTGAACGCATGTATGAAAGGATACTTTTAAATAAGTAAAAGTATGTTTTATTACAAAACTAGAACTCACTCAGCAACGCTGACTTTTATGTGTTTTCCAGTTGGCAGGTAGTGTTGCTGAGGATGGCACGAGGCGGCTACTCAGCTCTTTTGGGATGGCATTCTTTTGTTAATGTTTTTGTATTGTAATGGAAACAAACGATATTTTGTAATCAAGACAATGATGTAAAAGCTTTTATGATGAAATGAGAATGTATATTTATCAATTCCGCTGCGTATTTTATGATCATGTATTAAATGCATGTTTTACGTGTGATGATGACCAACTGTGAGGTGCCCGGGAACGGGGCCTTACAAGTTGGTATCAGAGCAAAAGTTTAAGTAAAACGGGTAAATTTTCACAGTAACCTAAACTTAAACTGAAAATGGGACAGGAAGGAAGAGAATGCCATCTGAGTAGTTGCGTGCCATCAGGTATTTTTATTAAAGTTAATCATGATTTCGTGCGCATGATATGTGTTTATGTGTACTGTTAGACTTAGATACTAATGTAGTCAGGACAGGTAATGCTCGGGGTACGAAGAGTAGAGTAAGTGGCTAATCACAACTGGCCACTGTAATTAGGGACTTACTATACTTAACATAAACTGAGCTATTTCCTTGAATGACCGTGTTGGTATTTGAACCTTTCAGTGTGGTCAAAAGATGGCTAGCGGTAGATCTTCTAAGGTTTTGCCAGATGGGGGTAGTGGTAAACGTGGTGTTGAACCGCGTGTCACGAGAAGCATGGCTAGGGCGGCTGAACGGGCACTCGAAGAGCCTGAGGCCCCTCACCTGGAGGGCAGCGATAATGGCACTAGTTTGAGGATCGCCATGAAAGAGGCTGTTGTGGAGGGAGTCCAACAGGCCTTACAGGCAATTCTGCCATCCATGATGACTGAGGTAATTAGAGCGGTGAAAGAGACGACTGCTATGGAAGAAAGCACGAAGAATAGCGACGACAAGAACTGGAACGGAAAGCGGGTTGGACGTGACAGCGCCACCCTCAGCAAAAGGTTGTAAGGATGGAGGACCGGCGTGCAGCTTCGTCTGGTGCGAGGACGAGGAAGTGTGGTAAGTGTGCCAAAGAACACCTCGGGGAATGTAGATTGGGGACCAATATCTGTTTTCGATGTGGGAAGCACGGTCATGTGGCCAGAGAGTGTGGAGTGGTACGGTGCTACAACTGCAGTGGAAGAGGTCACATAAGCAGGGATTGCAAGAAGCTAAGGGCTGAGGGCGCAGGGCCTTCACGATAATGCTGGAGCAGGCTCGGACGAGCCCCGATATAGTGTCAGGTATGTGTCTAGTAATTCAAACTCTGTCATCCGTGTTGCTTGATTCCGGAGGCAGAAAGAGTTTTTGTTTTTGTTGTTTTTCTATGTTAAGTTGCTCACTAGGAATAGAAGTATTGATAAACTCTTGGGTGTAGAAACCGCCATAGGTAAGTCTGTCAGGATTTCCGAAACGATAGTAGACTGCGAGGTGGAGTCAGAAGGGTGTAGATACTCGGTTAGACTAGATGTGATAGCCTAGGGTGATTTTGATTCAGTCATGGGTTGGATGGGTTGATGGACTTCGAGGCAAATATAGCGTCGTGAGAAGATGATTCGTTGATAGCACCAGACTGGAGTCCAATAACCGTATATGGGGATCGGGTCATGACGATTTCGAAAGATGATCTCAAAGGCGGTGGCGGGGAAAAGTGTATGAGGTGCGGATGTCGCGCCTATTTATGATATGTAAAAGATGTGGTAAATGCAGAGGGAACTATGGTGGACCCGGAAAGGGTGGAGGCCGTATTGCAATGGAAGTCTCCGAAGACGCCGTCCGAGATCCGTAGTTTCTTGGGTTTGGCAGGCTACTACCGAAGGTTTATCCAGGACTTTTCCAAAATTGCTTCTCCACTGACCAAGTTGACCCGGAAGGATGTGAAACTTGTATGGGGTCAAGCTCAGGAGACGGCGTTCGAAGAACTGAAAACAAGATTGACCCAAGCTCCAGTATTGGCACTACACGATGGAAGTGAAGACTTAGTGGTTTATTCTGATGCCTCCCACTCGGGGTTGGGGTGTGTATTGATGCAAAGGGGAAAAGTGATAGCCTATGCATCCCGACAGCTGAAAGTTCATGAGGTTAATTACCCTACTCATGACTTGGAGCTAGCAGCTGTGGTTTTCGCGTTGAAGATTTGGCGGCACTATTTGTACGGGACGAAGTGCACCATCTTTATCGACCACAAAAGCTTGAAGTACTTCTTCGAGCAAAAAGATCTGCATATGAGGCAACGGCGATGGTTGGAGCTTATAAAGGACTATGATTGTGAGATCCATTACCATCCGGCAAAGCCAACGTGGTGGCGGATGCCCTTAGCCGAAAGGAGAGGCCCGACCCAATTCGGGTGAAGGCGTACCAGTTAATCATGACCTCCGACGTGATGAAACAGGTCAAAGAGTTCCAAGATGAGGCTTTGAAAGACGAACATCTTAACTCTGAACGCATGAGAGGTCTGGTCGTGGAGTTGGGTGAGAACGCAACGGTGTTAGAACGCGGTTTGGGCGTATGTGGATTCCTCGACTTGGGGATCTGCGAATGAGGATTATGGATGAAGCTCATAAGTCTCGATACTCCATTCATCCCGGTGCCACCAAGATGTACCAAGATATGAAGAAAGATCATTGGTGGCCGGTATGAAACGTGATGTGGTGGAGTATGTAAGTAAATGCCTCACGTGTTTGCAAGTAAAGGCAGAGCACCAGAAGCCGTATGGAAAGATTCAACCATTGGACATATCGGAATGGAGTGGGAGCACATCACCATGGATTTTATCACAAAGCTGCCACGTACCCCGAAAGGGTATGATACGATCTGGGTGATTGTGGATCGACTGACGAAGAGTGCTCACTTCTTACCGATGCGCGAGACATATTCGTCCGAAAGGTTGGCCGATCTTTTCATCAAGGAGATTGTGACTCGTCATGGTGTACCGGTGTCGATTGTGTCTGATCGCGACACCCGGTTTACATCCAAATTTTGGAAGAAATTCCACGATGCTATGGGGACGAGGTTGCATATTAGCACGGCTTATCACCCTCAAACTGATGGTCAGTCAGAAAGGACCATTCAGACCTTGGAGGACATGCTCCGGGCATGTGCTATTGACTTCGGTGGAAGTTGGGATGACCACCTGCCGTTAGCTGAATTCTCGTACAACAACAGTTATCATGCCAGTATCGGCATGCCACCCTATGAGATGCTATACGGTAGGAGATGCAGGACACCCGTCTGTTGGGGTGAAATTGGTCAGAAAGAATTGGGAAGCGTCGAAGTGGTCGAGGCTACGACTGAAAAGCTCGAAAGAATTAAAGCTTATATGAAAGCGGCCAAAGACCGACAGAAATCGTATGCCGACAAACGACGCAGGCCGATTGAGTTCCAGGTGGGAGACCGGGTTATGTTGAAGGTCTCACCTTGGAAGGGGATTATCCGATTCCGAAAGCGGGGTAAGTTGAGTCCGCGGTATATAGGCCCTTTCCGAATCGTTGCTCGAGTAGGAGAGGTGGCCTATAAGTTGGATCTACCAGACGAACTAAGTGGAATCCACCCGACTTTCCACGTGTCTCATCTGAGGAAATGCTTGGCGGACGAGGACATGGTCGTTCCACTGGGGGACATCGAGGTAGACGAACGGCTCAACTATGTAGAGCAACCAGTGGCGATCATCGATCGAAAAGAGAAGAGATTAAGGAATAAAGCGGTTCCCCTTGTGCGTGTACAATGGCGGCACAGGAAGGGATCCGAGTCAACGTGGGAAACTGAAGAAGAAATGAGGCAGCATTACCCACGGTTGTTCGAAGAATAACAGGTTTCGGGGACGGAACCTAAAATAAGGGGGGTGGACTTGTAACACCCGAAAGTTTGACCTTTTGATAGGTTGTGCGACTGAGCCTTAGTCGCCTGGGATTTATGCGACTGGAGGTTCAACCGCATGCTATTCGGCCGATTGAAGCTCAACCGTACGATTGAAGTTCAACCGCCCGAATGAAGGACGAACCGCATGGAACACATGCGACTGGGGTCCAATCGCTTGGTGTTCATGCGACTGAAGGTCCAGTCGCCCCTGGACCAGATGCGAATGAGCTATGGGTATAAAAGGGGAGCAGCTCCATTCTCCTTCCCAACACTTATCATTTTCAGTCGGGAAGAGAGCAGAGAGCGACCGAGAGCAGAGAAGAAAGAGGGAAAGTGCTGACCGAGCTCCGGATTTGTCGTGAGGCTAGCCAAATCGAAGCTCATCAACTCCTACCTGTTAATGTGAGTTCTAGGACCCCTCATTTACATGTTTTCTAACGATTTTGGGGCTAGAACATATATAAACCCTATTTTTGAAATAGTGTAAGTTTGACCCATTTGGGTAAAATCTTGAGTAATGTGTTTATGGTATGAATTAGGACTAGAATATGCTTGTATGAGGTCCTAGTAGGAATCCCTGAGGCTTGGGAGGGTCGAATTGGGCTGAAAATGGGTTTATGGTGACTGTGGGGACGGGAGTTCGCGACTGCAGTGTATGAAGAACTCCAGTCGCTGCCCAGTTAGGGTTATGCGACTGAAGGGCCATTCGGCCGAATGAGGAACAGTTGATGTCCAATCGCACGATTGAGGCTCAGACGTACGATTGAGCCTCAGTCGCACGGTAGGCTATGCGATTGGGGGTTTCGGTCGCATAGGTCCAATCGCAGGGTAGTTCAGTCGTACGGTTAAGAGTTAGTCGCATATAGCCCAGTCGTATAGTGTTTATTCGTGCGGAAGGAAGTCCAGTCGCACGATTGTATGCCCATTCGCATGACAGCCCAATCGCACAGTCCAGTCGCATGGAGGACATGCGACTGGGATAGGTTCAGTCGCCCATGAAGGGCTGATATGAGTGATGATGTTATGTATGATTACGTATGTATGATGCTATGTATGATGATGAATGTATGATGATGAATGTATGATGATGAATGTATGATGAGTGTGTATGTTCCTTGTGATTGTGTATGCTTATCTTTCCGAAACTTTACGAATAACGAGAATGAACAAATGAAGTATTATGTAACGTAAAGTGAAAGATAATGAAAGAGGAACATGATGATGAATGCATGTATTAACGAATGAACGAAAAGAAGAATGATGATGAATACATGCATTAATGAACGAACGAATTAAGTCTTGCAGCATTGAATAACGCGATTGGTCCTTCTCTGTGATCGACCATGGTCATGGTACCTCTACCGCTTACCTCTAGTACCGTGGCATACGTTTTGTTGTTCATATGTTGACTTCGGCCCGGTAGCTAATAACGATCGGGGTGTAGCATATGGTATTGGTACAATTCACCTTTCGATGTGCAAGTAAGAAGAATGATGATGAACACATGCATTAATGAACGAATGAATTAAGTCTTGCAGCATTGAATAACGCGATTGGTCCTTCTCTGTGATCGACCATGGTCATGGTACCTCTACCGCCTACCTCTAGTACCGTGGCATACGTTTTGTTGTTCATATGTTGACTTCGGCCCGGTAGCTAATAACGATCGGGGTGTAGCATATGGTATTGGTACAATTCACCTTTCAATGTGCAAGTAAGTATGAACGGGATCCTTGTCATTCGACCACAGTAATCATAGCCGAGTGCTATGAAGTGGGTAAAGCCTGACAGAATCCATACGAAAAGTTAAAGATAACGATGTATAACGAATGATGAAGACAATAATGAATATTATCTCTGTGTACGTATGATGTGAACGCATGTATGAAAGGATACTTTTAAATAAGTAAAAGTATGTTTTATTACAAAACTAGAACTCACTCAGCAACGCTGACTTTTATGTGTTTTCCATTGGCAGATAGTGTTGCTGAGGATGACACGAGGCGGCTACTCAGCTCTTTTAGGATGGCATTCTTTTGTTAATGTTTTTGTATTATAATGCAAACAAACGATATTTTGTAATCAAGACAATGATGTAAAAGCTTTTATGATGAAATGAGAATGTATATTTATCAATTCCGCTGCGTATTTTATGATCATGTATTAAATGCATGTTTTACGTGTGATGATGACCAACTGTGAGGTGCCCAGGAACGAGGCCTTACAAGTTGGTATCAGAGCAAAAGTTTAAGTAAAACGGGTAAATTTTCACAATAAACCTAAACTTAAACTGAAAATGGGACAGGAAGGAAGAGAATGCCATCTGAGTAGTTGTGTGCCATCAGGTATTTTTATTAAAGTTAATCATGATTTCGTGCGCATGATATGTGTTTATGTGTACTGTTAGACTTAGATACTAATGTAGTCAGGACAGGTAATGCTCGGGGTACGAAGAGTAGAGTAAGTGGCTAATCACAACTGGCCACTGTAATTAGGGACTTACTATACTTAACATAAACTGAGCTATTTCCTTGAATGACCGTGTTGGTATTTGAACCTTTCAGTGTGTGTCAAAAGATGGCTAGCGGTAGATCTTCTAAGGTTTTGCCAGATGGGGGGTAGTGGTAAACGTGGTGTTGAACCGCGTGTCACGAGAAGCATGGCTAGGGCGGCTGAACGGGCACTCGAAGAGCCTGAGGCCCCTCACCTGGAGGGCAGCGATAATGGCACTAGTTTGAGGATCGCCATGAAAGAGGCTGTTGTGGAGGGAGTCCAACAGGCCTTACAGGCAATTCTGCCATCCATGATGACTAAGGTAATTAGAGCGGTGAAAGAGACGACTGCTATGGAAGAAAGCACGAAGAATAGCGACGACAAGAACTGGAACGGAAAGCGGGTTGGACGTGACAGCGCCACCCTCAGCAAAAAGGTTGTAAGGACGGAGGACCGGCGTGCAGCTTCATCTGGTGCGAGGACGAGGAAGTGTGGTAAGTGTGCCAAAGAACACCTCGGGGAATGTAGATTGGGGACCAATACCTGTTTTCGATGTGGGAAGCATGGTCAAGTGGCCAGAGAGTGTGGAGTGGTACGGTGCTACAACTGCAGTGGAAGAGGTCACATAAGCAGGGATTGCAAGAAGCCAAGGGCTGAGGGCGCAGGGCCTTCACGATAATGCTGGAGCAGGCTCGGACGAGCCCCGATATAGTGTCAGGTATGTGTCTAGTAATTCAAACTCTGTCATCCGTGTTGCTTGATTCCGGAGGCAGAAAGAGTTTTTGTTTTTGTTGTTTTTCTATGTTAAGTTGCTCACTAGGAATAGAAGTATTGATAAACTCTTGGGTGTAGAAACCGCCATAGGTAAGTCTGTCAGGATTTCCGAAACGATAGTAGACTGCGAGGTGGAGTCAGAAGGGTGTAGATACTCGGTTAGACTAGATGTGATAGCCTAGGGTGATTTTGATTCAGTCATGGGTTGGATGGGTTGATGGACTTCGAGGCAAATATAGCGTGTCGTGAGAAGATGATTCGTTGATAGCACCAGACTGGAGTCCAATAACCGTATATGGGGATCGGGTCATGACGATTTCGAAAGATGATCTCAAAGGCGGTGGCGGGGAAAAGTGTATGAGGTGCGGATGTCGCGCCTATTTATGATATGTAAAAGATGTGGTAAATGCAGAGGGAACTATGGTGGACCCGGAAAGGGTGGAGGCCGTATTGCAATGGAAGTCTCCGAAGACGACGTCCGAGATCCGTAGTTTCTTGGGTTTGGCGGGCTACTACCGAAGGTTTATCCAGGACTTTTCCAAAATTGCTTCTCCACTGACCAAGTTGACCCGGAAGGATGTGAAACTTGTATGGGGTCAAGCTCAGGAGACGGCGTTCGAAGAACTGAAAACAAGATTGACCCAAGCTCCAGTATTGGCACTACCCGATGGAAGTGAAGACTTAGTGGTTTATTCCGATGCCTCCCACTCGGGGTTGGGGTGTGTATTGATGCAAAGGGGAAAGTGATAGCCTATGCATCCCGACAGCTGAAAGTTCATGAGGTTAATTACCCTACTCATGACTTGGAGCTAGCAGCTGTGGTTTTCGCGTTGAAGATTTGGCGGCACTATTTGTACGGGACGAAGTGCACCATCTTTATCGACCACAAAAGCTTGAAGTACTTCTTCGAGCAAAAAGATCTGCATATGAGGCAACGGCGATGGTTGGAGCTTATAAAGGACTATGATTGTGAGATCCATTACCATCCGGGCAAAGCCAACGTGGTGGCGGATGCCCTTAGCCGAAAGGAGAGGCCCGACCCATTCGGGTGAAGGCGTACCAGTTAATCATGACCTCCGACGTGATGAAACAGGTCAAAGAGTTCCAAGATGAGGCTTTGAAAGATGAACATCTTAACTCTGAACGCATGAGAGGTCTGGTCGTGGAGTTGGGTGAGAACGCAACGGGTGTTAGAACGCGGTTTGGGCGTATGTGGATTCCTCGACTTGGGGATCTGCGAATGAGGATTATGGATGAAGCTCATAAGTCTCGATACTCCATTCATCCCGGTGCCACCAAGATGTACCAAGATATGAAGAAAGATCATTGGTGGCCGGGTATGAAACGTGATGTGGTGGAGTATGTGAGTAAATGCCTCACGTGTTTGCAAGTAAAGGCAGAGCACCAGAAGCCGTATGGAAAGATTCAACCATTGGACATACCGGAATGGAAGTGGGAGCACATCACCATGGATTTTATCACAAAGCTGCCACGTACCCCGAAAGGTATGATACGATCTAGGTGATTGTGGATCGACTGACGAAGAGTGCTCACTTCTTACCGATGCACGAGACATATTCGTCCGAAAGGTTGGCCGATCTTTTCATCAAGGAGATTGTGACTCGTCATGGTGTACCGGTGTCGATTGTGTCTGATCGCGACACCCGGTTTACATCCAAATTTTGGAAGAAATTCCACGATGCTATGGGGACGAGGTTGCATATTAGCACGGCTTATCACCCTCAAACTGATGGTCAGTCAGAAAGGACCATTCAGACCTTGGAGGACATGCTCCGGGCATGTGTTATTGACTTCGGTGGAAGTTGGGATGACCACCTGCCGTTAGCTGAATTCTCGTACAACAACAGTTATCATGCCAGTATCGGCATGCCACCCTATGAGATGCTATACGGTAGGAGATGCAGGACACCCGTCTGTTGGGGTGAAATTGGTCAGAAAGAATTGGGAAGCGTCGAAGTGGTCGAGGCTACGACTGAAAAGCTCGAAAGAATAAAAGCTTATATGAAAGCGGCCAAAGACCGACAGAAATCGTATGCCGACAAACGACGCAGGCCGATTGAGTTCCAGGTGGGAGACCGGGTTATGTTGAAGGTCTCACCTTGGAAGGGGATTATCCGATTCCGAAAGCGGGGTAAGTTGAGTCCGCGGTATATAGGCCCTTTCCGAATCGTTGCTCGAGTAGGAGAGGTGGCCTATAAGTTGGATCTACCAGACGAACTAAGTGGAATCCACCCGACTTTCCACGTGTCTCATCTGAGGAAATGCTTGGCGGACGAGGACATGGTCGTTCCACTGGGGGACATCGAGGTAGACGAACGGCTCAACTATGTAGAGCAACCAGTGGCGATCATCGATCGAAAAGAGATGAGATTAAGGAATAAAGCGGTTCCCCTTGTGCGTGTACAATGGCGGCACAGGAAGGGATCCGAGTCAACGTGGGAAACTGAAGAAGAAATGAGGCAGCATTACCCACGGTTGTTCGAAGAATAACAGGTTTCGGGGACGAAACCTAAAATAAGGGGTGGACTTGTAACACCCGAAAGTTTGACCTTTTGATAGGTTGTGCGACTGAGCCTTAGTCGCCTGGGATTTATGCGACTGGAGGTTCAACCGCATGCTATTCGGCCGATTGAAGCTCAACCGTACGATTGAAGTTCAACCGCCCGAATGAAGGACGAACCGCATGGAACACATGCGACTGGGGTCCAATCGCATGGTGTTCATGCGACTGAAGGTCCAGTCGCCCCTGGACCAGATGCGAATGAGCTATGGGTATAAAAGGGAGCAGCTCCATTCTCCTTCCCAACACTTATCATTTTCAGTCGGGAAGAGAGTAGAGAGCGACCGAGAGCAGAGAAGAAAGAGGGAAAGTGCTGACCGAGCTCCGGATTTGTCGTGAGGCTAGCCAAATCGAAGCTCATCAACTCCTACCTGTTAATGTGAGTTCTAGGACCCCTCATTTACATGTTTTCTAACGATTTTGGGGCTGGAAACATATATAAACCCTATTTTTGAAATAGTGTGAGTTTGACCCATTTGGGTAAAATCTTGAGTAATGTGTTTATGGTATGAATTAGGACTAGAATATGCTTGTATGAGGTCCTAGTAGGAATCCCTGAGGCTTGGAGGGTCGAATTGGGCTGAAAATGGGTTTATGGTGACTGTGGGGACGGGAGTTCGCGACTGCAGTGTATGAAGAACTCCAGTCGTTGCCCAGTTAGGGTTATGCGACTGAAGGGCCATTCGGCCGAATGAGGAACAGTTGATGTCCAATCGCACGATTGAGGCTCAGACGCACGATTGAGCCTCAGTCGCACGGTAGGCTATGCGATTGGGGGTTTCGGTCGCATAGGTCCAATCACAGGGTAGTTCAGTCGTACGGTTAAGAGTTAGTCGCATATAGCCCAGTCGTATAGTGTTTATTCGTGCGGAAGGAAGTCCAGTCGCACGATTGTATGCCCATTCGCATGACAGCCCAATCGCACAGTCCAGTCGCATGGAGGACATGCGACTGGGATAGGTTCATCGCCCATGAAGGGCTGATGTGAGTGATGATGTTATGTATGATTACGTATGTATGATGCTATGTATGATGATGAATGTATGATGATAAATGTATGATGATGAATGTATGATGAGTGTGTATGTTCCTTGTGATTGTGTATGCTTATCTTTCCGAAACTTTACGAATAACGAGAATGAACAAATGAAGTATTATGTAACGTAAAGTGAAAGATAATGAAAGAGGAACATGATGATGAATGCATGTATTAACGAATGAACGAAAAGAAGAATGATGATGAATACATGCATTAATGAACGAACGAATTAAGTCTTGCAGCATTGAATAACGCGATTGGTCCTTCTCTGTGATCGACCATGGTCATGGTACCTCTACCGCTTACCTCTAGTACCGTGGCATACGTTTTGTTATTCATATGTTGACTTCGGCCCGGTAGCTAATAACGATCGGGGTGTAGCATATGGTATTGGTACAATTCACCTTTCGATGTGCAAGTAAGAAGAATGATGATGAACACATGCATTAATGAACGAATGAATTAAGTCTTGCAGCATTGAATAACGGATTGGTCCTTCTCTATGATCGACCATGGTCATGGTACCTCTACCGCCTACCTCTAGTACCGTGGCATACGTTTTGTTGTTCATATGTTGACTTCGGCCCGGTAGCTAATAACGATCGGGGTGTAGCATATGGTATTGGTACAATTCACCTTTCAATGTGCAAGTAAGTATGAACGGGATCCTTGTCATTCGACCACAGTAATCATAGCCGAGTGCTATGAAGTGGGTAAAGCCTGACAGAATCCATATGAAAAGTTAAAGATAACGATGTATAACGAATGATGAAGACAATAATGAATATTATCTCTGTGTACGTATGATGTGTGAACGCATGTATGAAAGGATACTTTTAAATAAGTAAAAGTGTGTTTTATTACAAAACTAGAACTCACTCAGCAACACTGACTTTTATGTGTTTTCCAGTTGGCAGGTAGTGTTGCTGAGGATGGCACGAGGCGGCTACTCAGCTCTTTTGGGATGGCATTCTTTTGTTAATGTTTTTGTATTGTAATGCAAACAAACGATATTTTGTAATCAAGACAATGATGTAAAAGCTTTTATGATGAAATGAGAATGTATATTTATCAATTCCGCTGCGTATTTTATGATCATGTATTAAATGCATGTTTTACGTGTGATGATGACCAACTGTGAGGTGCCCGGGAACGGGGCCTTACACCATGAGATCTACCTCCCATGTACGAGCCGGTAGGATTCTCGGGTGTAGGCTTGAAGAAATATCATCTGCCCTTCTTTGGTTAAGTCTTCAGCCGCACCTTCGAATAACCCCTCCCGGTCGTACAGCTCTAAGACATACTTGGCCTGTTTTCCATTTTTGATCTCAACTGTTGTGACTTGCCTGTATGCAAATTCATCTGGGCGTTTTCCTTCCAACAACAGGTTGAGCTCATCCCTATGGAAGTTCTCAAGCCTCTTATAGACCAACCCTTTCCTAACCACCCTATTATCTAACATTGTTTGGGGTGATTGGTTGGCTCTATAGGCTTTCTCGAACTCCTCTACTATTTCCCAGGGTGTTATTACAAGAGCCACAGAGATTACTTCATCTACAACTCTCTTAAGTTGGCTCTTGTATCTCACAGGCATCTTTCTGGACTATCCTGTGAGCCACCCTAGGATCAGGCCAAGTCCTCACTCTTTCCTTATCATATTGAAAGGTTTGCTTAAGAGTGAAGAGTCTCAGAGCCTCCTTCTTCATATTCATAATAGAAGTAGAAGTAGCATATGATTTGTCAATGCTTTTCAGCATTTCCTCATCGTGTAATCTTTGCTGCTCCTCTTCTTCTAATTTTACCCTCACAGTGTCCATCTGTGAGGTGGGAGTGATGGTTTGAGGTTTGGCTTTGGGTAGAGGGATGACTGCTGAAAGGGGCAGTCTATCCTCCTCATCCTCCTCTTCTTCTTCTTCTTGCAGCCTCAACACCTTTCTCTTCTTCTGCAAGGGTGGATCATTGGCTGCGGGTTTTGATGGTGAAGGGGTTGGTTTTGTGGGTTGTGTTTGGGTGGTTGGTGTGGGAATGTTGGCAGGCACTGCTAGCAATCTAGAGATAAGAGATGGTTTGGTCTGTTTTGCTAGCAGTGTCCTGTTCCCAGCACCGGCTTCTGAGAGGGCCTCAGCGACCAGTCCTTTAGTGAAATCACCAGCTGAACAGATCTTGGTGGCTATAGCCAAGATTCTGTCCCTGGTCCATGCTTTGACATCAAGGACTGGCCTGCCCAGATACTTCGAAATGAATCTACTCATAGCCTCGAGTCTCTTTTTGTCCTCTTGGCTATAAGTAGACCATCGGTGGTCTATCTCTCTCATTTCCATCTTTCTGATCTCCTGATCTAGCATGGCAGTGTCCATGTCAAAGCCTTGCCTGAACAGCTGATCAATAACAGAGTCCATTGATCTGCTTTGTTCAGCATCAGCCTCCTTGACAAGGGCTGCTAGATTAGAGTCAATCTTCTCTCCCTCCTCTCCCTTTTTCTTCTGATAGTGACACTGAAATCCTTTTGGATTCCAGCCACTTCAATATGCTCACTCTCCTCCCTCACCTTCTTCCCCTTCACCCTAACACTCTCCTCAGCCTTCTCCCTCTCAACTACCTCCTCTCTTCTATCTCCTCCTCTCCCCTCTTCCTCTTAGCTTGCACTGATGTCTCCCCCTTTTTGGGTGCATTGGTTGGGATTTGACTATCAGCAAGCGCCTTAGCAACTGCAACCTCCACCATGGGTTGGATGTGAGTGGGAAACCTCTCATCAATGGTTTTCATGACAATATCTATTATTAAGGGTGTGATGAGAGGCAGGGATTTCTGGAGGATAGCATCTAGCTGCTTAGGGGGGTTCTGGCCCTGAGAGCTAGTGCCAGAAGCAGGGGCTGGTGGCCGAGTTTGTGGGAGTAGCTCAGTGTATATGAGACCTTCGGGTGAAGGTGCCATCTGTGGGTTTGTGGTGGTAGATGGACTTCTATCTTGAGTCATTTGAGCAACCAGCTCTTTGAGTCTGCTTATCTCATCTTCTAAGATAGTGTTTTGAGCGACTACATCAAAGAAGAAGCTCAGGTCATCATCAGTGTGAACTGAATCACCTGACCTCCTGACTATGTCAGGATATGCATGCTCTGAGTGTGGCTCAGAAGTAGCATGTGCCCCTTGGTATTAGTACTGGGGACTTCCAGCCTCCGGATTGGATCCATCATCGGCAGTTGCCTCTGGTGAGGTTTTATTGATGTTACCAGCTTCACCCTGCTCAGATGTTGATGCAGAGGAAGTGGCAGCCTCACCAGAATGTCCTATCTCCCTAGCCACACTGGGAGATTGGACATGTGATTCTCTGTGCTGTGGGCTCCCACCGACACTAGTGTCCACCCCCTCTTCGGTTGGAGTCTCCCCAGTTGTAATTGGTTTCTGGGGAGAGGGTGGAGTGCTTAGGTGGGTCAGCACTTTGGCTATTGTTAAGGTAGGGCTTTGTAGGGCGGTTTCAGAAGTTGATGGGCTTGAAGCAGTGTGCACATGGGGAGGACTGTGCGTTTCAATGGCAGTCTTCTCAAGTGAGATAGACCCCAGAAGTGTGGCTGCCCCAGAAGTGGTTGCATCAGGCTCCTGTTGAGAGGAAGCCTGTGCGGTTGTGGTGGGTGGAGTCGTGGTAGCTGCTGGGAGAATCGAACCAGCAGCCACATCCTGCCTTTGTGTTGCAGGGGCATCCTCAGGGGACTCATTTCCCTGAGTAGCCTTTTTGGGCTTCTTTTTGGTTTTTGGTTTGGTGGGGACTTTGGATTTGGAGGTGGAGGCTGTGGGTTCCTGCTGCGTGGGTTTTCGCAGCCGGCAGCCTGTTTTAGTGTGTAGTCGGTGTTGTGCCTGGAGTATACCTCGGCTAGAACAGCCATGGCAGGGACCCTAGTGCCAACAAGTCCCTCAGCTTGAAGCTGGTCCTCTATTATGGCCATTATGAACCGAGGATACAAGATCCAACAGTTAGAAATTGGTTTTGTGGCCATATCCTTGATTTCCAAAAATATAATATCAGTTAAGTTCAAAGGTTGTTTTTCAAGAATAGAAAATAATACCTGTTGCCACCTTGTTGACATCTGGTCCCATGAAGAGGTTTTGGGGGCCAGACACACGTTCACCATATGAAAAATTAGACGTTGAGGGTCTGGGAAGTGTTTCTTCAACAAGGTGGAGGCGGATAGGTCACCCTGATAGTCGTTGGATGTGAAGGATAGATCGAGGGCGCCTTTGGGGTAAGAGGTTGGGTAGGTGGCATCCTCCAGCTTTAGGGTTTGGCGCAAAGTAGCTGGAGTGATAACCACTGGGTGGTTGTTGACGGAGGACCGGAGAGAGACCTCGCCATCTTGCTCTCCGGTTTGGACGGTGATATTTGTCCAGAACTCCGTCAGGGAGTCGGTGTAGATGGTGGGGTTCAAAAGAAATGCCGTTTGGTAAGATGAGTCGTTCATAAGATCGACGGCATGGTGAAATTTTAGCCAGAATGGCGATTTGGTGAGATGAGCGACACAGTTGTGTCGAGGTTTGAGTTGCATGGTCGCCATTAATGGTGTATGGGAAGTTCAGAGTTTATGAAAAGTTAGGTCAAGTGAAGAGTAAATGCTCTGAAGGTTGGGTATTTATAGGGTAGGGCAAAGGCTGAAAGAAAACTACTGAAGGTTTTGGTGTTAGTTATCAGTTGTTGAAACTACTGATGACGTGGTTTTAACCTTCAGTGGTTATAACATCTGAGGACTTGGTGTTAGTCTTCAGTAGTTGAAACTACTGAAACCTTGGTTTGTCCTTCAGATGTTGTAAACGGCTGAAGACTTGTTGTCAGTCTTCAGTAGTTATAAACTACTGAAGACCTAGTTTTCATCTTCAGACGTTGTAACAACTGAAGACTTGGTGTTAGTCTTCATTAGTTGTAAACTACTGATATCAGTAGTTGTGAACTACTGAAGACATGGTATTGCTTTAGTTGTTGTAAACAACTGAGGACTTGGTGTTAGTCATCAGTAGTTGTGAAACTACTGAAGACATGGTTTTGTCCTTCAGTTGTTTGGGTATGAAACAGCAGCTGTTGGCATCAGCTGATGAGAAATTACTCATCAGCTGTTTTCGTCAAATCAGTTGTTTCATGCTAGCCTCTACACTTACTCATCAGCTCTTTGGCTGATTTTCAGATGTTTCATTGACCCTTCAGCTCTTGTGAATATTTATGCCTTCAGCTCTTGTGATCAGATGTTCACAAGTGCTGATGAAATACTCTTCAGAGCTGGTGAACAAATTTTGCTTTCAGTACTTGTGTAAGATTACACATCAGTACTTGTGAGCAAAATTTGTTCTTCAGTACTTATTTATTTGAAAATCATACATCAGTAGTTGTAATCCACCTCACTACATCAGTTGTTTTCAACAAATAATGTACATCAGTACTTTGAAGCATTTTAGTCTTCAGTAGTTGTGAAAGACTGAAGACTAAATTACTCATCAGTACTTATATTTGACCTTTGCTCATCAGTAGTTGTGAAGTAAGAGCATCAGCATTAGTCAAATTATTCTAGCTGCAGCATACTAAGCCTTAGTACCAAATTTTGGAATGTAGCACTATCTAAAGGCTTAGTAAAAATGTCTGCAGCTCATCAGCACTAGGCACAAACTTAGGATCAATCAGACCTTTTTCATAGCAATCCCTGATAAAATGATGTCTGATCTCTATATGTTTGGTCCTAGAGTGCTGGACTGGATTTTTAACAATACAAAGAGCTGAAGCACTATCCATTAGTAATGGAGTCTTAGTCTCAGTAATGCCATAATCCAGAAGTTGTTCTGAAGCCAGAGTATCTGAGAGGTACTACTTGCAGCAGCAATGTACTCAGCTTCAGCAGTGGATGTAGCAATTGATGTTTGTTTCTTACTCTGCCAAGAAACTAAACAATTGCCTAGGAATTGGCAACCACCAGAAGTGGATTTTCTGGTGACTTTGCATCCTGCATAGTCACTATCAGAGAAAGCAACTAATTTGCAAGAATGCCCAGTTGAATATCAAAGACCTAGTGATTGGGTACCTTGCAGATATCTAAAGATCCTTTTGACTGCAATCAAATGGGATTCTTTAGGTGCAGCCTGAAATCTAGCACAAGCACATGTTACAAACATGATGTCTGGCCTAGAAGCTGTAAGGTACATCAAGGACCCAATCATACATCTGTAAAGGGTTTCATCAACCGCTTTACCTTTCTGATCTACATCTAGTTGTGTGATGATGCTCATGGGAGTAGAACAAAGCTTACAGGTTTGTAAATCAAACTTATTCAACAACTCTTTGGTATATTTGGACTGATGGATGAAGATTCCATCATCCTGTTGTTTGATTTGCAAACCTAGAAAGAACTGTAATTCTCCTATAGCACTCATTTCAAACCTTAGCTTCATGAGCTTTGTAAATTCATCACACAACTTTGGATCAGAGGATGCAAAGATGATGTCATCTACATAAATTTGAACAAGGAGCTTATGTTGTCCCACAGTCTTGATGAATAAGGTTTTATCAATGGTGCCTCTGGTGAACTTATTCTGTAGAAGAAAAGTTGAGAGTGTCTCATACCAGGCTCTGGGTGCTTGCTTCAGCCCATAAAGAGCCTTATCAAGCTTGTACACCCAATCAGGATGTTTATTGTCCTCAAAACCTGGTGGTCGACATACATAAACTTCTTCTTTTATTTTGCCATATAAGAAGGCACTTTTGACATCCATTTGATAAACCTTAAGACTGTGAAAGGCAGCATAAGTTAGGAACAGTCTGATTGCTTCCAGTCTGGCCACGAGGGCAAAGGTCTCATCATAATAGATGCCTTCCTCTTGTGCAAACCCTTGAACAACCAGCCTGGCCTTGTTCTTGACAATTTGGCCCTTCTCATCTTTTTTGTTCCTAAATACCCACTTGGTTCCTATAGCACACTTACCTTTGGGTAATGGAACAAGCTCCCACACTTGCTGTTTCTTGAACTGAAGAAGCTCAAGCTGCATAGCTTCCACCCATCCATTGTCTCTTAAAGCAACATGATAGTTCTTGGGCTCTTGCTGACTCATGAAGAGAGCATAGAAGCAGAAGCTGGACAATTGATTCCTGGTTGAAACTCCAGCATTGATATCACCAATGATTTGAGATATGGGGTGATTCTTGAGCTCTTGATAGACTATAATATCTGTGCAAGTGTTTGTAGACCCATCAGCAACAACAGATGGTGATGGAGATTCCTAAAACCATGTAGAAGATGGCAGCTCAAACGAAGTAGAGCAAGCAGAAATCTCATCAGCATTTGTAGTGGATGGAGCTGCTGAGGCTACAGGAGCATCAGGTTCAGTGGACTCAGGCAGGTTGTCACTAAACCTGAAGAGGTGAGTACTAACTGCATCATCATCAGTACCACCAGGTGGAGATCTGTTGACAGGCTCAACAGCTAGAGGTTGATAAGGAACATATTGTAGTATGTCCAGATCAAACAACTCCACATGGTTTTGTGGAATCTTGTCCTTTGGAGATTCATTGAACTTAACATGCAGAGTTTCTTCAACTATCTTTGTTCTACAGTTGAAAACTCTGTATGCCTTGCAAGTTAATGAATAACCAAAAAAATACCCTGCATCCACCTTACTAGCAAACTTCTGGAGTGGGTTGCTAGTGTTGAGAATGAAACATGGACACCCAAAGGCTCTAAAGAATGAAATCAGAGGAGCCAAATGATGAAGAGCTTCATAAGGAGTCTTCATTAACCTCTTATTCACTAAAGCTCTATTCTGTACATAGCAAGCTGTATTGACAGCTTCAGCCCAAAAGGTCAGTGGCAACCCTGAGTCAGCCAACATTGACCTTGCTGCTTCAATGAGAGTCCTGTTCTTTCTCTCCACCACCCCATTCTGCTCAGGAGTTCTAGGAATACTAAACTGCCTTCTAATTCCCTTGGACAGGTAGAAGTCATCAAGTGTGTGGTTTCTAAACTCTGTTCCATTGTCACTTCTCACACACTTGACCTGTAGGGAATACTGCTTTTCTACAAGTAACACAAAGTTCATGATAGTCTTGGCTGCTTCATCCTTAGAGCGCAAGAAGAAAGTCCATACAAACCTGGAATAATCATCCACAATTACCAGGCAGTATTTCTTATTTGCCATGCTCATCACTCTGACAGGACCAAAGAGATCCATGTGCAGGAGCTGCAAGCAGGCAGTGGACTTTGGTTCTTCTATTGAAGGGAATGAAACTTTGTGTTGTTTTCCTTTCAAGCAAGCAGTGCAGTCATCTTCACACTTGAACTTCTTCAGAGGCAATCCTCTTACTAAACCATGGCTTATCAGCTGATTCATGTTCTTGAAATTAACATGACCCAGCCTTCTATGCCATAGTGTAGACTCTTGAGGAGAGGCCTTGGAGAATAGGCAAGGATGGCCTTTTAGATCTATCTTTTTAGAAAGATCTAAGGCATACACTCTTCCTGTCATGTTGGCCTTCAGGAGAGTGTGTTCATCCAACGCCTTGTTAATCAAACTCAGAACTTTGGATGACAGAATCCGACAGTTCTGGCTTGTGAAAAGGGAAACATGGCCTTTGTCACACATTTGACTGACACTCAAGAGGTTGTACTTGAGATTCTCCACATGGTTAACATCATCAAACCTTATTTCCCCATTGGAAACAAAGCCTTTTCCGATGATGTAACCCTTTGCATCATTGCCAAAGGAGACAAATCCCTTCTTTCCTTGAGAGTAGTCACTAAGAAGGGAGCTGCTTTCTATCATGTGCATAGATTCTCCACTGTCTACATACCAGATGCTTCTTTGGCATGTTGAAGAACCCTGCAAACATAACCACATGTTAGTTAGTCTTAGAGACCCAAACCTGTTTGGTTTTGGGTCTGTTCTCAACTACAGGTGCAGCACTAACAGGTGTGTTATGTGTGACAGCCTGAGGTGAAGAAGATGGTGCAGAAGAGGAACCCTTTGGCTTGGACTTCCTTTTCTGTGGTTTCAACATAGGAACATCTAAATGGTTGACTCTTCCCATTAGTTGTTGAACCATCATCACCAGCTGTGTCTGATTCTGTGATAAAGCTTTCAGCTCTTTAGACACATTGGAGTTTGCTGATGATGGATTCCTATGTTGTACCATCTTTTTCTGAGCAACCTCAGCTGTTGCCTGAGTAACCCCTACCTTCTTTTTAGATTTAGCTTTGGGCTTAGGGATTTCAGGCTTGGATGTTGCTAGTATAAACTTGGTTTCAAACTCATTCTTCATTTTATTGATGTCCTCATTGATTTTCTCCTTCTGTTTGAGTTTGGAACCCCTTTTGTACCAGCAATCATCAGTAAGATGATTGAACAAGCCACATATCTCACATGGCTTCTTCTTCATCTTATGCTGATCATCAGCTGAAGAGGATGAAACTGCTGAAGACTTGTTCTTCAGCTGTTTGCTATCAGTACTAGCAGTTTTCTTCCTAGTGCATGCTTTCCTGGCATCCTCTTTAGCTGTCTTCAAACCTTTCCTACTGTTAGTTTTCTTCTCTTTAGTGCTAACAGTAGTTGAGGTTTGAACTTCAGATGTTGTCACTTGCTCTCCAGTACCTTCAGTACTTCTAGTGACAACACCTGAGTTGATCAGCCTTTTGGTCATGTGACAGTCAGCATTTGAACCATCAGCTGTTATAGCATCAGCTGATTGGTTTTGGTAGGAGTTAATGCTAACTTCTATCTCTGATGATGCTGAATCAGAAGATAGTAGGTCATATGATAAAAAGGATTGGTTATTGCTCTCCCCATCAGATTCAACTTCTGCTCTTGAAGTGAAATCTGTAGGAGGAGCAGTGTGATTATAACCAATGCCAAACTTCACATTGGAAGCTGATTGCTTACTAAGAAGCATTTCAAAACCCTTGCATGATTGCACCCATCGATCACACTCAACTTGGGTGGTTGCAAGAGTTTCCTTGAGGTCTCTGTACTTCTCTAGAAGTACATCTTCCCTAGCTTTATCGTCTTTGATTTGACATTTAAGCTTGTAAATCTCATCATTTTTTTCTTTTAGAGCAACCTCAAAATCAGCTTTTCTATTGGAAATAGTGTGCTCTAGCTCAAGATTTTTATCTATTAAAGCTATATTTGCTTCTCTAATAGAAACAAATGCTGCTATGCATGATTCAGAACAAAGCTTGGCTTTAGCCTCAGTGGATACCTGCGATGAGGCATTGGATGATGACCCTTCAGCAGAATCAAGGGCCATCAGAGCAAGATTTTCAAAAGGATGATCACCACCATGTTAACCAGCATCTTGGAGTAGTTGTTCCTGACCAGATAGATCATCTGGTAGACTACTCCAGTCAACAACACTTAGGGTGAAGAAGCTGTGTTGTTGAGGTTGTGTGTGATGATGAGATTGGGAAGATTGAGGCTCAGGAAGAGCATGAGGTGGTTGAGCCGAGGGTGCTTGAGTTTGACTAGGCTGAGGCACATAGTAACAGGGGTAAGGATATGACATATGACCCTGAGGCACAAAATAAGCAGGTGGTGCCTGTGCTTGTGATGGATGGCCAGAACTGGAGGAATGTTGCCCTCTGTGCTGTGAGCTATTGCTGGGAAAAGTCACAAAGGGTGCAGAGGAGTTAGATCCAGATGATCTACACTCTCTAACAAAGTGTCCAAGCCTTTGGCACTTGTGACACCTCAACTTGCTCTTGTCAAAACCAACTTTGGTTTTGCCAGAGAGTCCAGGGAATTTCCTACCAGTTCTCTTGTAGAACTTTTGAGATCGGATATTTATCATTGCCATTTGGTTCAAAATATCCATCTCTTCCAGTTCATCATCTGGAATGCCCCTCCAGTCCTCCATCAGAAAACACAAGTTGTCACCACTACCTCCTGAACTACTAACACCAACAAAAGCTTGTTCTGAGTTGGTAGAGAAATCAATATGCTCATCATAAGAACTTTTTGATGCAGCATATTCTGACTCCTGACTTATCAAGGCAGCATTTCCTTGAACAAAGTCATCAGCGAGCTTGCCAGAGGTGGACAACTTCCTCTTTTGCTCTATCTCTCTCTCAAATGTGAGCAGTTTCCCATGAAGTTGGGTGTGAGATAGAGTTTCCAGATCTGCACTAGAGCGTAGGACAATGGTATAAGTGTCCCATCTCTCAGGCAGCGATCTGAGGAACCTGTTGTTCATCTGGCTGTTGGAGTACTCTTGTTTGACCATCTTCAGCTCAGAAATCAAACAAGAGAACCGCTCAAACTGCTGGGTCAGAGTCTCACCCTTTCTATACGAGAATGTCTCATATTGTTGGGCGAGGATTTCCCTATTGTTTGCTAAGACCGAATCAGTTCTTCCAAATTGTTCCTTTAGAGCAACCCATAGGTCGTGAGCAGTCTCATGATGCAGGAGCCCTGAATAAATCTCGTTAGGAATAGCCATGGCTAAAATTCCATGGGCTCTAGCATCAATTTCGAACAGCTTAAGATCTTCGTCCGAATATTGTTCAGGTTTCTTCGGAACCTGTTCATTAGATTCAGGGACGCTTACCATAGGCTTGTATGGTCCATGCACCACTGACTTCCAACAACCAGCACTGTTGACAGACAAGTGGTGAAGCATACGTCTTTGCCATATGTTACACTCGTTCCTCACAAGCATCAGAGGCTTGGTTGAGGAACCAGTATTGTGAGGATCGTTAGTTGGTGTCGTCATCTCTGGTTTTAGTCAAAAACAAGTTTAAGCAAAACAAATGTAGCTCAAAACCACCAGAGAACCTCATGATTTTGGCCAGAAACAGCAGAAACTCACTCTCTATGGCTAATTCTTGCAAATTGCTAATTCGATCAAACGTAGAGATCAAAAGAGCAGTTTCAAATGATCAATAGTGAAATCGGTCAATGATTAACCTGCTCTGATACCATTTGACAGGATCTCAGCCTCTTGTTTGATCAATCAGATTGTTTTTGCAGCGGATTTAGCACGAAATTAGCACTTAAAGCAAGAACACAAAATATTTTGCATGTAAAAGTACAAACATAGAGAGAGAGAAAAGTTCTGCGAAAAAGAAGATTTTCTATTACTCAACACGTTTCGGCACCTAATACAGCATGGTTCACCATCCTTTTATAGGCGGCAAAAGGATGGGCGATGATGTCACTTGACAGTGACATCAACCGATTATTAAACTTACAACTGATAGAACATAAAACTACTGAAGATGTCAACAGCTGACATCTTCTTACAAAAGTGTTCTACCTATTACAAGTACTGAAAAGGAAACTACTGAAAAGCCTACAACGACTGAAGAACAAACTCTTCAGTCGTTTATAACTACTGAACTATAACAGCTGAAGAACAAGCTCTTCAGCTGTTGTACAAACTACTGAAACTAAATATAAAACTACTGAAATGAAAAACCATCACAACAACTGAAGAAGACCTCTTCAGCTGTTGTGACAAACTCTGAATCTTCAGCACTTGGTTCTTCAGACTTGGGCTTCAGATGATGTATCAGCTGATGACTTCAGTAAATGTCATCAGCTGTTATCTTCAGTCTTTGTCTTCAGACTTTGTGCATCAGTAGATGATCTTCAGTTCTTCAGTTCTTCAACTTTGATCTTCAGCACTTGTCTTCAGTACTTGAAGTCTTCAGTACTTGTATGTTTCAGTACTTCAGACTTCAGTACTTGTCTTCAGCACTTTAGATTCTTCAACTGTTGTACTTCAGATCTTTGATCTTCAGACTTTGATTCTTCAGACTTTATCGGAACAGCTGATGGGAGTCTTCAGCAGTTGTTGTAATGACATGTGTGACTTAGAGGTTTTCCTGATCTTGGCTCATTGGTTCTTTTGGTCCAACAACCTCTAATGAATGAAGAAGTATGGAAGAAGTCAAAACTAAAAAGTTAGCCTGGAGTTGATTCCAAAATGAAATTGGGAAGCTTCGTACATATGAATAGTCTATCCTGGTCTTACATCTCGATCTTCAAAGATAACAATAGAGACGGGTTTTTCAAAAACCAGTTCTAGTTTCAAACCGGTTTAGCAAGGTCAGCAACGGTCTTGCTTTAGGGGTCCTAGACTTTTGAGGGGTCCAAACCCTAGCAAGCATTTAATTTGAAGCAAATGGGCTAGCTTTGCTCATTAGAGTTGACCAACTCTCTATCATAAATAAGATGGTAGTCCCCTACTCTCATGTTCATGCTCATCTCATCTCACCTTATATACATACATGGTTATATACAAGGGCGGACCTTCCCTTTGGGTAGGAGGGGTCATCCTCACCCCCTGATTTTTCTTGTTAATAGGCGACAACGACCACCATGAATTTTTAGAACCGAATCTCATGAAAATTTAACATCTACCTTCAAGGAAAACTAATTTTAGAATTTAAAATCTTGCTAGCATAAACCTATTATAAACAAATTAACAAATATAAAACAATTAGTTTGGATAATTCAGGTACATTTTAAATAAACCAACTTGAATAATTTAAACCTAAACTAAACAATTAACCCTTATACTCATTTAGCTATCAACTTATTAAGCCCATTTAACTTAATCAAATTAGTTTTATAACTTAACCCACTAAATTCGTAAATTAAAAAAAAAAATTGCCAATCGTTGCATTTGGAATTCTGATGACCAAGTATTTTTTTTATTATATTTAACATGGTTTCATCTTTTTATTGTGTGATTCAATTCGATCCAACCTGAATACCGTAGGACCGAAAATTTTAATATTTTAGCTATGGTCAATGACTATCAAACCGACAACCATGCAAAAAGGTTCTGGATTTGCCATTGATTATATATAAAATCCATGATTATACGTCTATTAAATTAACAATGAAGCTGGTCAAGGCTAAGATCTTGAGAACCCTTCTAACAGGATATTATGATGTCTAGAACCCAACTAAGCTTAGGAGTAGCGGCGGAGCTTGAAAATTTTTATAGGAGGGGTCAAAGTCACGAGACCCAAATCAAATGGGGGATTTCAGATGCCAATTTCGGACGGAATACGTATAATTTTCCACTTTTGTGTGAAAAAATGATGTAGCGCGCGGAACGAATCGAAGTACTATCACGTTGATTCTGCGAATACCCGTGAAGTTCTTCACCCAAACCCCCAAATTCGACCCAAGAGTCACGAATTTGAAAAGACAAAGTTCTTAATTCTCAATAAATCAGGTGTCCTTCTACATTACAGAAACTGAACTTAAATAAGAAATCAAACATGCGGGATGGGCCTAAAACAAACAACCCTAGGCCCAAACAAAAGCACAAAACAAACTCGAAAACTAGAAAAAACATAAAAGTGGACCAAAAGCCCATTTAGAGGCCTTATTTCAGAAAATTAACGGGATAACCCGCCTACGGCGGTTACCATAACGTGGCCTTCGTTTCTGCGGTCGTTTTGACTGGTAGCACGTCAGAAACGGAGACTCACAGCCCAGGTTAGACCCATTTTCGTAAATCACGGTTTTAGGCCTCCCAAAAAAGTAAGGTCCGTTGTTCAACACTTGGGCCCGCATCAAAAAAACAAGACAACAAATATTTTATTTGTTCACACGTTATTACAACTTTTAAAATTCACAGCTCATTTTCATCTAAGTCCTTTGCGCATGAAAATATTTAAGTGATGCTCACATAGTAAGGGTCAAATAAAAAAATAACAATGTTAATTTTACGCTCAAATAATGTTGATTTTATTTCTCTATACACGATTGAAGCATGTAAAAATAAATTTGCTTGACCGATAATGATTTAAGGTTGTTATTACAGGGTCACTAAGAATTTGGTATGTAATAAACCAAATTATCACATCTCTCAGCGTTCATATGGTCCGTCTGAGCAAAGCTTATGTGAATCCATCCGTTTATACATTCACTGAAGATGCTTTTTTACAACAATAACAAATAATACACGTCTCAAATAACAAAGTACCAAGAAAATCATGAATAGTGGCCTAATCAAGTGAGTTAACAAGCACATATCATTCATATTGGAAATTTATTGATAATATTAATATGGGTATTAATATTTAGTCAATAAATTAATGTTTTAAATGAAAATTAATGTGTTTAATGACATTAGAAATTAATAGTGTTGGAAGTTATTTCACATTGGATGAAAGAAAGAATATAAAATGGTTTATATTTTATAACCTCTTGTCTATATCGTTTTCTAAGGTTTCACACTAAGTGGATTCGCAAACCCTTAACTCACACTTGTACTCGCACTCGCGCGCGCGGCGTGGGCATTTGGGCGCAAAACAAACAAACAAACAAACATACACAATATGTCCCACTGAAAGTAGGGTCTGGGAGGGGTAGGTGGTGGTCAGTCTTTCCTCTATCATAGGAGACAAAGAAACTGCTTTCAAAGAGACCTCCAGCTCGGCATCTATAACAACCAAATTATAGCGCATATATCACATAAGCATACATCACATAAGAGTTTTGTATATGCATATGCATATTAATAAGTAAAATAACCAGATTATGTTGCATACATCACACATCACATAAGCACTAGCATATGCCTAACAATCAGAATATAATACATACCTCACATAAGCAATTAAGCATACGTCACCAAAGTAAACACGCCAGCATTAAAATAGGTTTGAGACAGATAAATTTTAGTACGATATTAGGCAAGGAATAAGGCAGATGAATTTTACTACGATATTAACAATAGTAATATGGAAGTTAGCACTAAGGCTTCACCTACATTAGACAAATAACGTTACACTACACATAACGTGAAGACTAGCGTATCAAGGCCCACTAGAATTTACTAACTTTAATTCTACGCCTCCATGCATTCCTATTATCGACCATGTGCTCGGAGAGGTGCAACTCTACTATATCTCGGCTAATCATCTCATCCCAGGTCAACTTAGGTCTTCCTATACTCCTCTTACCATCTAAGATAATGCACTCTACTGCTCTAACTGGCGCTGATATCTGTCTCCTCTTCACGTGCCCAAACCATCTCAATCTTCCCTCTCGTATTTTATCTGTGATACAAGTCACCTCTAGCCTCTGTCGGAAGACGTCGTTTCTTATCCGATCCAGATTCGTGTGACCACACATCTAACATAGCATTCATATTTCTACGACCTCCATTTGTCTCTTGTGCGATTTCTTCATGGTCCAGCGGTATGTTCTGTATAACATAGCCGGACGAACTAACACTTTATATAGTTTTCCCTTTAGTCCTGCTGGGAACCTCGTATCACACAAGATCCCTGATGCTGCTTTCCACTTGCACCATCTTGCCTGAACATGATGGGCTACATCACTATGTATCTCTTCGTTGTCCTGGACGTATGATCCTAGATATTTAAACCTAAACGTTTGTAGGACCGCCAGGCCCTGAATATTAATTTGGGTGTCTTCTTCATTCACTCCACTAAAGTTACAGTGCATTTATTCCGTCTTAGAGCGACTAATTCTTAAGCCTTTGCTCTCTAGTGCCGCTCTCCACTGTTCTAAACTATCATTCAACGTCGTTTTAGATTCTGATATTAGCACAATATGGTCTGCAAACAGCATGCACCACTTGACTGGCTCCTGTATAGACTTGGTAATCTCATCCAATACTACTGTGAAGAGAAATGGGCTCAATGCTGATCCTTGGTGAAGTCCCACTTCCACTGGAAAGAATTCTGTCTCCGACCAGAGCTCGCACACACGTTTTTACCCCATCATACATATCCTTGATTAACTTGATATATCTCTATGGTACCCTTCTATCCCGTAGACTTTGCCAAATGAGTTGTCATGGGACACTGTCATAGGTTTTTTCTAAGTCAATGAAAACCATATGAAGGTCCATCTTCTTTTCTCTATATTTCTCCATTATCCTCCTTATTATGTGTATGGCTTCTGTTGTAGAGCGCCCTGGCATAAATCCAAATTGGTGTATCGCTATCTGAGTTTCACGTCTGATTCTCGCGTCTGTAACTTTTTCCCATAGTGTCATCGTATGGCTCAAGAGTTTTGTTTACCTATAATTTATGCAACACTGGGCATCTCCTTTTTTCTTATATATGGGACTATAACGCTACTCCTCCACTAATACGGCATCTTTCCGGTGTTGAGGATAATGTTGACTAGCTCTGTTAACTATTGCAGTCTCTCTTCTCCCAAACACTTCCACACTTCAATCGGTATGTTGTCTGGCTCCACCGCCTTGGCCCTTCCTATTTTCTTAAGGGCTCACGTAACTTCCTGAATTGTGATGTTTTTACAATAACAGTTTATTGTTGTGTTGTTCTGGTTGTTTGATCGATCTTTGTTTGTTGATTAGGGTTCATTACGTTGAATAGGTTATGGAAATAAGCTTTCCATCTTACCTTGATGTCCCTCTCCTTCACCAAAACCTTTCCATACTCAGTCTTTATAAACTTCACCATTCCCAAGTCATGTCTTCTATGTTCTCTAGCTTTCGCGATTTTAAACATGTCATGTTCTCCTTCTTTCGTCTCTAACCGCCTGTACATCCTCTCATAAGCTATGTTCTTTGCCTCTGACACTAACTTTTTCGTCTCTCGTTTGGCCTTCTTGTAGTTATCTTTTAGTTGTGTTCGTTCTTCCTCGTCATTACTGCGTAAAAGCTCTCTAAAGCTTTATTGTTTAATTCTTATCCTCCCTTGTACGTCTTTATTCCACCACCAGGATTCCTTATGACCGACTGTCCTACCTGTTGTAACTTTAAGCGTTTCTTTAGCAGCGTACATGACTCTCCTATCACATATAATAGGGGATGACTCTCTTTATTTTAATTCACGCTGATACTCCTAACCCATCCAAACAACAGTAACCTAAATAGTGAAGAAGAAACTAAATAGAATAAAACGAACAAAACAACACTAAACCTAGGTAATCAAGAAGAAAGTCAATAGAATAAAGAGATGCAGAGAGAGATGGAACGATCTCACCAGAAGAGTAACTCGCCGCCACCAGATGAGAGCACACAAGTTACAGAGAAATAGAAACACATTCTATCACTAGATGTCGGCGTAACACATGCCCAAACAATTTTTATTAATATTCTCAATACAAATGAACATAAATAAACGATTACAAATTCTTTTTATAATTGTAAATTAACAGAAATAGATGAACAGGAATGCAAAAGCTAAGGATTGTGTTTAACACGAGGCCCTTAAAACAAATTCCGAGCCTTCCAAGGAGAACTCGTTTTGTTTCCCAAGGTACAACAGCCAAAGCAGTTTGTACTGTCGGGATTGATCTACAACCCGAACTTATTTGTAGAAGAGAAATCAGAGAGATTGAGGATGATTAGAGAATCTGTATTGCTGCAGGTTTTGAGTTGTGTTGGTGTACAATCATACTGAGGCACACTCAGTATTTATAGTGGAATTCGAACTGTAACATCCACTCAACCATTAATCCAAAATCATAACTGCTCATTTAATTCGTCATTAACAGTCGTCTGTTTCGATCAACCTGTAACAGAAACTATTACGAGTTGGGCCCACATGCCAACGCCGCACGCACGTGTGTGAGAGTGCGAGTTAAGGGTGCTTCGCACCCTTCGCGAATCCACTTAGTGTGAAACCTTAGGAAACATATATAGACAAGAGGATATAGAATATAAATCATTTTATATTCTTTCTTTCCTCCAATGTGGGACAACTTCCCACACTATTAATTCCTAATGTCATTAAACACAATAATTTTCATTCAACACATTAATTTATTGACTAAATATTAATATCCATATTAATGTTATCAATAAATTTTCAACAATCCCCCACATGACTGGAAATCGATTCTCCGAAAAAAATTAACATAACTAAATCAAACTCTAACTAAAAACCTAAAACTTACACCTAAACTACCCGAACCCTCGGTTGATAGCCACCTTACTTCCTCCTCTAAACCACCACCCTACCATCCGAAACCACCACCATAAGTTGCCACCACATCACCTAAGGATACCACAACCCGCCACCACATCACCTAATGATACCACAACCCACCACCACATCACCCTTCACACCATAGATTTCTTGCTTTCACATGCTTTCACACCATGGAAACCGCCACCCTTGCATGCCTAGCCTTAGTCACTAAGATATTCAATGAATGTGGCAAATTCATGAAGATTTTCGGCCACCTAAGTATACACCAAGTGAATTCCTAGCATGCCACCTAAACCTATGTATTGACTAAGCAAACCTAGACAACACACCTCAACAAGCTAGAGCTAAACCATCATGACTTTTTCCTTCATTTAAACTCTCGGTTAGGCCCTCAAAACTACCACCTCTCTTCCACTTTCTCTCGGTAACTATTATCAATCATATACCATCACCACCTTCACCCTTGACTCTTGTAAACCGCGATCACCACACCCACAACAACCATCACCACCTTGTTCCTCTATCTCCCGTAACCATATTTACCATTATCATCTATAATCATCACCATCCACCACCTTTGTCTCTCTCCCTCTCACTCTCGGTTCCTACACAAACAAACAACAACCACGCACCACCATCACCTGCCATCATCATCCACTGCCTCCAAGGCTGTCTCTCGGGTTCAAGGAACAAGCATACCATCAAGATCATCATCACAAGGTTATAAAATAATTCTTGTTACATATATGTTACAAAACACACACACACACACACACACACACACACACACATATATATATATATATATATATATATATATATATATATATATATATATATATATATATATATATTAATTGGTGTTCAAACACCAAAACCAATTTTGAAAGTTTTTAGTTCATGAACCATAAGTGATGAGTTGTAAAAACTCAGAAACTTATGATAAAAAGATATATTTTGAATTTACAAAGTTAAATCTTGTAATTATTTAAGAAAAATCAAATAAGTATTAAATAAATGCGATTGTGGGAATAAACATTGAAAAATTCTCATTTTTTTACTGAAATATTGATCTGGAAACTTTGATAAAGTTTTGATAAGTAAATAATTTATGTAAGTTATTTTATAATGAAAAATAGAAGAAAATATCAAAAATAAAAATAAATTCGGGAAAATTCTGATTAAATCACAGGATGATTCCTTTTAGGTATAAAATCTCTGGAATTATTTCAGAATTTTATTCCTTATTATAATTAGGATATGAATTTTTATGTTTTCTGTAGTAAATAAATCAGAATAAATACTTAACGTGAATAATAAATTCTAAGAAAATCATATATGTTATAATATATTTGCAACTACAGAATATATAAGTTTCATAATTTTTGGAGTAGTATAAGTATTTTTTCTAAATATTGAGATTATTGTAAAAATTACAGAATCTGATCTAATATGATTTGGACCTTGATATAATTATATGATATTTGGTTTTGTATAAGAAGCCGTCTGTAAAATTGTGGGAATTTTGCAAGGACAGAAGCTGTTTTTAACCAATTATGGGACTATTATAAAATTTACAGAAAATAATCTGATTGGAGTTAAATACTATAAAAATTATGAGATGATACTGACTGTTGGGATAAAATTGTATGAAATTTTGGTATTTTTGGATAACAGTAGATAATTTTTATGATTTATGTGGAAATTTGTACTAAGTTTGAGCAAATTATGTATAAATAATTTGTTGGGAATTTTTGTGATAACATTATGGGTAGAACTTCCAAAAGATACTTACATCTGAGGTTCTGAAAATTTTAAAGAAAATATTTTCTGATACTGTTAACTATTTTATAGATTCAAGTTGGAAGACACGGTGAGTTCATAGCCCCATTTTCAACCGTTTGGTATTCAATAAAGTTTTGGGGGAAAAAATATACTGTTTGGGTTGATGTATTATTTTTGAAAATATTTTTGTTGCTTACTGTTATTTGCGATACAACCATTAGTTCGAATGAGGAACCGTCCGATAATGTTAGTAGCGCTACTTGGGAGAATATTTGTACCAACCGGATAAGGGTTGCTACTATTTTCCTGCATCTAACCGAATGGGGATTAGGATGTAATATTATCTGATTTTATGAGTTATTTTGTGACAGTATGATTATGTTCTGAGCAGGTTTAGTTGTAATTGATACATCAACAAAATATTTGTCTGGCTATAAAACTATGTTCTCACCAATATTTTTGTTGACTGGTTTAAGTATACTTTTTCAGAAAATGAGTAATTCGTTTGATTTCAGCTTTGAAGTTCATAATGGATGGGGTGAAGTGGTTAGGAGGGTCTGCGTCACGCTGACCGTCAATATAGTTGACGGGAGCATGTATGTTGACGCTCATTTTCATAGGTTCTAGACATGCTGTGATCTAGTTGTAAACCAATTACATCTAATTTTGTAACCTATGTAAAATATGTAATTCCTCTATTATTAATAAAAGCATGTCTGTGTTATGATTCTATATATTATGATATTGTTTATTTTTCTATAAACAATGCAATCTGATAAAAGCTAGTCACATTCCACCCGTATCGTTCACGCTTCCGCCGGAATGTAACAGGTTGGTATCAGAGCCATTGGTTATAGAGAATTAGTTATTTTTAAGGAAATAACTAGGCTATAACCATAAGCTCAAATATATCATTTTATGATTTTATGTGAATTATGTGAATTATGTGAAATTCTATGATTTTATGATTAAGATTCTAACAAAACCTTAATAATTATTTGACTAATTTTTTGTGAAACATTGTTAAGCAATTGTGCAGTATGAATTCAGATAGTTATCACTATGAAACCAACCCTTCTGAAGGTTCATACCATAGCAACCCTAAAGAAATAACACCTGAACCGGAACCTCAGCAGGCTATGAATGTTTCCCCAACAGAAATGGAGAATAAACCAAAGTTTTACATTAGACGTGCACCAGTGCAATTGGGAGGATATACAGTTATGACTCCTAGGAAAAAGGTAAAACATGGAAACAGGTTTAGAGCTAAGCCAGCTGAGGATATAGAAATACAGCCTTTTGATTCTCCAAAGATGAAGATAGAATTATTAAACCAGAGTTGGATCAGGTGAAGACAACCCGACAAACTCTTAAAAAACTTAGGAGGATACAGCTGGGAATCTGGAAAATCCAAAAGGATATCAAAAAGCTCAAGACACCCAAGAGAAGTATTTTCACCAGGATATGGAAATGGCTCAGTAGGAACTAAAACTTATAGTCTAACTCTTTAAAATAAAAGAAATAAGAGTTTAATTGATATATGTACTTTTGTGTCAACATGTTTATTTGATAAATAAATTTTGCGTTAAGATATTTATTTGTGATACTAACATTGAAATTCACTATAGTTAATCATGCCGCCAAAAAGAAACACTCAGCCTGTCAGGAGAACAGCTCGAGTGGGACGACTCAGGACCAGACTTGGGGAAGAAACACCCGTGAACCCTGATACAACTAAGAATGATAGGATATCTCAGATAGTAGCCCAACAACTGGAAGCTACCCTACCTACCTTAATTACCCGACTCCAACAAAATCTGAATTTTGGAACTACCTCAAACCCACCAGCAGGGCCTGAAAACATGAATATGGAAGAACGACAGGAAGAAGAGATTCTAAATGGAATTTCAAAGGGATGCTCCTACAAAACCTTTATGTCCTGTAGACCTTGGTAATTTGATGGAAAAGTGGAGCTATACAAGCTTTAAGATGGCTAGACGACATGGAAGGAGTCCTGGAAATCAGCAACTGTGCTGAAAATTTCAAGACACTGTTTGCTTCCCATTCCCTTAAAGGAGAAGCACAATCCTGGTGGAAAATGGAGGTACACACTAGGGGTAGAAACGTTATGAATAAGCTGAGTTAGGAAGAATTTAGAAATATAGTGATAGAAAAATACTGCCCATATAATGAAATAGAAAAACTAGAGGCTGAATTCTTAGCACTAGAGATGAAAGGGTCTGCACATCGGGAATATACTGATAGGTATAATGAACTATCCAGACTAGTACCACATCTGATAACCCCGGAATCAAAAAGAATAGGAAGGTATATTTGGGGATTAGTGCCACAAATAAGAGGACTAGTGAAATATACTAGAACCAAAACCTTCCAGGAAGCAGTAATCCTGTCAGGAAGTCTGACAGATGAAATGATCAGGAATGGATCATTAGGTCATCAACAGGTAGGAGAGAAAAGAAAATGGATGAAAACCACTCTGGAAGAAGATTTGGGGAAAGCTCCCAAAAAAGAGTAACCCGACCTCCACCAAGAAACTTTTGGGAACAACTCAGGGGAAGAAAGTAGAAAAACCACCACAGTGTAATATTTATCAAAAATATCATACAGGGAACTGTATGACAGTGGTTTGCTATAACTGCAAAAGGAAGGGACATATTTCTCGAGATTGCAAAAACCCTACCAACCCTAAAACCGTCTGTTTTCAGTGTGGAAGTGAACATCATTTCCGTAATGAATGCCCACAACGAAAGGGCAAGGCTCCGGCTAACCAGAACAACCCCCGTGGAAGGGCATTTGTGATACAAGCTGACGAAGCTCGTCATGAACCAGAAGTAGTAACGGGTACGTTCCTTATCAATAATCAGTACGCTAAAGTATTAGTTGATACAGGAGCAACTTGTAGTTTTGTTTCACATACTTTTAGACCATCACTTAGTCTAACATCTGAGAAATTACATGACATCTATGTGATAGAATTAGCTGATGGTAAAATAATTAAAGCTGATGAAATCATTCCTAATTGCATCTTGAATTTAGATGAATACAGTATTGATATAAATCTGATACCTATTAAATTAGGAGGATTTGATATCGTAGTAGGAATGGATTGGTTGAGTACAAATCATGCTGAAATCATTTGTGATAAGAAAATAATTAAGATTCCTTTGATTAAGGAAGACAAAATTCTCTACATATATGGTGATAGACTAAACAACACTGTGAAACTGATTTCTTGTGAAAAAGCACAGAAATGCTTAAACAAGAATTGTTTAGCTTTCTTGGCTCATATAGTTGATACAAAACTTGATAAGGAAAATTTGGAAAGTGTTCCTGTTATAAATGAATATGCTGATGTTTTTCCTGATGAACTACCTGGATTACCACCTCCTCGTCAGGTAGAATTTAAAATAGAATTGATACCAGGAACAACCCTATTACCAAAGCACCTTATCGTTTAGCACCAACTGAGATGAAAGAACTCATGACTCAGTTATAAGAATTATTAGATAAAGGATTTATACGTCCTAGTGTATCACCTTGGGGAGCACCAGTTCTATTTGTCAAAAAGAAAGATGGAACATTTAGAATGTGTATTGATTATAGAGAACTCAATAAGGTTACTATATAGAATAGGTACCCTCTCCCTAGAATCGATGATTTGTTTGACCAATTACAGGGATCTAGTTACTTCTCGAAAATAGATCTAAGATCTGAATATCATCAATTAAGAGTACAGGAAGATGATATTTCTAAGACTGCATTTAGAACTAGGTACGGACATTACGAGTTCTTGTAATGCCATTTGGGTTAACCAATGCTCCAGCGGTATTTATGGATTTAATGAATAGAGTGTGTAAACCTTATTTAGATAAATTGGTTATAGTCTTCATTGATGACATTCTGATCTATTCTACGAATAAGGTGATTGCATATGCATCCAGACAACTTAGAGGTAGTGAAAAGAATTATACCTCCCATGACTTAGAATTAGGAGCTGTAATATTTGCACTAAAGATTTGGAGACAATTTGGGTTATAGTTGATAGACTAAGGGGCTGTTTGATAGCTCTTACCATGCCTCTGACCACTGACCGGCTGACTCGGTCAGCCAGTCAGTGCGTTTGTTGTGGCTGATCGAGTCAGCTGACCCAAAATCCCACTAAGTCGGTCATCCCCTTGGACATCGCAGACTCGGTCAACCCTTCGGTCGACCCACCTGCGTGCCCCACATGCACGACCCACCTCCGCGACCCACCTGTGCGAACCCCACCTGCGCGACCCACCTGCGCGAACACCACCTGCGCGAACCCCACCTGCGCAACCATCCCCGACAGTGATGGGGGCGTCGCCAGTGATGCGGCTGTGGTTTGGGGGTCGATTGAAGTGCCGATTGAGAAGGGTCGATGGTGTGGGGGTTTGGGGGTCGATGGTCAGAGGGTTTGGGGGTCGATGGTTTGGGGTAGATGGTTTGGGGAGTTTGGGGTAAAGGAACTAGTAAAGGAAAATTATCTATAGAGACTAAAAATTGTCTCTATTAGGTTTTTATTTAAAAAATATTATTTTATACTTTTTGTTTATTTAAACATATGCTTTATAATAATAAAATAATGAGTAAAATAATGAGTAACAACGGGTAATATGATTATTTTTTTCATTCAGCAGAGTCAGTCAGATACATAATCAAACAGCCAAGTTTCAGTCAGATGCAGACTCAGTCAGAACTTCTTACTGCGTCAGCTTTTGACTCAGTCAGATCTTACTCAGTCAGCACAATCAAACAGCCCCTAACTAAGTCAGCTCATTTCTTACCTATCCGAGAAGATTACAAGATTGAGAGATTAGCAAGAATCTACATAAAGGAAATTGTATCCAGACATGGGATACCTGTATCCATAATATCAGATAGAGATAGTAGATTTACTTCTAGGTTCTGGCAAACTTTACAAAAAGCCTTAGGGACCCAGGTAAATTTAAGTACAGCTTATCACCCACAGACTGATAAACAAATTGAAAGAACAATTCAAACTCTGGAAGATATGTTAAGAGCTTGTTTTATAAGACTTTGGAGGAAATTGGGACAATCACTTACCACTAATAGAATTTTCATACAATAACAGTTACCACTCTAGTATTGGTTTAGCTCCATTTGAAGCTTTATATGGAAGAAAATGTAGGTCACCTCTATGTTGGAATGAAATAGGTGATAGACAACTCACAGGTCCTGAATTAATCCAAGCAACTACAGATAAGATCACTGAGATTAAAAACAGGTTGAAAGCAGCTCGTGATCGACAGAAAAGCTATGCAGACAAATGTAGAAAACTATTGGAATTTCAAGTTGGAGACAGAGTCTACCTAAAAATATCACCCTCTAAAGGTATCTTTCGATTTGGAAAATCCAGTAAGCTGAACCCTAGGTACATTGGTCCATTCAAAATCATTGATAGAATTGGTCCTGTAGCATATAAGTTGGAATTACCACAGGAATTAAGTGAAGTACACAACACATTTCATGTGTCCAATCTCAAGAAATGCCTAACCAATGAAACCTTAGAAGTACCAATTCAAGAAATACAGGTAGATAAGAAACTGCATTTTGTGGAAGAACCAATAGCCATTGTGGGAAAAGAAATAAAGAAGTTAAGAAGAAGTAAAATTCCCATAGTGAAAATTAAGTGGGATGCAAAAAGAGGACCGAAATACACCTGGGAAAGGGAATATGAAATCAAAAAGAAATACCCCCACCTATTCAGAGGTAATAATTATTTAAGTTTTCTAAAGCACACTCCACTGAATTTCGGGACGAAATTCTTTTAACGGAGAGAGAATGTGACATCCCTAAAAATTATTTTATTTATTACGTCGAAAAATTCTATTATAATACGTTTCAAACCACGATAATATTATGTTTATTACGTACATATTTGTGAATGTACGTATGCATGTTTGCATGCATACATATTTATTGGGAAGTCATGAATGCCTATGTATTTATATACCTGAAACCTACACATACATGTATAGATATATTAAATTTTACGTATGCATGTTTACATACATATATGTACATGTAAAAATTGCTTGGAATACTTGTATATTTGTACGATTAGAATGCATATATATTTATATATGTTTACTTATTTATAAGTATATATATATTATAAATACATATATATGAATATACACATTAAGAACCTCAAATATATATGTTTTGTATGTATGTGTATTATAAATCTACATATACATGCATGAATATAAATCTATATATATATATATGTATATATATACATACTAAAACTAAAATAAACATAACTAAATCAAACTCTAACTAAAAACCTAAAACTTACACCTAAACTACCCGAACCCTCGGTTGATAGCCACCTTACTTCCTCCTCTAAACCACCACCCTACCATCCGAAACCACCACCATAAGTTGCCACCACATCACCTAAGGATACCACAACCTGCCACCACATCACCTAATGATACCACAACCCACCACCACATCACCCTTCACACCATAGATTTCTTGCTTTCACATGCTTTCACACCATGGAAACCGCCACCCTTGCATGCCTAGCCTTAGTCACTAAGATATTCAATGAATGTGGCAAATTCATGAAGATTTTCGGCCACCTAAGTATACACCAAGTGAATTCCTAGCATGCCACCTAAACCTATGTATTGACTAAGCAAACCTAGACAACACACCTCAACAAGCTAGAGCTAAACCATCATGACTTTTTCCTTCATTTAAACTCTCGGTTAGGCCCTCAAAACTGCCACCTCTCTTCCACTTTCTCTCGGTAACTATTATCAATCATATACCATCACCACCTTCACCCTTGACTCTTGTAAACCGCGATCACCACACCCACAACAACCATCACCACCTTGTTCCTCTATTTCCCGTAACCATATTTACCATTATCATCTATAATCATCACCATCCACCACCTTTGTCTCTCTCTCCCTCTCACTCTCGGTTCCTACACAAACAAACAACAACCACGCACCACCATCACCTGCCATCATCATCCACCGTCTCCAAGGCTGTCTCTCGGGTTCAAGGAACAAGCATACCATCAAGATCATCATCACAAGGTTATAAAATAATTCTTGTTACATATATGTTACAAAACACACATATATATATATATATTAATTGGTGTTCAAACACCAAAACCAATTTTGAAAGTTTTTAGTTCATGAATCATAAGTGATGAGTTGCAAAAACTCAGAAACTTATAATAAAAAGATATATTTTGAATTTACAAAGTTAAATCTTGTAATTATTTAAGAAAAATCGAATAAGTATTAAATAAATGCGATTGTGGGAATAAACATTGAAAAATTCTAATTTTTTATACTGAAATATTGATCTGGAAACTTTGACAAAGTTTTGATAGTAAATAATTTATGTAAGTTATTTTATAATGAAAAATAGAAGAAAATATCAAAAATAGAAATAAATTCGGGAAAATTCTGATAAAATCACAGGATGATTCTTTTGAGGTATAAAAGCCTCTGGAATTATTTCAGAATTTTATTTCTTATTATAATTAGGATATGAATTTTTATGTGTTCTGTAGTAAATAAATCAGAATAAATAGTTAACATGAATAATAAATTCTGAGAAAATCATATATGTGATATTAAATCTGAAACTACAGAATATATAAGTTTCATAATTTTTGGAGCAGTAAAAGTATTTTTTCTAAATATTGAGATTATTGTAAAAATTACAGAATCTGATCTAGTATGATTTGTACCTTGATATAATTATATGATATTTGGTTTTGTATAAGAAGCCGTTTGTAAAATTGTGGGAATTTTTCAAGGACAGAAGCTGTTTTTAACCAATTATGGGACTATTATAAAATTTACAGAAAATAATCTGATTGGAATTAAATACTATAAAAATTATAAGATGATACTGACTGTTGGGATAAAATTCTATGAAATTTTGGTATTTTTGGATATAGTAGGTAATTTTTATGATTTATGTGGAAATTTGCACTAAGTTTGAGCAAATTATGTATAAATAATTTGTTGGGAATTTTTATGATAACATTATGGGTAGAACTTCCAAAAGATACTTACATCTGAGGTTCTGAAAATTTTAAAGAAAATATTGTCTGATACTGTGAACTATTTTATAGGTTCAAGTTGGAAGATACGGTGAGTTCATAGCCCCATTTTCAACCGTTTGGTATTCAATAAAGTTTTGAGGGAAAAAGTATACTGTTTGAGCTGATATATTATTTTTAAAAATATTTTTGTTGCTTACTGTCATTTGCGATACAACCATTAGTTCGAATGAGGAACCGTCCGATAATGTTAGTAGCGCTACTTAGGAGAATATTTGTAGCAACCGGATGAGGGTTGCTACTATTTTCCTGCATCTAACCGAATGGGGGTTAGGATGTAATATTATCTGATTTTGTGAATTATTTCGTGACAGTATGATTATGTTGTGAGCAGGTTTTGTTGTAATTGATACATCAACAAAATATTTGTCTGGCTATAAACCTTGTTCTCACCAACATTTTTGTTGACTGGTTTAAGTATACTTTTTCAGGAAATGAGTAATTCGTTTGATTTCATCTTTGAAGTTTATAATGGATGGGGTGAAGTAGTTGGAAGGGTCTGCGTCACGCTGACCGTCAATATAGTTGACGGGAGCGTGTATGTTGACGCTCATTTTCATAGGTTCTAGACATGCTGTGATCTAGTTGTAAACCAATTACATCTAATTTTGTAACCTGTAAAAGATGTAATTCCTCTATTATTAATAAAAGCATGTCTGTGTTATTATTCTATATATTATGATATTGTTTATTTTTCTATAAACAATGCACTCTGATAAAAGCTAGTCACATTCCACCCGTATCGTTCACGCTTCCGCCGGGATGTGACATTCAGCCTCTTCTTCGGCCTCATCCAAAGCGATAAATTCCGATTCCATTGTGGATCTAGGTATAACCGTTTGCTTGGATGATCTCCAAGATATTGCTGCTCCACCAACTAAGAACACATACCCACTTGTTGATTTGGAATCTTTTATATCCGATATCCAGTTTGTATCAGTGTACCCTTCAATCATGGCTGGATGACTAGTATAATGCAATCCATATTCTCTTGTATATCTTATGTATCTACGCACCCTCGTTATACTCTTCCAATGTTCTAAGATTTTAGTCAATAAATTAATGTGTTGAATGAAAATTATTATGTTTCATGACATTAGGAATTAATAGTGCGGGAAGTTGTCCCACTTTGGAGGAATGAAAGAACATAAAATGGTTTATATTCTATAACCTCTTGTCTATATTATTCCTAAGGTTTTACAATAAGTGGATTCGCGAAGGATGTGAAGCACCCTTAACTCGCTCTCGCACTCGCACACGCGCGGCGTGGGCATGCGGCCACAATATAGCTCTTTGATGGCGCGCTTTGCACTTCACTGTTACAAGTTGACCAAAATCAACGACTATTAATGACGAATTAAATGAGCAGTTATTATTTCGAATTAATGGTTGAGTGGATGTTACAGTTCGAATTCCACTATAAACACTGAGGGTGACTCGGTATGATTGTACACCAAACAACTCGAAACCTGCAGCAAAACAGTTCTCTAATCAACTTCAATCTCCCTGGTTTCTCTTCTACAAACAAGTTCGGGTTCTAGATAAATCCCGACAGTACAATCTGTTTCGGGCTGTTGTACCATGGGAAACAAATAAGTTCTCTTGAGATGCACGGAATTTGTTTTAAGGGCCCCATGTTAAACACGATCCTCAACTTTTTCATTTCTGTTCATCTATTTGTGTTAACTTATAATTGTAAAAGGAATTTATAATCGTTTATTTATGTTCATTTGTATTGAATATATTAATATAAGTTGTTTAGGTTTAATTTTTTTATGAATGGTTCCTACAATTCATTCATAGAGGTTTCAGATCAACATAACGTAGAGCTATGTTATTACAAGTTTTATTTTAACATAAAACATCTTCCAACATAGATGTAATATCATTTGTTCATGGGAGATTAAAACCTCTCATCCAAATCTACCAGTAATAAAACTTTGAGGCAACAAACGGTGACGATGAATTTTAAGCATAGAGGCAGTGGAAAGAGGCATGACGACTGAGAAGGAGCTACGACCATGACGGTATGAGTAAAATAATTAATGCTTAATTTGTAGGTAGAAGACTAGAAACAAAAAATAAGTTAAAAATCTAATGGATGGAAAAAATGGACTCTTTTTTTTCTTTCTTGTTTTTATCTTTTGCTTTTTCTTGTGAAGGTGGAGCCACCAAGGAATAAAAATCCGAGACAAAAGGTTAAGATGGGTAAACCACCGGATCATAAGAATTCAAGGATTAAAGAAGCAATGTTTGGCCAAAGTTTGAGTGAACAAGAGGCGCTATCAAGCCTAGAGAAGCATTTATATGAAAAGAAATTTGGAGAAAAGCACTCAATACGACCACCATAAGTGGTTACAGGTATGGTCTGGCTGAAGACCTAAAATTTAGCGCTAGCGGGAGGCAACCCGAGAACTTTGTGGGTGTGTTCACTAGAAACCCTCACGGGACTACAACTCGTCCACTCGGGTCTACCGAGGGGTTTAAAGGCTTGTTGCATATGCTAAATGTAACCGTGATTCCTACGAAAGTGAGTTTTATTACTTTTATTAGTTTGTGTTTCTTTGTTTAGTCTGTGTTTTTTTTGTTTAAATAGTCAATTACAAGACGCAAGCACTCAAGTGTGGGGAGGCACAAGTATGTTGATGAAGGCTTGCACTAATGATCAGGTCTACGTACTCCTTCCTTATCTTGTTTATTCCTTATCACCATGTTTATTCATATTTAAAACCATATATTGGGGACAATGTATCTCAAGTGTGGGGATAAGGGAAACATGGAAAAATTAAACTTTTTTTTAAAATAAATAAATCTTCCAATAAGCTTAGTTGTGCATGAGACCTAAAAGTTTTTTCATACAAGGCTTATTATCACTTGTTTGTGCATGTATAGATCTTGTTACATACTTGTTTTGAAATGGTATAAAAGCATCCCAATATGAGTTTTTATAAAAGTTTAGGTGGAATTATTAGGAGGCATAACGAACCGGATGATAGATGACATATGTGCTTCACATTCGTAACCCTTTTCCACCGTTTCCGTGAGAGTTTGAGCCTAATTGAGCAATTCATAGCATATGTTGATTTGCTTTATATATTTTTCATAATGAGGGAACCATAATGTGCATTTAAGTTAGAACTTGTGTAATTGATGCATATCAAGGTCATGAACCAACATATGCATAAATGTGATAGAGGCATTAGGAATGAACCAACTGTTAACCCCTTTCTTTTGAATTCCATACCTTGATAAATTCCCTTTAGACAGCATGTTGAGCCCCAACTTGTCATTTGAATAACCAGAAACAATAAACCTATAAAGCCTTAGCCTTTTGAAACCTCGGGGGAATGAAGTCCAATCCATAACATGTGGTGAAGTATCGTCGAGCATTAGTCAATAAGAGTATAATTGATGTGAATCTGGTATATATATATATATATATATATATATATATATATATATATATATATATATATATATATATATATATATATATATATGAAAAAAAGAAAGAAAAAAAAAGCTAAATATGATGTCAAATTGACCAAAATATGCAGCAGCAAAAATAGTGTGAGAACTCTATAATATGATTGCTATTAGATGATAGAAATTGATAAACATGGCATCTAGCATGTTTAGCTTGGATTTCATTACCCGTTAGCCACTCTAAATCCTTATTCTATTCCACTTTAAACCATAGCCTAATATTACAACCCATGAAAGACCTCTTGATTTATGTATTATATTGTGCTAATTGATGGCGATATGACTATTATACGAGCTTATGATAAAAATATACATTCTTGGTTTGAGAGTTTCAGATATACTAGTATATAATCACTAGTCCACAAAATAAACCGAGAGTAGTGTTCAGTGTAAGGAATATGAATGCATGAATGTTGGAAGCGGAAGGTGAAGTTATGCCAACTAAAGACTCTAAGCTTAAAACATAATTGATATTGCATGTTAGGTTGTGATCTTACATGATAAAAGTTTAAAACTAAGTATGCTTTGGGACCTTTATTTGTACAAAATTGTGATAAGTTAGCATGTTTGATTAATTAAGTTGAATTATGCAAGCAAGTTTGTTTAAGGACAAACAAAAGGTTAAGTGTGGGGATGTGATCGAGTGATAATAATTCAAGGTTTAACTGATCTAATTATGTGATTTTACATCGTTGTTAGTATGGAATGGGATTACTTTGTTCGTGTTTTGATTTGTAGGGATTGGAGCTGAAGGAAGCTTATTTTGAGGTGAATAAAGCAAAGGATGAAACCACGAGTACCAAATGCGCAATTACCAAAAGATGTAAAACGGGAAACCGGAACTAAGTTTGGTGAAACATGAAGAGTATGGAAGAAGTGGGGTGGAAATCGGAGCCCGAGAAGTGAAGAAATGCAAAAACCAAAGGTTAAAGACCATGGTAACTTAAAATGAGCATAACTTGGGATAGGAAAAGAGTTACGGGTGTTAGGACCGTGTACGGACGGAGTACTAACTAATTCTACGTGAAACCGAATCAAATAGCGTGGAATTCTATTTGATTGGCGATCCAATCAGGGAGAACGTTAACCGGATCAAACCTAACAATTAGAATACGTTAAGAATGAAGTAGGAATGATTAGAAACGCTCTGTGAAGTTGGAAGGGACGCTCTGTGCGAACTGGGACGGCTAGGGTTGTGAATTATCGAAGTGTTTTGTTTTTCCACGAATTAAGTGGTATTTATAGGTTACAGCTTTCATTCGTACGACTGAGCCAAGCGACTGGCTCAGTCGTGCGACTGAGTCATATGATTGATTCATTCGTACGACTGAGTCAGTCTTATGACTCAATCGTGCGATTGACTCAATCACCTGGTTCAGTCGTGCGATTGGCCAATTCGCATGGTCCAGTCGTGCGACTGAATCAAAATACTTAGTTAAACATATTCTTGAACCTTTAATGATTCAGAACTATGTCTAACAACTGTAAACCTATATAACATGTTCATATAAGCATGTAACAATAAATAATATTAATAGATATAACATTAAACAACCAATAAACATTAAACAACCAATAAACATTCACAGAAGAGTTTTTCGTTACATAGATTCAACATTACATATGTGTTACAAGATGAAAGTCTATTATATTGAAGCTAACTAGACTAGAACTAGGGACATGTGTATCAACAAACTCCCCCTTGGACCTAGATCTATCTAAACTTTGACTTCCTTCTTGAACTCTTCATATCTCTTCATTCTTTCTTCTCGTGAAACCCCAGCATGAAGATCAAGTACGAAGCATAGACGTATAACATGTTGAAACTGAAGTGCTTGCATGATATCCTGTGTGTCAAAAAATAATGGCCACTTGTACAAGATGTAGACATCTGAAGCAGACAAGTTGGTTAGCCACATAGGGTCAAACACCCTAATCGTCTCTACCTTCCCTTCTTTATCCAAAACAATGACGGCCTCACCAGTGCGCCAGTCATAATACCACCATTTAAAATGGGGTACAAAATCTTGTGGCATCTCCCTGAGTGGAATACGCGACATTGTGCGCGGAGGGTGCCATCTCAAGACCACCTTTGGTCTTCCGGAGGTGGGGTCAACCTCTGTCTTATGAATCAACCTTTTGGGCTGTTGAGGTTTAAAATTGAGCCACCTCGTATGATACTCCTTCTTTAGAGCCTTCTCAAACCATCCCGATATCTTTCCGGGAACAGCATACAGGAGATTCAACTTGGCTAGATGGTTTAGCTCAAATCCAGGGAGAGTTTTCAGATCGTGTGGGAATCTGAAATACTCTATTCCCTTCTCCCTTTTGATGGCATATACTTTGAGGTCCTCAAAGTAAGCCTAGCTGATAATCTTGCCCGACACCTTCTGATGCTTCTTTACCTTGTAGAGCTTGGTGTAGGCGTTTGACTTTGTAGACACGCGCTGTTTCTTCATTTCCTCCAGGCAGGCTGCCCACTCAGCCTTTTTGGATGCTAGATCAGCATCATCTGCCTGAGGATCTTCTGCTGTAGCTTCCTTGGCAGCTGTCATCTCTTCAACTTTGTCGAATGCATTGCTGTCAAAAGTTTCTCCCAGATCCGGTAGTACTTCTCCTTTGGCGTTAGTATACTGGGGATATCAGCAGTCACATCCTCTATCTCCACCTCATCGACATCCTATAGCTCCTCATCACTGACTACATCGACCTCTGGAGCATCCTTCACCAGCACATCAGGAGTTAGACTGAACAGTTCAGCAATCTGTTCATCAGTCAAATCATGTATGATCTCTCCCTCTTCAGGCGTGTAGCTGACAGAGCGATGTACTATCCCTTGCAAATCGAGAATCATTGTCAATTGAGTCTTGATTTGTCGAAGGGGCACCACATCATGCTCGTCAGCCTGTTTTGATGAACCTGTTAGAGAATTAACCAAACACAATGCAAGTTAGTATACATTAAGCACATAACAATTGTCGGTTTAACTTTTCATTTATTTAATTAAACACATATTTGACACATGATTTCAAGAACAAAAGTTTAATGATAAATAGACATCTAATCTTGAATTTTGCCTTGAATCATCGCTGGGTCTTCGGCAGAAGGGGAGGTATGCGGGGCAGACGCTGAAGCTCCCTGGTCTTGTTTCCTCTTAGTTCTTTGCTCTTGACCAGGAGCAGAGGCGGATGTAGCTGCATCCCCTTCATCGTCATCACCATCCTTGCCTCTAGCCTCGCCATCACCCTCCTCATCATCATTCTCACTCTTATCCTTATCATCATCATCATCATCGTCATCACCTTCATCTATCTTTAACAGCTCATCTTGCGACCCTTTCAGCTTGAGCAAGATTGTCTTCTTCGCCTCCTCCAACTCCTCAATCTTCTTAGAAGATATGACATTTTGCTCCTGAAGTTGGGAGATCTGCTTAGCCTGCTGAGCAATATGCTGAGCTTGAGGAGCATTTTGCTCCTCAAGCTGACGAAGCCTAGCTGTCTTCTCCTCGTCTGCAGATAACAGCTTCAGCACCATTTTGTTAAGTGCTGCAAGCTGTTCCTCCACTCCAATAGGAGGGAGGGATGATCCTGTGGGGAAGGAGGATGGACCGGCTTGGTGGCTCGTGGTGGTGGTAAAGATTGGGGTGGTATAGAGGCGGTTGTTGGTGTAGTGGTGGTGGTGAAGATTGGGGGTGGTATAGAGGTGGTAGGCGGTGTAGTAGTAGTGAGTGGAGGAGTGGTAGTGGGTGGTGGAGTGGTAGTAGGGGTGGTTGAGGTAGTGGTGGTGGCTGTGGAGGTAGTGAGTAGGGTAAACCTCCTTCGCTTGGGCTTCAGTCCATGTGGCTGAGCCATCCGTTTCCTCCGAGTCCCCCTAGACCTGGAGGCTCCCCCTCGGCTACTGGGAGAGTCTGGGATGTAAGATGGGTCAGTGACAGTCTCCCCAGACCCTCCAGGATATCCGCCAACCATCCTAATACCCCTCTCCGTGGCTACGACACGGCTTCCTACCGTTCGTACTAGGGGCTCATCATCCGACTCTTCTTCCTCATCAGGCTGAAATCCCTGATGGAAACCAGCACTCTCTGCTCCTCCTTGGGTGGATGATGGAGATGTCACATCGGTAGTAGTGGCCCTAGATTGTGTGGGGCCAGTATCTCCACCATCACCATCATCATCATCTGAATCATCTGAATCATCATTCGGAACCGCTATCGGCTTCGAGTACGAATCACTATCATCATGACGCCACTTTTTCCTAGTTGACGCTACATAATCCTCACGGGCCAAATGCCCAAACAATCTCCTCATAGGGGGCTTCACCTGCTTCCCCCGATATACCTTCATCCTCCCCAGTGTCGCATCATCCATAACTTCCAATACGACTGCATCATCTTTCTCCTTAGGCAGCTGGGGGAGTTTCTGATCGATAATCATCTGAATGAACCTTGGGTACATACAGAAACTCTCTTCCCCTTGGCCTCGATGTTCTACACCAAGTAGGTGAAGATCATCCTGGAGAAGCTAAAAGGATGGTTCAGCACCAGTGCAGCGTATGCATTCTGCATCTGGTCTGACAACTCATCAAAGTTGCCCTTCCTTGATGCGATGCATCTAAGAAGTACATGTGCCAAGTATTTGAACTGGGGGCACAAGTTGCTCTTGTTGAGCATACTTGTGTTGATGTCCCCAGAATACTTGGCTCTCATGAAGCTGCCACGGACGATAAGGGATGTAATCTAGTGGGGCAATCAACATCATCCCTAAACTCAAGAACCGTCCGAATATCCTCTTCGGTGATCTGGATGGCCTCCCCAACAATCGAACTCCTGATGGTGTAAGGATCGGTAGACCTGTCTATAGCAGCGTTTTCCCAGAACGCCTGCTGTATCGATCGGTAAGGAGTGCAAGGCGCTGAGATCGCACGAGAGATCCTCGAGCATCGTAAAAATGTGATAATCCCAGCAAACTCCGCGGAGTTGCGGGAAGTCAGATTGAGATAAGCACAAATGTTGTGCTTAGAGCTCATAGGCCATCTGCTCGCCATCTGTGACACAAAGTAAATAAACGTTAGTAAGTGTCAAGGTATGCCAGACTTGTTTCATGTAATTTAACATTTTGATCAGTCGTGCGATTGAACTGAGAGATTGAAGCTAGTCGTGCGACTGAGCTGGACGACTGAGCTCTAGTTATGCGATTTAGCTCATACGTGCGACTGAGTCAAGCGATTGGACTTAGTCGTGCGATTGCTCATGCATTTACCTCAGTCATGCGATTGAGCTTAGACGCATGGTTTAGTCATGCGATTGAACCATTCGTCTATCTAAGTCATGTGAATGAGTCTAGTCGTCCTGCTCAGTCGTGCGATTGGAGTTCATCAGTGTGTTCAGTCGCATGACTGACGGTTTGTCCATTCAAATTTGATTTTTGAGCTATTCTTCTTGTTAAACGTTGAGGAATGGCTCATTAGGTTCGTATATGACCGACTAAGCTTCTAACAACTTTTATATGTTCAAAACGCTTAGTTTTATTGGTTTATTTTTCAGATTTTGTTCGGTTTTAACTTAGGTCAATGCTCGATCCTTTTTACGTTGTAGTAACCGATTTGTCATCCAATAAGTGTCGCGTAGTACCTATGGAACAGAAACCAATGGTCAGACAGTGTCAAAACAGGTGTAAGGAGATCAAACGAAATTCTGGCAGAGTATGGGTGTATCGTGCATTTGAGAGCGTTTGAGAGGGCGATTGGAGAGAATGAGGCGAATGAGACCGACTACCCCACAATTTATACTAGGGCAGCATTCAGTCGTGCGACTGAACCTAGTCGCACTATTGAGTCGTGTGACTGAGCTTCAGTCATACGACTCGCCCATTCGGTCATCACCAGTTGTACGATTGAAGTTCATTCGTACGACTGTCACAGTCGGTTACCTCCAATCGTGCGATTGGGCTCATTCGTATGGTCCATTCCTACGACTGATCCATACTCATGGTCCAGTCGTGCGAATGGGTTCATTCGCATGGTCCATTCGTACGACTGGTCCATACTCATGGTCCAGTCGTGCGAATGGGTTATACTTGTGAAGTTTTTCCTTTTTGACCCATGAACACTTATATCCTTATTTCAATAGATAAAACTTTTTGATCAATTTGATCATCTCAGACATGACCATTTTAAGATTAAAACAACATTTGATCACCTCAGATGTGATCCATTTATCCACCTGATCATCTCAGACATGATCCATTTATCCACCTGATCATCTTAGACTTGATTCATTTATCCACCTGATCATCTCAGACATGATCCATTTATCCGCCTGATCATCTCAGACATGATCCATTTAACCTTTCAGAAACAATTGATTTTAGATTAAACGTTAAGTTCATATTTGTGACATTTTCTGCAATGAGTAGCATAGCACAGTCCGACACTGACACACTTTACAAATAAATTAAAAGACTAAACTAAGTAACAAAATAAACATGTTTTTGTGATTTTCTTAGGGTTAGGTAGACACGCCTATTAGCATTAACATCATTACCAAGACAGATTCTTATGGACTCAGACAGGCATAAACTCAATTACTTGGAACTTTTTATACATTTATTGAAATGGAAACTAGCATATTCACATATCACAGTATCTCATTCATCTTAGACTTCTAAGTTCTAACTGGGAATCATGCTTGATCTGATAAGTAACACACATTGATTATCAACATCAGGCGGTGCATCCATGACGATTGTCAGTATACTTGTGCACTTAAATCCATACACAGACTTTTGACACATATTGGTGATGTATTAGATTATATTATTGCAACCAACATTTGTGGATCCCAAGCTTATATAGTAATAAACATTTTCAGGAGACTTTTGAGCAGTCTACGGGTGTTTTGACAAGAAGAGACTATTCTTAGAACTTTCAAAGAGAAGCCAAGCCTCAGGTCAGTGCCACCGCACAGCAGAGAGGCGGCAAACAACAGTGAATTCTAGAATATCTAGGTTATGCTTATCTTCAGGTCAGTGCCATCGCACAGCAGAGAGGCACACAACCTATCTCCTTGTTAGAGCATTTCTTATTTTCTTTTGCACATAACGCACCAACAACATATGTTATCAGCTTGATTGCGCTTAATTTCAATTTTTCGTGCTTTGCTCTTTTTATGGTCATCCGCACACTTTTAGTTGCGTTAATTTGCTTGTCATCCCTAATTGGAAATAACTGATTGTGTTAACCAGTGATAAGATGGGAACCTACAGTCGGTTGAACAGATTAGTTTAAATTGTGTTCACCAATGGTGTCTACTGGTCTATCTTGTTGAATCTACCGACACATCCTATAGTGAATTAGCACCTCCCTAGATCAACTTTCTCCGTGTAATTACAGTAACACCCAAGCGTACTATCATTTTCCCATTTGTTAGACTTAGAATTCTCTGACTAACGATTTTCTATGATTTAATTAAACTAAAATTGGAAAAATTTAAAATCTTTTTGGTGTTCCAGGTAACTAGGTGCCTGTGTACTATCACTTTCCATTTGTGTAGAATCACAGTCTTATCTTTGTTGTTTTTGCCTTTTAGCTTATCTGCCCTTCCCCTTTTTTCTTAAGTAAATGAATACTGAAAGTAAATAATCTCCCCCTAAAATTCTAAAACAGAAAATCTTTTTGTGTTTTCGGATTTTTATACGATAAGGAAATTAAAAAAATAAAATAAAATAAAATAAAAAACTGAACTAGTGTCGGACTATGCATCTGTGTCTTCAGAGATAATATCACTTTTCTTTTCACGCCGTTGACCTCTAACAGATAGAAAAATCTGGGTTTATCAAATGGTTTGGTGTAGAGGTCAGCGTGTTGAAAATCCTTGTTTATCTTAACCACATCAATTAATTGTTTTTCATAGCAGTCACGTATGAAGTGATACTTTATGCCGATGTGTTTAGTTTTAGGGTGTTGAACCGGATTTTTAGTTACAGCTATGGCAGCAGAGTTATCAACATAGATAGGGGTGTTAGAGAATTGCAAACCGTAGTCCCGCATTTGCTGTTGGATCCAGATAATATGAGAACAGCAGCTTGCAGCAGCAACGTATTCAGCTTCACAGATTGATAAGGCAGCCGAGGTCTGCTTCTTGCATTGCCACGTGACTAAACGCCTTCCAAAAACTGACACCCTGCTGATGTAGACTTGAAGTTCATCTTGCAGCCGCAATAGTCTGAATCACTATACGCCGTTAGCTCGAAGTCATTGTCATGAGGATACCACAACCCCAGTGTTGGTGTACCCTTCAGATAACAAAGATCCTTTTCACCCCGATCAGATGATTTACTTTCGGTTTTGCTTGATATCTGGAGCATAGACATGTGGCATACATGATATCTGGACGCGAGGTAGTGAGATACATGAGAGATCCGATCATCCCACGATACATGGTGACATCCACCAGATCCCCATTCTCATCAGGAGCCACATCATGATTTGTGGCGAGTGGGGTACCGGCAGCGGTAACATTTTCCATATCAAAGCGACTAAGAATGTCTCCGACATACTTAGTCTGATGCAAAAATATACCAGTAGGTGTCTGATCCACCTGTAATCCCAGGAAGAACTTCATTTCTCCTATGGCGCTCATTTCAAAATCTGCCTTCATCACAGATTCGAATTCTTTACACAAATATTCGTTTCGCGAACCAAAGATAATGTCATCCACATAAATTTGCACCATCAGTAAATCTCCGTCTCTTTCCTTGATAAACAGCGTGCAGTCAATCACACCCCTGCGAAACCCGTGTTTCAGCAGGTGGGTGGAGAGCTTCTCATACCAGGCTCGAGGAGCCTGATGTAGCCCATACAGAGCCTTGTCCAACTTGTAGACTCTGTCCCGATGATAAGGATCTTCGAATCCCTCGGGTTGACTGACGTAGACCTCTTCACGGATTTCCCCGTGCAGGAATGCACTCTTTACATCTAGTTGATAGACTTTGATCTTCATGTAAGATGCGTAGGCTAGAAAGATGCGAATTGCTTTCATTCTAGCCACTGGTGCAAAAACTTCATTATAGTCGACTCCTTCGACTTGTCTGAAGCCTTGAACAACCAACTGTGCCTTGTTTCTGATAACAACACCTTGGTCATCCTTCTTGCAGCGTAGCACCCATTTGGTGCCTATCACTTTAACTCCTCTGGGCCGGTCAACGAGTGTCCACACTCCAAGCTTCTTGAACTGTAGCAGCTCCTCTTGCATAGCATTGACCCAGGCCTCATCCTTCAGGGCATCGCTTACGTGTTTGGGTTCGACTTGAGATACAAAGCATTTGAAGGCCCCATCATTCACGTAGCCCTTTTCCATAATTGAAGCGTAATCAGCAGAATACAACTGATTTCTCGTCAGCACGCCGGAGTGTAGATCTCCAATGATAGCCTCCGTCGGATGATTCGTACTGATCCTAGTCACAGGTGTCGTAGGGACGACAACTTCAGTATCCAGATTTGTGACAGGATGTTCAATATCCGTATGTCCAGATACATGTTCAGCAGCTGATGAGCTTTCCTCTTGATCAACATTTTGCTCAAGGCCTGTCTCAGCGGCTTCTTTCTCATCTGATGAGTCATCACTCTCGTCCTGATCAGCTGTTGAAGATCCAGATGAACCACTCGCAGGAGTTGTATTGCTAGTATCCAGATTCGGTGTGTTTAAAACATCGTGCATCATCTGAGTAGCAATTTCTTCATCTGAATCTATCTGAGGAAGATTGAATGATTTGAAAAAGCCATCGTAGTCGAAGAACGACGATGGACCTTTTCCAGCAAGGGGGATGGTGAATCGTTGTACGTCGACATTGCACCATACTTTGACCTGACCTGTTGAGTTGTTGTAAACTCGTTTGTCTGGTATGCTATATCCTAGAAAGATCCCCTGATCTGCCTTTTCACTGAACTTGCCCTCCGGAGTTTTCTTCAGTAGCGTACATGGAGCTCCGAATGGTTCCAGATACTCCAGGTTAGGTTTACGTTTCTGAAGCAACTCATAGCAAGTCTTCCCTTGCCTCTTGACAACTGACACACGATTAAGTGTGTAGCATGTGTTGGCAACAGCTTCATTCCAGAACTGCACTGCCAGCTTTGAATCTGCCAACATAGTCCTGGCAGTTTCGATCAAGCTCTTGTTCTTCTGCTCAGCAACTCCATTCATCTGTGGTGTGTATGCAGAGGTGAACTGATGAACAATTCCCTTTTCTTTGTAGAAAGCATCCATCCACTGATTCTTGAACTTTGTTCCATTGTCTGAACGAATCTTCCTAACCTTCAGCTTATAGAGAGACTCCAGTGTAGTAACGAGCACCTTGAATGACTCAAAGGTTTCTGACTTTGCTTTCAGAAACATCACCCAGGAGAACCGTGAGTAGTCATCTGTGACTACAAAGCAGTACCAGTCTCTGACGATACTCTTTGTGCTTACGGGACCGAATAGATCCATATGCAATAGCTCCAGGGGCATCTCGATAGAATTGACGTGCTTGGTCTTGTGAGATTTCCTGGTCTGCTTTCCCTTCTTGCATGAGACACAAAAATCAGGAAGTTTGAAGTTCTTAACAGGAACTCCATCAACTAAGTCGTTGTGAATCAGATGATTCATCTTCCTGTGATTAATGTGTCCCATTCTTCTGTGCCATGAGATGGAATCCTTCTCTGTAGCTTTAGACAAAAAGCATTGAACAGTAGATACACTAGTAGAAGCATTAGACATATCTAGAACATACAGTTTATACCTAGATGCTGACATTAATACCTGCTCCTCTGGAATATCCATCTCTTTCTTCAGAATGTAACACTTCCGATTGTCGAATATAACTTTGAAGCCCTTGTCACATATCTGAGACACTGAAAGCAGATTGTTTTCCAATTGTTGAATGAAATTAACTTTATCGAACCTTACCTTTGTATTACCTACTTCTCCTTGTGCGGTGATGTATCCTCCTTTGTTTCCAGCAAAAGAAACGTGACCCCTTTAATTTGTTTGACATTGTAAAGGAGAGACTGATTTCCTGTCATATGCCTGGATGCTCCGCTATCTACTATCCATGTGTTCGTAGAAGCACTATAGCGGACAACCTGCACATTATAGAAAATAATCAGTTAAGGAAGGGGACCCAAGCCTTGACTGGATTGGGTTTCTTAGAGGCATCACACATCACGAACTCGACCCACTGTCCTTTATCAGTAGGTGGAACCTCAATCTTCAACTTATCCATGCTTTCAGACACTTCAGGTGTTTTGGCTTTCCACAAACCATCCTTGTGAAAGGATTGTTTATGGTAAACCGATAACTGATTTACAGTTTGAACCTTAGGTTTAGTTTTAAAAACAGGTTTCACCTCAGGCATCACAGACTTGCCAGTGGCTTGTCTGTGTTGTCTGTGGCGTTGAGGAGAGGTAAAAGATCTAGAAGGTGTTTTAGACCTAACCGGTGTTTTAGACCTAACAGGTGTTTTAGACCTAACCGGAGTCTTAGATCTCTGTTTTGAAACCAGTTTAACTTCATTGTCTAGTTCAATTTTAATTTTGGGTGTCTGAAAGCGTGGACAGTTCGAAGAGATGTGACCGCGTTGTCCACAAGTATAGCATGATCTCCTTTCAACAGGACTAGGAGATCTCTTGTGGGGCGGGGAGTAAACTTCAGGTACTAAATTTTTGGTCTCACTCCTTTGATTTTCACCTTCCTTGACAAATTTTACTTGTTTAATGTTATGGAGGTTTTGTCTTTGAAGATGATTATGATCTTGCTTAACCGGTTTAGTTTGAGTGGTTTTGGAAATCTTAGGTTGTGTGTTAGCAGATTTTGGACCCAACCCAAGAGATGCTTGAACATTCTCTTCCACCTGGTTTTCAGTGATGTTTTTACCTGTTGTGCCTGATGTTGATGTTGTCTGATCAGCAGCCGGAGAAACAGGTTTAACTGCTGTGTCCGGATCGCTGACCAGATGAGTAGTCACCACATGGTCCTTTATTGGATTATTATAAATAGGACGTTGTCTGGTGTTCAAAAGGATCTCATGTGGTGGAGGCACAACCTTATAACCCAAACCTTCCCCGTTGATGCGTTCCTTAACCAAGTTTTTCCAAATATAAGAAGAACTAGCTAAACTGTGGAGTTTTGCTTTAAAGACACATTTTCAACTTGCAAAACAGCTCTGTCCTTTTTAGTTTTCTCAATTGTCTTTAAATAAAACTTTATATCGTTTTCTTGGTTAAACGCGACAACTTCAGTTTGTTTAAGTTGTTTCTTTAACGCTTCAATTTTCTCCTTATAGCTGCTCTTATTTTGTTTTAGCACTCTGTTTGCCTCAGTGCATAATTTTAAGTCATTTACTAAGTTATCATTATGATCTAATAACCTAGCAAATTTCAGATCAATGCTTTCTCTAAATTTATCACATTCAACACAAGCATGTTTAATAAACATATCATCCTTTGTTTCTACCTGTGCAGATGTAGACGTTCCAGCCATGAAAGCATTTTGAGGTTCCGGTTGTGCTTCAGATTCAGCATTCAGTTCATTTTCAACAAGTTGATTTACAGCAGCTAAGGTCTCATCCACATCAGCAGTGTCAAGCTCAACTGAGTTCTCCCCCTCACTCGCTGAGTCTTCATTTAGATCTTCAACAGATGCAATGTTGGCTTCACTATCAGTTAAGAATCAAAAAGACCAGTCCTGTCCTTCATCACCTTGAGCAACCATTGCCTTTGAATCACTGCTTGTTGAAGCTGTGTTCTTCTTTTTATCTTGTTTGTTGAAGGACGAAAACGGGTTCCTATTACCAGTCTTCTTCGGTTTGACACATTCCCTCTTGAAGTGGCCTTTTTCACCACAGTTGAAACAGGTGACTTTAGACTTGTCGAATCCAAAAGTAGTATCTTTGGTAGCCACCAGATTCTGTTCCGTCTTCTTCACAAACTTCTTTGCTCGTCGCACAGCACTTGCGAGAGCCCACATTATGTCCATTCTTTCCAGTTCATTTTCATCCACCTGCTCATAGTCTTCATCAGCCAAGTGGCAGTTCCCAATCTTTCCTGCAACCAAACCATCATAAGAATGAACCACAACAGCAAGTAGGTCCATGTGCTCCTTAGCCACTTCCACAGTTACTTTGCCCAGATTTTCTGTCACTAACTTCATCGATTGAGCAACAGTGGGACTTTGTTGAACCCCTGATGAAACATGTGACTCACCACTAGACGATGAGCTTTGACTAGTTGTAGATGATGCATTAGACACAAAGGCAGTCTACAGAGGGGCACTGGAGGATTTAGCAGTTGGAGTAGGAGTAACGTTGTAGAGAGTTGGATCCTGAGTGTATGCTCCTTTCTTTGTCTTGTACTTGTTTCTGACCTCTTCTTCTCTCAGTTTCAAGATGAAATCATTGATATCCAAAGTCCCCAGCACTGAGTTATATCTCAGAGTGGAAATGAATGAATCCACTTCTCTGGTAGCCCATCAGCCAAACTTGCTACTTTTTCTTCTTTAGACGTTGTAACCCCATGAGTGTGAAGTTCACTCATCAAATGGTAGAAGCGATCTATGATGTCATCCAAGCTTTCATTCCCAATAGAAGAGAAGTTGTCAAATTCTTTCTTCAACGCTTTCTCCTTCAGTGACTTGAGTGTTGAATTACCTTCATATCTCTTCTCAAGAGCCTCCTAGAATTTTTTGCTCTGCTTATGTTCTGAATATTGATATAAGATGTCTTTGGGAATTGACTGGGTCAACATAGCATAGGCTTTCTTTTCTGTATTATAAGCAATCTTTTGTGCATCACTTAGTTCACTCAAAGTCAGGGGTATGCCATCGGCACCAACTGGCATAGTGTAGCCAGTTTCAATAGCATTCCAGAGATTTGTATCCACTCCATTAAGATGAATCTCAAACCTTTGTTTCCATTGAGGAAATTCATCAAGAGACAACAGCTTGGGTGGTTATTATGGTTCCCAATCTCATTTTCCAATAGCAAAAGGTTCTGGATCCTGGAGTCCTTCCCTGCTGAGAATGCAAAGTTCTCTGAGTCCATAATGAAGTAGTCTTAAACTTGAAAAACAAACTGTGTATACGACTGAGAGAGGCGACTGAGAGGGCGACTGAAGACAATCAATGTGCGATTGAGCTGAGTCGGACGACTGGGCAGGCGATTAGAGCAGTTGTGCGAATGAGCAGAACGACTGGGACAATCGTGCGATTGAACGAGCGATTGGTCCAATTGTGCGATTGAACTGGGCGATTGAAGTTCAGTCGTGCGATTGAGTCAATCGTGCGACTGAGACTACTGACTTCGAAATTTTTCAACCTTTTTCACACAATTTGACCTAAAACACGATTTTGAGTACCCTAGACAGCTGCAAATCGAAAAAGACTCAATTTTCAAAGCATGCACACGTAAAAACTGGATTTTGAGCAGAAAGAACGGATCTTTTCGCTTAAAAACGTTGACTTTTTCAAAAACGAGATTGAATCCACGAAGAATCAAGAGCCATGGCTTTGATACCACTTGTTAGGACCGTGTACGGACGGTGTACTAACTGATTCTACGTGAAACCGAATCAAATAGCGCGGAATTCTATTTGATTGGCGATCCAATCAGGGAGAACGTTATCCGGATCAAACCTAACGATTAGAATACGTTAAGAATGAAGTAGGAATGATCTGAAACGTTCTATGAACTTGGAAGGGACGCTCTGTGCAAGCTGGGACGGCTAGGGTTGTGAATTATCGAAGTGTTTCGTTTTTCCACGAATTAAATGGTATTTATCGGTTGCAGCTTTCATTCGTACGACTGAGCCAAGCGACTGGATCAGTCGTGCGACTGAGTCATACGATTGAATCATTCGCACGACTGAGTCAGTCTTATGACTCAATCGTGCGATTGACTCAATCACCTGGTTCAGTCGTACGATTGGCCCATTTGCATGGTCCAGTCGTGCGACTGAATCAGAATACTTAGTTAAACATATTCTTAAACCTTTAATGATTCAGAACTATGTCTAACAACTGTAAACCTATATAACATGTTCATATAAGCGTGTAATAATAAATAATATTAATAGATATAACATTAAACAACCAATAAACATTAAACAACCAATAAACATTCACAGAAGAGTTTTTCATTACATGGATTCAACATTACATATGTGTTACAAGATGAAAGTCTATTACATTGAAGCTCACTAGACTAGAGCTAGGGACATGTGTATCAAGAACGGGGCCCACGACCAGTCAACGGAAAGCTTGTGAAAAGTTACATGTGAATATCAAATTCTACAGGGGGGTCGGCGTATGATACGCCGCCCTGGGCGTATAATACGCCGGTCGGCGTATTGGCGGCGTATTTATGGGCATATTTGACAAAAATTTCAGAAAGTTGGGCTTAGGAAAGCTGAGGGGGGCGTATGATACGCCGCCCTGGGTGTATTATACGCCGGTGGCTGAACTAACACCAGGATTTTGTGGAATTTCAAGTTATTTAAGCACAATCGAACCCTAATTCGAGGGGGAGTTTTCCAAACTCAATTCTTGACGATTCCAAGCTGATTTGTGGTTATTCCAAGCCTATACATTCATCTCAAAGCATCTACAAACATTATCAAATCAAGATTGAAGATCCAATGAAGACCATGAGTGGCTAGTCGTGCGTGATTGCTTTCGGGTGGATAGTTCTTGCTAAAGGAGATGGTTAGTCATGTTTAGGGTTTGCTTATGTTGAACACTTTGTTATTAAATGTTATTGGAAGTTTGTTTGAGTTAAACAATTCGTTTATAAATAATGTTATTTGCTTTATCATCACTTTTCGGTTTCCTTGCATCATGAGCTCATTGAGATAAGTAGATAACTTGATATAGGTGGATTGGTAACTTTGTGAATGAACGAGTCTTAAAAGATTGTTCCTTTGTTATCACTTTAATCAAAACCTAAAATCTTAATTCATGTTATGCAACCCTAAATCCATTTGATAAGCCATTGATCTTGCAGAACTTGAACCCCGAAAATGATTGTTTCTTAATATTTAATCAAATTCGTTTTAAAGTTTCTTGCTTTATGCACGTGTGATTAGTAATATATTCAAAATTTTAATCTTTAGTTTAAAGTTTTTGTTTTTACATTAATTGAGTTACAAACATTAACCACTTTCCACATATTCCCTGAGGAGACGACCTTACTTACCCTTGCACAATAAAGGTAGCTAAGACAGATAAATTAAATTGTTTTTCTCGAGTCTCGACAACCGGATCAAAATGGCTCCGTTGTCGGGGAATTAGTGCGCTTAGTGTTTAATTGCTTTTATTTACTTTTCTTAAAAATTATTAAAAAAACCCAAAAACATTTTACTTTTCTGTCTTTTTCTTCCTGTTTAATTGTTTTCTTGTTCAGTATTACGTGATGTATTCTTGGGTTTTCTTGTTTGCAGGTAACCGTTACATTAATGCATACAAGATTTTTAGGCAGGACATCACCATTGCACTTTGATCCAGAAATTGAGAAGACTGCAAGAGAAAATCGTGTATTTCAGAAAACATCAACTCCAAGGACTTCTCAGATTTGTGGCCAAACAAGATCAGAAGAAGGTACATCATCAGCAACAGCTCATCGGATCTTAAGTCGACTTTCAAGGACACCAGAAAGTAATCAATCTAGAGGGATTAATAATCCAGAAAACCAAGGAGGGCCACCACTCAACCAACCTTTGGGTGACATCCCATTACCTGTGTTTCCGCCACCTGATGATCCTCCACATCAAGCACCACCTATGCAACCTCAACCACAGGGGCCGATCCCTGCGAATCAAGGAGTTCAACACCAACCTCCCCCTGCAAATTTCTAACCAATACCAAATGTTTGGATCCGGAATCCAAGTTTTCGGCATAATGGGGAAGGTAGCCATCATAGTCATGATGAGAGGTTTTCAATGGAAGGTAGTCATCATACTAATTATGTGGACGAATGGATTGAGGATCAAGAAGATATGGATGGTCCGATTCAACAAAATTTTGAAAATTATGGACATCAACCAGGTTATCGGAATCGCCCACCAAACCATGATCGAGTTGGGTATGTACAACAGCCAGAATTCCACAATCAAGGAGCACAACCATTCAATGGTATACCAGCTAATCCGGGAGTTCAACATTATGTACCTGCACATGGTGTGGATAGTCATTTCCGTCCCACCATTGCCATCAATTCATCTCCCATTGTTCCACCAACATAACGAGGGAGAGCATTTGAAGTCCGACCCCAATGTTTAGGCATTCTACCTCATTTTTCATGGAATGGCAACTGAAGAACCATACCTTCACATATCTAAATTCAAAGCATCTTGTAGTAGTATAGGTGGTCAAGGTTTCTCGCCCGAAGAAGTAAAGTTGGTACTTTTTCAATTTACACTTAAAGACAAAGCCAAGCAATGGTTTTTATATTTGCCGTCTGCAAGTATCCACACTTAGGTGCAAATGCAACTACTATTTTTAGATGAATACTACACTTCTCAAAGAACAAATGATGCAAGACGGGCAATTCGAGGCTTTACACAACAATCAGGTGAACAGTTCCATGAAGCTTTTCACCGATTCAAAGAGATGCTAAGAACTTGTCCACATCATGGCATAGCTAAGTAGGAGTTGATTTCAGCATTCTATGATGGGCTATCACCGGAGGATGCTAGAGACGTAAATTCCACAAGTGCAGGAACGTCACCTTAAACCATGAGGATGAAGATTGGGATATTCTAGAAAAGATGAGTGTAATCTCCAAGAAGCGTGCACAATCAATTCGAAGATCAAGGGGTGCAAACATAAAGATGGTTAATGATCATGTGGCCATGGATAGAATTGCAGTTCTAGAACGAGAAATTGCAAGCCTTAAAGTTGGAAAGAGTGGCGTGGCGAACATATCTAGTGAGTATGAAGTGTGTGGCATGTGCAATGACATCGACCATACATCGGTCACATGCTATTTGAATTTGGGGAAGAGTGAAAGTGTACATCAATTACAAGGCCAAGGAGAAAGGAAGACATACGATATGAACTCTAACACATATCATCCCGGTCTTAGAAATCACCCAAATCTTAGATATGGTAATAATACTAACCAATTGTATCCTCCTTTTCAGGTACCAAATCAAGGAAGCAACCAATATCAAGGCCAACAACAAGAATACAATCAAGGTTGCTATCAAAGAAACAACTACAATCAAAGAAGCTACCAACAAGGTGGTCAATATCAACAAAGTAATCAACAACATCAACAAGGTGCTTCTACTAACAATGACAATAACAATGCAATTTTGTCAGCAATTCAAGATCTTGCAAAGGAGATGAAAGAGTTTAAGCAATTTAGAGAGGTGCAAGAAAGGACCAATGAGGCCATTGCCAAGAAACTTGGGCAATTAGCTGAACAACTATCCGGACGGGAACAAGGGAAGCTTCCAAGTGATACAACAAAGAACCCTCAACTTCAAAGAATGTGCACATCAATTCAGTTAGTAACGTTCCTAAATTTGAAAGTATTGACTATGATGTAACCACTTTTTCTCAAGTAGTTGAAGGTAGCGAAAAGGAAGTTGATGAAGTGGAAGGAAGTGACTTAGGAGAACCAATTATTCCTATTCAAGTTGGGAAATTCAAAATCAAGCGGGCACTTTTGGATTATGGAGCCGGTGTGAGTGTCCTTCCGGGAAGTTTGTAAGACCAATATGACTTTGGCCCATTAGATGAAACTAACAAAATAGTGGTGCTTGCTGATTTGACATGGAAACAACCTCAAGGGATGGTTAAGGATGTGATCATCAAGCTAGGAGAGTTCTACTACCCTGTAGACTTTATGGTGCTTGACTACGCACCGGTAAGGACAAATGAGCAACCAAAGGCAATTTTAGGTCGACCATTCTTGGCAATAGCCAAAACTCAAATCAATTGTCGAGATGGAATTATCAACATGACATTCAAAAACCGTAAGTTGTTCTTTAATGTGTTTTCAAAATCAATTACATATGTAGTTAACAATAATTGTTCTATATCAGATGCTATTAATGAGTGTGTCCCTCCTTACATTTCACATGTAAGTGAAGATATCACCAAGAAGAATGGTTTTGATCCTTACAGGTTTGAGCTTGATAATGTGGAAGAGGAGGAGAATGTGAAGGTGGAGCCACCAAGGAATGAAAATCCGAGACGAAAGGTTAAGATGGGTAAACCACCGGATCATAAGAATTCAAGGATTAAAGAAGCAATGTTTGGCCAAAGTTTTAGTGAACAAGAGATGCTATCAAGCCAAGACAAGCATTTATATGAAAAGAAATTTGGAGAAAAACACTCAATACGACCACCATAAGTGGTTACAGGTACGGTCTGGCTGAAGACCTAAAATTTAGTGCTAGTGGGAGGCATCCCGAGAACTTTGTGGGTGTGTTCACTAGAAACCCTCACGAGACTACAACTCATCCACTCGGGTCTACCGAGGGGTTTAAAGGCTTGTTGCATACGCTAAATGTAACCGTGATTCCTATGAAAGTGAGTTTTATTTCTTTTATTAGTTTGTGTTTCTTTGTTTTATGTGTATTTTTTTGTTTAGATAGTCAATTACAAGACGCAAGCACTCAAGTGTGGGGAGGCACAAGTAGGTTGATGAAGGCACGCACTAATGATCGGGTCTACGTACTCCTTCCTTATCTTGTTTATTCATTATCACCATGTTTATTCATATTTTAAAACCATACATTGGAGACAATGTATCTCAAGTGTGGGGATAAGTGAAACATGGAAAAACTAAACCTTTTTAAAAAAATAAATAAATAAATCTTCCAATAAGCTTAGTTGTGCATGAGACCTAAAAGTTTTTTCATACAAGGCTAATTATCACTTGTTTGTGCATTTATAGATCTCATGACATACTTGTTTTGAAATGGTATAAAAGCATCCCAACATGAGTTTTTATAAAAGTTTAGGTGGAATTCTTAGGAGGCATAACGACCGGATGGTAGATGACATATGTGTTTCACATTCGTAACCCTTTTCCACCGTTTCCGTGAGAGTTTGAGCCTAATTGAGCAATTCATAGCATATGTTGATTTGCTTTATATTTTTTTCATAATGAGGGGACCATAATGTGCATTTAAGTTAGAACTTGTGTGTGCATATCAAGGTCATGAACCAACGTATGCATAAATGTGATAGAGGCATTAGGAATGACCCAGTTGTTAAACCCTTTCTTTTGAATTCCATACCTTGATAAATTCCCTTTAGACACCATGTTGAGCCCCAACTTGTCGTTTGAATAACCCGAAACAATAAACCTATAAAGCCTTAGCCTTTTGAAACCTCGTGGGAATGAAGTCCAATCCATAACATGTGGTGAAGTATCGTCAAGCATTAGTTCAGTAAGAGTATGATTGATGTGAATCTGGTTATATATATATATACATATATATATATATATACATATATATAGGTACATATATATATATGTACATATATATGTATATATATATATATGTACATATATATATATACATATATATATATATATATGTGTACATATATAGATATATATACATATATAGATATATATAGATATATATACATATATATACATATATATACATATATATATATGTATAGATATATATATATATATGTATATATATATATGTATATATATATATATATGAAAAAAAGATAGAAAAAAAAGCTAAATATGAGGTCAAATTGACCAAATATGCAGCAGCAAAAATTGTGTGAGAACTCTATGATATGATTGCTATTAGAGGATAGAAATTGATAAACATGGCATCTAGCATGTTTAGCTTGGATTTCATTACCCGTTAGCCACTCTAAATCCTTATTCTATTCCACTTTAAACCTTAGCTTAATATTACAACCCATGAAAGACCTCTTGATTTATGTATTATATTGTGCTAATTGATGGCGATATGATTATTATACGAGCTTATGATGAAAATATACATTCTTGGTTTGAGAGTTTCAGATATAATAGTATATAATCACTAGTCCACAAAATAAACTGAGAGGAGTGTTCAGTGTGAGGAATATGAATGCATGAATATTGGAAGTGGAATGTGAAGCTATGCCAACTAAAGATTCTAAGCTTAAAACATAATTGATATTCCATGTTGGGTTGTGATCTTACATGATAAAAGTTTAAAACTAAGTATGCTTTGGGACCTTTACTTGTACAAATTGTGATAAGTTAGCATGTTTGATTAATTAAGTTGAATTATGCAAGCAAGTTTGTTTGAGGACAAACAAAAGGTTAAGTGTCGGGATGTGCTCGAGTGATAAGAATTCAAGGTTTAACTGATCTAATTATGTGATTTTACATCGTCATTAGTATGGAATGGGATTACTTTGTTCGTGTTTTGATTTGTAGGGATTGGAGCTGAAGGAAGCTTATTTTGAGGTGAATAAAGCAAAGGATGAAACCACGATGACCAAATGCGCAATTACCAAAAGATGTAAAACGGGAAACCGGAACTAAGTTTGGTGAAACATGAAGAGTATGGAAGAAGTGGGATGGAAATCGGAGCCCGAGAAGTAAAGAAATGCAAAAACCGAAGGTTCAAGACCATGGTAACTTAAAATGAGCATAACTTGGGCTAAGAAAAGAGTTAAGGGGCCCACGACCAGTCAACGGAAAGCTTGTGAAAAGTTACATGTGAATATCAAAATTTTACAGGGGGTCGGCGTATGATACGCCACCCTGGGCGTATAATACACCGGTTGGCGTATTGGCGGCGTATTTGACAAAAATTTCAGAAAGTTGGGCGTAGGAAAGCTGAGGGGGGCGTATGATACGCCGCCCTGGGCATATTATACGCCGGTGGCTGAACTAGCACCCGGATTTTGTGGAATTTTAAGTTATTTAAGCACAATCCAACCCTAATTCGAGGGGGAACTTTCCAAACTCAATTCTTGATGATTCCAAGCTGATTTGGGGTGATTCCAAGCCTATACATTCATCTCAAAGCATATACAAATATTATCAAATCAAGATTGAAGATCCAATGAAGACCATGAGTGGCTAGTCGTGCGTGATTGCTTTCGGGTGGATAGTTCTTGCTAAGGGAGATGGTTAGTCATGTTTAGGGTTTGCTTATGTTGAACACTTTGTTATTAAATGTTATTGGAAGTTTGATTGAGTTAAACAATTCGTTTATAAATAAAGTTATTTGCTTTATCATCACTTTTCGGTTTCCTTGCATCGTGAGCTCATTGAGACAAGTAGATAACTTGATATAGGTGGACTGGTAACTTTGTGAATGAACGAGTCTTAAAAAATTGTTCCTTTGTTATCACTTCAATCAAAACCTAAAATCTTAAGTCGTGTTATGCAACCCTAAATCCATTTGATAAGCCATTGATCTTGCAGAACTTGAACCCCGAAAGTGATTGTTTCTTAATATTTAATCAAATTCCTTTTAAAGTTTCTTGCTTTATGCACGTGTAATTAGTAATTCATTCAAAGTTTTAATCTTTAGTTTAAAGTTTTTGTTTTTACATTAATTGAGTTACAATCGTTAACCACTTTCCACATATTCCCTGAGGAGACGACCTTACTTACCATTGCACAATAAAGGTAGCTAAGACCGATAAATTAAATTGTTTTTGATCGAGGCTCGACAACCAGATCAGTATATAGTACCTCGATTCGGACGACTAATAGGTTAATTTTAATATTTGTAATGTTTTAGTTTTAATTATGTACTATTTTATTTTTAATTATGTAATCTTTTAATTTTAAATATGTAATCTTTTATTTTTTAATTATTATAAATTTTATATTTTCATAAAAGTGAATTATCTTTTGAATTATTTTAATATTAAAAGAAAAGTTTCAGGGTACTTCAGGGTAGTATTTCCAGCTTTTTGAGTGTTTCAGGATAGTTCACGTACTTGTGATATATCAGTGTGTAATTGATAGATTTCAGGATAGTTCATGGTAGTTTAAAGGAGTACCCCTCCACCCTTATTGTTATTCTCTTTAAATTCTTTTCAAATGTCATGAAAAAAGTCAAAGTAGATGTCACTTGTAGACCACGTTTATAGAGTTGGTTTTCTATTATTTATATTTTGATTTTTTGAAGGTGACTTCGAATGGAATGGAGAATCGATTTGAAATTTTGAACACATAAATTTGCATTTGGGGTGATTCAAATAAATCAAATTACGAGGGAAAAGTAAATATAAATAAAGACTATATAATACTATAAAACAAAAAAAAACGTTGATTTTTTTTTCTGAAGAAACGAGAATTATATACATAATTCCAATCCGAATACATTTTAATTAGTCAGAAAATTACAAATTCAAATGGATCCAAAAACCGATTTCAAAATTGGTTCAGATGCTAACCTCATATGAAACTGAATGGGAATTCGATTAAATTCAAATTTTAATTTTTTCGAATCCTATTAACGTCAAAATACTTTATAATATTAACCTATATATTTAAAGATGAAGTTAAATGAACAGTGACTGCCCTGCGTGGGTCTCTGTCATTGGCTGGTTTTTTGTTTTATTTCTTATTGTTGACGCGTGTATTTATTCTCACTATTGCTGCAGACGTGTGTTCTTTTTACTTTTATGTTCTTCTTCTTCTTCACACTTCTCTGCATTTGAGTTTTGTGAAGAGAGAGAAGGGAGGTAGGTATGTGGGTTACCGAAGCTTTGGTGGAGGTTGCGCCACCGGCTTCACCGAAGCGTGGGGATCCTCCAGTTGTACCTTTCTTCTTCTGATTCGATGTTAATGGTGGTTGTTGTGGCTCCGGCCGATCCATCTTGCCTGAGATCGAAACCTACAGAGAGTGTTGAGCCTTGCCGCCACAGGTCCTTTGCTTGCATGTGTTCCCTTGGCGGCGGCGACGGTGACGACGGCCTTTCTTCCTCCTTTGTCTTTAGGGTTTTTGATTTCAGATCTGTTCTAGGGTTTGCTATTGGGGGTACGCAGTCGACGTAGGCTGTGGATACCACAGGTGGTCGTTAGGAAGTCGCTATATGGCGAGGGTTATGGAACCCCACCGTCGCCGACCTTTTGCTAATGCGGGTTTCTTTGTCGGCGGCGATGAGGAGCCATTTCTTCTTATTCTGTTCGATGGTCTTTGGTTTGATTGAATTTAGTTTGTGTTATGGAAGGGGTTACAGACGTCCATCTTGGCGTCACCGTCGATGATGATGAACTTGAGTTCATCATTATCGACTCTTCTGTTTATACGTTTTTCATGATTAGGCCTTTTTTGTTGTTAAAGATTTCAAGTGTGGCCTCTGTCGAATTTAAGCCACCGACGAGATGCGTGATCAGAGCTATTTGGGGTTGATGATGATGAATTTGAGCTCATCTGAGACTCTTTTATTTATATGTTTTCCGGATTTAGGCCTTTGTTATTTTGGCTGTTAAGGTTTTCAAATGTGGCCTTTGTTAGATTTCTTTAGGGTTCCAAGGTTGATGATGATGAATATATATTCATCGGAGACTACTTTCGTTGGCTAACGATATTTCGATACGGTCGATGATGGTCATGTGTTGTTCCATGGTGCTTTTTTCGGGTCCTTTGGTCGATGATGATGAGTATATATTCATCCGAGACCAGTGTTCGTTTGACACAATATCATGATTTGGTCAATGATGCTAAACATATGTTCATTGGATGCTATTTATATTGGCTGGGACACCATCTTGATTTGGTCGATGATGAAAACATACGTCCGTATGAGACCAGTTTACATGTTTATATGAGACCGATTTTGTTGGCAGTGATGTTGGATCTATTTTGTTCATCGGTACGTGAATGTTGTATTGTGAAAAGTTTTTTGACCCTCATGGCTATGATGATAGAAACGTGTCCGAACGCCATCTGAGCCTCCTTTGTTTCTTCCGACGCGCTTTGCGCGTCATAGTATAACACTAGTTTACTTTATAGAGTATAGCGCATGCGGAACCAATTTTAAAATGGTAAAAGTACTGTCTTGGTATAATTGATATTATTTTAACATTAAGGTTACCAATTGTAGCTTAATCTTAATTCCAATTGTAGCTTAATCTTAATTCAGGAGCTTAAATTTAAGAAGCCCTAGATATTTATAATATTACTAGTTTAGTGAAATGTATCTTACCAAGTTAATGGATATATGGCACAATCATATGCAAATTTCACACGGAACCTGTAATACAATCACAGAAGCTAAAATGAATGTAAACAAATGAATAAAGAGCAAACCAGTGAATGAGGCTCCCGCATGCGCGGACTTCAGGGTTTTAGGCCACTATAGGCATGATGTACGCAGTCTTACTCTACATCTACACAAGAGGTTATTTTCATGACTCGAAGCCGTGACCTCAGGCCTCTTTGGTCACATAGCATTTCAGCATTCCTGAAGGAAACATATGAATATGTAACAGAATCAGTACCTGAAGAGCTGGAAATGCAGCTCAGGGCAACTGTTCCTGCTGAGGTGGCAGTGTCTCCAGCTGCTCTGGTTGTACTGTTGGCTCTGCTGGTTGTACTATTTGCTCTGGTGGTTGTTCCTCAGGTTGCCATTTCCAAACAATATCTTGAAGCCCAGGTCTTAAACCCTCATTTAACACCTTCTGATATTCCAAAGTATCTCCATTAGATTTCTTCACTTCAACCATATGAAAAGAGTGAGCGAGCTCAAACACCTCAGCATCGATCGTCAAAATTCCTTTTCTACCCTCCTTCGTCCCTTCCAGTTTCAACAATCCCGCTTCACGTTTGCTAATCTTCATCTTAAGCAGTTTAGCAATTTCTTCCAGTTTAGATATAATAGCTGAGGCAGGCTGCATTGATGTAAATCTTGCTTCTTTCTTTTGACGGGCTTCTTGAAACAACGCAGTCAAGTCAAACCCAGGAGAAAGGGCAATAATATCAAATGCATTCAAGTTGAGAGGCCTTATCAATACCTGCTTCTCCTCAGATGATCCTGAAGCTCCATCAGAATCTATATTTTCAGACTCTTTTCTTGATTTTCTAGCATTTGTGCCCTTTTTAAACCATGTGTTTTCTTTAATTTTGGCCATAGTGATTCGATAGGTGGGGTTTGGATCCAACATTCGTGTGACTAACCGCTTTACTTCTGGTGGAAACCAGTTTGGACATTTGAATTCTCCCTTGTCTATCTTTCTATACATTTCCATCAAATTTTGATCATGAAACGGAAGATAACCGGTTAATAATACAAATAAGATCACCCCACATGACCAGATATCAGCTTTGTCACCCTCGTACCCCTTCCGGTTAATCACTTCAGGTGCCACATACGCAGGGGTCCCACAAGTGGTGTGAAGTAGCCCATCTTGATGTTTAGATTCAGCAAGAGCACTCAACCCAAAATCAGAAACTTTCAAATTGTCATTTTCATCCAAGAGTAAGTTTTCAGGTTTCAAATCTCGATGATAGACCCCTCTGCTATGGCAAAAATCAACAGCATTGATTAACTGCTGGAAATATTTACGAGCAATTTGTTCTTTCAGCCTTCCTTTGGACACCTTGTCGAAAAGCTCACCCCCCTTGGCATATTCTAAGGCATAATATATTTTGGTTTTGGTGGCCATAACTTCATAAAGCTCTAATATGTTAGGGTGTTTCACCAATCTCATAATAGATATTTCTCTCTTGATTTGATTAGTAAGCCCGACCCGTAATACCTTCTCTTTGTCTATAACTTTAATCGCCACACTTTGGCCGTTCTTGTGTTTCTACCATAGTACACTTTTGCAAAGGTCCCTTGGCCAAGTAATCTCCCTAACTCGTATCGTTCCATCAAAACACTCCCTTTACCACTTGTCATATACTACATAATAAATCACAATACTAACAGAAACTATCGCTGATCTTATCAGTGTGGAAAGATTTTTCCTAATGAATCTGCTTTAACCATCTTCACACAGATCATGCACCAAAGAAGCACACGTTATGTGACCTCGGGTTGTGACACAGGAGCCTAATGAGCTCGACAAGATGCAGCCAGTCTCATCGAGGATTAAGATGGTGATATGTGGACACACAATACTATAGTGGAGTTCAAGTGAAGCCTCCTGATCCTCCACCCACATCTTTCAGCATTCCCTATCCCCCCTTCGAACACTCACCAAGATTATTCTGAAAATATGAACATGCTTGCAGATTAAGGAAAATGATGAACCACCAAGCCTGAACATCAAAATTTCAAATGTAGCATGTTTACGCTTCTAAATCAAAATAAAACATGTCAAATTGAGTTGAAGAAGATTTCTGAAACCTCAATCATCACGGAAACTTCGCTTAAAAAAACTAAAATTTTAGGCACTCAGACTCATTTTCACTACACATTCAGGCCAAATTCCAGCCAAAGATAATCTAAACAATTCCGAAGCAATTACACTAGCCCTGAACAAGCCTGAAATCGACCTAAACTAGCCTAAAACAAACCTAAAACATGTCTAGAACCCCTAAAATGCTATTTTCATGCGCCCTCGTGTCTTTGACAACTATATGCACAGAAATGAAAATAACTTTGAAAGTCATGTATTTCATATACAATTCTGAATATTAAGAATAAACAGAAACGATCTGAACCTAAAAACACAAGAAAAACAAGTTTATGATGCTACAAAACAAATTTTCATGAAGAAATCGGTTCGTTATTACTCAATTTCATATACAATCACAGTTTTTCTTCCTATAACTCTCCTCTTTGCATCTACATAACGTTTAAACAACAATCGCACAGTTTTTCGATCCGATCAGAAGCAATTCAATTGCGATTAACTCATACTTACCTGAAGTAAGTGACACATATATAAGATCCAACACACGGTGATTGTGAAGAAAATAGTCGCCGGGTGTGGGGGTTTATCAGAGGAGTCGTCGTGTCCCGAATATTCTATTCTTTGTTTATATAGATTTTTTATTGTCTTTTCCCCTTTGTAAGTATTATTTATAGAAGTTTTGGCTTTTTTTTATAAATATTTATTAACCAACGATTAGGAAAGTGACGCGAACACCAGTCATCTTTGATTGGTTTATTTATTTACCATCTTTAGTAAACGCGTATAATCCATGGGTTATATAAATAAAATAACTAAATATAATAAACTTTATTACTTAAAGATGATATTCTAAAATAATATTTGATTGAAACTTTCATTTTTATAAATAAGATGACAATTATATTTCAAAACAAATGTTTTTAAAAATTATTATTTTTAAAAACTTTCTAATTATAATTTTTAATTATAATTATCTTTCGTTTATAAAAGTTTTTATTTTAAATATACCAATTGTAAATTATTTATATTTTTAATATTTTAGAAAAAATATTATTTTCTAAAAAATTGCATATTTAGAAATAACATTAATAATATTATTTCTTTCTTAATTTATAAAAAAAATTATTTAGTTTTAGAATAAATTAAATAATATTATTAGTAATTCATGTGAGCGTTAAATAGTATAGAGAAGCGAGAAAAATTTTATGAAAATGAATATAGTGTTGACAAGTGTCCATTTTAGTTATCCTTTTATTAGAGTAGGAAGATTTATTTTTATTTTTTTTAAAATATCTTTTTGTTTTCTACACTACATATAATGCTTTGTCAAATATTAATCAAGGGTTATTTTTGCTCACTAGCTAACCTTACCCCTTTCCATATTATTTGATTATCTTTATTATTATTATATATAAAATAAATAGCTTTAATAAATCTGTTTATTATACGGGTGAATAAATAAAATAATATTCTAATATATTTATGATTAACTATAAGTAATAAAATAATAATATATAGTTTTTAACCTTTTGTCTTTAAACTTTTGTTTTTTTTCAAAAATAAGTTATAGAATTTTGTTTCAAAATAAAATGTTTAAAAACATATCGTTTTTTAAAAATTTTCTTACTATAACTCTTAATTTTAGTTAGTTTTGTTTATAAAAATTTTTACTTTAAAAATCAAATTTTATGTATTTCGTATTTTTAATAAAAGTTTGATGTTTTAGAAAAAAATTCTTTTTAATTTTTTTTAGAAATAATATTAACAAAAAGATCTCCCTCTTAATTTAGGATTAGGTTCAAGTTAAAAAGCTTTAAAACTAAAAAATGTAAAAAGTAATCCCAACCATGCACCTCCTTAATCAATGGTTGAGATCAACTTGTAGGAAAAATTTTGTACATATGCATTTTAGTAATAATTACTTTTGTTGACTTTTTGTAATTTCCCCTATCTTTTTTAAACTTTCATAACTTTTATGGACAATACTATTTTTTTATAAAAATCACACCATAAAAACGAACGTTTTTATCTTTAAAACGAGTATAATATCATTATATAAGGGTAAAGTTATAGTAAAAAAAATATTTAATCTAAAAGCATAAAAAGGATTGTGGTTTGACACTTGTCCTTCTATTGTATTAAAGAGAATGTCATTTTGGTGTTTGTGTCAAACACATCAACTCATTGTCTCTTATACGTTCATTGTGTCATATATTTTACATCATTTGTTATATGTATTAATCATTGTGTTTTACATTTTTGATCATTTTGTATTATTTTTATTATTGTTTTTATAGATTATAAACTTGTTATCTATCATTATGTTTTACAACTAGAATACATGATGATATACTTTCACCCATTTATTTTTAAACTTATAGTGTTTAAAATAACACAATTTATTATTTTTGTCATTATTTTTAATAAGATTATATAAAGTTGTAGTTATTAATCATTGTGTTTTACCGTAATAAGTACACAATGATGTTATTTCACTAATGTATTTATCAAAACTTATGGTATTCAATATAACATAATAACAATCAAAAGATACAGTTAGACATTGTGTTATTTTATTATTGTTTTTAATGTATTAGATTAATTAGTTGTTAATTTATTATTATATTTTACATATTATAGATATATAACAATGTTATTCGATCATTATATTTTTAAAATTCATTATTTAGAAAAATACAATTGAATTCAGATTAACACAATAACTAACAAAAAAAACACAATGAGTTTCACAAAATACACATGATAAGATATTAACTTAAATAGATAACAATAAGTTTGTATAATATATAAAAAACAATGACAAAAATAATAGATTGTTGTTATAATCTTTACTGCTATAAATGCATCGATTGCAGCTGCCCTGTTCTCCTTCTCCCTAGAGATTCATACATGAACTGATTCAAGTAAACGATGCCCATTTTTGGTTAAACAGTTACATTGATGTTTGTAAAATATCAAATCATTGTTATGGTGGAGAATTGGTCTTGTTTGATAAAAGAGTTGCAGGATGAAGATGAATGATATGAGGTTAGTTTATCTAGATTTTGATATGTTGGTGGTCATGTTACCTTTTTTTTTTCTTTTTTTGAACGGCAAAGGAATTCTACTCCTACATTACACCAAATTACACCATTGTTTGGCTTTGAACCCAAGACCTCCCCTTTAAGAGGCAAAACCTCTACTAAATGGGCTAGCCCCACATTGGCATCATGTTACCTTGATGTGATTATTTAAAATGATGATGACCATTATCATTATTTTAAATTATCACAGCCAAAGAGGTATGTGTATAATCTGAAATTTTAAATTTATGCACGGTTATATGGTATGTAAACACTTCATCTTATGCGTGTAGTAAACCGTAAACATTAATGATCGTGTTGCTTGAATTGAGGTTGGGTTAGAGGTTAGGGTTCTAAAACTAAATTGAGGGTTTGGATTTATATAGATACACTTTAAAGATTTTGAGTGATAAAAAGTGATGTGTGTATGTTAAATAGCTTTAGTTTTTAAATAAAGATTGTTATGTTGTTAAATGGTAAATTAGGTATAAGAAGAAATGATATCAAATTGAATGATTCATGATGACATTAGGTGTTTAAGGAAATGCCTCAAAAAAGAACATGACTAATTAGAAAGCATAAAGTAATTTCCCAAGAAAGAATACTCCTTTTTAAAAAAGATTTCATGCAACCTTAACATGAGAAACACCCTTCTGTTCTAAACAAATAAAATGGAACATTAATATACATGGAGTAGTATATGTGTTTTGTCATTGAAGTAACCTTGATTTTAGTATGCTAAGTTTATGGTGTTAAATTCTGCAAGACTAACAATTATGTTGACATGTACTATCAACAAGCTGATTGAGGACATCAAGAAACTATCAAAGATCTCACAAACATGGTAAGTTAATTTCACTTAACTTGAAAGTATGTATTTTTATGTCCAAGTTATTGTTGATTTCATGTGTGTAAGCTTTTTTCATGCAAGTTGATGGTTTGATTGATAAGAGTTTGATGTGTTTGGATCAAGGGATCAAAATATAAAAAAAAATCAGCAAAATGATACAGGTTTGGGTGGGTCACTCATCCTCTAGATTTTAGAAATGTATTATATAAATTGCAAAGTTGATATTTTTTATATATTTGACTGTTGATTTGATTCTTGCTAACTATTTTATGATCTTAGGTACTTGTAAACTTATAATAATAATTTAAACATATACTACTTTAAATCTAATTACTTATGTGATATATAATATATTTGAGTATACAATGGTGATAGATTAATTATAAATCTGGAAACTGTTATATGAATGGAAGTAATAACTTCTTTTTTGATTTGCTAGATAGATGAATTGTTGTTTATTTGAGTTTTATGTCTTGCCTACAGGTGCAAGGTATGCACTCTAAGGTATGCACTCTGATGCTTCATTTAGGAAGACAACAATGTGGCGTGATACTTCACTTTTAGTCAATAAAGAAAGATTTCTTGCATTCTAGAAGGGAAATTTGGTCAAATGCTTGTCGTCTTCCTTATACTTCCATTAGTTTCTATGCATTTGAGCTCTACATCGATGTTGGTATGAATGTTCTTTGCTGGTTGATTAAGGCATACATTATATATTGTTAAAAGTATTTGATTTATAATGTTGTTTTTGTTACAGTTTAATAGACATTATAGCTGGTAGTCGGAGCTGAGAATCATGGGAATAAGCAAGACGGTGGTGGCTTGGCTGGGAGAAGTGTTGTTCCTGCTACGTACCCTTTGGATCTTATAAGAACCATCTTTTAACACATGTAGGAAATATAATTTTGTAGTATATAAAGCTTATTTTACTTCGATTATAGTATCATCATCTCTTTTTCTTGTTCCTTGAACTTTCTAAAATATCTTGCTAAGAAATATTATATCTTATAGAGCTATATCACATGCTTTTTGTACCATCAGCACCGGAGAGGGCATCTTTGGCCACTATAAAGAACTTCACACTTGTCTATTGGAATTGATTATATGAGAAAATATTTACTTTCTTAACCCCATTTGAAAATTTTGTTTTCACTTAACTACCTACATGCCTTTTGCAACAACCATATAGGAGCAAACATGTTCTTGGTTTGTGGTTGTTTGTGCTTATTTATTTACTTGAATTTATTCTCCTTCAAACTATTTTGAGTACAAGCATTCTGATCCCAACCTTAACAGGAGATGTTTGTAACACCCCGAAAAGTCAAAACGAGTCATTAAGGATAAGTGGGCCTAACTAATGGAGATTTAAGTGGGATTCTAAGTGGGATTCATGGGTAAGATTAAGGCCCATAACCAGCCCTTAACCTGCCCAAGACACCACCATCTTCTCCATTCCAACCCTAACAACAACAATTCGTAGAGAGAGAAAGTAGAGAGAGAAAGTGCAAGAAACTCAAGATTTGGAGCTTCTAAGGTCAAGGAATTGGAGATCTAGGCGTTTGGGCATCAAATCTTAAGAAAAGAGCCACAAATCCAGGTAAGAATCGACCTCTAAACCCTTCTGTAGATCAAACCCGGATTCTAGGGTTTTGGGTTTTGAAAAGTTGCAAAGAATCGTATAAAGGTCACATTTTTATGTATGAAAACATGTATAAAGCTTAGATTTAGCCTCATGGATGATAAACTAAGAGGTTGGACGTAAAACGTTATGATTTGGGTTAAAAACGGACTGGTTCGTGATTTTTATGCGATCTGCGAAACTGTATATGCATCCAGCGAACTTGCATAATCATCCAGCGAAATTAAGAGCAGTTCCAGCGAAATCACAGTTTCGCTGGGGCGAAACTACAGCTTCGTTCGGGCGAAACTGTGGACCTATAGACATTGCGAAACTAGGAAATTCCAACGAAAGTTGGGCGCTCATGGCAGCGAAACTGTCCAGCGAAACTGGCAGAAGTGCTGCCCAGCGAAACTACCAGCGAAACTGTCAGCGAATTTATGAAGAAAATGACGTTTTTGTGTATTAACTTTCATGCAGCTAGAGTGTTCAGACTATAGCTTAAGTGACATAGAATTTAAGCTATTTGGATAAGTTCAGGTGAGTTCTAGATCCTCTTATTTAAACGTTTTTTCATATTTTTAGGGCTATTATACATAGTAAACCTAAGGTTTTCAAGATAAGGATTTCAAGGTGTTTTAACAAGAAAAATAGATTTTTCTAAAGTAAAATGTGACATTTAAATAGCTCAAAATAATTTTCGGGCGCGCTGACCTGGCAGCCCGGCCCCAGCCAGGGGCGTTGCCCCTTGGACCCCACTAGGGGCTACTGCCCCTAGGACCCCGTTGTCAGGGGATGCCGCCCCGAACCCCGCTGTCCCACGGAGGGTCGATTACGTGTTATGATGACTAGTACTTGGTATGTTGTGTACTTAATAAGTTACGTATTATATATTAAGTGAAAGATAATATTAATGAGAAGTGGAACTTAATGAATGGTACCCCCAGGCCCGAATGATGATGAAAAGTCTTGCAAGCACTATGATAGACTTCACTTATGTGAGTCTGATGTATGATGATGGATCTGTATTCATGAGCAGGCTATGTGCCTTGCAGTGTGGATCAACTGTCGGGGGTTAGCTACGTTTTCATGTGTACCGACAGGGATTGGCATTTGTTGTCAATCAACATGGAGCTCTTGCTTTATGCAATCTCGTTTATGTTAAAATGGAAGATATTAATGAATGAAAGATAATGAACATGCCTATTATGATGAAATGTATGTATTACGTTTGCGTGGTCATTATATGAAAGACAAAGTTATATTTACTATTTACTTTAAACTAGAACTCACTCAGCAAAGCTGACTTTTATGTATAATAGTTGGCAGGTAAGTGCTGATGCTGAGGATGGCACCGTGGAGCTACTTGGAAATTTAAGGATGGCATTTCTGTTTATGAAACTTTATTTGTAATTTTAAGAACAAGTATTGTGTTTTGTTTACAATTAAGAGACAAATGTATGGGCATGACGTGTTTTCTACATTTTAAATGAATGTCTAATTAATTCCGCTGCAATGTTTTGTTATTATACTGATTTTATGCTATGAATTGCCAACTGTGAGGCTTCCCGAGAACGGGGCCTTACAATGTTCTTCTTTAGGTTTATTTTCAAATATTTCAGAATCATGTTTGCTAGAGAGAAGTGTCTCATAGGTTCTTTATTTCTTGACATGTAGGTTTGTGTGGGAACCTAACTAGGTTCACAACTAATCCTAAAGAGAAGAGGTGGTAAGTTTAATCAATCCATTTATCTAATACTAATTAATACATAGGATGCACAACATCAAACGTGACATTGTGGATCCTCTTCAATCACCTAGGAGTCCTATCATTTTGACCCAACCAGGGGCCATATGACTATTTCTATAGATTTTAACTCTCGACCTTTAAGGGAGGGGCAACAACTACACACCTGAGTAATATTGTGCCTAATGTCGTTGCCCGCTAGTTAACGCTTTTTTGATTGGTCCATATACAATATACATACATAAATAGCGATGAGTTGATGATTGTCTAATTTGTTTTTAAATAATTTTGTAGGACATTACACTTGGAGTAGAAATTGGATCATGAACTCAAATATCGATGATTGTGGTAATGCCATGTATTATTTTGTTATTGCCCATCACTAATTGGTTGTCTTAATAAATATAAATTATGCGAGACCTTTTCCATTTATGTAAGGCCCCATTCTCAGGAAGCCTCACGATTGATCCATCATCTCATAAGATCATTTCATATATAATCTCTGCAGCGGAAATATTTAAACATTCATTTCGTTACATAATCTAATAGTAAAATAAACGTATTTAATTAAAAGATTTACATTTTTGATCGAATTTGTAATATATTTTCCATAAACGTGGATGCCAGTCTTTATTTTTCCAAGTAGCTCTAGCTCGGTGCCATCATCAGCAATCGTCATTACATAATATGCATACAAAGTTAGCTTCGCTGAGTGAATTCTAGGTTTACTTCATTAAAAGACTTTTGTAAAAAACATATGAAAATAATCATCACATATCAGAACCTTGATATACATAGATTATCACTTTTCAATACTTTGCCATTAAGACTTTCGATTAATTATTAACTATTACTCTTCTTTATCCGTTAATTCCCAGTTACTATCGGTGCCTATGATAAACATAGGACTTTACCGACATGCTAATTCAGGTCTTACTGTCGTACCCAAACAAGCCATTATTGTCATGCCAATCCAGGCTTTACTGACCTACCTGTTCGAGCCTTTACTTTACTGTCATGAGGGCACACAAATGCAACCCTCCTCTGTCATTTGCTTGCAAGTCTTTACTTTATCAAGGTACACGTTATGGGCCCAATATTTTCTTTATGTTTCAGTTACATCTTTAGTTATACATATATACATTATATGATAAGAAATAAACTCTTAGTCTATACATTCATATTTCACTAACAATAAGAAATATTCACTGTCATTCTTTTTATTAATTAATGTTCCACTTTATCATAAGTAATACTTTACATTATATCATCCGCATTACCGGTCAGCATGGCGCATTAAATAACACTTCATGGAAATCAACACATATACTTTATATAGAGAAACAATCACATTGTATAGCTCTCAAATCCTATTTGACGCTTAATTGGAACCCCTTAATGAAAACACTCAAAGTACGCTAATATGGGTAATAGTAACCTTTATGGGTAACATACTAATTTTAAGGGTGTACTTATACGGGTAACATACCTATGAGTATAACATACCAATATAGGTAACAAACATCTTAATACGGGTAATACAAATACGGGTAACAACCTAATACGAGTAAGTAAATTAACTTGGGCGAACATATTAACCCTGATAAGACTAATAATACGGATACGTGTCGATATGGGAAATGGTAGCATACTTCAAACCGTCATTCCTTATGCCTATCATATCCATCCATTATACCCAAACTTTGTTCTGGTAGTGACTATTAGCCTTGTATATCTAAAGTTCACTAATGAACTTGGCATTCATATCATCATATCATCAACGAGTCAGAACATCATAGGAAAATCATAAAAAGTCATATCTACATGTAAAATGGTTGGTTGATAGAATACATAATGTAGGCATGTGTAGAAGACTATCAAAGGCTCGGCAAAACAATTAAAGATTGAATAAGTTGGTTTTCTAAAGTTTTGTCATGCGAAGAAGAGTTTAGTTGGACGAGGAGAGAAGTCGCGTGAAAATAGCCTCCGCGCGAAAAGCAGAGTCACGCGAGAACTAGTTTGTTTTGTATAAATAGTTTGTTTTTCGTTTTTGTCAAGTAGCACTCCAATTCTAATTTTCGCATATCAACTTGTAATCTTTCTGTGCATTTGCACAAGATTGTAATCGTTTTGATTATCAATTGAATGAAGATTATGTTTTGAATTCTTGTTTCTTCTCCAATCTCAATTACATTCCGCATTCTTGAGATTAAGATCTTGGTTGATTAATCCTTAGGAGATTTCAGAGTTTTACAATTGATATCACAGCATTTGGCTCTAGAACCAAGATTTGGAGAAGCATTTGATCAATTTTAGTTGTTCTCATGCGATTTTCACTATTGATTACTTGAGATTAAAGTTTGGTGCTGTTGTGCTGCTGAAAATTCGAAGATACTGATTACTTGGACTGAATTTGTAAACTTTGATTGAATTTTAATCAAATTTGGACTTAAACTGAATAAAAACTGACAAAATTGAACTAAAATGAACCTAATTGAAGTTAATCAGTGATGCTATGGTAAAAAGTCGTTAAAAGTTACACTTGAAAAGTTGTTCGAGCGTGAAAATCTCTGGATTTTTCGCACGCGAAAAGTTTTTTCGTACAGACAGTTAAAGCGTCTATCGTGCGATTCAGTGTGTTTGAAGACCTGGGTTTTCGCACGAAATAGTATTTCGCGCGATTTCAGTTTTCGCGCGGTTGGGTTTTTGCACAAGTAGTCTGTTTGGAAGAAACTTGGTTATTTCAACAACATGTCTTCATCAGCACAAAATTTGAAGCATCTTACTGTCTCTCTTCACTTAGACACTGAAATTGGCACTGGGAACAAGCCACCTAGACTTCTCAGTGAGGATGACTATGCTGATTGGGCTTATAGGTTCGAGAATCATGTTATCTATATGAACCTAAAATATGGAGGTCAATTAAGTATGGTCCTTATCTCCCATTGTACAAGAATAACAAAAGGGAGATGGTTAAGAAGCCTAAACATTTATAGGATGAGGATGATATGAAAAGATTTGAGCTAGATGACAAGGCTTATGCGGCTATCACTATGGCTTTAACCACTAAGATTTCTCACAAATTTAAAGAATTCAGAGGAGCAAAAGTTTTGTGGGATGCTTTGGAAACTCAAATCATGGGAAACAAAGATATGAGGGAAAGTAAGAAAGACATGCTGAATCAAGAGTTTAATATGTTCAATCATGTTATGGTAGAGCTGCTGGATGTTCAAATAGCCAGATTCGTGAAACTGGTTACTAAGATGAAAAGTGATGGAATAACACTGGAACCAATCATGGTTAACAAGAAACTGCTGAATTCACTTCCTTACAGTTGGAATCACAACTGTACTCTGATCAAAAGAACTAAAGATTTGTACACACTACCTCTGACTGATTTAATATCCACTATCAAGTCTTATGAAATGGATGATAAATAGAGAACTGCAAATCATTTGAGTTCTTTGGGTGTAGAAGCAACTGCTTTATATGCTAAAATGGCTAGTAATCCTAATTACTATGTCAGTTACACTCAGATGTGTCAGCAACAACAAACAGGAAGTTCAGCATCTCCCGAAATTCAACCAGTTATGAACCAACAAGTTCAAATTCCAGCTGTTCAACATTATTCCCCCATCATTCATCAAAAAATCCCTCATACTCTAGCTCCATAAAGTGTTCAACAAGCCTATGTTGCTACTACAAATTCCTCAAAGCAGACTATTTAGATTGCTAAGGAACATCTTGCTCTATTCACTACTTTCATGTCTAGTTATGAAGCATTCATGGCTGGAAGACTTACTGCACCAAATGTTCTTATTGATGATCTTCAACAAGTCAACCCTGATGATGTGGAAGAAAATGATATTAAGTATCCAATGGCTATGGTGGTGTACAGGGCTAAAAACTTTGCAAGAAGAACAGGAAGGAAAATGTTTGGAGTAAACAACTCAAGCAAAATTGGTATTGACAAGTCTAATCTGAGATGTTATAACTGTGATAAACCAGGACATTTTGCTAGAGAATGTACAAAACCAAAGTCTGTTCAAGCTGAAGGATCAAAAAGAATGATAAATGTGGAGGTTGAAGCTAAGAAAGATAAAGCAAGTTCATCTGGGGGTAACAAGGCATTAGTTTCACAAACAAATGCTGAGTATGATTGGTAAGATCAGATGGAAGCACTTGACTTAAAGCTATCTACAGCTTTGGTTGCTCAAATTGTTACTAAACCAGAGGAAAATGAGAATATGTTTGCTGAGTTTATATCTGATGATCTTTTGGATGGAGTGTTTGCTGAGGAGGAAAAGAATGAAGACAAGGTGGTTGAGGAGAAGAAAGAAATGGAAGAAGTTTTGGTTGAGAACTTGGCTGGAAATCAATTTGAGATGTATATTCTTGAAACAATCATCAAACAACAAGCTGTTGAGATGTCTCCAGCTACAAACAGAGAAGTGAATGTGGAAGAGAACACTGTTGAGCCTCCAGTCAAATGTAATTTTGAAGATTCAAAGACTGTTGAAGTTGCTCCAGTGAAAGAAAATGCTACTGTGATAAAAGCATTTATGGTGAAGAAGGTTGAAGAATCAGAAGAAGGCAGCTCAGAATCAAAGGTATATGACGATTTATGTACAGATATATGTATTGATAAAGTTCAAAGGTACAGAGTTCATAATGAGAACTTGATAATGGAAGTTGAAAAACTTCAATATCAAGCTCGAAAACATAAGTCAAATGAAAAGATTTTCAAAGAAAACTTGAAGGTTTAAACAAAACTGTGTATAACTTACAATTAAATCTTCATGATAAAGAATGTACAAATAATGATTTGACTAAAAGAAATAATGAACTCGCCTTGGAAATAAATCGACTCAACAATGAACTAGCCTCGGCTAAATTGACTGTTGAAAAGTTTGAACTTTCATCAAACATGGTTGAAGGTATTATCAAATCTCAAATGACTCAGAAGATAAAAGGAGGAAAAGTGGTGTTGGATTTTCGAACATCGCTCCACCAATCAATCATGATTATTCATGTTTGCCATCGTCTGATGTCATTTCTGATTGTGATATGAGTTATGGGATAGGTTTTTCACCTTCCTCAAACTTAAAACCTTCAATTAAATAAATTTGACTGTTGATCCTATCACAATAACAAAAACTAAACAATCAACTGAAAATTTTTCTGCAGATAATTTGAAGGTGGATGGTTTGGTAGAAGAGTGGGAGAGTGATAGTGACTGTGAGAATGAGAAAAAGAGTTTAAAAAATAAGAACGTTAAATGTATCAAATCTGATTGTAGCAAAACTTCTTTGTTGAATGAAAAGCATAATGTTTTATATGAAAAGACTCAAGTTTCAATTGTAATTGAATGCAACTCAAAGGGCTAATCATAAAATTAATCTTGAAAAAGATTTTACAAATAGATTTATTTCTAAAGGTTAATTGAAGATGAAGATTATATTTAAAAAAAAAACGAATTTTCGATTCTTTAAAAATAAACTTCATCATAATGCTAATCCTGTGAAACAAGATATGTGTAGCCCAGATGTGCAACAGACTGGTTCTTCTTCATCAATTCGCATAACAAGGCCTGGTACTTCTCCAGCATCAATTTGCATAAAAAAGCCTGGTCCTTCTCCAGCATCAATTCGTATAACAAAGCATGGTCCTTCTCCAGCACAATCTAAGACTTGTCCAATTCCAGCATCATCTGTTCAAATAGTCAAAGAAGCTAAATCTAACATCTCAAGTGTTCAAAAATCATCGATTTCCTTAAATCTTTCTAAGATGAACAAGCAATTAATCAATGAAGTAAAGATACGAGAGACTGTGCAGAAAGTAAACCTAAATGTCAATCTGACTTTGGTTTTTATGATAATTTTCAAAATTGTCATTCACAGTTTGTTTTCCACACACAACAAAGAAAATGTTATCAATGTGGAAACATAAATCATCTTGCTAATAATTGTCCTTATTGACTAAAATCACAAAGCAGACAATGGTTTCATAATTCTATTGCTCATAATCGAAAATTGTTTTTAACTCGTGGAAAATTTTCAAAACCATTAAACACAAACGTTGTATATACTAATGATGGTGAAAAGAACAAGTATTTGAAAGATGATTTAATTGACAAAATTAAATTGGGAAGTGTTAAAGAAACTGTTAATGTACACAGCCAATACAATAATCTTAAATCATTTTGTCTAAAAGCAACTCAGAATGTGCTCAAGACTTGTTTGACTTGGGTACCAAAGACTAAGTAATTCCATTACTTATGCAGAAACTACCGCAAAAGAACATTGAAAGCTTATGGCATGTAGACAGCGGTTGTTCAAGACATATGACTGGAAACTTATCTCTACTTCAAGATGTTCAGTCATACAATGGAGGAAGGGTAATATTTGCTGGTGACAAAGGAGGTCAAATTACTAAACGTGGTACAGTTACAAATAGTGTACTAAGTTTTGAAAATGTAAATTTTGTTGAGGAATTAAAACATAACCTGCTAAGTGTGTCTCAAATTTGTGATAAACAATATTCTACACACTTTACTAATAAGGAATGTTTAATCATAAAACTGGGTTTTGTAATTCCTAATGAATGGATTTTGATGAGGACTCCGAGAGACAATGATACATATATGCTTGATATGCATTGTTCTAATTCTTTGGTAACAGCTTCTTGTTTATTATCCAAAGCCTTGGAGAATGATTCCATGTTATGGCATCGTAGGTTGGGACATGTAAATCTCAAAAATATGAATAAACTGGTACATGGAAATCATGTCATAGGTTTACCTGAAAAGGAATTTCAACTAATTGAACATTGTTTGTCATGTTCCAAGGGTAAACAACATAAACTTCCTCACAAACCAATTGCACACAACTCAATTGAATCAATCTTACAACTCTTACACATGGATTTATTCGGTCCAGTAAGTGTTTTAAGCTTGGGTCGACGATCTTATTGTTTGGTTGTTACTGACGATTTTTCAAGATTTACTTGGGTGTTTTTCTTAGCATCTAATGATGAGACTCCACATCTATTGATCAAATTCATCAATCTGGTGGAGAATCAGACAGATAAGAAGGTCAAATGCATCCGAAGTGACAATGGAACAGAATTTTGCAATCAGACGTTGAGAGATGTTTTGTGAATCCAAAGGCATTGCGAGACAATTTAGTGCTACAGGCACTCCACAACAAAATGGAGTTGCTGAACGGAGGAATAGAACACTCATTGAAGATGCTCGAACTATGATATCTGCTGCTAAATTACCCTTGTTCTTTTGGGTTGAGGCAGTAAACACTGCATGTTATGTTCAGAATCATGTTCTAATAAATAAAAGATTAAATATGACTCCTTATGAAATTTTCTATAAACACAAACCCAAAGTCAAATATTTTAAAACTTTGGTTGTTGTTGTACTTTGTTACACACAACCGAATCAACTTCAAAATTTTCTGAAAAGGCTGATGAATGTTACTTTGTGGGATATGCAGCTAATAAGGTTGCATATCGGGTTTATAATAAAAGAACAAGACAAATAATTGAGTCATTTAATATTGTCTGGCACGAGCTTAACATAACTGATGCAGGATCAGCTCCATCATGGGTTTATGATTATGAATCATTGTTCATTAATTTTAAAGTTTCTAAACGTTTGTCTGCAGATGCTAATTCTCTCTCATTATCTTTGGAAAATAAAATCATTGAGGAACTTCCAGCTATGATATCTGCTGATTCTGTAATACAATCATCATCCAAGAGTATTCCTACTGCTTCTGTACATATGTCTGAAAGTACTTGTTTACCAGAAAATCTTTCAGATCAGTTACACAATCAGGAGCCAGAAGAATCACTTAATTCACAATTGTCTGCATCGTCTTCTTCAGATACTATTGATACTTCAATTGAAGTTGACAGGATCTCAGCCTCTCGGTTGATCAATTAGATTATGTTTGCAGCGGATTTAGCACATTAATTAGCAATTAAAGCAAGAACATAAAAGATATTTCAATTAAAAGCATAAACATAGAGAGAGAAGAGTTCTGCGAAACAATAAATGTTCTATTGGTCGCACGTTTTGGCAATTAAAACAATATGGTTACCCATCCTTTTATAGGCGGCAAAAGGATGGTTGTTGATGTCCTTTTTCTGACATCACTGAATATTCAATTTACAACTGACAAAAACATAAAACTACTGAAGATGTCAACAACTGACATCTTCTTACAAAAGTTCCTAAGTACTGACAAAAGTAAAACTACTGATACTATAACAACTGAAGAACATGCTCTTCGGTTGTTGTACAATTACTGAAACAAAATAAACTACTGAAAAAGAAAAACCACCACAACAACTGAAGAAGACTTCTTCAGTTGTTGTGACAAACTCTGAGTCTTCAGTACTTGGTCTTCAGACTTGGCTTCGGAAGATGTAACAGCTTCGGAAGATATAACAACTGATGACTTCAGTAGATATCATCAGTTGTTGTCCTCAGTCTTTTTCTTCAGACTTTGCTTCGGAAGATAGAACAGCTTCGGAAGATGTAACAACTGATGACTTCAGTAGATATCATCAGTTGTTGTCTTCAGTCTTTGTCTTCAGACTTTGTGCTTCGGAAGAAGATCTTCAGTTCTTTAGTTCTTCAGCTTTTATACTTCAGTACTTGGTCTTCAGTACTTGAAGTCTTCAGCTGTTGTTCTTCAGTTCTTTGATCTTCAATCTTTGTTCTTCAGACTTTGTCATAACAGCTGAGGCTGGGGCTAAGATGCTCTCGAGTCTGACATTCAAGCAAGAGAACACAATAGCTGATGGGAGTCTTCAGATGTTCCCGAGTCTGACATTCAAGCAAGAGAACACTGTAACTGATGGGAGTCTTCAGCAGTTGTTGCAGTGACATGTGGGACTTAGAGGTTTTCCTGATCTTGGCTCATTGGTTCTTTTGGTCCAACAAACTCCCCCTGAACCAATGCAGCCAAAACCTCTAATTATTGGATGTCCCACTTATTGATGGCATAAAGATTGGTCTATTTCCTTCTAGATCAGATTAGAAGTTGACCCAGATAAGCACTGGCCAGAGAGGTAGTCTCAAGTGTTTGTTTGGCTAAGTATGGATGGGAGCTCTGTCTTGGGGAATTGGACACAGAGCTGTTGTCCCATCCATGAGATCTACCTCCCATGTACAAGCCGGTAGGATTCTCGGGTGTATGCCTGAAGAAAGATCATCTGCTCTTCTTTGGATAGATCTTCAGGCACACCATCAAACAATCCCTCCCGACCGTACAGCTCTGAGATGAACTTGACCTGTCTTCCATTTTTGAGCTCAAGTTTGTGGTTTGCCTGTATGCAAACTCATCAGGATGTTTACCCTCCAACAACAGGTTGAGCTCATTCCTTTGGAAATTCTCAAGCCTCTTATAGACCAGACCCTTCCTAATCACCCTATTATCTAGCATTGAAAAGGGTGATTGGCCGGCTCTATAGGCTTTCTCGAATTCCTCTACTATTTCCCAGGGTGTTATTACAAAAGCCACAGAGATCACTTCATCTACGATTCTCTTTAGTTGGCTTTTGTATCTCACAGGCATGTCCTTTTTGACTATCCTGTGAGACACCCTTGGGTCAGGCCAAGTTCTCACCCTCTCCTTTTCATATTGAAAGGTTTTCTTGAGGGTGAATAATCTCAGAGCTTCCTTTTGCATATTCATTATAGAGGTGGAAGCAACATAGCATTTGTCAATGCTTTTCAGCATTTCCTCATCATGTTGCTTTTGCTGCTCCTCCTCTTCTAATTTTACCCTCACAGTGTCCTGCTGTGAGGTGGGAGTGATGGTTTGTGATTTGGCTTTGGGTAAAGGTATAACTGCTGAAATAGGCAGGCTATCCTCCTCATCCTCCTCTTCTTCATCTTGCAGCCTCAGCACCCTTCTCTTCTTCTTCAAGGGTGGATCATTGGTTGCGGGTTTTGGTGGTAAAGGAGTTGGTTTTGTGGGTTGTGGTTGGGTTGTTGGTGTGGGAATGTTGGCAGGCACTGCTAGCAATCTAGATATTAGAGAAGGCTTAGTCTGTTTTGCTAGAAGTGTCCTGTTCCCAGCACCGGCTTCAGAAAGGGCCTCTGCGACCAGTCCCTTAGTGAAATCACCAGCCGAGCAGATCTTGGTGGTTATAGCCAAGATCCTGTCCCTGGTCCATGCTTTGATGTCAAGGACTGGTCTGCCCAAGTACTTCGAAATGAATCTACTCATGGCCTCGAGTTTCTTTTGATCCTCTTGGCTATAAGTAGACCATCGGTAGTTTATCTCCTTATTTTCCATTTTCCTGATCTTAGATCTAGCAGGGCAGTGTCCTTGTCAAAGCCTTGCTTGAACAGCTGAGCAATGGCAGAATCCATTGATTTGCTGTGTTCAGCATCAGCCTCCTTGACAAGGGCTGCTAGATCAGAGTCAGCCACCATCTTTCCCTCTCCCTTTTTCTTATCAGTGAAACTGAAATCCTTTTGGATATCAGCCACTTCTATTTGCTCAACCTCCCTCTCTTTCCTCTTCCCTTTCTCCCTCACCTTCCTAGTCTCCTCAACCAACTCCCTCTCTACCACCACCTCTTTCTCTGCCTCTTTCTCCTCCTCACCCCTCTTCCTCTTGACTTGCACTGATGTCTCCCCCTTTTTGGGTGCATTGGTTGGGGTTTGACTATCAGCAAGTGCCTTAGAAATGGCAACCTCCACCATGGGTTGGATGTATGTGGCAAGCCTCTCATTAAGGTTTGAATGACTAAGTCTTTAAGCATGGGTGTGATGAGAGGCAAGGATTTTTGGAGGATAGCATCCAGCTGCTCAGGAGGGTTCTGACCCTGAGAGCTAGTGCTAGAAGCAGGGGCTGGTGGCCGAGTTTGTGGGAGTGGCTCAGTGTTTATGAGACCTTCGGGTGAAGGTGCCATCTGTGGGGTAGTGGTGGCAGATGGACTTCTATCCTGAGTCATTTGAGCAAGCAGCTCTTTGAGTCTTTTATCTCATCCTCTAGGATAGTGTTTTGAGCTACTACATCATAGAAGAAGCTCAGGTCATCATCAGCATGAGCTGAATCACCTAACCTCCTGACATTGTCAGGATGTACATGTCCTGAGTGTGGCTCAGTAATGACATGTGCCCCTTGTTCATGGTACTGGGGACTTCTGGCCTCCGGATTGGATCCATCATCGGCCATTGCCTCTGGTGAGGTCTTAGTGATGTTACCAGCTGCACCCTGCTCAGATGTTGATGCAGGGGAAGTGGCAGCCTCACCAGATTGTTCTATCTCCCTAGCCACACTGGGATATTGAACTGATTCTCTGTGCTGTGGGCTCCCATCGGCACTTGTACCCACCCCCTCTTCGGTTGGAGTCTCCCCAGGTGTAATAGGTTTCTGGGGAGAGGGTGGAGTGCTCAGATCGGTCAGCACTTTGGCTATTGCCAATGTTGGGCTTAGTGGGGCGGTCTCATCAGTAGATGGGCTAGAAGCAGTGTGCACATGGGGAGGATTGTGCTCTTCAGTGGTAGTCTTCTCAAGTGAGATAGACCCCAGTAATGTGGTTGCCCCAATGTTGGCTACATCAGGCTCCTGTTGAGAGGAAGCCTGTGCGGTTGTGGTGGGTGGAGTCATGGTACCTGCTGGGAGAATCGAACCAGCAGGCACATCCTGCCTTTGTGTTGCAGGGGCATCCTCAGGGGACTCATCTCCCTGAGTAGCCTTTTTGGGCTTCTTTTTGGCTTTTGGTTTGGTGGGGACTTTGGATTTGGAGGTGGAGGCTGTGGGTTCCTGCTGCGTGGGTTTTCGCAGCCGGCCAGCCTGTTTGAGTGTGTGGTCAGTGTTGTGCCTGGAGTATACCTCGGCTTGAACAGCCATGGCAGGGACCCCAGTGCCAACTAGTCCCTCAGCCTGAAGCTGGTTTTCGATCATGGCCATTATGAACCGTGGATACAAGTTCCAACGATTAGAAAAAGGTTTTGTGGCCATGTCCTTGAGTTCCAAAAATAAAATATCAGTAAAATTTAGAGGTTGTTTCTCAAGGATAGAATACAATACCTGTTGCCACCTTGTGGACATCTGGTCCCACGAAGAAGTTTTGGGAGCCAGACACACGTTCACCATGTGGAAGATCAGTCGTTGAGGGTCAGGGAAGTGTTTCTTCAACAAGGTGGAGGCGGAAAGGTTACCTTGGTAGTCGTTGGATGTGAATGAGAGATCCAAGGTACCTTTGGGGTAGGAAGTTGGGTGAGTGGCATCCTCCAGCTCTAGGGTTTGGCGTAGGGTAGCTGGAGTGATAACCACGGGTTGGCCGTTGACGGAGGACCGGAGAGAGACCTCGCCATCCTGCTCTCCGGTTTGGACGGTTACATTTGTCCAAAACTCCGCCAAGGAGTCGGTGTATAGTGGGGTTTAGGAGAAAAGCCGTTTTGTAGGGTGAGTCATCATAAGATCGACGGCTTGGTGAAACTTGGGCCATAATGGCGATTTTGTAAGATGAGCGACACAGTTGTGTCGAGGTTTCAGTTGCATGGTCGCCATTAATGGTGTATGGGAGGTTTAGAGGTTTTTGTAAGATTAGGGCAAGTGGAGTAAATGCTCTGAATGTGGGGTATTTATAGGGTAGGCCAAAGGTTGAAAGGAAACTACTGAAGGTTTTGGTGTCAGTTATCAGTTGTTGTAACGACTGATGACGTGGTTTTGACCTTCAGTGGTTGTAACATCTGAGGACTTGGTATTAGTCTTCAGTAGTTGAAACTACTGAGACCTTGGTTTTGTCCTTCAGATGTTGTGAACGTCTGAAGAGTTACTGTCAGTCGTCAGTAGTTATGAACTACTGATGACCTAGTATTCTTCTTCAGACGTTGGAACAACTGAAGACTTGGTGTTAGCCTTCAGTAGTTGTAAACTACTGAGATCAGTTGTTGTGAACTACTGAAGACATGGTTTTGTCCTTCAGTTGTTTGTGTATGAAACAGCAGCTGTTGTTATCAACTGATGAGAAATTACTCATCAGCTGTTTCCGTCAAATCAGTTGTTTCATACTAGCCTCCACACTTACTCATCAGCTCTTTGGCTGACTTTCGGATGTTTCATTGACCCTTCAGCTCTTGTGAATATGTATGCCTTCAGCTCTTGTGATCAGATGTTCACAAGTGCTGATGAAATACTCTTCAGAGCTGGTGAACAAATTTTGTCTTCAGTACTTGTGTAAGATTACACATCAGTACTTGGGAACAAAATTTGTTCTTCAGTACTTATTTATTTGAAAATCATACTTCAGTAGTTGTAATCCACCTCACTACATCAGTTATTTCAATAAATAATGTACATCAGTACTTTGAGTCATTTTAGTCTTCAGTAGTTGTGAAAGAGCTGAAGACTAAATTACTCATCAGTACTTGTATTTGACCTTTGCTCTTCAGTAGTTGTGAACTAAGAGTACCAGCATAGGTCAAATCAGTCAAGCTGCAGCATACCAAGCCTTAGTACTAAATTGTGGAATGTGGCACTATCTAGAGGCTTAGTAAAAATGTCTGCAAGCTCATCAGCACTAGGCACAAACTTAGGATCAATCAGACCTTTCTCATAGCAATCCCTGATAAAATGATGTCTGATCTCAATATGTTTGGTCCTTGAGTGCTGGACTGGATTCTTAACAATACAGAGAGCTGAAACACTATCCATTAATAATGGAGTCTTAGTCTCAGTAATGCCATAATCCAGAAGTTGGTTCTGAAGCCAGAGTATCTAAGAGGTGCAACTTGCAGCAGCAATATACTCAGCTTCAGCAGTAGATGTAGCAATTGATGTTTGTTTCTTACTCTGCCAAGAAACTAAACAATTGCCTAGGAATTGGCAACCACCAGAAGTGGATTTTCTGGTGACTTTGCATCCTGCATAGTCACTATCAGAGAAAGCAACTAATTTGCAATAATGCCCAGCTGAATACCAAAGACCTAGTGATTGGGTACCTTGCAGATATCTAAAGATCCTTTTGACTGCAATCAAATGGGATTCTTTAGGTACAGCCTGAAATCTAGCACAAGCACATGTTGAAAACATGATGTCTGGTCTAGAAGCTGTAAGGTACATCAAGGACCCAATCATACATCTGTAAAGGGTTTCATCAACCGCTTTACCTTTCTGATCTACATCTAGTTGTGTGATGCTGCTCATGGGAGTAGAACAGGGCTTACAGGATTGTAAATCAAACTTATGTAACAACTCTTGGTATACTTGGACTGATGGATGAAGATTCCATCATCTAGTTGTTTGATTTGCAAACCCAGAAAATACTGTAATTCTCCCATAGCACTCATTTCAAATCTCAGCTTCATAAGCTTTGTAAATTCATCACACAACTTTGGATCAGAGGATGCAAAGATGATGTCATCAACATAAATCTGAACAAGGAGCTTATGTTGTCCCACAGTCTTGATGAATAAGGTTTTATCAATGGTGCCTCTAGTGAATTTATTCTCTAGAAGAAAGGTTGAGAGTGTCTCATACCAGGCTCTAGGTGCTTGCTTCAGCCCATAAAGAGCCTTATCAAGCTTGTACACCCAATCAGGATGTTTATTGTCCTCAAAGCCTGGTGGTTGACACACATAAACCTCTTCTTTTATTTTCCCATATAGGAAGGCACTTTTGACATCCATTTGATAAACCTTAAGACTGTGAAAGGCAGCATAAGCTAAGAAGAGTCTGATTGCTTCCAGTCTGGCCACAGGTGCAAAGGTCTCATCATAATCGATGCCTTCTTCCTGTGCGAATCCTTGAACAACCAGTCTTGCCTTGTTCTTGACAATTTGGCCCTTCTCATCTGTTTTGTTCCTAAATACCCACTTGGTGCCTATAGCACACTTATCTTTGGGTAATGGAACAAGCTCCCACACTTGCTGTTTCTTGAATTGAAGAAGCTCAAGCTGCATAGCTTCCACCCATCTATTGTCTCTTAAAGCAATATGATAGTTCTTTGGCTCTTGCTGACTGATGAAGAGAGCATAGAAGCAGAAGTTAGACAATTGATTCCTGGTTGAAACTCCAGCATGGATATCACCAATGATCTGTGATGTGGGGTGATTCTTGAGCTCTTGATAAACTATGATATCTGTGCAAGTGTTTGTAGACCCATCAGCAGCAACAGATGGTGATGGAGATTCCTGAAACCATGTAGAGGATGGCAGCTCAAACGAAGTAGAGCAGGCAGAAATCTCATCAGCATTTGTAGTGGATGGAGCTGCTGAGGCTACAGGAACATCAGGTTCAGTGAACTTAGGCAGGTTGTCACTGATCCTGAAGAGGTGAGTACTGACTACATCATCATTAGTACCACTAGGTGGAGATCTGTTGACAGGCTCAACAGATGGAGGTTGATAAGGAACATATTGCAGTATGTCCAGATCAAACAACTCCACAGGGTTTTGTGGAATCTTGTCCTTTGGAGATTCATTGAACTTAACATGCAGAGTTTCTTCAACCCCCTTGGTTCTACAGTTGAAGACTCTGTATGCTTTGCAAGTTGATGAATAAGCAACAAAGTACCCTGCATCCACCTTACTAGCAAACTTATGGAGTGGGATGCTAGTGTTGAGAATAAAACATGGACACCCAAAGGCTCTAAAAAATGAAATAAGAGGGGCCAAGTGATGAAGAACTTCATAAGGTGTCTTCATCAACCTCTTATTTACTAAAGCTCTATTTTGTACATAGCAAGCTGTATTGACAGCTTCAGCCCAAAAGGTCAGTGGCAACCCAGAGTCAGCCAACATTGACCTTGCTGCTTCAATGAGGGTCCTGTTCTTTCTCTCTACCACTCCATTCTGCTCAGGAGTTCTAGGAATGCTAAACTGCCTTCTAATTCCCTTGGACAGGTAGAAGTCATCAAGTGTGTGGTTTCTAAATTCTGTTCCATTGTCACTCCTCACACACTTGACCTGTAGGGAATACTGCTTTTCTACTTGTAACACAAAGTTCATTATTGTCTTTGCTGCTTCATCCTTGGAGTGCAAGAAGAAAGTCCATACAAACCTGGAGTAATCATCCACAATTACCAGGCAGTATTTCTTCTTTGCCATGCTCATTACTCTGACAGGACCAAAGAGATCCATGTGCAGAAGTTGTAAGCAAGCAGTGGACTTTGGTTCTTCTATTGAAGGGAATGAAACTTTGTGTTGTTTTCCTTTCAAGCAAGCAGTGCAGTCATCTTCACACTTGAACTCCCTCAGAGGCAATCCTCTTACTAAACCATGGCTTATAAGCTGATTCATGTTCTTGAAATTAACATGACCCAGCCTTCTATGCCATAGTGTAGACTCTTGAGGAGATGCCTTGGAGAATAGGCAAGGATGGCCTTTTAGATCCATCTTTTTGGAAAGATCTAAGGCATACACTCTTCCTGTCCTGTTGGCCTTCAGGAGAGTGTGTTCATCCAATGCCTTGTCAATCAAACTCAGAACTTTGGATGACAGAATCCGACAGTTCTGGCTTGTGAAAAGGGCAACATGGCCTTTGTCACACATTTGACTGACACTCAAGAGGTTGTACTTGAGATTCATCACATGGTTAACATCATCAAACCTTATTTACCCATTGGAAACAAAGCCTTTTCCGACGATGTAACCCTTTGCATCATTGCCAAAAGAAACAAATCCCTTCTTTCCTTGAGAGTAGTCATTAAGAAGGGAGCTGCTTCCTGTCATGTGCATGGATCCTCCACTGTCTACATACCAGATGCTTCTATGGCATGTTGAAGAACCCTGCAAACACAGCCATGTGTTAGTTAGTCTTGGAGACCCAAACTTGCTTGGTTTTGGGTCTGTTCTCAGCTACAGGTGCAGCACTAACAGGTGTGTTTTGTGTGACAGCTTGAGGTGAAAAAGATGGTACAGAAGAGGAACCCTTTGGCTTGGGCTTCCTTTTCTGTGGTTTCAACACAGGTGCATCTAAGTGGTTGACTCTTCCCACTAGCTGCTGAACCATCATCACCAACTGTGTCTGATTCTGTGATAAAGCTTTCAGCTCTTCAGACACATTGGAGTTTGCTGATGATGAGTTCCTATGTTGTACCATCTTTTTCTGAGCAACCTCAGCTGTTGCCTGAGTTATCCCTACCTTCTTTTTAGATTTAGCTTTGGGCTTAGGGATTTCAGGCTTGGATGTTGCTAATACAAACATGGTTTCAAACTCATTCTTCATTTTATTGATGCTCTTAGTAATTTTCTCCTTCTATTTGAGTTTGGAACCCCTTTTGTACCAGCAATCATCAGTAAGATGATTGAACAAGCCACATATCTCACATGGCTTTTTCTTCATCTTAAGCTGATCATCAGCTGAAGAGGATTTAACTGCTAAAGACTTGTTCTTTAGCTGTTTGTCATCAGTACTAGCATTTTTCTTCCTAGTGCCTGCTTTCCTGGTATCCTCTCTAGCTGTCTTCAAACCTTTCCTACTTTTAGTTTTCTTCTCTTTAGTGCTAACGGTATTTGAGGTTTGAACTTCAGATGTTGTCACTTGCTCTCCAGTACCTTCAGTACTTCTCGTGACAACTTCTGAGTTGATCAGCCTTTTGGTCATGTGACAGTCAGCATCTGAACCATTGTAAATGCTAACATCTATCTCTGATGATGCTGATTCAGAGGATAGTAGGTCACACGATGAGAAGGATTGGTTATTGCTCTCCCCATCAGATTCAACTTCTGCTCTTGAAATGAAATCTGTGGGAGGAGCAGTGTGATTATAACCAATGCCAAACTTCACATTGGAAGTTGATTGCTTGCTAAGAAGCATTTCAAAACCCTTGCATGATTGCACCCATCGATCACACTCAACTTGGGTGGTTGCAAGAGTTTCCTTGAGGTCCTTGTACTTCTCTAGAAGTACATCTTCCCTAGCTTTAGCATCTTTGATTTGGCATTTAAGCTTGTAAATCTCATCATTTTTATCTTTTAGAACAACCTCAAAATCAGCTTTTCTTTTGGAAATCGTGTGCTCAAGCTCAAGATTTTTATCTATTAAAGCTACATTTGCTTCTCTAATAGAAGCAAATGTTGCTATGCATGACTCTGAACAAAGCTTGGCTTTTGCCTCAGTGGATACCTGAGATGAGGCATTAGATGATGACCCTTCAGCAGAATCAAGGGCCATCAGAGCAAGATTTCCAAAAGGTTGATCACCACCATGTTGACCAGCACCTTGGAGTAGTGGTTCCTGACCAGATAGCTCTTCTGGTAGACTACTCCAATCAACAGCAGTTGGGGTGAAAAAGCTTTGTTGTTGAGGTTGTGTGTGATGATGAGATTGGGAAGATTGGGGCTCTGGAAGAGCATGATGTGGTTGGGCCGAGGGTGCTTGAGTTTGACCAGACTGAGGCATGTAGTAACAGGGGTAAGGATATGGTATATGACCCTGTGGCACAAAATAAGCAGGTGGTGCTTGTGCCTGAGATGGATGGGAAGAACTGTAGGAAGGTTGCCATTTGTGCTGTGAGCTATTGCTGGGAAAAGTCACAAAGGGTGCAGATGAGTTAGATCCAGATGATCTACACTCTCTTGCAAAGTGTCCAAGCCTTTGGCACTTGTGACACCTCAACTTGCTCTTGTCAAAACCAACTTTGGTTTTGCCAGAGAGTCCTGGGAATTTCCTACCAGTTCTTTTGTAGAACTTCTGAGGGCGGATATTTATCATTGCCATTTGGTTCAAAATATCCATCTCTTCCAGATCATCATCTGGAATGCCCTTCAAATCCTCCATCAGAAAACACAAGTTGTCACCACCACCTCCTGAACTACTAACACCAATAAAAGCTTGTTCCGAGTTGGTAGAGAAATCAATATGCTCATCATAAGAACTTTCTGATGAAGCATATTCTGACTCATGACTTATCAAGGCAGCATTACCTTGGACAAAGTCATCAGCGAGCTTGCAAGAAGAGGACAGCTTCCTCTTTTGCTCTATCTCTCTCTCAAAAGTGAGCAACTTCCCATGAAGTTGGGTGAGAGTTAGAGTTTCCAGATCAGCACTGGAGCGTAGGACAATGGTATATGTGTCCCATCTCTCAGGCAATGACCTGAGGAACCTGTTGTTCATCTGGCTTTTGGAGTACTCTTGTTTAACCATCTTTAGCTCAGAGATCAAACAAGAGAACCGCTCATATTGCTGGGTCAGAGTCTCACCCTTTCTATATGAGAATGTCTCATATTATTGGGCGAGGATTTCCTTATTGTTTGCTAAGACCGAATCAGTTCCTCCAAATTGTTCCTTTAGAGCAACCCATAGGTCATGAGCAGACTCATGATGCAAGAGCCCTGAATATATCTCGTTTGGAATGGCCATGGCTAAAATTCCATGGGCTCTAGCATCAATTTCGAACATCTTTAGATCTTCATCCGAATATTGTTCAGGTTTCTTTGCAACCTGTTCATTAGATTCCGGGACGCTCACCATAGGCTTGTATGGCCCATGCACCACTGACTTCCAACAACCAGCACTGTTGACAGCCAAGTGGTGTAGCATACGTCTTTGCCATATGTTATACTCGTTCCTAACCAGCATCGGAGGCTTGGTTGCGGAACCAGTATTGTGAGGATCATTGGTTGGTGTTGTCATCTCAGGTTTTAGTCAAAAACAAGTTTAAACACGACAAACGTAACTCAAAACCACCAAAAGACCTCAAGATTTTGGCCGAAAATAGCAGAAACTCACTCTCTATGGCTAATTCTTGCAAATTGCTAATTCGATCAAACTGAGAGATCAAAAGAGCAGTTTCAAATGATCAATAGTGAAATCGATCAATGATTAACCTACTTTGATACCATTTGACAGGATCTCAGCCTCTCGGTTGATCAATTAGATTATGTTTGCAGCGGATTTAGCACATTAATTAGCAATTAAAGCAAGAACATAAAAGATATTTCAATTAAAAGCATAAACATAGAGAGAGAAGAGTTCTGCGAAACAATAAATGTTCTATTGGTCGCACGTTTTGGCAATCAAAACAGTGTGGTTACCCATCCTTTTATAGGTGGCAAAAGGATGGGTTGATGTCCTTTTTCTGACATCACTGAATATTCAAATTACAATTGACAAAAACATAAAACTACTGAAGATGTCAACAACTGACATCTTCTTACAAAAGTTCCTAAGTACTGACAAAAGTAAAACTACTGATACTATAACAACTGAAGAACATGCTCTTCAGTTGTTGTACAATTACTGAAACAAAATAAACTACTGAAAAAGAAAAACCACCATAACAACTGAAGAAGACTTCTTCAGTTGTTGTGACAAACTCTGAGTCTTCAGTACTTGGTCTTCAGACTTGGCTTCGGAAGATGTAACAGCTTCGGAAGATATAACAACTGATGACTTCAGTAGATATCATCAGTTGTTGTCCTCAGTCTTTTTCTTCAGACTTTGCTTCGGAAGATAGAACAGCTTTGGAAGATGTAACAACTGATGACTTCAGTAGATATCATCAGTTGTTGTCTTCAGTCTTTGTCTTCAGACTTTGTGCTTCGGAAGAAGATTTTCAGTTCTTTAGTTCTTCAGCTTTTGATACTTCAGTACTTGGTCTTCAGTACTTGAAGTCTTCAGCTGTTGTTCTTCAGTTCTTTGATCTTCAATCTTTGTTCTTCAGACTTTGTCATAACAGCTGAGGCTGGGGCTAAGATGCTCTCGAGTCTGACATTCAAGCAAGAGAACACAATAGCTGATGGGAGTCTTCAGATGTTCCCGAGTCTGACATTCAAGCAAGAGAACACTGTAACTTATGGGAGTCTTCAGCAGTTGTTGCAGTGACATGTGGGACTTAGAGGTTTTTCTGATCTTGGCTCATTGGTTCTTTTGGTCCAACAGAAGTTATCCAAGTTCCATTTGCAGATTCTCCAACTGTGTCCACTGCTTCTGAAAATCACACTTCAGATGATACTTTTGAAGAAAATATTGTTTATCAATCTAGAAACTCTGAAGACGTGATCGCAAATGTTGAACATATAACTAATTTGGATGATGAGACTATTGCAGATGATATTCCTAGCTTAGAATTCATAAAACTCATCCAACTGAAGCAATAATCGGTCCGTTGCATGAAGGTGTAGTTACCAGAAGTCGATCAGGGGCAATCAGCACATGTTTGAATGCTTGCTTTCTATCACAAGTAGTGCCAAAGAATGTTAAAATGGCACTCAAAGAAAACAGTTGGATAGAAGCAATGCAAGATGAGTTGATGCAATTCAAGAAACTAAATGTTTGGTATCTTGTGGAACTTCCAAAAGATAAGCTTCCGATTGGAACAGAATGGATATTTCAGAACAAAACGGATGAAAAAGGTGTTATAGTTCGGAACAAAGCACGTCTTGTGGTGCAGGGATTCTATCAGATTGAAGGATTGGACTATGAAGAGGTGTATGCTCCAGTTGCAAGACTTGAAGCAATACGCATATTCTTAGCCTTTGCTTCGTACATGAATTTTAAAGTGTATCAGATGGATGTTAAAACTGCTTTCTTATACGGGAAATGAAGGAAGAAACCTATGTTTGTCAACCTCCTGGATTTGAAGATCCAGATCATCCAGATTATGTTTACAAATTGGATAAGGCATTGTATGGTTTACATCAAGTACCTCGTGCTTGGTATGCAACTCTGACTGAGCATTTGCTTGCAAATGGTTATTCACGAGGAGCAATCGATCAAACCTTATTCATTTGAAAATCAGGCGATGACATTATTCTTGTACAAATCTATGTCGATGATATCATTTTTGGGTCTACTAATGAAAGTATGTGCAAGGAGTTTGAAGAAGTGATGAAGAAGAAATTCGAGATGAGCTCTCTTGGAGAAATTTCATTCTTCTTGGGTATTCAAGTTAATCAGACTGAAACTGGTATTCTCATTCATCAAGAAAAATATGTTCAGACAATATTAGAGAATACAAGTTTCAGGATTCCAAAGTAGCTCCAACTCTTATGTCTTCTCGTCCTACTCTCACTTCAGATCCATTATGCAAATCAGTTGATCAACATTTGTACAGATCAGTGATTGGTTCCCTAATGTATCTTACTGTAAGCAGACTAGATATCATGTTCCCTGTTTGTCAGTGTGCCCGCTATCAAAGTGATCCAAAGGAATCACACATGAAAGCTGTCAAGCGGATTTTCAAGTATCTCAAGGGTCAACCAAAACTTGGTCTATGGTATCCTCGAACTTCCGATTTCAATTTATTTGCTTATACTGACAGTGATTATGGTGGTTGTAATTTAGACAGGAAATCGACTATAGGGGGATGTCAATTTCTAGGCAACAGACTCATTTCCTGGCAGTGTAAAAAGCAGAACGCTGTTTCCACATCCACGGTCGAAGCTGAATATGTGGCTGCCTCGAGTTATTGTTCCCAGCTTGTCTGGATTCAACAACAACTTCTTGATTATGGTCTTAACATATATGACACACCCATTTGGTGTGATAACATGGCAGTACTGAACATCGTCAAAAATCCCATTCAACATTCCAAAACTAAACACATTGACATCCGAATCCATTTCATCCATGATTGTTTTGTTCGCAAACTTATTCACTTAAAACAAGTGCCATCAACTGAAAACATTGTTGATTTATTTACCAAGGCATTTGATCATTCTCGATTTGATTTCTTTGTGCAATCATTGGGAATGATTAACTTTGGATAAGTTGATTTCTTGAATCTTCATAAAAAGATTTTTCATTTTAGATAAGGAATAAAATTGTAATTGTTTTCTTTTCTCTTAAAAGAATAATCATAATTTTAGGGGGGGGAATTTGAAAATACGCTTTGAAAAATATTTTTGGCCTTAGAGGGAGTCAAGATTGGATTAGTTGTTAAAAAGAAATTTTCATGATTAAATGAGAAATGATATTACACAGTTCAAAAAGAGTCTAAGTAATTTCAAAGGCTTAAATAAGAATAGACTTGGATTATGTTTGATGTGTCAATAGGCTTTGCTTTCAGAACTGAAATGATCATAAAATGAGTGATTAAGCTTGAAGTAAATTGATATGAATTAGTGGGGAACATATCAGGGTTCTGTGATAATACAAAAAATGTTCTAAAACAGACTGAGAGATATATTCTTGTCATACTCAAGCCTGTTATTGTTTGATTCATTGATTATCATATATAAATATCTATATATAAAAGAAAATGTAAAAAGACATGCAAAATATGCAAAAATGCAAAAAATATATAAAGAAAATAAATGAGCAAAAAGATGCCAAAAAGGCCATATAGGATATAAGATGCCAAAGTGCACAAATTAAAAGATATGTCTAAAGACATACATACTATATGGTATATATCTTCTATTTTAAGAATATTTTATGATCATGGGAGGCAAAATCAAAAGATGGGGCATGTAAGTCCAGATGGCTTGTAAGTCCTAAACATCTTGAGAGGGCAGACGTAAGTCCGGATGGCTGTTTGTAAGTCCTTAAACTTGTTAATATTTCGTGTTAAGAAATATTTCTCAGGCTAGTTATGCTCAAATAGATATATTTTAGGAATAAACAAATGGTATCACTGATCAACAATGCATGGTTTAAGTCAATTTGGGGTGACTTGAAATCTCAATAGTGTCTTGAAGACTAATAAGTATTTTATAGGAGTTCTGATTGTGGGATCCACTGAACTTATATATAATAACCCAAAACATGATAAAATCACTCCTTATGTTTCTGAGTAAAGACTGAAGTATAAGTTTAAAATGGTCAAAATATATTGAAAATCAACTTAACCATTTTCATTTTAAATAAAGCTGGACAAATACTTGACTTGATAAAGAACTATATGATCTCTTTATGAAAATTTCTTAAAAAGAAAATTTTTGGTCAATAAACAATTATGATCTTGATTCTTTATCTGTGTTCATTAGTTTGTTATTTTGTTTTGTTATCATTTTATTTTATTTTATTTTGTTTTGTTTTGTTTTTGTTTTGTGTTTTGTTTCGGTTTGAGACAAACAAATAACAGATAAAATTTTGAAAATTGAAGATTCTTTAAATTAATTGGTCACTTGGTAAATAAAACATTTTGTTTTGATTCATAATTGATAATAAAAGTTTTTAAAAGTTGTAAAAAATTAAAAAGTTGAAAAAATCTCTAAGTGTTAAAACACACTCGCGCGAAAAGGTCAGTCGCACGAACGTTCAATCGCGCGAAAAGGGCAGTCGCATGACTATGTCGGCATATAAATATCTCAGTGTTAAAGGCGACACCACTTGTCGCATCCAGTGCTCATCCGAAACCCTTTTTCGCTTATATCCATTTTTCGATTTCTGAGGATATTTTGAGTAATAGATCATTAGTTTCATTACATTACATCAGGGTTTGATATTTAAAGGTATATATCTTTTCATCCGGTTACTAAAGCTATCGACTTCTAAAAGGAACTTAACAACTTTAAATTAAAATCGATAAAAATGGCTTAAATGTTAAAATTGAGTGATGAAATGGACGTAATTGACATTGGCGATAACTACAGAATGTTTGATTTTACTTGAAAATGCGATTTTGATTGTTAATTATTCATTTGTTTTGTGCGATTCGCGTATTTTGAAATGAACAGACGCGAAAACTCATTTTCGCGTGAGACTTGTTTTCACGTGATACTTGTTTTCGCGTGACATACACTTTTCGCTTGAAAGTTGCTTTTTGCGTGAGACTTGTTTTCGCATGGTACGGTTTTCGCACAAATGACTGTCGAATCAAAATTGCTTTTCGCGCGAATGATGCATTTGAAACCAAAATTTTTCTAAGTGTTAATATTGATTCAGTATTGAAGTTAAAACTCAAATGACATTGAATAATGTTTGATAAAATTTGATTTAACTTGATACTTATAATAAACACTTAACCATTTATTCATCTTATTAATAAAATGGTTTCATGATCACTTATTAAGTTTGTTTGTGTATTTGCAGATGGCACAAATGATTTTTAATAAAAATCATAATTGTGTGGTATATCTAGATGACGTTCCAGAGGGGAAGGAGTTGTTTGTTTCTATGATTGAAGGTTTAAAGACTTCTCGGATTATTTATGCTATCTCAGCAGATCCTACTATCTATACAGAGCTTATTGACGCCTTCGGGAACACTGCTGCATTAGAAAAGGATGAAGAGAGCAAACCTATTATTACAGCTACTGTTAAAGAGAAGAAAGTGGTTGTATCTCAGGCCATTCTTAACCGAGTACTTCTACTTGAAGATCAAGCTGATGCTCCAACCAGATTAGAAGATGAAGTTGTCATGGATTGTCTGACCCGTATGGGTTATGAGTATAGATATCCTAGTTTGGAGAAGAAATGGTTGCCACCATACTAGAAGTATTTGTTTCATGTGGTTATCCATTGTCTAAGCAATCTGAAGGCGGGAATGGATAGTCTAAGTGCTGTGTTTGGATCTTTGATGGTATCTTTGGTGGATGATATACCATTCAGTATTTCTGGAGCTATATTTCAGGAGATGCAGAAGAATACAACTGCAAATCCTGGAAAGAAATTTATTATGTACCCAAGGTTTATACAGTTGGTGATTAATGATGCTTATCCTGAGTTTGCTACACTTAGATCTTCTAAGTATGTTGTTCAAACAATCAAGAAGGAGATATTCACTCATTTGACGGGTACTAGAGGAAATAAATGTTCAGGAGGAAGCTTTGCCAAAATTGGACATTTTGTTGAAATAGAAGATGATCCATTCATGAAGAAGCACAAACTGGTACTTCTACATCTACTGCAAGAGAAGACATTGATGAGGAGATTGAAAGATTGTTTGATGATGATCCTACTCAAGATGAAAGAGTTGTAGGTGAAGTTCATTCAGCTTCAAGTTCAGAGACTGTGAGTGATCAGATAGGGAACGTGCCCTATGTTTTACAAACTGATCAGACTCCATCTACTCCAACTTCCTCCAGGAAATGATCTGTTGATGAAAGAGATGTTGATTATGTTCCTGAGGTATCTCCTAATACATCTAAGAGGCTTAAGCAGATGGCTAAAAGGAAAGATTATTCTAAAAAGAAAAGAGGAAGAGGTGGTGTTATTCCTAAACGTCCAAGAACACAAGTGGTGATTACTGAGGTTGAGCAGACTGCTAAGACAGAAGTTCAAGAATCTCCTGAAAGAGTGGTTGTTGAAGAAGAGACACAAGCAGAGACTGATACCTCTATACATGAAAAAGCATCTGTTTCTGTTATAGAGCCTGTTATTATTGAGTCAGTTACTGCTCCAGAATCTGGTTTTTCAACTCCACCAAGACAAGACAATTTGGAGTTTGATGTCGATACATTTCTGAACACTCCACCCGAGTTCGGAGGAAGAGATGATACTTCCAATGCTCCTCAATCTTCTTCAATTATATTGGAAGAGAGAGTGAAGAATTTGGAAAAAGAAAGCTTTGAGAATGTCAAGTTAATAGCTGATTTGAGAAAGGAGAACGAAGAAAAGAGAAAGATGATTTCTATTATTCACTAGGATTCAAGTCTAAAGGATTCAAGGATTACTTCTCTGGAGCTGCAAATGAAGAATGTTATCGACTATACCACTAGGTTAGAGAGACAGCTGTAAGAGATGAGAGAGTTTATCTCTCAAACCTATTTCCATCAACCTCAAGTTGTTCGTTCTACAACTGTGGTTGGTGAGACGAGCAGGCGTTCACCAAGTCCATCTCCTGCAGTTGAATTACAGGTGTAAGGCCCCATTCCCGGGCACCTCACAGTTGGTCATTCACAGCATAAAACATACTTATTATAAATTTAAGCAGCGGAATTAATTTAAACAAAAGACGTTCATTTCATTAAAAACACTGTTGCTAAGCAATACATTCTAGTTTATGAGTCACAAAATGTTAGATGAATGAATTACAAAACAACAGTATTGTCAGAAAGTGAATGGATGTCAGTCTTGCCCGCCAAGTAGCCATCCCCGGGTGCCATCCTCAGCAACCTGTCACCTGCCAACTGGAAAATACATAAAAGTCAGCGTTGCTGAGTGAGTTCTAGTTTTATAATTAAAATACTTTATTTTTCATTCAAAACCGTTCCTCATCTTCTTAGGTGATCATACATCGTACGTACACATAGGTAACATTTTTATTATCTTCACCATCATTCAATTCGTACTTTTATTTTTCTTCTCCCGGTCTTTTGCAACACCTAGTTGCTTAACCATTAACGATCTCAAGGATCTCAAGACTTTTGGGTCTTCTGTGACACCGAGTCACTCAACCATTTTCAACCTCACAGGTTGTAAGTCTTCTGCGGGCTTTTGCAACGCTAAGTTGCTCACCCATTAGCAATCTCAAGGATTGCAAGGCTTCTGCGGGCTTTTGCAACACCAAGTTGCTCACCCATTAGCAATCTCAAGGATTGCAAGGCTTCTGCGGGCTTTTGCAACACCAAGTTGCTCACCCATTATCAATCTCAAAGATTGTAAGCCTTCTGCGGGCTTTTGCAACACCAAGTTGCTCACCCATTAGCAATCTCAAGGATTGCAAGGCTTCTGCGGGCTTTTGCAACACCAAGTTGCTCACCCATTAGCAATCTCAAGGATTGCAAGGCTTCTGCGGGTTTTTGCAACACAAAGTTGCTCACCCATTATCAATCTCAATGATTGTAAGCCTTCTGCGGGCTTTTGCAACACCAAGTTGCTCACCCATTATCAATCTCAAAGGTTGTAAGCCTTCTACGGGCTTTTGCAACACCAAGTTGCTCACCCATTATCAATCAAGACTTTCGTTTATTCATTTACATTCCACTTTCTATTACCATTAATCTTCCACTTTATTAATGATAATAATTCCTGTCTTGATCATGATCATTACACGTAGGGTCATACAATATTATTATTAATAAGCATATTAATAATAATAGCACTGATGATATTAATAATCAAATTAATATTAATCCCCATATCAGCCCTAATCATAACATTAATTAAAATATTAAGAAAGGGGTATTATTACATTCAACATAATCATTCACATTCAATAACGTCCTAGTCAACATTCATGTGAAACCCTACTGCACAGACTCCAAGGAAAAATCTGTTAAAAATTCTAAGTGTTTAGTGGTATGAGAACTTTGCAGTCGTATGAGCCCTGCTCAGTCGTATCACCTTCTCAGTCATTTCACCTTAAACTTAGAAAATTTTTCTAAGTCATACGACCACTGTTCAGTCGTATCACTCCCCAGACTTAGGAAATTTCTATAGGTCATACAACCACTGTTCGGTCGTATCATCCCTCATACTTAGGAAATTTCCAATGGTCATACGACCACTATTCAGTCGTATAACCCCACACTTAGAATAATTCTAATGGTCATACGACCACTGTTCAGACATATAATCACACACTTAGAAAATTTCAAATGGTCATACGACCACTGTTCAGTCATATGACCCTACACTTAGAAAATCTAATGGTCATACTAACACTGTTCAGTCATATAACCCCAAACTTAGAAAAATTCCCAGTGGTCATGCGACCACTGTTCAGTCATATGACCATTATTTGGACTGATTAGTCGTATTAGCAGCCTATTCATGTGTCTAAGTCATATTTCAGTCCCCAAACATCATAATACCTATTTCTAAGCATGTACATATGATCTCAGGCATAAACTTAACACAAACATAGGCATATGTACACTCTAAAACATACTCTGTAATCATACACATGCACACATCATACGGGTTTCATACACAAATCCATAAAACATACATACATGCATTTTCCAGCCCCAAATCATTTTAAAAACGAGTAAAAAGGGGGCCTAGAACTCACCTTTGTTGTTCTCTTCAAATTTTACACTCTTCACTCGAGTCTCCTCAACTGTTCTAACACCTAAAACACACACACCATACCACCCGAACACACAAGACACATTTATAAGCACATATACGGGTCTAGAATCATCTAAAGCTTCGAAACTCAAGATTTCTTACCAAAAACTTCGAGTTTTCAGATTCTTCTTCAAAATCCCGAGAATTTTCTTCTTTTGTGCTTTCTCTCTCTAAAAATATCGAATGATATGAAATGCAGACAACATGGGTGGCCATGCTTCCCTTTTTGTACAAAATAAATACAAACTTTGCACCTTTGACACTTTTCACCCTTTCACTTTAGGTTGACTTTCATTTCTTCCTTTTTCTTTCTCTTTTATTCTTTTATTTCTTTTAAAAAGAAAATACGGGTGTTACAAGTCCACCCCCCTTATATAGGTTTCGTCCCCGAAACCTGTTATTCCTCAAACAGTTGTGGGTAATGTTGTCTCATCTCCTCCTTAGTCTCCCACGTAGACTCGGATCCCTTCCTGTGCTTCCACTGTACACGCACAAGAGGAACCACTTTATTCCTCAACCTCTTTTCTTTACGATCAATGATTGCCACTGGTTGCTCCACGTAATTGAGCCGTTCGTCTACTTCAATATCCTCCAGTGGAACAATCATATCTTCATCAGCTAAGCACTTCCTCAGATGAGATACATGGAATGTGGGATGAATTCCACTTAACTCATCTGGCAGCTGAAGTCGATAGGCCACCTCTCCAACTCGTGCGATAATTCGGAAAGGTCCTATATATCTCGGGCTTAGCTTACCTCGTTTCCTGAATCTAATGATTCCCTTCCAGGGCGAGACCTTCAACATGACTCGGTCACCAACCTTGAACTCTATCGGTCTTCGCCTCTTGTCAGCATACGACTTTTGCCTATCTTTTGCCGCCTTCATGAAGGCTTTGATCTTTTCTAATTTCTCAGTCGTTGCTTCAATCACCTCAACACCTCCCAGTTCCTTCTGCCCAATGTCTCCCCAACATACGGGCGTCCTACATCTCCTACCGTATAGCATCTCGTAGGGTCGCATGCCAATACTGGCATGATAGCTATTGTTGTACGAGAATTCTGCTAATGGCAGGTGATCATCCCAACTTCCTCCAAAATCGATCACGCACGCCCGGAGCATATCTTCGAGTGTTTGGATCGTCCTCTCAGACTGACCGTCTGTCTGAGGGTGATATGCTGTACTAATATGTAGCCTCGTCCCCATTGCATCATGAAATCTCTTCCAAAACTTGGAGGTAAACCGAGTGTCACGATCAGACACAATAGACACCAGTACACCATGACGAGCTACAATTTCTTTGATGAGCAGATCCGCCAATCTTTCAGATGAGTACGTTTCGCGGATAGGTAGGAAGTGGGCACTCTTCGTCAGGCGGTCAACTATCACCCATATAGCATCATACCCTTTAGGGGTACGTGGTAACTTCGTGATGAAGTCCATGGTGATATGCTCTCACTTCCACTCGGGTATATCCAACGGTTGGATCTTCCCGTAAGGCTTCTGGTGTTCTGCCTTTACTTGTAAGCAAGTTAGGCATTTACTCACGTACTCCACTACGTCACGTTTCATACCCGGCCACCAGTATTCCTTCTTCATATCGTGGTACATTTTGGTAGCACCAGGGTGAATGGAGTATCGAGTCTTATGGGCCTCATCCATGATCTTTTCGCGTAGATCCCCGTATCGAGGAATCCACATTCGCCCAAATCGGGTCTTAACACCTAGAGTGTTCTCACCCAACTCCGTAACTAGACCTCTCATCCTTTCGGAGTTAAGACGATCTTCTTTCAAAGCCTCGTCTTGGAAATCCTTAACATGTGTCATCACATCGGAGGTCATAATCAACTGATAAGCCTTCACCCGAATCAGCTCAGGCCTTTCTTTTCGGCTAAGGGCATCGGCCACCACGTTGGCCTTGCCCGGATGGTAATGGATTTCACAATCATAATCCTTTATTAGTTCCAACCATCGCCTCTGCCTCATGTTCAGATCTTTCTGCTCAAAGAAGTACTTCAAGCTTTTGTGGTCGGTGAAGATTGTGCACTTCGTCCCGTATAGATAGTGCCGCCAAATCTTCAATGCAAAAACCACCGCGGCTAATTCTAGATCATGTGTGGGATAATTGACTTCGTGGGTTTTCAGTTGTCGAGATGCATAGGCTATTACCCTTCCACGTTGCATCAACACACAACCTAACCCATAATAAGATGCATCTGAATAAACCACTAAGTCTTCATTTCCCTCGGGCAATGTCAAGACAGGAGCTTGCGTCAGTCTCATCTTCAATTCCTCAAAAGCATCCTCCTGTTCTCGACCCCACACGAACTTTACATCCTTGCGAGTCAACTTTGTCAAAGGTGAGGCTATCTTGGAGAAGTCTTGAATAAATCTCCTATAGTAGCCCGCCAACCCCAAGAAGCTACGAATCTCGGATGGCGTCTTTGGTGATTTCCATTGCATCACAGCCTCAACCTTTGTTGGGTCCACCATGATCCCCTCTGCATTTACCGCGTGACCCAGAAATTGCACCTCGCGTAGCCAGAAGGCACATTTGGAGAACTTAGCATGCAGTTTCTCCCTTCTCAAAGTCTCCAACACTTCCCGAATGTGACCTGCATGCTCTTCTTCGCTCCTTGAATAAATCAGGATATCATCGATGAACACAATCACTGATTTATCTAACATTGGCCGGCACACTCGGTTCATCAAATCCATAAAAGCAGCTGGTGCGTTGGTCAAACCAAATGACATAACGAGAAACTCATAGTGCCCATAACGCGTACGAAAAGCTGTTTTAGGAATGTCCTGCTCCTTCACCTTCAAATGGTGGTAGCCAGATCGAAGATCTATCCTCGAGAACCAACTGGCACCCTGGAGCTGGTCGAACAAGTCGTCAATCCTCGGTAACAGATACCGATTCTTTACCGTTAGCTTGTTCAACTCATGGTAGTCGATACACATTCTCATGCTACCGTCCTTCTTCTTCACAAACAAGACCGGAGCACCCCATGGAGAGATACTCGGTCTAATAAAGCCCTTTTCAAGCAACTCCTGCAGTTGCTCCATCAACTCTTTCATCTCCGTCGGAGCCAAGCGATACGGTGCTTTTGCGACAGGTTGAGCACCCGGTATCAGGTCGATCTGGAATTCGATCTCTCGGTCAGGTGGCAATCCCGATAAGTCTTCGGGAAACACGTCCGGAAAGTCACGCACAACTGGTACATCAGATAGTTGTGGTGTTGGCGTCTCTACATTCTTTACATAACATAAGTAGGCGCTACATCCGCGCCTCATACACTTTCCCGCCACCGCCATCGAGATCACCTTCGGAATCGTTGTAACCCGATCGCCATATATTGTCACCGGACTTCCGTCAGTCGCCGTCAGCCTAATCATCTTCTTTCGGCACACGATATTCGCTTCGTAGGTTGCTAACCAATCCATCCCTAACACTACATCAAATCCTCCTAGGGGCATCACATGTAATTTGGCAGCAAACCTATGGCCTTCTAACTCTATGGTACAGTCCTCTATCACATCAGTAACTCTAGTGGACTTACCAATAACGGTTTCTACATCAAAGGGCTCATCAATGCATTTACTACTAGCAGACAATTTAACACAGAAAGTAGCAGAAATGAAACTTCTACTAGCACCAGAATCAAATAACACAGAAGCAAGAGTTTGATTTACTAGAAACGTACCTGACACAACATCGGGGTCCGTCCTAGCCTCCTCTCTGGTCATGGTAAAAGCTCTGGCGCTCGCCTTCTGCCCTTCAGTCCTAGCCGTCTTCTTTGCCCCGGAACTCTCCACCCTCTGCTTCCTGCAGTCTTTGCTCATACGGCCCGCCTCGCCGCAGTTATAACACCTCAGCTCCTTACAGTCTTTCAAGATGTGGCCCGACTTTCCGCACTTGAAACACACGTTGAGTCCCGATTTGCACTCACCCGTATGCTCCTTCCTGCTTTTGCCACACCTTTTGGGCCCTGAGCTGGATGACCCCACCTTACGGTCATCCCCTCTCATCCTTTTGTTGTTCGGGGCAAAGCCACCACGCCCGAACCGCTTCCCGTTCCAATTCCGGTCAGCACCACCGGATTTCCTTGACTCCACCACTGTCACTTCCCTTTCATCATAGAGTCTGCCAGCCAGATCCACTGCCGACCTAAACGTGCTTGGCCGAGCAGCAATCAAGTGCCTACGAATGTCGGCTGGTAGTCCCTGAATGTACCGGTTAATCTTCCGAGATACCGGTGTCACTTGATCTGGCACCAGCCTCGCCATCTCATTGAACTTGGCAGTGTATTGCTGGTGGCTCATGGTTCCCGCCTCGAGTTGCAGGAACTCTCTCTCAATCTTATCAAGTTCCCTGTGAGGACAGAATTCCTCAATTACCAGCTTCTTCAACTCGGGCCACTTCATCTTGCCTATGGCCCTACTACCCTCAGCTTGGACAATATTGTCCCACCAACATAGTGCTGAGTCAGTAAAGGAGTGGGTGGCAAACTTCACCTTCTGATCCTCCCGGCACTCGCTGATCTCAAGTACCGCCTCCATCTCCCTTACCCAACGGTGGGCTGCAGCAGCATTACCCTTCCCGTCAAAAGTCGGGGCCTGCACCTCTGGAATGCCCCGTAATTGCATCCCTTGGTTGCCACCCCTACCACATCATCTTCCTCTTCATCAGATACTACTATCTTTGGATCCGGTCGTTCCTCTCCTCCCTTGCTTTCCTTCCCAGTTGACCCTCTCCTATCCTCCTTCTCCTTTCTCTCCTCATTCCTCACAGCACGAATAACATCCGTCACCACAGATGGCATAACTGCCTGCAGGACTTGGTGTACCTCATCAGCAATCGCCTCCCTAGCTGAGGCATTCAGGCTCGCATTCTCAGTTTCTTCGTTCCGGTCAGGAACCTCAGGGTTCACGGGAGTCATCTTAGGAGCTTTAGCACTGCCCCTAGTCGTACGCGGACGACCTCTACCTCTAGCAGCCTTAGAAGGTTTCTTCCCAACCATTCTCCTATGCACTATAAGATTCAAACACTAAAACAGTCATTCAAGGAACAGCTTAGTTTATGTCAAGTATAGTAAGCCCCTAATTACAGTGGCCAGTTGTGATTAGCCACTTACTTTACTCTTCACACCCCAAGCACTTCCTATCCTGACTACATCGGCATCTAAATCTACTAAGAACACATAAATCACATAGCACACGCACATAACACTGATTAACTTTTAAGAAAAGCAATACCTGATGGCACATGGCTACTCGGGCTGACATCCCTCTTTCCGTCCCATTCTCAGTTTAAGTTAAGGTTTATTTTTGAAAATTTACCCGTTTCACTTAAACTTTAGCTCTGATACCAACTTGTAAGGCCCCATTCCCGGGCACCTCACAGTTGGTCATTCACAGCATAAAACATACTTATTATAAATTTAAGCAGCGGAATTTATTTAAACAAAAGACGTTCATTTCATTAAAAACACTGTTGCTAAGCAATACATTCTAGTTTATAAGTCACAAAATGTTAGATGAATAAATTACAAAACAACAGTATTGTCAGAAAGTGAATGGATGTCAGTCTTGCCCGCCAAGTAGCCATCCCCGGGTGCCATCCTCAGCAACCTGTCACCTGCCAACTGGAAAATACATAAAAGTCAGCGTTGCTGAGTGAGTTCTAGTTTTATAATTAAAATACTTTATTTTTCATTCAAAACCGTTCCTCATCTTCTTAGGTGATCAAACATCGTACGTACACATAGGTAACATTTTTATTATCTTCACCATCGTTCAATTCGTACTTTTATTATTCTTCTCCCGGTCTTTTGCAACACCTAGTTGCTCAACCATTAACGATCTCAAGGATCTCAAGACTTTTGGGTCTGCTGTGACACCGAGTCACTCAACCATTTTCAACCTCACAGGTTGTAAGTCTTCTGCGGGCTTTTGCAATGCTAAGTTGCTCACCCATTAGCAATCTCAAGGATTGCAAGGCTTCTGCGGGCTTTTGCAACACCAAGTTGCTCACCAATTAGCAATCTCAAGGATTGCAAGGCTTCTGCGGGCTTTTGCAACACCAAGTTGCTCACCCATTATCAATCTCAAAGATCGTAAGCCTTCTGCGGGCTTTTGCAACACCAAGTTGCTCACCCATTAGCAATCTCAAGGATTGCAAGGCTTCTGCGGGCTTTTGCAACACCAAGTTGCTCACCCATTAGCAATCTTAAGGATTGCAAGGCTTCTGCGGGCTTTTGCAACACCAAGTTGCTCACCCATTATCAATCTCAAAGATTGTAAGCCTTCTGCGGGCTTTTGCAACACCAAACTGCTCACCCATTATCAATCTCAAAGTTTGTAAGCCTTCTGCGGCTTTTGCAACACCAAGTTGCTCACCCATTATCAATCAAGACTTTCGTTTATTCATTTACATTCCACTTTCTATTACCATTAATATTCCACTTTATTAATGATAATAATTCCTGTCTTGATCATGATCATTACACGTAGGGTCATACAATATTATTATTAATAAGCATATTAATAATAATAGCACTGATGATATTAATAATCATATTAATATTAATCCCCATATCAGCCCTAATTATAACATTAATTAAAATATTAAGAAAGGGGTATTATTACATTCAACATAATCATTCACATTCAATAACGTCCTAGTCAACATTCATGTGAAACCCTACTGCACAGACTCCAAGGAAAAATCTGTTAAAAATTCTAAGTGTTTAGACGTATGAGCACTATGCAGTCGTATGAGCCCTGCTCAGTCGTATCACCTTCTCAGTCGTTTCACCTTAAACTTAGAAAATTTTTCTAAGTCATACGACCACTGTTCAGTCGTATCACTCCCCAGACTTAGGAAATTTCTATAGGTCATACAACCACTGTTCGGTCGTATCATCCCTCATACTTAGGAAATTTCCAATGGTCATACGACCACTATTCAGTCGTATAACCCCACACTTAGAATAATTCTAATGGTCATACGACCACTGTTCAGACATATAATCACACACTTAGAAAATTTCAAATGGTCATACGACCACTGTTCAGTCATATGACCCTACACTTAGAAAATCTAATGGTCATACTAACACTGTTCAGTCATATAACCCCAAACTTAGAAAAATTCCCAGTGGTCATGCGACCACTGTTCAGTCATATGACCATTATTTGGACTGATTAGTCGTATTAGCAGCCTATTCATGTGTCTAAGTCATATTTCAGTCCCCAAACATCATAATACCTATTTCTAAGCATGTACATATGATTTCAGGCATAAACTTAACACAAACATAGGCATATGTACACTCTAAAACATACTCTGTAATCATACACGTGCACACATCATACGGGTTTCATACACAAATCCATAAAAACATACATACATGCATTTTCCAGCCCCAAATCATTTTAAAAACGAGTAAAAAGAGGGCCTAGAACTCACCTTTGTTGTTCTCTTCAAATTTCACACTCTTCACCCGAGTCTCCTCAACTGTTCTAACACCTAAAAACACACACACCACACCACCCGAACACACAAGACACGTTTATAAGCACATATACAGGTCTAGAATCATCTAAAGCTTCGAAACTCAAGATTTCTTACCAAAAACTTCGAGTTTTCAGATTCTTCTTCAAAATCCCGAGAATTTTCTTCTTTTGTGCTTTCTCTCTCTAAAAATATCGAATGATATGAAATGCAGACAACATGGGCGGCCATGCTTCCCTTTTTGTACAAAATAAATACAAACTTTGCACCTTTGACACTTTTCACCCTTTCACTTTAGGTTGACTTTCATTTCTTCCTTTTTCTTTCTCTTTTATTCTTTTATTTCTTTTAAAAAGAAAATACGGGTGTTACAAGTCCACCCCCCTTATATAGGTTTCGTCCCCGAAACCTGTTATTCCTCAAACAGTTGTGGGTAATGTTGTCTCATCTCCTCCTCAGTCTCCCACGTAGACTCGGATCCCTTCCTGTGCTTCCACTGTACACGCACAAGAGGAACCACTTTATTCCTCAACCTCTTTTCTTTACGATCAATGATTGCCACTGGTTGCTCCACGTAATTGAGCCGTTCGTCTACTTCAATATCCTCCAGTGGAACAATCATATCTTCATCAGCTAAGCACTTCCTCAGATGAGATACATGGAATGTGGGATGAATTCCACTTAACTCATCTGGCAGCTCAAGTCGATAGGCCACCTCTCCTACTCGTGCGATAATTCGGAAAGGTCCTATATATCTCGGGCTTAGCTTACCTCGTTTCCTGAATCTAATGATTCCCTTCCAGGGCGAGACCTTCAACATGACTCGGTCACCAACCTTGAACTCTATCGGTCTTCGCCTCTTGTCAGCATACGACTTTTGCCTATCTTTTGCCGCCTTCATGAAGGCTTTGATCATTTCTAATTTCTCAGTCGTTGCTTCAATCACCTCAACACCTCCCAGTTCCTTCTGCCCAATGTCTCCCCAACATACGGACGTCCTACATCTCCTACCGTATAGCATCTCGTAGGGTCGCATGCCAATACTGGCATGATAGCTATTGTTGTACGAGAATTCTGCTAATGGCAGGTGATCATCCCAACTTCCTCCAAAATCGATCATGCACGCCGGAGCATATCTTCGAGTGTTTGGATCGTCCTCTCAGACTGACCGTCTGTCTGAGGGTGATATGCTGTACTAATATGTAGCCTCGTCCCCATTGCATCATGAAATCTCTTCCAAAACTTGGAGGTAAACCAAGTGTCACGATCAGACACAATAGACACCGGTACACCATGACGAGCTACAATTTCTTTGATGAGGAGATCCGCCAATCTTTCAGATGAGTACGTTTCGCGGATAGGTAGGAAGTGGGCACTCTTCGTCAGGCGGTCAACTATCACCCATATAGCATCATACCCTTTAGGGGTACGTGGTAACTTCGTGATGAAGTCCATGGTGATATGCTCCCACTTCCACTCGGGTATATCCAACGGTTGGATCTTCCCGTAAGGCTTCTGGTGTTCTGCCTTTACTTGTAAGCAAGTTAGGCATTTACTCACGTACTCCACTACGTCACGTTTCATACCCGGCCACCAGTATTCCTTCTTCATATCGTGGTACATTTTGGTAGCACCAGGGTGAATGGAGTATCGAGTCTTATGGGCCTCATCCATGATCTTTTCGCGTAGATCCCCGTATCGAGGAATCCACATTCGCCCAAATCGGGTCTTAACACCTAGAGTGTTCTCACCCAACTCCGTAACTAGACCTCTCATCCTTTCGGAGTTAAGACGATCTTCTTTCAAAGCCTCGTCTTGGAAATCCTTAACCTGTGTCATCACATCGGAGGTCATAATCAACTGATAAGCCTTCACCCGAATCGGCTCAGGCCTTTCTTTTCGGCTAAGGGCATCGGCCACCACGTTGGCCTTGCCCGGATGGTAATGGATTTCGCAATCATAATCCTTTATTAGTTCCAACCATCGCCTCTGCCTCATGTTCAGATCTTTCTGCTCGAAGAAGTACTTCAAGCTTTTGTGGTCGGTGAAGATTGTGCACTTCGTCCCGTATAGATAGTGCCGCCAAATCTTCAATGCAAAAACCACCGCGGCTAATTCTAGATCATGTGTGGGATAATTGACTCCGTGGGTTTTCAGTTGTCGAGATGCATAGGCTATTACCCTTCCACGTTGCATCAACACACAACCTAACCCATAATAAGATGCATCTGAATAAACCACTAAGTCTTCATTTCCCTCGGGCAATGTCAAGACAGGAGCTTGCGTCAGTCTCATCTTCAATTCCTCAAAAGCATCCTCCTGTTCTCGACCCCACACGAACTTTACATCCTTGCGAGTCAACTTTGTCAAAGGTGAGGCTATCTTGGAGAAGTCTTGAATAAATCTCCTATAGGCTAACTTTGTCATACGACCACTATTCAGTCGTATAACCCCACACTTAGAATAATTCTAATGGTCATACGACCACTGTTCAGACATATAATCACACACTTAGAAAATTTCAAATGGTCATACGACCACTGTTCAGTCATATGACCCTACACTTAGAAAATCTAATGGTCATACTAACACTGTTCAGTCATATAACCCCAAACTTAGAAAAATTCCTAGTGGTCATGCGACCACTGTTCAGTCATATGACCATTATTTGGACTGATTAGTCGTATTAGCAGCTTATTCATGTGTCTAAGTCATATTTCAGTCCCAAACATCATAATACCTATTTCTAAGCATGTACATATGATTTCAGGCATAAACTTAACACAAACATAGGCATATGTACACTCTAAAACATACTCTGTAATCATACACATGCACACATCATACGGGTTTCATACACAAATCCATAAAACATACATACATGCATTTTCCAGCCCAAAACATTTTAAAAACGAGTAAAAAGGGGGCCTAGAACTCACCTTTGTTGTTCTCTTCAAATTTCACACTCTTCACCGAGTCTCCTCAACTATTCTAACACCTAAAACAAACACACCACACCACCCGAACACACAAGACACATTTATAAGCACATATACGGGTCTAGAATCATCTAAAGCTTCGAAACTCAAGATTTCTTACCAAAAACTTCGAGTTTTAAAGATTCTTCTTCAAAATCCCGAGATTTTTCTTCTTTTGTGCTTTCCCTCTCTAAAAATATCGAATGATATGAAATGCAGACAACATGGGCGGCCATGCCTCCCTTTTTGTACAAAATAAATACAAACTTTGCACCTTTGACACTTTTCACCCTTTCACTTTAGGTTGACTTTCATTTCTTCCTTTTTCTTTCTCTTTTATTCTTTTATTTCTTTTAAAAAGAAAATACGGGTGTTACAACAGGAAAGAGAAGTAGTTGAAGAAGCTCAAACTATAGATGAACAACCAAGTACTAGTGTTGCTGAAGGTGCTCAAACTACACCTGAAGCACCTAATACTGAAGTTGTAACTCCTACAGCTTTTGTTGAACCAGAACACATGATGCCTATTCCAATAGTTAATGAAGAAGAAGAAAATGAGACGGTTGATTTTAGTGATTCTGATGACGACATAGATGATGAAGATGATGAAGATGACGATGATGGTGATAATGATAATGGAGATGATGGTGACAATCAAGGAGATAATGATGAGAATGATGATGATGATGATGGTGGTGATGTTGGTCTATCTGTTGATCCAACTGGTGATACCAGTACTGATAATGTCTCTGGACCAAGTGCTGGTAATCCAGAAGGATACGAACCTTTGGATCCTACTACAGAAGATATGTATGAAAAGGAGTTATATACTTTTTAACAATCTACATCCAAAGATTCTACAGAAGAAGATTTTGGTTGGCTTGATGATATAGATGAGCCTAATGAATACACTGATATATTCGGGAACAATCTACAAGATTTGTTCAAGGATATTCACTTGGAAGAAGGTGAAATCCCATCTGAAATTGAAAGAGAACCAAGTCAGTCTGCCTCAAATCAAGAAGATGTTACTGGAAAGATTGGTTTGTATACAAAAGGTGGATTACAGTTCAAAGCACATCCACCTCCTACAGAAACACATTTCTTATATATCTCTAAGCCAAGAGATAGATATGCTGAACTATCTCATGTTAATAGCTGGGCGTATGATGGAGAGAAGAAAATGTATGTGATTAAGAGAAAGAATGGAGAGATTGATTACTTAAAAAGCACTCAAGATTATCATACTCTACGAGCTGCTGATTTGTATGCTATGGGAAAGGTCCCATTCTTTAATGAAAGTAGTCATGGAGAAGCTGAGCTGATAAGATCCAAAATAAGACGGGAGATGAAGACAAACTTTATAAATTTCAAGACTGCAAAATCTAAACTGATTGATGACTTTTACAGAATAAATGAAAACACTAAAGCTCCAATAAAGATAAGAGTTTATTAACATCCCAAGTACATCCGAAAAGTTCCAGTTCATGCTCCAGTTCCTCTAAATTCGTTAAAGCAATTTGTTACATGGAGTTATGAAAAGGATTCAGGTCAGGCTGTGATCAAATGTGTTGATAGATCATACAGAATCATTGATCTAGCTGACTTAATGAAGTTTGGTAAAGACGACTTGAACAAGCTGCTACACTGTCCTATCTTAGCTGATGAGTTTGTTTATTTTCTATCTTGCCAATATGTATGGATGACGGATCGAATCCTAAGGAATAAATGGTATGCCTATTCAGGATCATACAAGAAAGCAAATATTGATCTTGACTAAGATTGTTTCACCGAGCCTAGGGGGAGATTGTAGAAGACTATCAAAGGCTCGGCAAAACAATTAAAGATTGAATAAAGTTGGTTTTCTAAAGCTTTGTCGTGCGAAGAAGAGTTAGTCGCACGAGGAGAGAAGTCGCGTGAAAATAGCCTCCGCGCGAAAAGCAGAGTCATGCGAGAACTAGTTTGTTTTGTATAAATAGTTTGTTTTTCGTTTTTGTGAAGTAGCACTCCAATTCTAATTTTCGCATATCAACTTGTAATCTTTCTATGCATTTGCACAAGATTGTAATCGTTTTGATTATCAATTGAATGAAGATTATGTTTTGAATTCTTGTTTCTTCTTCCAATCTCAATTACATTCCGCATTCTTAAGATTGAGATCTTGGTTGATTAATCCTTGGGAGATTTCAGAGTTTTACAGCGTGCGTACTAGCCCCAAAAGAGATAAAACATTTAAAAGTGGGGATCTAGAACTCACCTAGCCTCTGCAAATAACTTCACCTAAAGTATGCTCACAGTACACGGTCTGCATATAAGTTGACATGCGAACAGATCATTTTCTACACCGTTTCACTGACAGTTTCTCTGCTAGTTTCGCTGCTAGTGTCGCTGCTAGTTTCACTGCTAGTTTCTCTGTAAGTTTCGCTGCTAGTTTCTCTGCTAGTTTCGCTGCTAGTTTCTCTGCTAGTTCCGCTGCTAGTTCCTCTACTAGTTTCGCTGCTAGTTTCGCTGCTAGTTTCTCTGCTAGTTTCTCTGCTAGTTTCTCTGCTAGTTTCTCTGCTAGTTTCTCTGCTCTGCTAGTTTCTCTGCTAGTTTCGGTGCTAGTTTCTCTGCTAGTTTCGCTGCTAGTATCTCTGCTAGTTTCGCTGAAAGAACTGACAGTTTCTTTGGACGAACTCACAGTTTTTCTGAACGAACTCACAGCTTCTATGGACGCATAAAAATGATGATCCAGCCCGTTTTTGACCCAAAACTTCAACTTTTTACATCCAAAACCTTTGATTTTCATCCATGAACTTATATCTAAGCTTTTCACATGTTTTAATGCATAAAAACATTACCTTTTTATGATTCTTTACCACTTTTCAAAACCCCAAAACCCTAGAATCTAGGTATGATCTAAAGGGACGTTTGGATGATGAATCTTACCTAGATTCTTGCTCTTTTCTTGTTGTTTGATGCCCAAAATGTAGATCTTCAATCCTTTGATCAATAAATCCTCAAAACTTCACTTTTCTCCACTTTCTCTCTCTACACTCTCTCTCTAGAAAGTGGGTTGTTTGAGTTGTAAATGAGGATGAATGTGGCTGATTTGTGTTTATATATCAGGTGTTCACGGGACTTAAACTCATCTAACACATAACCCGTAAGGTTAATTCGGTCTATAATCCATTTTCCTCTTATATATATTAAATAACCCCCAACTAAGCTCATTATTATTAATTGGCTTGCTTCGGAAATTTTGGGGCGTTACAATTTACAAACACATATCCATTCTATGTGGTTGTAGGTTGGATAATGAGGCAGGCAATAGACTTGATTTATTAGCTCTTTGAGACTGCTACACTTTTTCCTTCTCACATTCTATGTTTATGTGTGTGTGAGAGAGCGAGCGCGAGTGTGTGTTGTAAGTAATGATTTGAATTTGGTCTCCTATGAAGTCGGTCATTATTTACTTATAAGTAAAACAAGTTGTAGTTTGATCTTAAACAAATACTGTTTATATTTTTAATCTAAATATAATAGTTATGGACCTACAAGTGTAGCGAAGAAACAAAAGTCTCATACTGATTTTCAAATTAAATAAAAAAAAATTGTTACCTCTTAACAACATCCATTAAAAAATTCATATGACAAATGATATATTCAACAAAATGAGCAGGTTTGTCGGTTTAAACACGGGTTTGGGATTATGGGTCAAGATGGGTTTTGTTGACCTGTCAAAACAGTTTAGGGTACATGACCCACCTACACTTTTCCTTCTCTGCGTTTTCATAAATGAGCAATTAGACACATCTTAGTAAATCAGTCATCTAATTATGTGAATAAAACAATATAGAAGGTTGTAAATACTTTGAATACGCTGAAGTCCATATACAGCTTTATAACTCACTCAATATGTTTCTTTTTCAGTTAACTTTTTTCATTAAAGATGATAAAGTAGTTGGCTGGGCAGGTTAGGTAATAACTCAAAACGGGTTTAGGTCGTACAAGTTTAACATTTATGCAGGTTAAAATGGGTTGGTTGACCCACAAACACTTTTTAGTACATCACTAAATTTGATTCAGGCTAAAAGATAAAAAAAATTAACAATTTACCTTAGACAACTTAAAGCTTCTACGAACAAAAAAATACTTTAGCCGACTATAACCCGACCCATTCCTTTTTAGCCATATTTTTATATGACCTATTTGAGATGAAATATATCCTAAACCAATCCACTTTTAAGATTGAATTGCCATCCTTTATTTTTAACCATACCTGTTGCTCATAAAAATATAACTAGAGTTCGTCCATTTTCAC